>CP126893.1:76780000-77445000 GCA_030440675.1 Furcifer pardalis | reverse complement strand
CATCTTCCTCAATGATCTTGTGCCAACTTTATCCACCATTGATACCCATGGTCCTAGACTGTAGTCTGGCATGTTCCTTTACTTTTATACGTCAATGACGCTATTCTCCTGTCTTGTTCACAAGTTGGTCTCAAACACCTCTTGAACTGTTGCCAGTTATATTTCACAATGAACAAGCTTGTCTTAATTCATGCAAAATCCAAAGTCTTTGTTTTCTCAAAATTTTGGAAACCCTTGAAGTGGAAAATCAATGGCAACACTACTGAACAGGTTAAATGCTTTAAATATCGGAGCATCTATTTCCAACACAATGTTAGCTGGGTTACCCACCACAAGCTAGTAACAATTCAGCAATGAACACCACATTAGCCATGACCTGATTCTTTTTCAATAGAGGTAAGCAATATATTCCTGCTGCACTTAGGGTGTTTAATACTAAAGTAAGCTCTCAACGGTTATATGGGGTACCAATCTGTGATACTTGTGTTGATTATTCATTGGAAATTATTTACTCTAGATTCCTTCAAAAAAATTGTTTTTGTATGCCTGTGTTCCATATGTTTCTTTATGTTTAGAAGCCAGTTAACACCTCCTTGAAACAAAGGCATGGCTATTAAATATTAAATATTGGTTATAGCTATTTTTAAATTCAGATTGTTTTATCCTTATCCTACATTTGCTCATGGAATTTCATTCTTCTAGTTGGTTCACAATTATCAAGCTTAAAATCATAACCTTTGGTCAGTGGTGGGCAGCAAATTTTTTTGCTACCACACCATGGGTGGAGCCTATGCCATGGGTGGAGCCTATGCCATGGGGGGAGCCTACATCATGGGCGACCTAGTCATGCCTGCCATATGGTCATGTATACATCTGCAATCACAGGCAGCACTGGCCCTAGGCTGTAAATGGAGATGAGCACTGCACCCTAGAGATGGATATGATTGGCTTTTGAGCAAGGGAGACCTTGAACTACTTGCAGGAACAAAACCTGATGGGGCAGGGCAGGGAGGTGGTCATGGCCACCCAATTTCGCTCTCCCCCTGCCTGAAGGCCATCCAATTTCGCTACCCCACTGCCCAGAGGCCACCCAATTTTGCTACCCGCCTCCCAGGGGGGTGCGAACCTGTTGCTGCCCACCACTGCCTTTGGTCTACTATTGGACTCTTTGCTAATGCTCACTGCTTCAGAGTCTTTTGAACTAATTAAGTGTAGATTCCTGGATATAGAATCTTAGATTCTCTACAGTGCAGCCAACAAAAGTTGTTTCCCTTTAAGTCTGGGAATCCCACTGGAAGGAGTCCATGTGGCCTCTTATCTGTACCATCTGAGTATTCCACAACAGCGCAGGGACTTCTCCTTTCTAAGGTTCAATGTGCTACCTTCTGAACTCTTGTCTGGGAGGTATCAAAAAATTCCATATCAGGATAGGAGTGAAGTGAGCTGAAACAGTACTTCATGTTTTTTTAAAAAATGCTCCTTTTACAGAAGCATTTATTTTAAATATTTAAATTCACTTTTCATTAGTCATAATTGACTCTTTGGCATCTCCAGGTTGCTGTTTCTTTTGAATAATGGCTCCCATGACTCCATGGATAAAGTGGCTACTTTTTTTGTTGTGTGCCATACAGTTGTGGCAGAATAAGGTTAAGATCTGGTTCCTTTTTAATGATTTTTTTGACCATTTCAATTATTATCTTAAGCTTTTTATTCTATAATTTTACCTTCTGCATGTGATATCTACTGTATACTGTAATATGCATCTTTTATGTCAATTAAAGGTTTTTGAAATTGAATTGAAATAATTAGATGGATCAGCCCTTTCTTGCCTAAACTAGAAGTTATATATTTGAACCACAGAGCAGAAATTGGAACTTCAGTATAAAAGGCTTAACAAATCCTATGAATAGCTACTCAGTTTGCATCTCTAATCTGCTTCTACTAGTGCCATGTGTGGGAACATTTTCTACCTTAAATTGCTGTTAGGATAACCATTGACATAAATGTCAGAACCCACACAACTGATGATGACAGTTTCATATAGCAGTATGCACTTTAAGTGCTGGCCAGGAAGGATCTGTTTCTTCTCACAAAGAAAGTCTTTTCCTAAGACTAGGATTTATCTTGTCAAGAAAATGTAACAGTGGTCACCCTCATTTTTTTAAACAAATGCACCCTTGGAAATTTTTAGACATGAGCATATTCAGATACAGTAATACCTCAGATAACATTAGTATCGAATAACACTAAAATCGCATAACATTAACCAATCTGGGGGGAAGAATTGCATCGGATAACATTAAGATCCTATGGGATGCATCGGATAACAACTGCTAAAGCCTGTGTGGTTACAATGTATCTCTATGGATCCCATAGGATTTTAACATGCATCGGATAACACTAAATATCGGATAACACCAAGACTTGTGGAACCAGGTTTTAGTGTTATCTGAGGTTTTACTGTATTTAAGTTTTTCCTTTGTTTCCCCAAAGCTCCAGTAGGTGATTGTACTCTGTATCCTTAACTGACCTACAATTTTAATTGAAAATCTTCAAGATATGGCAACTGCTTCATTTGATGCACTTGAACTTGTTTGGTTATAGAGGCACAAAAGACTCTTGAATAATAAGGAAAGGCCGTCTCTATGGTTATTTCTATTAAAAGATTACCCATCCATATTGCATTTGAGTGAGTGAAGATGTCACATCTACTTTGTAAATGACATCTGCATCTAGATGTACACTGGATTTTTTTGCTGCTGTAGTGAGTCACCAGTAGCATTGAGGTTGATTTGGCATTTGAAGAGCTTCAGAGATGGAATTTTAAAGGCCAGCCCTCCTACTTTCCAAGTCAAGTGAATCTAAAATAGATCCATCTCTCACACACACCCTTTTCACATTTAACAAGGTGAGGAACTATTCACAGAAGTCCCATGTTTTCAGTTGTTACAACAGATCTTAGGAACACAGAAGCCAGCTGCTCCTATAAAACTACATAGTGTAACACAGGAATGACAAGAACATTGGGAAACTATGGTGCCTCAGTTTCCAACAAACCCAGATATTGTAGTGGTGCCTCTTTCTGACCCCTTCCTTCTCTTTTCTTGCCTTTCATCTGTGGAAACTCTCCCCTTCTTAATTTCCCTCCTCCTAATGAGATAGTCATGCATCAGGTACAATGGAAGTGCTGAAGGACACCTCTAAAGTATCTAGAGCAGCATTGTGTTAGTTAGGGGAATTTTTTAAAAAAAGTCAAAGAAGATGAAAAAGAGGTCAGGGATTCTGTGCAGGCGTGTGCTGGTATGTGGGGCAATCTGATTTTGTCCCACCCTACCCTCGCTTCTGGCACCCTGGGGCGCCAATATCAATGTATGGGATTCCCCCTGAGCCCCCCAATAGGTGCCCCCAACCCTCTCTGTCCAACAACTTCCCATGGTGCCCTACACAACCAAGTCTGTGTCATTCCTTTTAATGTCACAACCCACTGCATACATCACAGAGTTGTCAGCATAGACAATGCCATCTACAGCTGTTTTGGGGAGTGTATTCATCAACTGCATGGGCTACAGAACCCAGATAATCAGGAGTTCTCTCAATTGTGCCAAATAAACTGCAGTCCTGGCACTGTCCCAGCACTAAGCCTTTACGGTATCGTTGTTAAGCAGCAGTACTGCAGCCAAAACTCTATTCACAATCTGAGTTTGATCTCAAGGGGCTTAAGGCTGACTCGGCCTTCCATCCTTCAGGAGGTCAGTAATATGAGTACCCAGCTTGTTTGGGGCAAAATACAAATTACCTTGTGAACTACCCAGAGAGCACCCTAAAAGCTATGGGGCAATATTTAAGTGTAATTGCTCTTGCTAATTGTTAAAAGAGGGCAGCTTTTAAAAAGAGCAGGATGGATTGTTCTTATTCAAAATACATGTTGTCATTGTACAGTAATTGATTCAGACCAAACCATCTCAAAAGAGAACCAAATGGCAAGCTAACTGAAAACCCCCTTGGTGAGCAATAAGGAATGCAAGCTTTGCCTCCTTAACTAATGACAATCTGCCTCTGTGATTTATACCATTTGACTTATCTTGCTCTAAGTATGTAATAGAATTCCAGCGATTAGTTTTAAAGGGGGAGTAAGAGGCAAATGATGCTGTGATATAACATTTGGAGTTAGGTTTTCAAAGACCGTATTTTACTTTTAAAATAACAACAATCTCCTACTTACAAAAGGATTTTTTGTTGTTGCCAGAAACAAGCAACAATGCAGATAACACCAGGCTGCTTTCATTGCACACTACAGGGTGTGGGGTAGGGAGAAAGGAAGGAACATTCTTTGTAAGGAGTTTTAGATTGCCACCATGCAGATTTTGGGCACTATATAAGCACATTTGCTAATTGCTAACTTGTGTTAACTGGTAGTTATAATTGGAAAGTAGTATTCCATGGTAGGAAGAAGAAACTTGGTTCCAGCATGTATCAGTTCTCTCTCTAGCTATTGGATGATACTCAGCATATCACCTGTGATCCAAGCCAGTGAATGTAGAGGATGCTGATTTTGGGATGAATTCTACTAAGACCATGGACCTCCTACATCTTGGTGATTGAATTCTTCTTTTTTGCCATGAATCTTTAAAATAGGGTTGAGCATTCAATGTCCCTTTTCTTGGGTTGCTTCAAACTACAGTTTGGAAAAGGGTTTCTTGTTGTTGCTTGCCTGCCTCTCTCTCTTGTTTTTTAGACTACAGTTCCTGAAGGATCAACATTGGATGGAACCAACAGGGGAGCTGGCCCTTGATTTTGAAGAAAGTTGGCAAGTCTGAAAATTGCTAAATAGACTGCACATGGGCACAGCAAGATCTAGAGATAATCTGAATAAATGGGGCTACCTGGTAATGTCAGCCCTCTGAGATTATGGAGAGGTTCAGACAACTACACATAATGTAATCTTGCCCCTTGTGCCCTACTCAATGTACATTTCAGGGCCTCATGGCTGCACAGCAGAATCCTTGTTGTCTGGTCTGGGGCAGGAATGGTCTAATTCAGACTCTTAAAAACATACATGTTATATTTTAAATTTAATTCTTATGCTTTACTGTTTATTTTAATTGTGATGCTTCTGATGTGAATAAAGAATATTCCAAGAAACCTCTTGGAGGATTCTGGGTATTGTAATCCACAGATGTAACCTCTCCACCTTGTCCACACTCTGAATCAGAAAGCCTCATGACACTCTAAAACAGTGCATAGTTGTGTTCCTGGAGGAAGCCCTTTAACCACTGAACCTGCTTTGGGAATATCACCCAGGAAGAGAGAATCTGTAGTTCTTGTAATATATATCCATGTCTTATCGCATATGGATATATAGAGATAAAATGCCTTTCTCCTTCAAACAGTACTATGAAGACTGATACCACTTCAAGGTGGCTGTCTTGTAATCTATCTATTGTACTTGGGGCAAAATAAAGCATCCATACAGTTAGCAGTTTTATCCAGTGCTGGGCATGGGCCGGTTTGGACCGGTTCTCCAGAACCGGTAGCAACAATTCTGGGTGGTCTCCCGGTGGGGGGAGTAACTTTTCCGAGACCACCCGGGACTGCTACTTTTTTTTTTTGAGGTGACCGGTTCGTTCGCTTCTCCATTCGGGCGCTTGCTTTTTTGGGGGGGGGGGGGAGAAGCCCTCCTTGCCTCTGGAAAACAAGCGCCTGGAGTGCTGGGATCCAGGGGCTTGCCTTGCGGAGGGGGGAGGGCTTCTCTCCCACCCTCCACAAGGCAAGCGCCTAGAGCGCTGGGCTGCCTCCTTTAAGATGGGGCTGGCTGGGGGTGTCAGGCACCTCCAGCCAGACTGTACTGTATTTTTTTTTAAACTTTGGCTCTGCCCATGTCATTGGTTCCGCCCATGATGTCATGACGTTGGCTCTGCCCGTGACATCATGACATTGGCTCTGCCCATGACATCGGCTTTGTCCACACTGTGGTAGTAGAATTTTTGGCTGCCCATCACTAGTTTTATCAATGTTCCTTTTCATTCTTGCAAATGACAGTTCTTCTTCCACTGCAAAAAGCAGATGTAAGGGGCCCATTTTAGACTGGGATTGTAGCAGCAAGGAAAGGTTCAAACTCTCCACCATCTTTCCTAAACATTTTTATCTGAACTGCACCCCTCCCCCCCAATTCTCTTTACTTCAAATTGTGAAGGTGTACATGGCAGCATATCTAATTTGGTCCTCCAAGGGAAAACTCTTTTCTACATGGTATGGGAGGTGAAACAGATCTGCTGCTTTTTCTGAAGCAGCCATTCTGTCCTGTCATACGAATGATTTGTTCAAGTCGTGATGGCCCAAAGCTTCCGGCTGTTGTGAAGAACAGTAACGATTTTGCTGCTGAGCTGGTTTGCAGCTGAAATGGTGCTTCTCTGGAATGCTGAATACTGGCCAAAACAAATGAAGCTCTAGGCAGCGGACCTTTGAAAGCTAAGAACTGGTGTGAGGAGGACTGTGATTGCCCAGAGTGGGCTCTGATGAAATGTTTCCATATTATCTAAAAGAAAACACGCACTAAAGCAATATCCGTTCCCTGTGTTGGAGTGTTCTATTGAATGTTAAAGGGACCACAGTTCTCTTCAGATCTTTGCGACACCTGCCAGAAAGGCAGGCTAGATAGTCCATGGGGTCAGAATTCATCCCCTGCCGCTTCCAAGAATTCAGCAGTAACCATTGCCTTGTTTACTTCAAGGAAAAATGAATATGTTTTGCTAGATACATAAGCATTAAAAAGTTTGTGATATAATTGTATGCTGTTTCTCCAGGGTATATCCATCAGCTGATATGTTCTACTTAAAATCATACCCCAGTTGTTTTATTTATTTATTTATTTAAATTTATTATCCCGCCCCAATCAGGTGAACCTGACTCTAGGCGGCTTACAGAAAAGGGGAAAGACTATACACAATAAATGCAAAACAATTAAACAATCCCCCTACAAATTCAGAAATTAAAACCTTAAGGTTCAAAATCACTTAAATCAATTAAAAAAATAAACTATAAATTTACAAAAATCTAAAAGATTTAAAAGGTTTTTAAAAATTTAGAAAGTGTAAAAGAGTGAGAGAGGGATGGCTGTCCCATCAGATCAACCACCCAACATGGGACCCCATATTACTTGAGCCCCACACCTGCCCTGCCAACCAGGTTTTTAGGCCCTTCTGAAAAGGCAGGAGCTCTGTCTGTAGACGTAACTCAGTTGGCAGGAGGTTCCAAAGGGCTTGGGCGGACACGGAGAAGGCCCTCCTTCTGGTGCTAGAGAGATTTTATCAGGCTTGAAGCTGACATTGGGTCCTGAAGCTGGAGTTCGGTGGATGTTAACATCTGGGTCATCCAGGATAATGCAAAATGAAATAAGGAGGAAATCCCTTTACACAGAAAGCTTAGTACGTTTCACTCCTTCTGCCAAACTGGGTTCATCCCAGACTTGCTTCAGGGAATTCAGCCAGGCAAAAGTTCCCAGAAATATTATTTTTGTAGCTCAAATCCCAGTTCTGGCTGGTTTGTACTCTTTCATATTCAAGCCCTGTATACATTAAGCCATGTTCTCAATAAACCACTGAAGCCAAAGGAGACAACATGAATTGATGGGACTCACTAGGAGGAAAGTTCTAAACCTCTGAAAGGGAGATTGTTGTCAAGCTAAGAGTAGAGCTTGATGCAACAGAAGATATAGAAAAACTAGTGCTATAAATGCCTCTCTTTTCTTCACAAAGTGGTTTCTATACACCATGCTGTACATTTCTTAATTATAGGTGGTTGTACATGGGTGAACGTTTGATGCTAACCTGGATCTTGCAAAGTAGAGAGGATGAATGGGACAGAGACTGGTGGCAGCTCCAAGTACATCTGCTTTGTTCTGTGGTAAGAAGCACACATTCATCTAAATTCATCTGTCTCATTATTAGTGGTACATCTTGCTGTGGTTTTGACTTAACATTGGACCATTCATTGGAGGCCCAGTCACATGTTTTTAAAGTTGTGCATGGAAAAAGAATACTGTACCACAACAGGCAGGGAAGAAAAAGATTTCATCCTCATCATCTTAGTATGTCTTTTCCCACCTGGCTTCCTTGTTCCAGCCCTACGGTCTTACAGAAAATTGCATTAAAAATGCTGTTTTGCCTTAATTTAGAAATGTCACTATTTTTCTTGGAAAGTTTGCAGTTGGGAAAATCTTTGGAAAGTTACTGTTTTGGCCTTCACTTATAGAATCCCTCAGTCAACATGGCCAATGGCCATCATGGCGTGAGAATTCTGCAAGCCGTTGTTCCAAAAAGTGAATGAGCAATAAGAGAAAGGGAGAAGGGGGTCGGGATATGTGAATTAGTTGAAGTGCTATGGGGATTAAAGAATCCTGCCTTCCTTCTCCTTTGATGTGATTTTATGTAGGATTACAGATCTATTTTGTAGAAGTATTTGCTGCCAGGGGTGTGAAGGACACCATGGGAAGGCGTTGGACAGGGAATTGTGGGGTTGCCTGGGGGGGGGGATTTGGGGAGAATCCCATACATTGCTATTGGTGCCCCGGGCACCAGACACAAAGGTGGGGTGGGACAAAGTCTGATTGCCTGATATACCAGTACACGTCTGTTTGCTGCTTCCTTCCAACTATACTCTACTGCAGGGGTGCCCAAACTATCAGGCCTGGGGATTGGATCCAATCCCTGATGTCAATTCATCTGCTTCCAGGAGCGACGAGGGCTTCATGGGCGTGATGAATTGGCATCGGGGGCTGCATCCGGGCCCTGGGCCATAGTGACCAGCTCCCTGAACCACGTGACTGGCCCACGGCCCAAAAGGTTTGGGCACCCATGCTCTACTGTATATTTCTAAATGAAGCAAATGCCATTGACACCATTAAGCCTACAGTTCCATCTCATCTGAAGGAAATCAAATCCCAGGTCATTCTGCTCCTGGAACTTTTCACTGGCTAGGAAAGTGGCAGATGAGGAGCAATTGTTTATATACAGAATACCTACTTGAACAGCTGAAATTTGAGAGAGTGTGAGCATGGTGAGATATGGAGGAGAGAATGCTATTCCTCTGTTCTCTCATTTGTAACACTGAACTGACTAGTAGTAAATGATTTTTGCTGCTAGTTTGTGGCCATGTTTAGAGATGCTGTCTCACAGCATAAGAAAAATAATTACTAAAAGAGAGGAGGTTTCCCAAGGGATGCCTTACCTTTTTCCTAATCTTCAGAAGCCATGGGCTATTGAAGCTTTCACATACTACTTTCAAAAGGGTAGCTCATTGTAATGATTTTTAAAGCCACCAACAGAGATTATCCAGATTATGTAAAGCTATGCTGTTAACAATGAGTTCATGCAATGGAAATTTGTTCCTCCTCTTTGTGCTCTTTGGTGTTACTTGGTGTCAAGTGAGTATGGGTCTTGCTGGTATTTCTGTCCAGACTTATTCCTAATACTACTCTACTCTTCTCTAAATCCACAATTTATAAAGAAAGTGATTATTAAAGAATGATTTTCTGTGTTGGATTTTGTATGAATGTGTTTGTGTGTGCAAATAAATTTTATAGATCTGGACAGAAGCGTAGCTTACCTTGGCGGGGCCCCGTATAAAAATTGTTTGGGGGCCCTTTATATGCAGGGCGGAGCTAACATCATGACATCATGACGTCGTGGGGGGAGCCAATGTCATGATGTCATGACGTCGTGGGCGGGGCCAAAAATAAAAATAAAATAAATAAATGAATAAAATAGAATAAAATTAAAACAAACAAACAAACACACACACACCTCAACCCACCCACCCACCCAAACAACCACAACACAAACCCGTAAATAACTTAAATAATTAAAATAAATAAAGAAATAAAATAAAAATTTAATAAAAATCCACCCACCCACCCAACACACACATAAACCACCCACCCACCCGAAACACAAAACCCTCACTTACCCTCCTGGGGCCGCATGGCAAGGCGCGCTGCCCCCAACTGCAGCCTCCTCCTCCTCTTCCGGAGCCGCTTGCGGCTTGCTGCTGCTGCTGTCGCCGCCACCACCGCCGGACCCGGGTGGTGGAGCAAGGTGAGGGGAAGGGAAAGGAGCCAAGGCTTTGCTGCCCATTTTGGAAAGCGCCGCCGCTGGGGGCAACCGGCCCCCCTCACCTTGCTCCACCACCCGGGTCCGGCGGCGGCGGCGGCGACAGCAGCAGCGGCAAGCCGCAAGCGGCTCTGGAAGAGGAGGAGGAGGCTGCAGTTGGGGGCAGCGCGCCTTGCCATGCGGCCCCAGTTCTGACTTCTTTTCAGACCATGAGAAGTCTTTACAAAGGACTAGGTTGCCCTTGCTTGAAAGCCAGTCGTATCTGACTGTAGGGTTAATAAGCATTAGGGGAATCCCCTCGTGAAGCGCTCTTGGCGTCCACTTGGGACTGGGAGCTCGAAACTCCCTCCTCAGCCCTTGTCATTTTCCCCCTTCCTTCCTGCTCCCTCGTCTTGAGGTCGTCCCTCTTCCTCTCTCGGGTGCTCCCCCCATGTCTGGTGGCCCAGGCTCGTCTCCTCCTGAGCCCTGCCCTGAAGAAACCCACGCCAGCCCCTTTCCCTCCCGGGGCTCCTTCCTCTCCCTCACAGAGAGCAAATAAAAAAACCCGGCTCTGGCGAACCGACCAGCCTCAGCCGCCCCTGCGCGCGCCTCCTTTTCCGGATCAGTCCTCTCAGGGCGCGCTTTAGCTCCTCATTTTGGGGTCCCCCCATTTCCCTCGTGTGGTTTTTATAGCACCCCTCCCCCAGAAGCGTAGCTTACCTTGGCGGGGCCACCATCGGAGCCGCTCCAAAAAGCTGCGGCTCCGACTCGGAATTTTTATTTTTTAAAATTGGAGCCAAAAATGGCTCCAATAAAGTGCGCATGCGCAGAAACTCAATCTGACGCATGTGCAATGCGTCAGATTGAGTTTCTGCGCATGCGCAGTAAATTTTTGCTCCAATTTTTATTTTTATTTTTTGCCGTTGGGGCCCCCCGTAGCCCGGGGCCCCCGTATAATTGATACGGCTGATACGGCGGTAGCTACGCCTCTGGATCTGGAGTAATCTTGAAAGTTTCTTTTCTAGCCCTGCATGGTAGTGGGCCAGGATACTTAAGAGACTGCATCACCCCTAGGTTATCTGTCTGTCCCACTAGAGTGGTATCTTTCTGTCCCATTAGCCTTTTCGATATCTGCTCCAGCCCTATGGAACCTCCTGCTAGTTGAACTGCTTCTCCAGACAGAGCTGCTGCCCCTCAGAAAAGAACTGAAAACCTGGCTGGCAGGGCAGGTGTGGGGTGGGGGGGGGAGGGAGCACCCCCTGGTTCATTTAGAGGAGGGTCACTCATGCTTTTAATAGTTTTTTAACTAGATTTTTAATTGGTGCAGATGGGAGGAATTTTTAGGAATTTTAAGGGTTTCTATATGTTTAAGCGTTGGGGGTTTTATGTTTCTGAATTAAATGCCGTATGCCGCCCAAAGTCACACATCGATTGGGGCAGCTATACAAATTGGATAAAATAAATAAATAAAACCCTTTTTGGTGGTGGGACATTCAACTCTTAATCTTTGGAAATCAGTTATGTCTTACAACAACTACTTGGAAAACAGTGAGGAAATCTTTGCCCACCATCCCCTGAGTGAAGAGTTGGACACATGAACATGGGTTTAAATATCTGGGCCATTTATTCAAAGCAACAATTAGTGACCAACCCCAATGAGCTGTGATGTGGCCGCATAGCGCAGAACAAAGGCCGAGAGCAGGATCCGCCTCACCACATCCTCTCCCTGTGATGATACCCTAGCCTGGGAGTTGCCTGCTGACAGCGCTAATCTCCTTGCCACTACTTCGGGCATTAAAGAGCGCTGCCTGACAGCTGCTGAGCTGTTGGATCCAGCAAGCGCCAAGAACCATGGTTAGTCTGACTACCGCAATCCGAACATTTTGGATCCTTACCACTGCCAGGCACTCCCCACGGCCCTTACCCGAGCGTAATAAGAGATAACCGCAAAAAATTCCCATTTGGCCTGAATGCAACCAGCTAATCTCACACTGATCACGAGGGGTGCGGGCGGGGGCATTGTTCTTCCTGCTGCAAGTTAGAAAGGGCCAGGGAGAGAGAGGCCAGCTTTAACAGGGGCTGACTCCTGACTCCTCCCCCCCCCAGCTTGCAATGCGAGCCGAATCCTCCTCATCCTGGGGGAGGAGGGGCAAAGCATGCACCCCCAGGTGTCATCCATTTCAAAAATTATTTTCTGACCTGGAGTTTACTTATTTGTGGGCTTGTTGTGCTAACACTGAAAATAGGTGCTTGGCAACCCCAGTACAAAGCAAAGCAATCTCTCCACATCCTGCAAATGGTTTTAAAAATCCAAGATAACTAGGAATTGTGTTACACTGTGTCATTATTGGTACCAATTTTAAGGCTTGTATTTTCTGTACATGGGGACAAAGATAGATATCATTAGTGCACGACTGGGAATATTAAAAAGAAAGAGTGTTCTATCAACAATCTATATCAATTTAATGACCAACATTTCTTTATTCCACCTCTAGAGGTCACCATGGTAACTTCAGAATGGAAGGCCTGGATGGATTTCTATCATGGTTATGAATGAGAGGATCAGATTTGTGACACACACATGTACTGTATATACATATATGACAAAAAGGCAATATTTTTTTAAAATACCCCCCCACCACCACCAAAATATACTAGGTAGAGATTATTTATCTGCTGATAGGCAGTATGCGTATGCCAGCATGCCTCCTTAGCATATTTTTTAATACCTGATATTTATTTGAGGATCTTTCCCATCTTTGTTTTTATTTTGTTTTGGTTTATTTTGCTTTGTTTTTTTTTATCCTTTCCTTTCTTGGATTATTTTTACTTCTGCCTCAGCCTTGCTTGCTTGTTGCTATCTACTGAATTCAAAGAAGAAGAAGAAAAGTAGTAAACAACAGGTACATCTTCCTATATTAGCAGGTTTTGGTTGGGGAGGAGGCTTTTAGTTGTTTTTTATTTTAGGGCATTTTTTGCTTTCTGACTTTTCTCAGTTTTTGAGAGATAGGTCTCCATGTTGCTTTTATTTTTACTATTTTTACTCCCCCCTCCCCTGTGTTTGTGCAGTGGTTCTCTGCTTGCCTGGTTTTTTTTAATTAGTTGTTTAATTTACTGTATGTTTATTCTATTAAAAGTTTATATTTTGGTGGAGTTGGGGGGAACTATTTTGTTTGCTTCTATGGGGGTGTGGTGGGTCAGGGAGGTGGACTTTATGATGGTGGCAGGGGTATGCTGAGCACAATGGGAAGGCGTTGGACAGGGAGTGGTGGGGGTGCCTATTTGGGATTTGGGGGCATCCCGTACATTGCTGTGCACCGTGTGGGGCAGAAAAAGTGAGGGGTGGTGGCCAAGGGGATGGGGGAGAAGGCTGCCCCGGGAACTGCTTGGTCACCGCCCCTTGATAGCTTCTCCTGGTCTGTGGCACTTTGGAGTAAAACATTGTTCCAAGCTCCCTCCTTCAGTTCGGGGCAATGTTTTGGTCTGGAGTGCAGTGTGGGTGGAGCAGGTGAGGGGCAGTGACCAAGGGGACAGGGGAGAAGGCTGCCCCAGGGAACTTCTTGGTCACCCCCCCAGCTCTGCCCAGCGTCTGGCACTTTGGAATAGACCATTGCTCCAAACTGAAGGGGGAGTTTGGAGACATGGTTTAATCTGGGGTGCAGTGTGCTGGGCGGATAAAATAATATTATTATTGGTGCCCCAAGGCTCCAGAAGTGATGGCGGGGTGGGACAAAGCCCGGTTGCCTGATATACCAGAATGCACCTGGATGGTGGCAATGTGCCATTGGGCTCTGTGGGTGATTGTTGTAACTGGCTGAGCACACAGCACTGGCCATTTCTCTTTTGTTGTTCATGGTGTTATTGGTTATTTGGTGAAGAACCAATATATCTGTATATGCTTGGTTGACTGGCTACTTCCTGGCCTTTTTTCCTATTATATTTCTCAGGCTCAGAGGGTCTGTTGTGTGGATGGGACTAAATGTGATAACATAAACTAATCCTTGATTAGGCCTGATGATAATTTATCTTTCTGAAGTACCATTGCATATTTTAGATTAATTGCCTTTTATCTTTCCTTTGGGGGTTTTTTTTGGGGGGGAAATAGTTTTAAAGGATTCTTTAGGGTTTTTGATGTGCCAGGAAACACAAAGAAAACCCAAAAGTGCCTTTCCCTTTCACATAAGACAAAAAGTCTAGTACAGTACTTGAAAAATACAAAAATGGAAGAGGAGAAAATAAGCACTCTCAAATAATCTGAAATGAAAGAAATATAAAAATATTTACTGTATACCTCTTTAATAATGATAATAAAAATAGAAAAATAGCAAATAATCTGTTGTCCTTCTATCACATTGCTTCAAATCAGATATCTAGTAATAAAGCAAATTCTGTGTCTGGCTCCTTACTCAAAAGTTCAAATTCATTGAAAAAAAAAATGGGCAAGCTACTCTAATGTGAAGAATGGCTTTTAGATATGCATAACCCTGTGATGGTGAACTTTGGCACTCCAGGTGTGCTTGAACTTCAATCCCCAGAAGCCCAAGTCTCTGTTAATCCACACAAATGGGTTTATGGCATGTACATGCTGAAACCCATTCATGTGGAGTCACAGGGACTTGGCTTCTTGGGATTGAAGTTCAAGCACACCTGGAGTGCCAAGGTTCACCATCACTGGCATAACCAGTGTGAATACACACATGGCTCTGCTTTGATTTGGATACCTGCAATGAGCAGGGGGTTGGACTCAATGGCCAAAAGGCCCATTCCAACTAAATTCTTTGATTCTATGACAAAGTTGAAGGAAGTATATATTTCCTTCCTACATAAAGCTCCCCCCCCCCCGATATGAAGCAATCCTAGGTCTATTCTGTTCAGACAAGGAAAGTCTGAAGCATTACCAATTGGGGAGAAGGAAAGGAGGATTTTCTTTTTTGGGAATTCAAAGCTCTTCTTTTCACCCTGCCTATAATACATGAATATGTTTGTGAGCCAAAAACACAGAAAATTGTATTGGCACATCTTGAGCGTCCAGTTACACAGAAGTGAGCTCATATACTCACAAGTAGGGCAAAAATAGAGATGACAGGTACGGAGAAAAAAAATGTGTGAATATGTTTATTTCACCTAATTTAGCTTCTGCTAACACCACAAAATATGATTGTGTGTATGTAACCATATTTTTGGTGAATGTCTCATTTCCCCTCTATTTTCATTTGTTAATCAAGACACTGGTGAGATTTGGCTCTTTAGACCCTGGATGTTGTTTGTGTTTTTGAAACTGAAAGTTCAACAGAAAGAAAGAAAGGAAAAGAAAAGAAAAGAAAAGATTTTTGTATGGGTTAGTTTTAAACACATGAGTAGTTTTAGTCTGAAAAGTTATCTTTTCTGTTCTCTGCAAAAATAATACTTGAACCTACCATCTGAATATTAGTGTGTTGTAGGTATATCATTTGAATTCATTATAGGGGGCTGAAAAGAGGTGGACATGGCCACCCAATTTCACCACTTCCCTGCCCAGAGGCCACCCAATTTTGCTACCCCACCTCCGGGTGTGTGTGAGAACCTGCTGCTGCCCACCACTGGTACAGATGGCCAATATAGAAATAAAATAGACCACACAGTGGTACCTCACTTAAAAAGCATAATGTGTTCCACAGGATTGCTCTTTAAGCGAGTTTGCTCTTTAACCGAAACACCATTATAAGTGACCAATTGTGACTTCTGGTGGGGGGAGGGGTTGCGAACCCCGATTTAGTTGTTAAGCAAGTTTTTTGTTTGTTTTAGTTGTTATGTGAGGTGACCATTCAGATAAAATTCTGCTCTTTAAGCGAGGTAGTCTCTAAGTGAGGTGCTCTTTATGCAAGGTTTTACTGTATTTGGAAACAGCATATGGAGAAACTGCTCTCTGCAAAAACAAAATCAGGAGCAGATTGTGCTGCTGATCATGAACTGTACATTTCAAATATTAGAATAAAGCTCAAAAAGAGCACTAAAAGAATTATTGTGTCAAAATATAAATGTTTGATGAATTTAAAATCCACATGAAGAACAGGTTTGTATTACTAAAACCAGGTGGCCACTAAACAGAAGAACTGTGGATGCAAACCAGAGATATTATTGGGGAAGAATACAAAAAGACAATTCCTGTGGTGAAAAGAAAAGGAAAAAGATGGATGATGGAAGAAACACTTAAAACTGTTAAGAACAGATGAGAAGGGAAAGTAAAAGGAAATAAAAGTAAGGCTAAAATTTTGAATTCAGCATTTCAATTGTGGTGATGTTCAACAAATTTAACTATTGTAATGGCCAGTGCAAAGAAATAGAAGAGAATAGCAAAAGAGGAAAAGAAGAGATCTTTTCCAGAAGATCAAAGAAATCAAAAGGAAATTTAAACCTATATCAAGAATGCTGACAACCCAACAGGAAAAAATAAAGAAAAAGGGGGAAACAGTACCAAAGACCTATATAAAACTGATAAAAGGACTACATACCCTTTTGAAGAGGAATCGGTTACAGAAAGTGAAGTAAAAACTGTTCTGAAAGTACTTAGAATAAATAAATCACTAGGTATAGGTGGAATATTTGTGACCTTTATATTCTTTATATTTTTATACTATTTATAGTTGCATATTGGCTTTTATCTCATCCTTTTTTTTGTGGAAGGTTGTTTTATGTTCACTGCCCTGGTGGCCCTTTGGCCAGAAGGGTGGTATGGAAGACAAACAAACAAACAAACAAACAAACAAACAAACAAACAAACAAACAAACTGACAGACAGATGGAAAGACTATTGCAAGCCATAGCAATTGAATCCATTAAGGCTCTAGGAGGAATATGCCAACAAATATGGAAAACAAAACAATGGTCCACATATAGTTATGTTCAATATGCATTCCAATCCCCAAGAAAGATGTCATGGAATGCAGTAACTATAGGACTATTTCTCTAGTTTCCCGTGCAATCAATGTCATACTCAGGGTGCTACAACAACCACAGCATTGTGTTTACAAGAGCTGAGCAGGTAGGGTTGCCATAATTCTCTCCCGCCAAACCGGGACAGCCACGTGACATCATTGCATTCTTCAAACTGTGCATGCATCAGACAGGGCTGTCAGGGAGACTGCAGCTCTAAGACCGTGCGGAATCCCCATCCAGGGCGGACAGCCTTTGTCAGTTTAAAATAAACTGTAGTCAAGTGGTTTTTCCTGTGTGATTCTTCTTGCAAAAGACTATTTTTGATGGTTCTATTTTTATTTTATTTTTTGTTTTGAATAAAATTTCTTGGGTCACTCTTGAAACCACTCTTCCTCCCTCTGAGGTCACCCCATCCTCCCTTTCACAAACACACCTCTGAAATAGGCTCACCCTCAAACCCCATATGAGGATCCCTTGGAAGAAAGTTCTAAAGAGGGGCCTGGAATGGCAATGCAGGCCATAGCACCTCTGTTTCCCTCTGGAAGGAGAAAAGCAGGAGACAGGATGGGACTTATTTTGGATGAGGAGCTTTGCAAAGAAGGACTCTTCACTTTCTGTCCACCCTGTTCCCTTCCTCTCTAGGAATACCAACACTATGCAATTAACCCTTTGCAGTCATGTGAAGAAGAAATCCTTCATCCCAGTGCATGGTGGAGGTTTGGCTTCTTAGATATGGGTATTTTTGCTCCCTCCGGCTTTCGAGGAAAAGGACTGAGGACAACTCCTTGTCCCCCAAACTTCAAAGTGAGCCAAGGGATTTTTACAAAGAGTTATTTCACTGCCTCCATGCCTTTCTTTCAGTTAACTTGCTGGCAAGTGTCTCACCTCCCCAGCGGGCTTCTCAGTGTGCTGTTTTGCCTTCACCACTTTCAAGCAGGATAATTGAAAGAAAGGCAGGGAGGCAGTGAATTAATTCTTTGCAAAAATCCCTTGGTGAGGGGTGAACTTGCTTTCTTTGTTCAAATTTAAAAATCCGGGATTTTTACATATTATTTCTTGAACCGGCCAGGACAATTCAATCTGGGAAAATCCTGGAAAACCAGGACATATGGCAACTCTATGAGCAGGGCTGTTGAGAACAGGACATTTTGGAGGCTGATCCTACATTGTCATTGTCAGCTGCTACCTTTATCCGAGTATACATTTTTTCCTGGAAGTCATTTTCACAGTTGATGGGTGTGTCTCTGGTGACTCAATAAATCAATCGTGGCATGATACAAGTAACTACACATATTATACTCTCCTTTGAAATGATTAGTAGCAGCAGAAATGGTTTGACGTCAAAGTGGGCGATCTTCAGCCACTGCCTCCCAAGTTTGTGGGTTTATACCTGACACCTTCAAGTTTTGTTTCAGCTGGTGGAGAGTGTAATTGAGTTTGACGACGCTTCCATTCTTGTCGTTTAGCCTTTTCATGTCTGCAGCACTCTCCTTCGAAGTGATCAGTAGCAGCAGAAATGGTTTGACCAGAAATGTGTACCTTCACAGCCAGTCCATCTGGCATGGCCTCTTCTGCCTCCGAGACTGTTGGGAATCAGAAGAGTGAAGTGGTTCCTCCTCTGCTCATTTTGCCGTTGGGTCTAATGTGATGGTTTCCAGTGACATTTCCTCCATTGAGGGGGCCATCATCCCACCCAGAGGGGCTCATCCGTCCACAGCCATTGGCCCCTTAGGGGAGTCAGGTTATTTATTGCTGCCCAACACTTGGAGTTGAGTTGTTGGCTGTACAGTCTACTCCATTACCATAGCAGAATATCTGGCCAGACTTGACATAGGGGCAACATAACAATAAATTTCACTCCCATCATCCTAGGTCAGAGCTAGCTGGATGACTCAATGGTTTAGGTATCTGACTACAGAGCCAGAGGCTGGGAGTTCAATTTCACCATCATGCCTCCTGAGAGAAGAACCCGCCTGCGTAGCCTTGGGTGAGCTGCACAGTCGCAGGGCATCCCCAGAAAGTGTGATTGGTAAACTATTTCTAAGTACTTTGTACATAGAAAACCCTGGAAACAGCCACCATGATGATTATTATTAACAAGAACAACACCTAAGAGGCTTCTGTTGCTGCTATGCTGTTATTTTAGAGGGCAGTCTTTCCTACTAAGGGATCATCTGAGCAAGGATTTTCGTTGCTAGCTTTTTGTATAGGCTGCTTTTTCCATTTGTTTTTGCCTTGTGCCTGGGGAAATCTGAACCTCATTTAGAGAAATAAATAGTCAATTAAATCAACAAGTAGAATTCTTCTTCCCCACTGAGTGCCAGCAAGGAACTTCCCTCCTCATAGTTTGAAACTGTCTTCCCAGAGACATCATGCAAAAGTGATATCGCATCCCACAGCCTTTGGACTTTTCACGGGAAGCTAGTTTCAGTATTGCTTGTCTCTTTGGGCATTTTGTAGCCTACTACGCCTAGGAAAACTGAAGAATAACAATACCATTCAATCGAGGAAGCAAACAGCCTTCTCCCTCCCACTCAGAGCCAACCCTGGGGCTTCTTTTCTTGTAGTGTTAGAGATGGAAGAGTAAGAGTTGCTCAAAATGTAAACTACATAGTTTCTTGGTGAAAGGACAGAAGGAATGAAAGGAAGGAAAAACTGAACTTAGAGGAGCTCTGCTTGCTCTCTGAAGGTTAAGCATTTGTTGATAGGGTTGCATTTCATTCTGCATCCCAGGTCAGTAATCTGGCACCAAAACAGATGTTTTCTAATTAGATTAAAGAAGGATAAAATATTCTCTAATTAGACTAACTAGGAGTGTATCTGTGCTAGTTTGACACTAGCTTAACTGTCATGGCTTCCTTTTAAGGACTCTCGGGATTTCTAGTTTTATGAAGTATGTTGAATTCTCTACTGCATGTGCCAGAGATATCTAGCAGAGAATTATAAGTACTACAACAAACTACAGAATTGAACCATGCCAGTTAAGAGTAGGATCAAACAGCTGGTTCTGTTCAGTATAGATATATTCGAAGCTTATTATGCAGAAAGTTTACTCCTGGCCTATGAAATATGACATTTGTCTTCAGAATGTTTTACCATGTTTGAGTCATCTAGACTGTACCAACTCTGCACTGGTTGGCAGTAGGACACCATGACACTAACTATGATAGGATAAGCCAAGGTTTGTGGTGATATTCCATCATGGATATAAAGAGTCTGGCTGTGTTGGTGTACTCTTGACAAATACAAAAAAAAAGTACAATAGGTGTATCTGTCTTTATGAGAAGAGGAACTCCACAATGTATATTTTACAAAGGAGAAAAGTATTATTATTATTTGTCTTAGAAAGGCAAAAGTGAAGGAATGAGAGAATTGTGAAGAATATCTTCCCTCGCAGAATTCCATTTTTAAACCATAGATAAAAGCTACTGTGATTAAGCCCTACCCAGGGCTAAAGTAATAAATATTGACATCTGAAGTTTGGTTATATGTAACATAAACCAACCCCCAAAACTAAATGAAGATTCTTTCCATAGCTTTTTTTATACACCTTCTTATGATTCTGCCCAGTTGAGACAAATTTATTGTGCAAATAATAATAATAAGAAAGAAATAATCTAAAAGCACACATGTTGGATAGACTGGTAATGTAGGTTTCAGAGGGTGGGAATTCAATTATCTATTGTGTCTCCTTGACAGTGGTTGCCTTGATGATCCATCCAGCTCAGCAGCAGCAGCAGCAGCAGCGGCTGCTGCTGCTGCTGTTGTTAAATTTACCATTAGATTTACAGTCAAAGACTGGTATAAACTTAACAGTTCAAGGACCGAGGACCTTAGAACTGTTAAGGTAACGTCTAAGAATATATGTAACTGTCACAGAACCAGCCAGTCCCCTCTGCTCTGGCCCTCCTAAACCAAAGCCCCCAGAGGGCGAGCTGGCCGGCAATGAAGCTAAACAGCTTTTCTTCTGCAAGGAGGTTTATTTATTTATTTATTTCATACTTGCTAACCCGCCCCAATCGGGTTTAATACATAGCATATTCAGAGGCTTGTGTGTGAATGCATTGCTTCTCTTACCCTTTAGTTCAATGAAGAGACGTTGTTGAAGCAAACGTAGGTTTATTGATCAGGTTCTTAAAGCATAAGAGTCAGTCCAGAGACAGTCCAAAACAAAACATAGTCCTATAGCATAAAGACCAGTCCAGAAAGGCCAATCACTCTAGGTAATCTTTGTGAAAGCGTAAAAGGGAAGTAGTCCCAGGGAAAGATGTTAACCCATAGACATCCAAAAAGCGAACTCTTTCTGTTCTCTCCAATATGGAGATTCTTCAGCCAGGTGGGGTACCGTCTGGTCAATCAGGGTACACTCTTATTGAAATAGAAAGTCCCAAAACATGGGAACATGTGGAGACAGTGTCTCTGTGCTAGCCACAACAAGGCTAGCTACAGACAAGAAATAGGAACACTGAACTGAAAACAAGCTGTCTCATGACACGCAGTCTTGTGAGACAAAGAAGGGAAATGATTTTTGAGGCCTAGTGAAACTCCATGCCCTGGGAACGTTAGAAAAGAGATGTCGTTTCATGACAGTAACTCCTAGTAGAGTTGTTTTTTGGAGAGTTAGCATGTTCAAGTCCAACAGATCCAAAATATCTAGGCACTCCTTTAGGTATAACTCCAAGGGCTCCGATCACTATGGGTACAACAACAGATTTCTTTCTCCATAGATGCTCAACTTCAATTTGCAAATCATGATATTTTGTTATTTTTTCCAGCTGTTTCTCCTCAATTTCTGCATGCCCTGGTATAACAATGTCAATAAACCAGCCCTTCTTCTTTCCCACAACTGTTATATCAGGTGTATTATGAGTCAGATGTCTGTCTGTTTGAATTTTAAAGTCCCACAGGATCTTGTCTCTCTCTCATTTTCTGAAACTTTCTCTACCTGTCCCCGATAATTTTTACTGAATTCAAATCCAGACTTTTGACAAAGTTTCCAATGAATATTTTTGCAACCCTGTCACTGCGTTGCAAATAATTACTCTTTGAAAATTTGCTGCATCCAGTGATCACATGATCTACTGTTTCATCCTTTTCATTACAAAGTTGACATTTGCTATTGTTAGATACAGTAATACCTCGGATAACGTTTACCTCAGATAATGCTAAAATCGCATAACGTTAAGTAATCTGGGGATGAGAATTGGATTGAATAACGTTAAGGTCCTATGGGATGGATCGGATAGCAACCACTAAAGCCTGTGCAGTTACAATGTATCTTTATGGAGCTTTAACATTATCCGATCCATCCCATAGGATTTTAACATGGATCGGATAACACTAAAAATCGGATAACACCAAGACTTGTGGAACCAAGTCTTAGCGTTATCCGAGGTATTACTGTATATGCTATATCTTAGTCTTCATTCAATTTATTGGCAAAACTTATACCTGAACTGGCAAGATCAATCCCTCAGTTTCCTTCTTCAAAACTTCTGCTCTTAAGCATCCCCTTATCAGCTTTGGGTCAGCCTTTCCTTCTAAGTTTTTCAAATACTGTACTGACTATGCATAGGCTTGTTTTTCCAGTTTGCAGCTCAATTTTCAATCCTTTCCTTTTTATATTTAGCTTTTTTCTTCACCAGTTCTGAGGACAGCAGAACTGGGATTTTTAAAATATCTGATTGCTATCACCTACCTACTCTCAGTGCTCTTGGAATTATTTAAATCATAAGGTAGTACACTTCTGTAGGAATTTATTGTTGGGAAATGTCATTTCTCTCACCCCAATTCTCTTTTGACAAATATTAAATGAAGATTGTGTCTTTTTCTTTCTCACTTTCTGGTCACTACTAGATCCTAGCAGAATTTGTCCAAAAGGAAGCAATTGTTGACACTGCCTCAGCAACAAGAAAACCCTATCTCCTACTCCCTTACAAACGAGTAAAAATCCATTTGCTCAGAATGGGGCATGGGGTGCTTCAGTGTGGTACAAAAATAATCAGCAAGATGATTTGGTTTCTTTGAAGACCAGAAATTAGCAGTCCAGAACTGCAATCACCATTCAAAGTGGCAGATACTGGCTTAACTACCGGTGAATCATCACTGATTCTCCTGTGCAGAGTGATCTTTGTCAAAACAGCAGAAAGGTTCAAATCCCACTTGCTTGAGTTTTTATTTGATTTTTGAGGAAGCTTTTTTTTTTTTTGGAGGTAATGCAATTTAACCCATTCTGCCCAGGTGATTCAGTGATTTTTTAAAATTTTTATTAGGTATTAAAAGAAAAACAGTTACAAAGAAAAACAGTTACAGAAATATATATAAAAGTATAAAAGTATAAGAATAAAAAACTGAAATATCTCGAGCAAAGATACTACATTAAACCTCCACACCAATTGATCAAATATGAATAAACATTCCTCAGTAATATTTGAAAGTAATACATATAATATATCGATTCATACATCAACAAAGTTTACCCTCATTTTACGTTTTCTTTCTAATACATTATTTTCTTATGCTCTACTATGTTTTGCATCATACTTGTCACCCTTGTGCTATATACATTGTCCGGGGAATTATGTGATTCAGTGATGATGCATCAAACATTGACTCTTGTTATTATTATTCAGAAAGTATCTAGAGGTGGCTCACTAACTTGTGAAGTTAATTTTAGAGATGCACAAAGGAAATGAACATAGTGTTGATTTACCTGCCCCACATCACCTCCTTTGATGGAAAGAGGACATCCTTTCAGATCTCTTAGGGCCCAGAAGTCAGAGGGAAATGCTGGAGAAGACACTTCTCACAGCCCTTCCTTTTTAGGGTCTCTGCAGGGTGAATAAAACTTTGGTGTAAAACTTGCACTTATCCCTGTTAAATTTCATTCTGTTGGTTTCAGCCCACTGTTCAAGCCTATCAAGACTCAATGGCCTAAAGGACCCTTTCAAGACCAGCGATTCTATGATTCTATAATAATGCCCCTCAAAGTGCTTTTAAAAGTCCTTATCTTATTACTCCAAATTTACATCTCCCTGACCAAGTTCATATTCTTTTACAGCCATGGGACATGAGGTCATTTTATTTCACAAAAGCCCTCAGTTTTATGCAGTCCCACTCTTAAGACCCAAGATTCCCTACCCAGTTCATGAAAATATGCTCTTATCAGTGTTGATTAGTGTTTCTTTCCCCCCTTCCTCTTTCTTTTATTGAAGTTTTCCCTTAGCAGAGTAATCTGCTCATTAAATCTCTCTGGATTAAATGGAACATTTGGAGGATGACATTTGAGATAGACCTTTGCTGCTGTGACAGTTTAATAGGCCTCAGCATTCTCACTGTTGTAGTAGAACAGCAAAAGTCTCTTATTCTGACATGCTCCAGGAAAGGTCACAGCTATCCATGACTCCCTGTCCAAGAGTTGTTGGTATGTATGTACTTGGGTACTAGAGGGAAAGATGCTTCTCCAGCTGATGCAATTTATTTACTCAAAGGATCAAGCTAAGTCGGCATATAAATCCAAATCTTCTGTGGTCCAAACATGTCCAGAATGAAAAGATTTGAACCAATCCCTCATTTGGATGCAAACTCCAAGCTGAACTAAATACTGTACTTAGCATGTCTTTCAGCCTATGAAACTTCAATTCAGTTTAGTACTATCAAAACCTAAGATGCAACATAGAAGACTGTGTGCATGTATGTGCATGCATATATACACATGCCCATGTGCAAGAAATTGTGAACAATACTCATCTGCTTTTGTACAGAAGTGGAACCCCTGGGATCTCTACTTTTAAAGAAAAAGGGTACTTATCTACAATCAGGCCTGACATTGGGGAAATACCTCTTTCTGCTTACAATGGGATTTCTCAGAAATACAGTCATACTTACCAGTTAAACTTGTGTTTACCTTCCAATGATCAATCACAAAACAGATACGTTCTATGCAAGTTTCTGGCTGTGGAGCCAGAGGTTGGGAGTTGGATTCCGCACTGTGTATTCTAGAAGAGCTGGTCTGTGTGGCCTCAGGAAAGCTGCAAACTCCCAAGATGTCCTCAGAAGATGCGAATAGTGAACCACTTCTGAGTATTTTCTACCTAGAAAACTCTGCAAAGGTACCTCATAAGTTGGAATTGATTTGAGGGCGGACAATTATTATTAACCTTCAAATACAATCTGGGTAAAAAATTATTGCACTATCTGGCCTCTGTCCATGTTGGTTGAAGAATTCTGGGAGCTGTAGTCCAAAAAAGTAACTTCTGTTACTTGGACTGTTCTGACCTTGGACTGATTGATTTCATTTCAGGTAAGAGTATATGAGTACATTACCATCACAACAATACCTTGAGATATGTATAATTACCAGGTATAACTTTTCTAACTTCAGGACTGAGCAGAGTGCAGTTCGGATTCTTGCACTGAAACCCAGCTTTTCAGCCCACATCCAGAGCTTCATTCTAGTTTCCACAAAGTCAAATACCAACTTCCATTTAATATTCATGCCAGTTTAAATGGAACAGAACGACCACTGTATATAGTTGACATTGGCGTTTGGTAAATAGAAACTGGAACATTTATTTCTCTTTAAATATGCCTTTTCATATTTTATTTATTGCAGCTTAACTACCATGGAAATATTCACCTTTTTCTATTTGTCCAAACTTTACCTTTCCTCTAGTAACATCACTCAGTTACTGGGATGACAAGATCATTTTGTTCAGATCTTGGTTTTAGCATTAACCTCTTCACATTCCTAAATATTATCAAATGAACAGATAAACCTATTATCATCCATATTTTATTATAGTCCAGTGCAGAACAGAAAATAGTATGATGGCAAGTATGTTTGGTAAAACAAATCTACCATGCAACAACAAATGCATTCTAGGTATGGAAGAAGTGGGTAAACATAGAGAATCTCCTAAAGCTAATCCCATTAATTTTCACAGCTATTAAAATATTGTTGTTATGTGACATCAAGTCAGTCACCCTAATAGAGCATTCACGCTAAGTGAGGATGTGGTTATATATTTGCCATTAAGTTATCATTGATGGAATCAACTTAAAAAAATTAAAGTTCACATGATACATGTGTGGAAATTGGGTTATATTTTAATCTTTCACACAGTTTAGCAAGCATTATTAGAGGCGCAAGTGCATTATTTTCAGCCACCTGCTGGAGGTTGTTTATTTTGCACCAATACTTGTATTAATGCAAAATGCATCAGTGGGGGCGATCTGCTGTAGCAGCAGATATGGGCTCCAGCTGATCCAGGGCAGTATGGAGCCTTTATATGCTACTCACAGATTCATGATAATCTTTTTAAAAAATATTCAAAATAGCAATATACCACTTTGGTCAATTTATTTTGAAAATGAGCCTACAGATCAGCTGAGAAGTATTCCAGTGGATCCACTGGATGTGCTTCTATGGATCTGCTGGAGCCCTTTTCACATTACTCCACAGGTCCAACTGACCAGCTGAAAAGGGTTCTAGCTGATATGTGACAGCATATCCACACAGGCCCACTGGAACCCTTACTGGGTGACCCATAGATTGCCACTGATCAGCTGAGAGGGGGTCCACCTTGATTGGCTGTTCAGCTGGATCCCTTCTTAGCTGACATGCAAGGATAATTTAAAAACTGTTTATTTGGAATAGCAATATACAACTTAGAATAAACATTTACAAGATGAAATATATCAGTACTGTACATGACTTGTGTGAACTCATGTACTAAAAACTTGACTGAAATCAAGTTCATGTTGGGTTCAAAAATAAAATCTGAGGCAAATCTCAATGTAACCTGATAAATTTAAGAAGTGGTTTTGCCAGTTCTATACCCCCAGTGAGTTTCCATGGCTCAGTGGCGATTTGTACCCAGGCCTCCTGAATCCACTACACCACACTGGGTATCACAAGTAAAATGTGCAGTGATTTTTTTTCTGACCTATTTCTTAGGGTCTTTCCTTGAAAAATTTTTCAGCATATTGCTTTAACATGTAAACAACTACTTTGCCTGATTCTTTCCCTATAGCAGGGAAAGATAGATCATGATTTCCCAATTGGTCTCTGAGTGATTTTCAGTAGACCAGCAAAGGTACTGGACTCCCACTTGTTTAACAACAGCAGCAACATTAATTTTCCTACTTAAATTAGGCTGATGACAGAAAGTCAGCTTGGGTTAACCACAAGTGAACTTTTGTAACAAAAGACTGCAACTCAGGGAGAGATGAAATGCATATTTGTCCTGTTTGTGTAATTTCTCATTGTTTCTTTTACTATTTATGTAACTGGCAGTGAATTGTATCTTCATACTGCCTGTGGTTTTTTTAAAAGTAGTGTTTCTACTCACATTGTTTTGTCTTGCTTTTGGCTTGTGAGATCATCTATATTGATGCTTTTAGGGCCTCTCCTGGACATGCCCAGGTGACATTGCTGATGAAGAACAGAGTAGAGGTTTGGTGTGGGAGTGAGCATTTTCTTTTTGCCTGCCTTTTTGCCTGTTTTGGTAAGGACTGCAACTACTAATGCTAATTCAGATTTACACCATGTCTTGTCAATTCAGTGTCATTTCACTTGCTAAACATTTAAAAACAAAGAAGGGATTTGAATGATGGCAACAGGGCCGTAGCCAGGATTCTAGATGTGGGTTGGTGAATATTTTTTCAGGATGGGCAACAATATCACACACACACGCACACCCGTGTGCGGACACGCACACGCATGCACACGTGCGCGCACACACACAGAGTGGTGGGATCCAAAATTTTTTACTACTGTGGGCATGGCCTACTTTGTGGGCATGACCTACTCTGTGAGTGTGGCCATGTGACTGGGTGGGCGATCTAGTTATACCTGCCCAGTGGTGGGATTCAACTTTTAAAAAACTACCTACTCTGTGGGAGTGGTATAATGGATGTGGCCACTCTGTGGGAGTGGTATGGAGGGTGTGGCTAGGGGAAAGCCCTGCATTGTACTCGAATTAGGACTACTTTATTTCAAAACATGGATGGGTGGGGCCAGCAATAATTTCTGCTACACGTTCTGGCTACAGGTTCTGGTGAACTGGTGGGAACCTGCTGAAGCCCACCACTGTATATAAGCAGCCAGGAGTTTGAGGGTGGGCAAACTGCTAATTCAGGGTGGGCCCCTGGCTATGGCCCTGGATGGCAAAAAAGGGTGGGTAAGATGTCAGCAATCATAGCAGAGAAGGATGCGAGAGAAGGGGTCTCTGTGTTATATGGACACTTGAAATTCATCTTTCCAGGATAATTAAACATTTCTATGTGAACCACAGCTGAAACTTAAATGACAGAGTGAGTAGAGAGAAGTTTGTAGCAACCTGTGATGATCTTCTGTCTGGTCAGTTCAGTTGAGGCATTGAAAACAAAACCTAGACAAATAACCGTTCAGAAGCAGCTTCTTCCTTAATTCCAGTAGAATCTGCCTTCTTTATTTGGCTGTTGATGGTGGATCTTGTGTTCTAGTGAAAAAGATGAAGTACACATGGCAAGCCTGGGGTCTGTTCATCACTGGCCTGTTACTCCTCTTCAAAGTATTCAATGCAATGTAATTTGATACATGCATTTAGAACCTCCTGAGTTTTGAACGTAGCTATGGTAATATTTAGCTTGGATAAAAATCATATTCACTGCTCTTTGGATGACTTTCTTCTTCAGCATTTCTCTTTTGTTCGGCTCTAGTGTGAAGTATTCTTTAATCTTAGTGTATATTTATCACTGTGTAGCTTATTTGTATGACTATTTAAATCCTGACTGGCAATTGTTACTGAATTATTTTGGTCTGTTTTATTTTATTATGTGAAGCAGGGATTCTCAACCTGCAGCCCATGGGCTAGATGCAGCCTACAGCACCATTTCATGTGCCCCCCACTGCCTCTACCACACCAGGAAGTGCCATGTGATGGAGGACTGGCAAAATGGCCATCCAGCCTCTGACGCTGTCTGAGGGAGCACAACCTGGCCCTGGGCTTAAAAAGGTTAAGAACTCCTGATGTAAAGTCATCCAATGTTGCTACAAGGTTCTTTGAGTTGCATGCAGATAACATGGTGATAAATGATGATGTTTGTGTGGTGAGAACTGTAGCAAAAAAGTGGCTGTCAGACAAAGGGTAGACTTCTTTCATCCTTACATTTGCATTTCTGCTACAAATGCCCCTTCCTGAACTTTGCTTTTCTCAAGACATGAGCTGCTTTGTGCTAACTTTTTTCATCCATCCAGATCTTGGAAAGCTGAGAGTGTCTCTTATACCTATTATGGCAGTTCCACCATAGTTCAAAACCTCAGCTCTTTCACACTTCCCCCCTACTTCTTTATTTTATTTTCCATTCCTTAACTCCTTCCCATTCCACTCTTCGCTTGTTTCCTGCTTACATGTACTAGAAACAGGTTGTTGGCACTTTCCATAGTTTCTGCCCCTCTATTTCCTCATACTACCCATCTCCTGATTCAGAATACTGCCCTTGGTCTGCAGGTCTACAACAAACATCTATTTTGATCCTTAGGAAATTATGAGATTCACAGTACCTGGCTATTGCATTCTTACTGCTTGTGCCATAATGTAACAGAACAAAACATTGAGGCATCTTATTACATCTTTACATACTCATGAAATAGATTTATGGCCAGCTGTTTGGGCTGTGCTCCATTAATTGCATTTTAACAGAAGGGGCATGCTGTTCTGATCATGTCCATATATTCAAGAATCCCCACAATGCCTGGAACAATCTGAAGAGACCTTCCAACATTTACTTTTCAGGTTCTTTAAGACCTTTCTTGGCTGTTGCCCTAATGTAAGCAGCTGTCTTGCCAGTAACATTGCCTGTCAGGCAAGTAAATGTTTACAAGCGAGGGAAGACTTCTTAACGATCTTTTGCAACCACACATAGATATAGTCCTTCTAGTACAGGCATCAAAAGGACATTGGCCTGATTTTGGCTGATAAAAAGCCTCAGTAAATTAACCATATTACAGCTGATCTTCTTCTCCACATTATATCTAGATGTCCTTTAAATATGTTTGGAGGCACACTGGAAGATTTGCATAGTGTCACATATGAAGCCTTTCAATCACTTTCAAACTTGGATGTGGAACTCTAGCCAGGAACTTGAGATGGTCAATTTGTGCTTGTTGTTATATCGACATCAATGTAGATATTCATCATACAATTAAAAAACAAAGCAAAACAGCTGATCTACTTATGTTTGTGTTCAGAGTATGGTGACAGAGACACAGTGATGTTTTCTGTGGCATTTTTGTAATTAATTACTCTTCCTGCAGGCAGAAAAGCATGGAGAATTTCCCAGAACATTGTAACTAAAGAGAGAATGGGCACAAGGTGACCAGTAGTGGAAGTTTTCCGAATGGTGCATTCTTGAGTAATATTAATCTAATAAAATTAATCCATTTTATTTTATACAGACTCTCTCCTCCTCCTTTTTACCTTTCAACAATCGGACTCTATATAGTTTGCACTAGAAGCCCCAAGAACAACCCAATTATTGTGTGCCAAGTCATTTAAAGAGATTTTGATGAGATGAGTCCAGAAATGTCAAGTTTTGAATTATGCCTTTTGTACCAATAGGAGAATTCCAAGTGTTCAGTAATCAAGAGCCATGCTGGCAGGGACATTCTGGAAGTTGTATACAGTATCTGGAAGGTGAATATCAAGATGAAGAAAGAAAGATACATAAGGAAAGAGCAGTGAAAAAGAAACAAGAAATTCACAGAGAAGAGAGATAACATTGGGGTAAGGATGGGCTGATCTTGGCCCATTGGCTAGTAAACTACAGTAATACCTCATATAACATTAGTATCGAATAACACTAAAATCGCATAACATTAAGGAATCTGGGGGGAAGAATTGCATCAGATAACATTAAGATCCTATGGGATGCTTCAGATAACAACCGCTAAAGCCTGTGTGGTTACAATGTATCTCTATGGATCCCATAGGATTTTAACATGCATCAGATAACACTAAAAATCATATAACACCAAGACTTGTGGAACCAGGTTTTAGTGTTATATGAGGTTTTACTGTATGTCATTGGAATCAGAAGGTGGAGAAGTTGTATTAGCAATATAAAAACAAAGCCAGGAATGGACTGTGGTACAGAATTTGAAATGGTCATATAAAAAGCTGAAGAACAATGAAACAATAATAGTACCAAAATATGATTTAAATAACATTTCTGAAGAATTCAAATACTATTTAAAGAACAGATTTGAACCAGAAGAACTTGGAATTGAAAACTTGTGCAATTGAGAGGAAGAAGGAGTGGAAATTTTAATGAATAAATGAAAATTGTTTAAAAAATTTATACTTTGCTTTAATCTTGAATTAAATGAAGACTAAATCTTAGAAATCAGAAAATTGAGACTTAGAAAGACAGCTATGAAGAAACTAGAAATGTTCCTTAATTGTAAAGATATTCCACTGGAAACCAAGGCCAGGTTCAATCATACTGTGGTACTACTATGTACAGATAGAAAAGTTTGATAATGAAGAAAGCTATCAAAAAAATCTAATGTTGGAAGAGAGCTTTACAGATAGCAGAGACAGCCTGAAAGACAAGTACAGTAAAACCTCGTATAAAGAGCACCTCGCTTAGAGACTGACTTGCTTAAAGAGCAGGATTTTCTCTGAGTGGTCACCTCACTTAACAACTAAAACCAATCAAAACTCGGTTAACAACTTAATCGGGGGTCGCAATCCCCCCCCCTGACATCACAATTGGTCACTTACAATGGTGTTTTGCTTAAAGAGCAAACTTGCTTAAAGAGCAATCCCGTGGAACGCATTATGCTCTTTAAGCGAGGTACCACTGTATGTGGATTCTAGATAAAATCAAGCCTGTACTGTACTTCCTCTAGAAGCTAAAGTGACTAAACTGAGGTGTACTTTGGATATTTTATGAAACTACAAGACTTAATGGAAAACACAATATTAGGAAGATTGAAGGCGGTTCAAAAAATGAAAGTCTGAACATAAAGTGAATTGATTCAATAAAACAAGTTATGGTCTTGAATGTGCAAGATCTGAGCAGAGATATTAATAGGACCTTTTGGTGGTCATTATACTAACAGGATTGCCATAAATTGGAAGTGATATGGCAGCACATAACAAAAATTGATTGATTGTGTTATCTGTGCTGCATCTGCTGTTATATTTTTATATTATGCTGTATTTATATTTGAGATTGTGATACTGTATATGTTTATGTTATGTGAGCCCCTCTGAGTCGCCTCAGTGAGGTGAGTAGAGGGGCATATAAATCTAATTTAATAATAATAAAAAAAAAAAAAAGGACATCACGTGGGTATCTTGGGTTATTAATAGTAGCTGATGGATCCTATATTCAGAATATACAAAAAAGTGTCCTTTTTGTATGTCGATAGTCAGACCAATTATCTTAAGCTCTATGCTATATAAATGGAATTCCCAAAACATAATCTAAATTGAATCAATTTTTGGTTTGTTTCATTTTATAACATATTAGCTAGTACCCTCTGCCCAGTCTTGTGCAATGTTGAGTCAGGAGTTGCTAAAGAGGAGGAAGCAAGATCTAAACAAGTTTCTGGTTAGCTAGCCAAACTATTTGCATCAAAAACGTTCTCACCGCTGACAAATCATCTTCATTGAATAGTTAGATTTTACTAATTTCACATTCCTATGTATATGTGAAGTATTTCCTGGCTACTTTTATCTTTTGCAACTATTCAGCCAGAAAGTTAAAAATGGACTTTCTATACAGGAAGGCTGAGTGCAGAAGAATAGATGCCTTTGAACTGTGGTGCTGGAGAAGACTTTTGACAGTCCCCTGGACTGCAAAAAAAGCAAGTCAGTCAATCCTAAAGGAAATCAACCCTCACTGCTCCTTGGAAGGACAAATATTGGAGATGAAGTTCAAGTACTTTGCCATCAAATAAAAAGAGAGGACTCACTGGAGAAGGCCCTGATGCTGGGAAAAATCTAAGGCAATAGGAGATGAGGAAGGCAGAGGATGAGATGGCTAGACGGCAGTGGGCGTAGATCTGGGTGGACTACCGATGATGGCAGATGACAAAGAAGCCTAGTGTGTGGTGGTTCATGGGGTCGCGATGGGTCAGACTCAACTATGTGACTGAACAATGACAATATAGCCTTGTCTTCAAGAAACTCTACATTCTCCAAAACAGTTATTTTCCCCCAGTATTTTTTCCCTTAGTAAACTTTTCTTCTGACATTAAGATAATATAGTACTCCCTTGTGTTCCTAAAATAGTTCACAATTTTTTGTTAATAAGAAGGTTAGACAACATGCTGTGAAAGAGAGGTGTTTGTGCCCCAGGTCTTCATTTCAAAGGCCATATATTTCTGTGTGCTTAATTTTATGAGGTCAGCAGTGATATAAAAGCAATTTACATCTCTGCTGCAATTTTCTCTTGCCTTGGTTGATAAATTTCCTTAAAATTACAAAACTGGGAAGTATAAAGGAAAAGGAGGAAAATAAGATGGGCAATGAAAATGGAGAGCAAAAGTAATCAAGAGATTAAAAGAGTTGGTAAGGATTGTTGGTGGTTGGACCACATTTATGAGTTCAAAGGGTACTCTAGGATCCTGTATAAAAAACCCACATATCCATGTATTGTAATACATGGTACAGTATATAGAACGTAAGGACAGATTTGGGGGAGTACAAATGCCATAAGTTTTCATTGTGGGAGATCTACCTGACAGATAGACACAGGGGCGTAGCTACCGCTGTATCTGCCGTATCAATTATACGGGGGCCCCGGGCCACGGGGCCCCCAACGTGCGTAAGCAAAACAAATCTTTACCCTTCCTAAGGGCTCCCAAACAAATTTTTATACGGGGCCCCGGCAAGGCACGCTACGCTTCTGGATAGACATCAAAGTATGGCTTACCTGGAAGAAAAGCATAAACTGGAAGTCTCTGAGGCTAAGACTGGCCTATCTATTTCTGTTTCTTCCCTGGTGTTGGCTGGGAGCTTTCATTCTGAAAAGAAAGTTTAGGAGGTGCTATCCTTCAAAGACCTCTTTTTAAGCCTTTCTGCTAGGAGAGCTACATGCAGGTTTCTATGAGGTGGATTTGCAAGACTTGAGCAAGATTATTAATGAATGAACTTTTTGAGGTCACTAATTCATAGGGTTACTATATATAGGAAGCAGGTAGCATATTTAACAGTTACAGTTGCTGGCATACAGTGACAGCAATCAATCAATTAAAAAAAGATGGCTAAGAAAACACTAATTTTATAATGAGAGAAGCTTCACAATGGTAAACGCAAATTGCATACCCACTGGACTCATCCAGATTTGAATTTTTTGTTTTGAAAGAATCCTAACACTGTTTTCTTGGGCCCATTCTTGGGTCAACTGAGATGGTATGCTGACAACAACTCATTGCAATGCCAGTATCAAGGTTATTGGAGCGGCAACATTCCAAAATGGAAGCAAGTCAATAGCAATTGCATACAAGGCCAGTAATATAAAATGGTGTGGTGAGGAACATTGTCAGAGATTACTCATCTACAGGGTCATGTCCAGAGGATTCATATTGCCATAGTCACATTGGATTTACGAGAACTAAAAACAGGTCTGTCCCTGTCCAGTTGAGTCATTCTGCCCAAACTTTAAAAACAACAGCAACTAATTATAGGCATGTAAATGGTACTGGAATTTGCATTTAAACAGAAATCCTAGAGCTTACCTAATAGTTACAAACTCATATGGACTGTTAAAAACCACGAGTCATGAAAATAGTGTTCCATCCTCCAATCTTAAGTACATAATCTAAAACTGTGGGAAAATATATTTAGAGCACTGTACCTGGGAATCACCAATCAAGGATAGAAAATAGCATTCTGTGGGTTAAACACTATAAACTAGTTTGCAGCCACTTAATCCAAAGGTGTTGCTACTAACTGTTGTTTAATTACTTGGGCAACAACCAAGCTAATTTTAAGGGGCAGTAAGTTTGTGGAAGCTGGAGTGCTCTTTATCTAGTAATAGTAGTGTTGGTACCTGTAAAATTTATGAAACAGGACATGTACATCTGTATGCATGAAACAGTAGATCTATGCCAGTGATGGTGAACCTATGGCATGCATGCCAGAAGGGGCGCTCAGATCCATCTCTGTTGGCACCCATGCAGTCACCCCAGCACAGAGTTCATCCCGCCTGACTGCCCAGCTGCCCAATAGGAGTGCTTCCTCCCTCCCCCCAGCACAAAGCTCACCCTGCCCCTCTGCCTAGCAGCCCAATGAGAGCTGTTCTTGGTGTTGGCATCAGGAGCTGGACAGCTTGAGAAGAGCAGGTATGCAGGCAGTCATTCTTTGGGAGATACATCTGTTAGATAACACGGTCCTAAACCATATAGGGCTTTGTTCAACTGGATATCCATATCCCTCCACCATTACATAGTTAGAATGTCTAAGACAGCTAGTCTTGACATTAATACCAGTTATAATGATAGAATCTAGAGAATACTGGAAAAATAAGATTGACCGAGTCATTGAATATAGAGCACTGAAGTAATGATGTCTTGGATCCCACAAGGTTCAACTTAGGGCTACTGAAAGCAGGAAGCCATCTTCTTGAATGAATTTTTTCTGTAGTGTTCAGATGGAACTACTGCAGTGTTCTTCTGAAGCTCTCTGTCTATAATAAAGTAAAGTGGGACATCTTGTGCTGTGAGTAAATTAGATACAGCTGCTTCTGAGCAAAGCAATTAAATATTTTGCTATTTTGATGCTTGTTTTCTTCCTGTTAGAACATGAAGAACTTGGATGAGAATTAAAATGAAGGGGGACATGGGTTCATTTTTTTTTAAAAAATAAAGCCTTTCCAAATTATGATAAACTGGTTAAAACATTGCATGATGATTATTTTAATCCAGTTCCATTAAACGTGAGGGGTGATGATGTAGCTATATTAATATCCAGCTAGCTACTTTAGAGAATTATGCCAGAACAAATTGGAGACTGATCTTCAGTTGGATTAGCGAAATACAAGTGAAGTATGACATTGTCTGACATGGCCAAATAAGTTATCTGGAAAGGTACAAGAGACAATTCTTGGTGACTGCTTGATATAATGACTTTTCAACATTTATAACAAGAATAGGCTCACACAATAAAATATAAGCAGCAAGTAAATATGTAAGTTACTGTACAGTATGTTGTGCACAACATTATATGAAGAGAGAGGGAGGCATTGAAGCTGAAGTATGTATATGCCTGCAGTTCTCTTAGCACCCCAATGCAATAATCAGAGCAGGAAAATATGGAGGTTTGGCCTACCAGACCAAAATTTTCTAAGTTCATACCCATCCACTGCTTTCCATAGACCATCACCAGCCCTATTAGACAATTAAATTTGTAGTCCCTGCACTCAAGATCCCCTTTCCTCTTTCAAAATGTTCCCATCTTTTCCTGTGTTTCCCCCTTTTCCAAATTCTTTTAAAATCTTTACAGTTTTTATTATGCCAATTATCCAGGCAATTGAATTCCAACTGAATTTAAAGCCACAACTCTGAATTAGGAGTCTCTTGCACTATGCTGGATTTGAAATGTCAGAGGTGGCTTAGCGAGGGAGTGGAGCCAGCAGCAAAAATGCTCCATTTTGGTATGGGTCCCATATATCCTGCTAAAACTGCCTGCATTCTTGCCTTCCTCTAGGAACTCTCCTATAAGTTGACCCAACCAGGGCCACTTCTTTACTGAGGAGTGCTTACAGAGACTTGAATCTGAGGATCAAGACATTTAACTTGCTGCTTGTGAGGATTTTTTCCCCAGATCATTTTTAAACTTGGCAATATTGTAGGTTCCTCTAGGCGTATCAACGTTGTAAAATTTCAAGTTATTTGCTCAACAACTGTCATTTTTATTAGCAATAGAAAAAATGACAGTACTGTACCTGATTTTCCTGACTCATTTTAACTGAATGGCTTTCCATGTATGTTTTATAAAAATAAATGTAGCTTATAAAATAATAAATGCTCTTTTTTCCTGGTTTGTGTATCATAATCTTCTGCATTGGTGTAATGTTGCAGCAGGACTTTGCTTTCACAATTAAGACTGTCTGAAATTTAGATACTTTAGTTATATTTTGTATTATTTTGATTCATATGATCTTGTTTATTAATCTTTCCTATTACGCAATGTGCATTATTCTTTTTTCTCCTGCCCTAGGCCCAACCCTTGACAAATGTGCTGAGCTGTGCCTTTGGATGAATATATTTTGAGGCATCTAGACAGGACACATTTGTCTGCAGTATACAGTATATCTTCTTCAATCTCTCTACAATAAGATCTGTAATACCAGAACGTTATGACCAAGACTGTGTATTCCATACTTCCATCTGAAGATAGATTGGAATGCAATTTAGTGATCAGAGTGATTCCACCTATTTTAATTTAAGAATACTGAGACTTGGATATTTACTAGGTTCATTTTAATTGGACAACTTTGCAAGACAGACACCACACATATTCCATAAGTGGACTTTATGATGATGACCACTGAACTATGGTGATACTTTTTATGCAGTCCATCATCATCATCATCATCATCATCATCATCATCATCATCATCATCATCATCATCATCATCATTATTATTATTATTATTATTATTATTATTATTATTATTATTATTATTATTATTATTATTATTATTATTATTATTATTATTATTATTATTCTCTGCCCATCTGGGATACACTCCCACTCTGGGTGGCTCACAATATTAAAAAGAGCAAAACAGACACCATAAAACAGAGCAACTACCACTACCCCAGTCAAATCAGAAACGAGGACCACTAGCCAGAGTGGCAGAAAACGATGGGAGGGTCTCCTATTTGGTCTTCAACAAGCTGCCAAAGGGCTCCTTGAAAAGAAATGTTTTCAGTTGCTTCTTAAAGGTCCCTAAAGAGTCAATCAAATGCAGCTCCCCAGAATGAGCATTCCAGTTACGTGAAGCTGCCACCGAGAAAGCCCTGCAATGGTTAATGGATTTTCTAGCCAACCTGCGAGTCAGTACTTGGAGTTGAATTGTCAGAGAAAAGCGGGTGAAGTGGGCCTGATTTCTGAGGGGTAGATGCTCCGCCAAGTAGCAAGGTCCCAAACTGTTTAGGGCAGGGGTTCCCAATCTTTTCAAGCTATGGACTGAATCATGCTCTCTCAGTCAGCTTCAAGGGCCGGATGGCCATCTTACCCTACCTAGACAATTTTGTTCCAACAACTTCAAAGAGATGGCCATTTTGTTTCTCAAATGCCCTTGGAGGGGTGGGAGGGCACATGAAATGGCACCATGGGCTGGATCCGGCCCACGGGCCTTAGGTTGGGAACTCCTGGTTTACAGCTTTGAAAGTTAGCACAGCCATCTTGAACCTGACACAGAACACAATGGGAAGCCAATGTAATTCTGCCAAGACTGGGGAGACATGCACAAATTTCCTCACCCCAATAACCAGCCTGGCAGCTGTATTCTGTACCCTTTGGAGTTTCCGTATCAAGTGTCATGATCTTGGTTCGCTAAGCCTATTAATTACTGCATTCTTCACTCTGTGTGTGCATGCTTAAGATTATTTAGATTAGTCATTCAGTAGTGTAATGAGCTTACTCACTGCTAGGAGTACTGGGCGTGGAGGAAGGACTTCTCCATGACCCATACTCATCTCCCAGGTCAGAGTACAACCAACCACTTCCCCATGGGGGTTGCCCTTAAAGTGACCTTGACTGTGACCTTGTCAGTGGGAGAAGGGTGACCTTGAGAATGGGGAAGGGGTAACCCCTAGGTAGATAAGGATCTGATCTTAGATTCTTAGCATTCCTAAGGGAGGGAGGGAGGGACTTTCTAAGTTTTATAAACTGGGAGCCGAGCCCTTTCAAACAGACAGGAGGGATGGAGGAGCAGCTCGCCAGGACTTCAATCTTCAGCCAGCAGAGAGAACTGTTGGTCTTCAATCATGTAGCCAGAATGGGGCTTAGTTTCTGGAGGGATCTTGGACTTTGAAAATACTTGGAATAATACTTTGAAATTTTATGCTGCTGTGGAAACAACTTGGAAAATAAAGTCATCTTTGGACTTAGAAAATTCTGATTCTGATTCTCTATTGGGTATAGTTGAGGCACTTTGCTTTCTGCTTCAACACACTACTACAAAAAGAACCACATTCCCTGGAATAGGAAAACTCACCAGCTGGGTGTCAGCGGGAAGCTGACGGGAGCTGTAATGGGGGGGTCTGAAGAGAGGCTGGGGACCCTTTTCCCAGCCAGCCTCTCTTCAGAATCACCCCCCACAACCTGGATCGCTAAGCCCCTTAGTAATCCAGATGGGGCTGTGTGTTTCTGAAGTGAAGCTGGGGAAACTTTTCCCCAGCCTCTCTTCAGAAACCTCCGCCTGGATCGCTAAGGGGCTTAGCAATCCAGGTGGCAGGGGTGTTTCTGAAGAGAGGCTGGGGACCTTTTTCCCAGCCTCTCTTCAGACCCCCACCCTCTGCCTGGATCACTAAGCCCGTTAGCGAACCAGAGATCAATGTCGGGAAATTTGAGGAAAACTTTTGCATCACACAACATTAACTTAACATTGTGCAGTGCAAAAGTTTCCCTCTAATTTACTGACGTTATCTGGTTTTAACATTGTGCAGTGCACATGTTAACCGGAGTATTACTGTATTTGAAATCTGGGGACCTTGTGGAAGTAAAACAATAATAGATTCATGAGTATACAACAGATCCTCCAACACACCTAAAATTGGATGCATTCTTGATAAGTTTGAGGTATATGACACTGGTCTGCAAACTTGGCTCTCCAGGTGTTCCTGGACTTCAATTCCCAGAAGCCTGAGTCAGTACTCCTGCTGATCAGGGGCTTCTGGGAAATTGAGTCCAAGAACATCTGGAGAGCCAAGTTTGCTGACCCCTATTGTGTGTGATGTGCACTAAGGAAGATTCGGGACTCTTTGTTCAATGTTGCTCAAGCAGAACGTTGTAATCAGAAGTGTCTGGATGCTGATGGTAAGCACTTTGAGCACCTCTTGTAATCGCAGAAGTAAAATGTGACTTGTATTCATCTTTTGTTATCGGTAAATATTTGAGTACTACAATTTTATACAGGTTTTTCTCCTTTCTAAAAATGTGTGTACCTTTTTGGCATCATCTGTATATTGACAAGATTTGGATAAGTTTTCCCAATCTTTCATTTGTCAACTTCAATCCCCAGAAGCCTACGTCAATTCGCCAAAGCACTTATCAGCCAATGTACTGACTTAGGCTTCTGGGAATTGAAGCCCACCAATGGGGCAAGGGCCCCATTTTGGGAACCACTGGCACATTAGAGGAACTGTTTGCTGTGTGATTTCCATATTGCTTTATTTCTTGCCAGAATTAATTATCAAGGCTGCAAGCAATGGATTTAATTGTTTTTGTGTCAACCAGGAAGCAAACACTTTCACACCCAGCAGCATCATCAAAATAAGCCATTGAATGCTGTAACCTGCACCCTCTGGAAAACTATGCTTGCTGATAGCCTTGCCTCTGTGTGTCTTCCTGAGAATGTTAAGGCATGCAGTGAGGCGAGATGGTTTTGGCAGAATAATCTAAAAGCAAAGAAAGGGAATCATTCCCCCCCCCTTTTAACCCCCCCACACACACACACACATCAGAGCTTGGAAATACTACTTTTTTGACTGCAACTTCCAGAATTCTGCAGTTATTATGGTCCCATCAAATTCTAGGAACTCTAGCTAAAAGGGAGAGCGAGAGAGAGAGCTAATTTTCAAAGCTCTATTGCAGACAATATCATGATTTGGTTGATTAATTCATTGCAATTATAGCTTATTTAAATTAATGACAATGCTACTTTCAAAGCTCCAGGGCAGCTATATTAAGTTGGAGTGTTTATAGGGCAGTGATTACAGTGCCAGTAGAATCATTCTCACTGTCATAGCCATCACCACTGTCAACATTATCATGTCTTTATATAGGGTGTTTCAAGCATTCACAGGAGTTTAACATCTCAAAATCTGGTCTTCTGACAGTTCAGCATCAATAACTGCCCTGCCTAGCTCATAGCAATAGCTGATAAGAGATAGCAGATGTCTTCATTGTTTGTGAGCTGGTGGACACATTTGGAATGTCAACAAGGTCTGTGAGATGCTGTCACAAAAGGACTTCAATGGGAGTGCAAACAACCTCTGTTGTCAATCAAAGGAGGAATCCATGTGTCCTATGACACCTACAAATAAGACACCACACTCTTAAGGGTCTCATGGAATTACAGAATTCACAAGGTAGAACTCTTGTTATGGGAGACAGGGAAAAGGATACTTTCTACACTTTCCACAGATCTAGCAGATCTTGGAACATTCATGGAAATTTGAGAGAGTATTTATCTCTGTCCTGAACACTAACAAGCGCCACATCTTTCTTGGTGCTACAAACCCTCGACAGCAAACTCCATTCCAACATCTGGGCAAACCATGAAGGAACATCCCACATAAGTAAGCAAAAGAAAGGAGAACCCTTGCTGCAATGTGTGAATGCTGTAAATGGCTCTCAAGTGTAGCCATCCTCTGTGCAATACAGGAATACTGTGTCTTGCCTGAAATGTGCAGTCCTCATACATTTCCTTCTGAGCAGCTTTCCTCTATGCAGAGAAGTCAAACTTCTCCCCACAATAGATAAAAGGACAAGCATCCATGTGTTTGCCACTGCTGGCCAATCATTCTTTAGCAAACAGAACTTGCATGTGTGTGTATGTGCAGCTAGTAAAAAAGATGGTGCACATCCAGCATAGCACTAGGACACCCTAAAAGGAGCACACTCTCAGTCATGGGTGGACAGTTTAGGCACAAACACTGACTGAGCAACATCACCTGTTGGGCAGGTAGAAATTGCCCAGGTGTATGAAATAGCTGGTTGAGCTGGGAGAAGAAGGCTGGGGTGGTTAATGATGCATAGCAAGAACACTGACTCTTGCTCAGATGCTAACTGGCTGGACCAGTTTATCATGGTATAGTAATGCTGAGGGAAGGATGTGAGGAATTGACACATGGGCTAAGAAAGAATGGGCTGGCCCGGGCAGAAGGGCCAGCTTACCCATGCAACTGTCAGACTCCAGGTCTACTCTCTACTGCCACAAATTTGTGGGGGCCTCTCCATGTTTCCTACCATGGCATAGCACCCTGGATCTAAATCAGGGACCCCCTCAGCTTGTAAAAAGTAAACTGTTCTGTGCACCCAGCCAGGGCTCTTCTTCCACCCTTCTTTGCATTTATGGCTGGGTCTCTGTCTTGTGACAACAACCTGAGGGTTGTACTGCTATAAATTGGCCCCTGTTCAGGTTTTGAATATGTAACCAGAGTAAGCGAGTAACCTACAGAACCAATCACATCTCTCTATTTCCCTCTTCCCTGTAGTTTAAAAAACACAAGCCTCAAGCGATCAGCTGGTGAAGCCTGGCTCGGAGCGTGCAGCAAGAGAAGGTAAGCAGGGAGGGAAGACTGCAGTAGAGTTGGCTTTCCCCGATCCTACTGAAATCACAGTGGTGGGAGGGTGGGGTGAGGGTGGGGAGTCCCCAAACTGCTGGGGGAGGGGGGGAAAGGAGGGAAGTGGCAGGGAGAGAAGCTTTGGCCTCCTTTACTTCTTTATTACGATGCATCGGATAACGCTAAAAAGAACGTTCTCCGGTGTAACTCTTCCCCCCCAATTTGTTGTCGTTATGCGGTTTTAGCGTTATCCGGTGCAATCGTTATCCGGGTATTACTGTACTTTACTTTTGTATCCCGGATTCAAAATGCCAGGAAACTGAACCACGTTGCCAAAAGAAAAAAGTATGCCAAACTTTACATAGCCAAGGGCAACCTGAATGTTGACAACACCAAGTGGATGGTGTAGACCACTTGTTCCCAACATGAGGCACACACCACACAGGGGGACTTGAATTCCCAGAAGCCTAAGTCACTACATTGGCTGACCAGTGCTTTGGGGAATTGACTCAGGTTTCTGGGAATTGAAGTCCAAAAATGAAAGGTTGGAAAACACTGGTCTATATTCACATAGAAATGATACCATTCATACAGTACCATTCAGACAGATAAACCAAACTGGGGGGGGGGGATCCCAGATGCTGATTCCTTTCTTTAATCATCTAACCCAGGAGTTCTCCACCTTTTAAAGCCGGGGGCCAGGTCATGCTCCCTCAGACAGTTTTGGGGGCTGGATGTCCATTTTGCCCTTCCTCCACCATGTGGCACTTCCTGGTGTGGTGGAAGCAGTGGGGGGCCACATGAAATCGTGCCACAGGCCACACATTGAGAATCCCTAACCTCTCTTTCAGCGATGGGATGTTACAAGTTCGCACCAGTTCGCCAGAACTGGTAGTAACTTTGCCCAGCGTCCCGGAGAACCAGTAGTGGCTTTTGGAGGGAACCACCTCGGGGGCTTACCTTTTTGCCAGTTCTCCCACTGTACATGCACACCAAGCACTTGGTGAGCATGCATGCCTACAGCACTTGGTGCACATGCGCAGCCTCCTTGCTGTCTTCCCAAGTGGGGAGGAGGAAGAGAAACTGCTAGCCTGAAGCTCCTATAGCCTGCTTCCCAGGGTAAGTGACTCACCTTTGGGTGTGGGGTGTGGGTATGTATTTTAATGTGTATTTATTTTTAATGTGTATTTGTATGTGTTTTATGTGTATTTAATTTGTGTTTTATGTCTATTTAATGTGTATTTAATGTGTATTTATTTTTAATGTGTATTTGCATGTGTTTTATGTGTATTTAATTTGTATTTTATCTGTTTTCTATCTATTTAATGTGTATTTATTTTAATCTGTATTATATGTGTTTTACGTGTATTTTTATGTCTATGTAATTTGTATTTTTATGTGTATATGACAAACTTTGGCCCCACCCACCACGTCACATGGTCCCGCCCATGACATGGGCTCCGCCCACATTGTTGGTGCCACCCACAAATTAGGCTCCACCCACAGTGTGGTAGTAAAAAATTTGACATCCCACCACTGCTCTCTTTGCCTAAACACAAAGCAATTACCATGACTGCTTTTTCACAGATGTGTATGGTATCCTATAGACTTTACAGAAACTAGTATGAATTACAGACCCCAGAATCTCCTGGCTGAAGGATTCTGGAAGTTTTTATCTGGTTATTTTTCTAAGCTTTAAGCAAAACTGATACAAGGGAACAATAAGACTACATCTCAGGTTTCTACTCATTTCACCTTTAAATGTGGAGGGTCACCCAGATGGTCCATTTCACCAGGGGAAATCACAGCAACCTACTGTTTGACATAATGGTTGCCTCCCAGGCTTAATGTAAGGTACCAGAATTGATGCATAAGCCTCAGACGGTCTCATACCAATGTTACTTTGATACTACTTCCACTTCTTTATTTCATTATGATCTCATTAAAGATCAAATTTACCAGGTCAGGAACATAAACATCCATACTGAGGCTGCCCTTCAGGTATAAAATCTCTTTTTTTCTGAAAATCTTGTGAAAACAGAACCTCAGTACAGTATTTGAAAATCAATGGTTAGACACAAAGCAACTCTGGAAGTTTTTATATTTTAAAAAATGAGACGGCAGCATAAGGATGAAATAAACATTAAAAATATTACATTAAACTATAAGATGCTATAGCCTTAACTCAATGTAATTTACTCTATAGTTCCTGATCTATGAAACAATAAGAAAGAGAAAATGAAATAGCACATGCTCAAAAGTGAGGTAGAATACTGTTAACATATATATCTGCCAGTGTCTAAAGTTGGATTCCTCACATTCTGGTTCCTGTTCACTGTCAGCTGTGGCTTTGATTGGTTATCAAAGGGAAAAGGGAAATAAATATTCTTCCCCCTACTTGCCAATCTAGTCAACAAGGGGAAAAAACCATTTACACTTTCCCCTCCCTCTGTAAAAGAGCAGGGAAACTGTAAATTGAAAATGTTCAGCATGCTGGCAGGGCTTGTTATCCCTGTCAGTAAACCAGATGTTGACAGAGGAAGCAGACTTTTAAGGCAGCTTCCTCTGTTAAATCATATTTTTCAGTGATGGTAAAAATTAAAACTGATGGACATTCTAAAAGAATCAATGATTCCAGTGTCCACAAAAAGCAGATTCTGCATTCCCAGAATGACCCCTGAGGGTTTGAAAGAGTGCTCTAAGCACATGTTCAGATATGCTGATAGGTAGTAGCTTTGTTGTCAGAATTTGACATGGTCAAAAGCCTCAGTGATCTTGGCAGATAAGTGCTCACAGCTGTCCAGATGGAAACTTGACAGTGACACTGATGTTATTCTGCATATGTGTTATCTTTCTAAGGTGCACCCACTGAGAACTAAAATGGCAGTGTCACCCAATTCTGGGTGATTGGATTCACTCTCTGGCAGAGGTACTAGAAAGACCCAAGAACTTACAATGAGGCAGGTTTTTCAGTCAGAACAAAATATGGTTTATTGGGAGCAAAAGCAAAGGGAAGCCTACTCAGGCATATAGTCTGGCCAGACCTATAATTCTAAATAGCTAACCTTCCCGCAACCGTTCTGAGGAAAAGGCCCCCTCGTGATCCCTGCTCACAAAATTTGGTGAACAGAAGATGCCCCCACCCACCTGGAAGGGGTATTTAACTATTCTATCTAAACTAACTCTGCATGCAAGGGGAGGGGAGGAGTTTGGGAGGAGGTAAGGAGATTAACATATTTTAATTACATGTAAACATAAAACAAAGGCAGCTCTGAGGTCAGAGACTTTTAGTTACACAAAAGCGGCAGATTACAGCTATTGCTGAAAAAACCGGTTATAGAGAGTTTACATTAGGTCAAAGGAGCATATTTGTGGTTGACAGGAATATCTCTTTGTTCTCTGCTGAATGAAACAGAGGCTGGTACGTCTTGACAGCCAATGGTGCTTTGAGGCGGGAAATTGCAGTTCCAACGTGGGTTAATGTTCCGGACATGAGTGAATTACAGCGTTTGAGTCACTCTTAAGTAGAAACACAAAGAAAGGAGTTAGAATCATTATGTCTTGTTTGTTTAATTAAATGGAGATCTCTGCAAGAGGGAAACCAACAATTTAGCCTTTGTTTACTTCGCTTGCTTCCCCTCCTTTATCAACTTTGGGGTTGTATGGTTGTTCCCCACAGAATTTTGTTTTCCCTCTTTAAGCTATGTTTGTGCTTGGGAATTGAACTTTGATCAAACCAGAGATATGAGTCATTCAGCTTCCTTTGTGAAGGAATTTCTGCTTATCAGAACACCCGACAAACCGGTTTTCACACCCTTTGACCCAGTACACAATGGACCTTATTTTTTTACATTCCTTGCCAGAGTCTATTGACTATTGGGTAATCCCCCTTCCTCCTTGAGAGCATTCCAATCGTATGGTTTAACTTTTGGCTTCTACCTTATTTTCCATGTGTGTGTGTTGTGATATGTGGCGTTTAATAAACGTTTTGATTAATTATAATGCTTTATTCAAAATTTTAGGTAACAGCAGCTATGTAAGTCTTTAGTTAGAACTGTGCTATATCATTGTTGCCCTATCTTTTTATCTGCATTTGTCCTTATCTAATCCTGAGCAGCCTCCTGTCCTTCATGGCTCATTTCTTCCACCATTGTTCAGAGAGGTCACCTGTCAGCCTCTTCAGGACCTCTAAACTTCCTGGGTATTATATAACCAACCAGAAGGACTGGCCAATTCCTTTGTTTTCCTCTTCTGAGGATACAATTCTTCATAGCACAGATCTATTTTAATTTTGCTTTGGATACATAAGTGATTTTAAGAATCTGCTCTAGATGGGGAATCTGAGAACCTCCACCTGTTATGGACCTCAGTTTCCATTGTCCCCAGGTAGGGCAGCCAATTCTTCTTCTTCTGTATCAGGTCTAGATGTGAAACTGCTAAAATAAAGCCACCTTAGGGGAGTTCATCCTGTAGTTCCTTTCACCTGACCTAGTGTGAGAAAGGTGGCCATTGGCTGGGGTATGCCCACTGTCATCGTCAACTGCAACTTGTATCTGATAATGCATTTTTCCCTGAAGCAGGAAAAATGTAACTGGCATGAATTTGTTTAAGGTGGATCTCATCTTGCCATGAAGTGACCCGCACACTATGATTTCAGAGCCATCACCCATGGCACACATGCAGGATTTAACACCAGGACTGCAATGGACTGCCGCAGCCTTGAGAATATGGACAAGGTGCACCTTCACAGCCAGTCCATCTGGCATGGCCTATTCTGCCTCCATACCCATTGGGAGTCAGAGTTCCTCCACCGCTTATTTTTGCCGTTGGGCCCAATATGATGGTTTTCAGTGGCATTTCCTCCACTGAGGGGGACCATCAACCCACCAAAAGGGTCTCAGTCACTCGTAGCCATTGGCCCCTTTAGGGAGTCAGGTTATTTAACCACCAGCTGACCCTCGGCATTGAGTCACTGGCTGTATGGTTTACTCTGTTACCATAGAGGGATGTCTGGCCAGACAGGAGGGTATGTCCAATTGTCATTCAAAAATACCACAATCTACAAGGAGGCTCTTTCTGTGTACCCCAGGACAGCCAATGGCCAGGGATGATGGAATTTGTGTTCCAGCAAAATCAGGGAGGCCACAGGTTCTCTTCTCTTGCTATACAATATTATTAAACACTAACTAGTTAGCACAGTATAAATTATATTGTTCCTCACCAGTGATATTTTTTGTGCTGAGCAATAGTAGCACTTATGCAAGAATTTTATGTCCTGTAACTCCTATGTTTTGCTTGGTGAGCATTTTTCTATCTTTAAAAATCATTTAGTTACAGAAGCTTCGTGCAATACATCAAACTCAAGCTCAAAATCAATTTAATAATTAGGATAGAGGTTTGTTTTCTGCCAGGCTTTGCAATAAGAATGCTACTTATTATCAAATGCCTTCAAGTCAAGTACAGTACTTACTATTGGGGTGAGTGGATGTGGTGAAATACAAACAGTATTTGTAGTGGCTGTGCTCAAATCCACAAATTGTAACCCAGTGTTGTGATTTGGAGACATGAGTGATTGGGATTCACCTGAGTACTCAATAAATAAATTAGAAGTGTAAGATGTGGAACACTAGATAATTGTATTGAATTGTCATTCATCCTGAAGACATCTGGGAACATTTCAGTGTTCAAACCACACTTGAGATATCTAAGCAAAGAAAATATTATTTTTCCTCTCCACCCCCTTCAGATATTTCCTGCAAGAAAATATCTCTTTGAAAGAAAGAGTGAAACTATGCGTTCTCCTTACAGTATCAGATTATACACATGTTGTGGGTATTTTTTTCCATTAACACTTTGATGTTCTTCTTAACTCACTGCTTGCAGTGTTTTTCCCCATTACTTTCAGCTGTTTTGTTCCTCCTTAAAGCTAAAGAGCCTCCTCAAAGATTGTTGTTATTTTTGAGCCACAATCGGATGTGCCCTGGTAACATTAACCTTGTGTTGCTGGCTAATCTTTCTCACACTAGGTCAGGCAAAGGGAACTGCAGAATGAACCCACCAAATGGTGGCTTCATTTAGCCAGTTTTACGTCTGGCCTAGACACAGAAGAAGAAACTATCATCTTGTGAAATTCAGCCTTCCCCATCTTCAGCTGATGCTCAGCAGAAAAATTTCTCAACTATTTATTAACAATTTTAAAAAATCTTTTAAGGAGATGTGAACTTTTAAAAGAGGATTTGGTTTGTAAAGAGAAGTTAGGGTGCAAATCCCAGCAATTCCTACAATTTTGTAGCCCCAAGCAACAGAATGGATGCAGGGGTAGAAGAAAAGCCCTCTAAACAGCCAAAACCAGTATGATAATACAATGCAACCGTATGTATTTTTGGGTGGATAATGGTCAAATAAACAAACTGATCATCCTAGTAAATATGGAGTTGGGATATAACATCCTTGCTCTGCCTGCAGACCACTACCTTTGACTGGTGCTCCATTCTGATGAGTATCAAGCAGCTCACTCAAGGTACTGCTGAAACAAGCTTGTAAATTGAACAGCCTGCTACATATATCTTTGCCAAGTACCAAGCCACGATCAATCAGGTAAATGATAGATCTTTAGAGTGCAGGGACAGACTAATTGTCACATAGGTTTTAGATAGTGTTTAACAAAGCAGCAAGATGGGATAGGCTAGGGCTTGGATGTGAAATAAGTCAGATAGGCCTTTGTTAGGGAAGCAGTCAGCTTTGAGCTTGGAGACATTTGGCCAGATAGATTTAAATTCCATGGTTTTTCCTTAGGGTGAGAAAATTCCTAGCAGAGCAGGAACTCTTTCAAAAGCATTAATAAAAGCAGACTTTCTCTCTAGGCTTTTTAGTGGGCTTTTTAGAGAACAGTTTACTAGCTGAAATTCAGTATGATGTTCAAGTCAATACACTGAATAAATAGTCCTGCTACAAAATATGTCTGAGGTGTTTAAATAGAGTTGTCTCCAATGTTCACTCCTCATTGAGAGTTTTGAAAATAAATTGCTTCAGTTTTAGAACATGCCTTAGTTTACATCTATGTTAAACTTAACTCATTTTTCGATAGATAACTTCCTTCACAGATGGTGAGAATGCTGTAGATGTAATATATCTTGACTTCAGCAAATTCTTTAACAAAGTGACTCATGATAGTCTGACTAGCAAGCTAACCAGGTGTGGGTTGGATAATACAAGTGTCAAGTTGATATGACTACAGAATTATACTAAAAGAGTGCCAATTAATAGCTCCTGTTCAAACTGGGAGCAGTAATAAGGGGGTAGCATAAGGAGCAGTCCTGGGTGCAGCGTTCTTCAACCTTTTCATTAATGACTTGAATGAGGAAGTATAGGGAATACTTATCAAAGTTGTTGATGCTACAAAATTGGGTGGAATAGCTAATAACTTGGAAGACAAGAAGAGAATTCAAAAATTTCTTCATAGGCTTGAAAGAATGAAGTTTAACGAGGATAAGTGTAAAGTTCTACACCTGGGGTGGGGGTGGGGAATCAGATGCACAGTTACAAGATGGGGGATGTTTGACTCAGTAATACTATGAGCAAGAAGGATCCTAGAATTGTAGATCATAAGCTGAATATGAGTAATGAATATGTAGCTGCAAAAAAGGTCAATGCTATGTTAGGCTGCATTAACAGAAATGTTATCTCAAAAACCTGTGATCACATCTAGAGTACTGTGTTGAGTTCTAGACACCACACTATAAGAAGGTTTCATACAAACTGGGTCAAGTTCAGAGGAGGGCAAAAAGAAAGATCAGGGAACAGAAAACTAAACCCTATGAGAATAGATTGAAGATACTGGGCACGTTTAGCCTTGAGCAGGGATTTTCAACCTGTGGCCCATGGGCCCACAGAACCATTTCACATGGCAACACAACACATCCACCACACCAGGAAGTGCCAAGTGGTAGATGAGGGCAAAATTGCCATCTGGCCCCAGAAGCTGGCTGAGGAAGCATGACCCGGCCCCTGGCTTAAAAAGGTTGAGAACTCCTGGCTTTGAGAAAAGTAGACGGAGGAGGGATCTGACAGAACTTTCAAACTGAAAGATAGTCATAAAGAGGAGGGGCAGGATCTGTTCTCAATCATCCCAAAGAGTGGGGCATGAAATAATTAGTTAAAACTACAGGAAGCCAGATATAGGGCTGAATAACAGGGAAAAAATCTTCACTGTTAGAGCAGTGGGACAATGGAACCAATTACCTCAGGAGGTGGTGAGCATTCCAGCAATGGAAGCATTCAAGCAAGAATTGGACAACTATCAGGTCTACTTTGATTTGGATTCCTGCATTGAACAGGGGAGTTGGACTCAATGGTGTCATAGTGCCCTTCCAACTCATTCATTCTATGATTCTATGTGCAAGCCAGGTCAAAGGAACATATATTTAATGTAATCAGTACAAATGTTAGGGATGGTACTCTCATGAATAATGAACTTCTAATACACTATATGGAGACAGCTTCTGCTAGAATTTTCTCTCCCAGATGCCCTTGCAAATCTCAGGGGATTTTATGATTCCTAGAGCTCAGTGGGGTGCTTCTCTCTCTCTCTCTCTCTCTCTGTATATATAAAACTCACAATATAATATTACTCCTAGCCACTGGTAGAAATTAAAATGGAAGCATACATCTAGGATCTGGCATTTCAATGTCAATTAATGCCTTGAAGTGCTGTTTAATTGAGGAAGCCTGAGAAATTAAAATGGCAGCTTCATCAGAGCACTAACACCATCAAATTTCACCATTCAGACATGAGCCTGTCATGACAAGGAGGTACTGACATGAAAGGGACCTTTCTGATAGGCTAAGACAGTTGTTTGATTCTTTCTATAACAGCAGTTTCCAACTGATGGCCCACAGGCTGGCCCCGGTCCATGACGCCAGTCCATCTGACCCAGAAGTGGAAGCGGGCATGTTTATGTCAGCCGTAAAACACGCCTGTGCATGCACAAACTTGCCTGTAGTTGTTGTAAACATGGAAGTGGGTGCATTTATGACAGCTATAAATGTGCCTGCTTCTGCTTTTGGGGGGCGTGGTCCAGCCTGCTCAACTGTCCGGGGGTATGGTCAGGCCCACAGCATAAAAAGGTTGGCCATCCCTGTTCTATAGCATATGGCTGAGTTATCTCAGGCTAGAAGGTAGTTGATATGTTTGCTTCAAACTGGTAGTGGTGGGTATCTGATTGTGGACAATGCTACCTTGAATTATATCTAGAGAGAGTTGGATTTGAACATAAGAGTTTAGAAAGAGAAGTACACTACCCCATCACCTAACTAACTGATATCTAAAAAAAAGTTTGATATAATAAAATACAAAAGCTGTGTTCACAATTCAATACAGTTTCCATTGTTCATGCTCAGAAGCTAGAAGGTCTATTGTTTTCAATGAAAGCATAATTTCTTCCCACACAGCTTGCTGAAGGCAACAGTGAAAAAATAGGCAGGCAGGAATTAACTAGAGCCTTAAAATCTGAAAGCTCAAAGGAAGACATATACAACTGTGGGGTGAGGGAGATGCATGGTCTTGCTTTTTTGGATCAAACCTCTTTTGTGTCTTAGAGATGGTACCTCATTAGTAACATACCTGTATAGATCTTCTTTAAAGAAAGAAGAACACAGACTAGCATAATTCAAGGAGGCACTTATTAGACTATTTACCAAGTTCTTATTCAATCGAAAGCAAAGGATTGTGGATTTCCCTTAATACCTAATGGGGGCCAACTAAAAGATTGTGTTATTTATGCCAGGAAGTACTGTAATTGAAATTAATGCTTTTAAAGACCAGTTAAGCTCCTGCAGATGTCTTGCTGACTAGTTGATGTGTGAAGTTCTGTTCTGGAGATGTTTCATGGAAATGAGGTCGTGGCATGTGTGAAACAATTACCCGATGATTGCCTATTCTCAAGCCTCCTAACACATAGAATAATATTTGTTTTTGACTATAGCCAACAAATATTCCCTATCCCCATTTCATCATGGCCACCCAGACTAAATGCTGAGGTTCTAACAACATGGCTGCATATTAGTTTCATGAACATATTAAGATATAATTGTCACAAGCAAATTGCATGAAGATATTTCTCAGGGAAGAACTTAATCAAAGCCTTGGAGGCAGCAAGCTATCAGAAAGAGTGCCTCCTTCGCAGTTGTGCACAGTTTACCAAGTACCCTCTCCAACAGATGGACTCCTCTCATATAATGTGTGATGTGCCAAATAAAGATCACCCTCTAATTTGCTATGTTTTTAAAAAAATTGTTTACTTTTTAATAATTGTAATCACCATATATGCTTGAGTATAAGCCGACCCGAATATAAGCCAAGGTACCTAATTTTGAACTACAAACCCAGGAAAATAGATTGACTCAAGTATAAGCCAAGGGTGGGAAATGCAGCAACTGCTAGTGAGTTTCAATAATCAAAATACATGAAAATATGGTAAAATTAATTAAATTTTTGGCATATCTCAATCCAAGTGCTCTTGGGATCCTCGTGGTCATTGACCAGAGTATAAGTAATTTCCCCTTTTTGGGACTCATTTTTGGGACTAAAAAACTAGGCTTATACTCAAATATATACAGTAACCGTCTTGAGGCACGTGAGAATTCAAGACACACATCCTTTCAGTTAAAAGAGGGGGGGAATCCCATTCTGTCAATGAAATTTAAGGCTAAAATCTGACTGGGATCCATAAAACAAATCTTATTTGCACACTTTTCCCCCAAGTACTACCTTCTTAGAGAGTACAGTATATTGTATCAAGTATTTTCAGGTGCAATATCAGAAGAGGTCAATAGAAAGAAAGAATGTTTCTGTATTTTTCTGGAGTACCATGCTGATAATGACAAAGCAAAGCATTTACGCTCCCGCCCTCCCTCTGGGCCCCTGCCATCTTGCCTGGAGGAGGAGAAGAATGACGGCACCTGTGGGTGGTGAGGCGAAGCTCCCGCCCACCTACCGAGCCCCGGCACTTCATCTTGGAGGCCGATAAAAGACTCTTGGCTGCGGCAAGTGTGAGGACGCTCCCGCCCTCCCTCCAGGCCCCTGCCATCTCGCCTGGAGGAGGAGAATGTCGGCACCTGTGGGCGGTGAGGCAAAGCTCCCGCCCATCTACCGAGCCCTGTCACTTCGCCTCGGAGGCCGATAAAAGACTCTTGGCCACGGCAAGTGTGAGGACGCTCCCGCCCTCCCTCCGCGCCCCTGCCATCTCGCCCAGAGGAGGATTATATTGTTATATTTTTTATATTGTATATTGGACTGTATTTTGGGATTGTATCTCTGCTTTATATTGTGGATTGTATTGTGGACTATATTGTGGATTGTATTGTGGATTACACTGTGTTTATATTTATTTTGTTGTACTGTATTTTATGATATTATGATATTGTATTGAACTGTCATATTGTATTTGATTGTATGTTGTGAGCCGCCCTGAGTTGGTTTCACCAAGTAGGGTGGCACATAAATTGAATAAATCAAATCAAATCAAATCAATTTACAAGTTCAACAGAGCCAATGGTCAAAATCCTGCTGTAGAGCTCCACTGGTGCAATGGGTCTGAGGTTACAGGCAACAGCAAATTGTTCTTAAATAAAAAGTTTCTGTTTTGATTTTGTGTTGCGTATGACTTTGTCTTATTACACATGAGTCATGCATAACCCAAACTCAGGGCAAAAACTATAATTAGTGGCAATCTTCTACTACTGATGACCACATTCCCATTGAACCACTAGGGCTTTGTAACAGGATACTGACTAGTTCATTAATCAGCATACTAATAAAAATAAGAACCATGATCTGGATGGTTTGAGATTATGAGAAATCCACCAAATGCCTTTTTAGAAGCAGCACAGCAATCTCTGGTGGCTTCTACCTCAGAGTTGCAAATGGAGAATACTTCTGGGTTTTTTATCGTATGGATCAAAGTGAAGGTCATGAAAAGATTTGTATTGGAAATCACACCAAAAATGGTTCCTTGTGGAGAGAGTAAAACAAAATAAGAATGTTAAATTTATGCCCAAACCTGTGAATCTAGTCCAAGTATTTCTTCACAGTCTGTGTCCTGGATAATAGTTCCTCCCCTCCCACCCCAAACTGCCGAATAAAGGAAAAACAGCTTCTTTACATTTCTACAGGGAAAACAATTAAGATTATTAATGGTCCTAAATAGGAAGGTAGAGAAAGAATTGGGAGAGAAGCACTTTGTTCATACATAATTTGTTCACATCATTCATTATTTTGGGGGATGATGTGGAATTTTAGAACTCAATTTTTTAAAAAAAAAATTACCGATAACCAAGTAGAAAAAGAGAAAATCCTACACATATAAAAGAAATTAATGAGAACTTATCTATAGATACATCTAGGTTAATTAGGCTGTAATTCTGTACCAACTAATTTGACTCTAGACCCTACTGAATTCAGCAAGACATATTTCTGAGTCTATGTACAGTACATGAAACTGGGCTGGTATTATCTTATTGCCATATGTTTGCAAAGTCATGAGGAACTGCAATGGTTTCACTCAACATATTGGAATTTTTCCTGAACTCTTTGTAACCTAATAGACTCTTGTTTATAGGTGCATAAATATTCTACTCCCTGTTCACTTAGTAAATCATAAAGACTGCATACGCACGATGTCCTATTAGACTACTGTGTCACATCCAATTCCACAGTAACTTATTAATGGCGATCTTCATGTAAAAATATGTCAGAGACACAACACTGGTTGTTATTCAATTCTCAAAAACCTATTTCAGTTGATACCAAGAAAGGAAGAGAGGAGGTATAAAAACCTAGGTGCATCGGTACATGCTGGTTTGTGTCTTTTTTAAAAGTGCAGAAGAATCCAGAATAGCAGTCCAAGGGTCAAGCATAAATTATCTGGTATTATTATCACTGTGTATTTATGCTAGGAAGATTTCCATGAGCGAATGTATGACGTTAATTTTCCTCCTGAAAAATGTATGGCTTGCATGGCCTAGACAGGTCTGTTACAGAACACAAATTCACTATATGGAAATAGCTTTACAAATAATTTCATATCCTCCTTAGTACAAGAAAGAATAAATGTTTGAAATCTCTCAAATTCTTCTGGTGGACACCACTCTTTAAGAAAGACACCAACTAACTGAAGTAAGTTCAGAAGAGGCCAACAAGGATGATCAGAAGACTAAAAACCAAGCCCCATTAGGAAAGACTGAATGAATGGGCATGTTTAGCATTGAGAAAAGGAGACTGAGGAGGATATAATAGCTTGAAAGATAGTCATAAAGAGGGACTCCATCATCAGAGTGCAGGACATGTAATAATGGGCTCAAGTTGCAGGAAACCAGTTATAGGTTGGATATTAGGAAAAAATATTTTACTTGTTAGAGCAGTATGACAATGGAATCAATTCCCTCAGGAGATGGTGAGCAATCCAATCCTGGAGACATTCAAGAGAAAAAATGGACAGCCACCTGCCAGATATGCTTTGATCTGGATTTCTGCATTGAGGAAGAGGTTGGGTATGATGACCTCGAAGGCCCTTTTACAACTCAGCTATTCTATGATTCTACAAAATATTAATTACAGTTATTTTAACTTCTTAAAATCATTTCCTGAATTAAAGACATTTATCTTCAAAAGACAAAATCTCTTTATGACCTGGGATTGTATTTGGACAGTTTAAATAAACCTGGCTTGTGTTCTATAAATATGTTTATATCAGTGGTGGGCAGAAAAACTTTTGCTATGTCATGGGGAGAGCCTCCATCATGGGCGGAGCCTACGTCATGGGCGATGTACTCATGTCTGTCATGTGGCCATGTATACATCTGCAAACACAGGCAGCACTGGCTCTTTGGCTGTAAATGGAGATGAACACTGCACCCTAGAGTTGGATATGACTGACTTTTGAGCAAGGGAGACCTTGAACCACTTGCAGGGACAAAACCTGACATCAAATTTGAATACCAATTGGGGATCTTCTGTTATTAGGTAAAGGTTGCCCTTGCTTGAAAGCCAGATGTTACCAACTCTAGGGTTCAGTGCTCATCTCTGTTTATAGCCAAAGAGCCAGTGGACTTGATCCACAAAAGCTCACATTAAAATACAGCAGTTAGTCTTTAAGGTGCCACAACATTTTTGTCTTTTTGTTTTGTTTACTCTCTGATATGCTTACACAGAATAAAATTTTTTAAATGGTAGCTGTGTTAGTCTGGGCAGGGCAGGGAGGTGGGCGTGGCCACCCAATTTCGTTACCACCACCCCGCCTGAAGGCCACCCAATTTTGCTCCCCCCCCTTGCCGGTGTGTGTGTGTGCAAACCTGTTGCTGCCCACTACTGGTTTGTATGATCCAGACTGCTTCTGATAATCGCCTTCCTACAATTCCAATGTAACCAAATGGTTGGAAATCCTGTAATTGATAATTTGTTACCATGTATAACTTGGCATACAATATGCAGAAGGGCTGGTATTTTTTCTGAGGCAATCACCTGTCCACATGCCTCCAAATTGCCTGAAGTGTTTTAAGGGGTGATACCCTTGGCTATTTCACTGTGAATCCTCCTTCATCTTCTGAGACTACTGAATAATGGGCAATCCTAACTCAAAGATGTATTGGCTATTTTTTGCTGATCACACAACCCCTTCTGCTGGAAGAAAGTTCTCTTGCAAGAGCAGAAATTTTTCTTGATGACAGACCATAGAGATCTGGCAGCAGTGTGATCTGCCAACAGTATGGTTCTGCTGGCTAAGATCTGTCGACAGAAGAGCCAAAAATGTGAAGAAGCAGCAGGATGTAGTAGGAGTTGGGTTATGCAAGATCCAGATCTCCACCACAACAAGGACACAATCATTATGCAGACACAAAGTCAGGCCAAGTTGAGAATAGTTTTAAGTAATTTCTAACATTTCAAACCTAGGAGGTGCCTCGATTCAGCAAAGATCCAGCCACCCTATTATCTTACCTGGCCCTCAGCCAACTTGACTAGTTTAAAGCAGTGGTGGGCATGGGCTGGTTCACCCTGGTTCTATAGAACTGGTGGTAACAATCCCGGGTGGTCTCCTGGGGAGGGGATAGCAACCTCCCCGGGAGACCACCGAGGGTGGTTACCTTTTTTTTTTTTTTTGAGGCGGCCGGCAGCCCAACTCTGCAGCCCAAAATGGCTGCTGGTGATTGCACATACATTAAAATAGCAATTGACGCATGTACACTTCCAGTACTCAGCCTGACACCTCCAACCAGCCTGATCTTAAAGGAGGCAGTCCAGGCAGACTGTCTGCTTTAAGATCGGGCTAGCTGGAGGTGCCTGACAGGGGGCACCAAGTTTGGCTTACGCCCTGGGCAGCTGAAATCCATGTGACGCTACTGCATCCACTGCTGTTTTTCCTGTCCCTTTTTTAGAAACAAACACACACTATTGCAGCCTTGTTTCTTCTGGTCTCCATGGTTCTTTCTGCCAGCCTCCTCTTGATCTTATTTTCTATAGCAGTGGTGGCGAGCCTATGGCATGCACTCTAGCACCGAGTTCATGCCACCCCTCTGCCCAGCAGCCCATTGGGAGTGCTTCCTCCCTCCCCCAACACAGAGTTCACCCTGCCCCTCTGGGTAGGTCTCTAAAAGGTTTGCCATCACTGCTCTATAGAAACATTTTGGCCATTCTGGGTGCTTTGCTAGCGCAGAGAACTCAGCGTCCTCTGAATTTTTATTTTTGATATAAATTGGAAGGTTAATGTTTTTTTTTACATTTAGATTTAAGATGTGGCCCTCTTTGTTGGGCACTCTAATGGGACCCTCATATCCCAAAACTTTGGGGACCACTCATCTAAAACATATATAAGAATGTTTCCATCCATATCTGATCTTGTTTCTTTCAGGTATATCACAGTAAAATTTAAAGGAGGAGGTTGTGAACCTTAAGGCATTTTCGTACATGCTGCTAATAATGCCCTTGTGCTTGCGCTGCTTTATATATGCATTTTCTAGTATTAAGAAGCACTAAGATGGGCAGACTGGTTTATCCTCTTGATTTGCTTTGAATTGTTCTGTTGGATTGTGGGCATTAATGGGCAGTGCTTAAGGCAGGGGTGCCCAAACTTTTCAGGCCATGGGCTGATCATATGGTTTAGGAGTGCCCAAACTACGGCCCAGGGGCCAGATCTGGCCCCTGATGCCAATTCATCCAGCCCGTGCCACCCTCATTGCTCCCAGAAGCAGAAGTAAAATGTGCCCATGTGGGCGTGTTTTACTTCTGCTTCTGGGAGTTACAAGGGTGGTGTGGGCCAGATGAATTGGTGTCAGGGGCTGGCTCCAGCTCCCGGGCCATAGTTTGGGCACCCCTTGTTTAAGGCAAACTGTTCACTTCCTGTTCATGAACAGTGATTGTGAAGCTTGAAGCTACTTGTCCTGTGTGGATTATGCTTAATCAACTCATGCATCTAAAGCTTGGCATAGAATGAAGCACAAACATTTCTTTTAATTAAACTTATGTTTAGCTGTTGCTGAAAGAAGTTTCTGTCTTCTGAATGATAGCTGCCAGCCTTTTCTTTTTTGCTGCCTCTCAGACCATTGGAGAAACAGTTTGAGAGCCAAACTGAAAGTCAAGAACTATACAAAGCCACTGGCAACAACCAGTGTACAGTACTGGCAAAATAGATGATACAGTATTTTGACTTCACGGTTAGGAAAAGAACTCTGCCATGTAACTTTCATGGGAGTAATCTCACCATCAGAGGTTCAAGTCAATCAATTGACTGTATACAAAACTAAACCCATAGAAGGAAACAGCTCCCTTACAACTACCTACCTTTCAATGAGTTTTAGAGAAGTCACAAACTCTTCATTAGGTTAAAAATGGGAAGAAGGGGGTGGGGAAGAGGGAAAGAAGCATAGAAATCCAAAAATCTGAGCAGGTGTTATCCCCATTTGGTAGTTAAATTCAATTCAAGGATGGGAATTATAAGATAAGTGGTAGCTGTTTAGCTATTATATTGTATCTAGCAAAGCATTCTAAGGTCAAGAAAAGATGGTGGGTTCCCTTGTACAAAATCTGGTCAGCTTTGTGGATTTTTGTGTTCCTCACACTTATTTTGAACCACAAGCCTGAGAAAGAATTCCAGAAATGAAAAGGCATGCATATTTGTGCAACTTTGGATGGGCCCAATAAAGATATTGTCCACCTGTGGTTTGTTTCATTTTCATAAATCCATAGGCCTATCTTCCCAAAGCTGCATATAAATTACCGGTATGTCCCTTGCTAGAGGCAAACTCAACACACTATTCTGAGTTGGTATACAGAGAGAACTTAGACTTTCAGAGGTGTCTCATTCTTTTAGAAACGTTCTTTTTATGTGGGAAATTTTGGTTATTTCTGTCTTCGTTAACAGAGAATGAGTCACAAAAATAACAACAGGAGCAGGACAAAGAAATGTAGAGAGGTCAAGCTCAGTCTCTATAGCCTGCACACTCCCACACTGATTAGCACTTTGCATGGTAAAAACATCTGACAAGCATTCATAGTGTATTAAAAAAGGTTTACTTACAGGGACTGCAGTGGCTCAAGTGGCTAAGATGCTGATTGGAAGGTGGAAGGTCAGCAGTTCGATACCTGAATACTGCAGGACGGAATGAACTCCTGTCTCTGTCCCAGCTCCTGCCAACCTAGCAGTTTGAAAGCAAGAAATTGCAAGTAGATAAATTAGGACCACTTTGGTGGGAAGGTAAACAGCATTCTGTGTGCTCCAGTGTCTAGTCATGCCTGCCACATGACCATGGAAATATCTGCAGAAGCAGACAGCGCTGGCTCTTCAGATTTGAAACAGAGATGAGCACTGAACCCTAGAGTTGGATATAAGTAACTGCTTTCGAGCAAAGGTGACCTTTACATTTACCTTTACCATAAGAAAGAAGAATAGATAATTAACAAAACAATGAAAACAGGAACAAGGGGGTAAATGCCAGAGGCAGGAAAAGAACATTATATTTAGATGTTTGATTATTAGATTTCCCCGCTTTTTTTGTGGTTGGCTTTGGTTTTGGAAAAAATGTGGCTCTTCAGATTTTGGTTGATCACATCTCTCATTCTTCACATTTTGGCTATGCTTGTTAAGACTGATGGGAGCTGTGCTCTAAAAATATCGGGAGGACCACAATTTGCCACTTCCATCATGACATAAATTGTTAACTGTGAAACCTCACTGATGAGGTATGAGGAATGAGAGCTGAAGTCTCTGTAGGTATTTGAACCTTTCTTTGGGTACTTAAATCTCATTATCTTTCCAGTTAATGGTAGAAATCCACCAGGCTCTGAGACATTATTCTTCCTGAATCTAATTAATGGCTACTCCAATAAAAATCTCTTCCAATATACCACAAGGCTTTAATATCTGCATGACATTTACTTTCTGTTCATTTGGAAATGGTGTGGGGTACACAGAAAAAACCTCCTTGAAGATTGTGGTACAGTATTTTTGAACCACAATCAGGTGTACCTTGGGCAATGGCAGTTTTGCTTTTGAAATGTTTTGGTAATTGCTTTATAATTGTAATTGTGACATTGTAATTGTGATATTTTGTAACTGTGATATTGTAATTGTATTTATTGTAACTGTGATATTTTGCTTTTTGTTAGCCACCCAGAGTCACATTGCGAGTGGGGCGGCATACAAGTCAAATAATTGAACTGAATTGTATTGAACCTTGTGCTCGCTTATCTTTTTCACACTAGATCAGGAGAAAGGATCTATGGAATGAATTCACCAAAGGTGGCTTCATTCTGGCAGTTTCACATCTGGCCTTAACATGGAGGAGGGGGAGGAAGAAGAAGGAGAGGAAGAAGAGAGATTTCTGAGAAACTCCTGTCTTATTTACCTGCTGCTCTGGCCAGAACATTTCATGGGGAAGTAACAGACACGTTGTGCCAGGGTGGAGAGATTGGTAGGAATCCACTGATTTTAATTGAGTTTCAGCTGAATACTAGTTGAGTTGAGAAACAAGCCAGGTTGTGCATAGCTGTGATGCAACTGTGCTTTCAAATCTACCACTGTACATATTAGCCACTTGATAAACTAATGAAAATGATTCCATATTGTCTTTACAATAGGACAGTTTCAGATAACTGCTGTTTTTTTTATGCAGCCTCTGCTTGTAGTTCAAAGCATTACAGTTCTAAAACAGAATGCCAAAGTGAAGAAATTCAATGAAGCATACTGGTAATAAACAGCAGAAATAACCATGGCTCTTGTCTTCTAGTGTCTCCAGCTATTTCCTAATCACCATGAGTAATTTACATGTAATTCCCTTAATGAAGGAGATACTTGCAGTCTTAGCCAGGACCATTAAGGCAGCCTTCAAATATAATTCTGGCTGTTAACCATATATTGTCCATACCTGAGTCTTGACACACCATCTGTCCTCTTGAAGATGTTTGGTATCTTGACATGTGTTAATGCAAAAATAATAAGCAATAGCAGTGTATTTACAAGGTCATTTGCCAGCATAAGATCCAAGTCTTATCAGACACGGATCCATAACATCTATTTGCCAGCTGTTGGTTCTGCAAATAGATATGCTCAATCTTTTACACCATTTCCTAACCAGAACTTAAAATTATTTTCTTTTAAGACAAACCTCCAGCTCAGAATCCCATCTTGAGAAGGACCAGCATGTTGGATGAAATGACAGCAATATTTAAATCTGTATCTTTTCTGATTTACGCCACCTAACCTGATGGGGAAAGGGGCTGTATGACAGTTTTGTTCACTATGATCTCAAAGCAAATACATGACTCGGGCTGGTTACTGTCTAGGGACTTTATAGAACATCCCTCCCTCAAAGTAAACTTGCTGCCATTCTTTCATTATTTGACCTTTTCCCTTCTTAGCTGGGTTAATATTTAAGAAGCAAAGCCTGGAATATAAACTGTGTACATCTTCTTTGATAGACAAATATTGTTATGGGAGCTGGTAGGAACTCTATTATTTTAGGGCATTTCCAAAACAATTATAAACCAAAGCAAAACAAATTTAAAAAGGCAGCAAGCTTTTGAGACCCATGGAGGACAGATAGCATGCAGAGATTTGGCTCTAGATCAGGGGTCAGCAAATTTGGCTCTCCAGATGTTCTTGGACTTCAATTTTCAGTGATCAGTACATGTAGTGACTTGGGCTTCTGCTAATGGAAGTCCAAGAACACCTGGAGAGCCATGTTTGCTGAACCCCGCCCTAGATGATGGGAAGAATAATAGGTAGCAAAATAGGAGATAACTTAACTATGGCTGCAACTCAATGAATTCTGGAACTAAGTGCCATATACTGTACATTAATAGGATGAGAAGTTCCAAGCAGATTTATACCATTTTACATGTCAAATCATGGGAAAGAACATACAGGTCTCCCCCTACATCCATGAAGGCTGCATCCCAAGACCTTCTGCAAATACCTGAAACTGATATATATTAACATATATACCTGAGTCACAGAAACAGGGGAGGACTTCAAATGCCTCTGTCAGTCTACGTGAGAACTACAAAAATGTCTGGCAACATTCCTTATAAACAGTATATTTCAGACAGTGGTCTCTAGTGGCTAGCTCTGGTAGTGTGTCATAGAAAAACATTTATATTATGTATTTAAGGGATTTTATTGAATATTTTTATACCTGTAGATAACTGAAACCATGGATACTGAATCTGAGGATATGGGTTACAACATGTAATTTTCTTCAGCCCCATTCACCCCTATTGTTTTGTTTTTATTCAAAAGGCATTAGTATATCCTGTAACTTGTCTACTTTTGACTTGATGCTATCTCATCACAACTGAACAAAATGTTGCATTTTTGCAAACAAATGTGGCTGAAGAACAAAGCTGTCCAGATTTATGATGTTTGCTTTCTTCAATTAATAGCTGTTTGTTTCATAAAGGAAAATCCATATTATGTAGTATAATAAAACCCTGGATTACGGAAGCCTAGCTTTATGGAAAACTCAATTTACAGAAGGAAATTCTGGGGAAATCATGTCCTGATTGATGGAAAAACCTTGTGTTACAGAACAGGTTTCCCCAGGGTTCATTCCGTCTGGGAGACCCTAAAATGGCAGTCCCACACCCCTCCCCCCACCAGAGTTAGATGCAGAAAGTCGATAGATTGGCTTGAAGAATATATTAAAAATAAAATATATACGGGGTGTCTCCACAAATGGCATAGATATGAGATGTGGAAACAAGATAGTAGAAGAAGTTGATTCATATGTATATCTTGGGCAAGAGGTTAACCTAATGCAGTGATGGCAAACTTTGGCACTCCAGGTGTTCTTGGACTTCAATTACCAGAAGCTCAAGTCAGCATTCTTGCTGCTCAGGGCTTCTGGGAATTGAGGTTCCAGAGCTCCTGGAGTGCCTAGGTTCACTGACCTAAGGCATGATCTAACAAAATAAATTCTGAGAAGAACATTTTTAACAGCATAAGTGAAGCAAAGAGCAAAAAAATATTACAGGCAGAACATGTCAACACCACCATTCTGCCTGCTTTATTATATGGCAGTGAAACATAAGCATTTACAAAAGCTGACATCAAAATAATCGATGTAACACAAAGAACAAAGGATGCTATGCATACGGTGGGTTAACTGAACATCAAATGAAGAACTGCGTATAAGATCAGGTGCAAAACAAGTGTCAATGTTGATTGAGTTTTCAAGGCATCAGAAGGCTGCTTCAAAGATGGCAAGTGGACGAAAGCTATCACAGAATGGATACCACTTGGCATAAAGTGACCACTAGGAAGGCTAGCAACCAGATGGGAAGACCAGTTCAGGGTAAACTTCCCAAGGCCCTGGATGAGACTGGCATGGGATTGGAAACAGTGAAAGATGATGCTTTGATCTGCCACATCAACCTGATGTATGAAACACAGATCAACCAAGTAAGATTCAAAGCTGACAGCATGCATAATACCCACCCAATCATCTATGCCCTGTACCCTTCTATGCCAGCTTTGTCACCAACCACAGGACTCTTTATAGTCATTTCTCTTTCTATTCCATCCAACAGTGGTCCCTCCATCCCCCTATTTGTACTTTCTCCATCTCTCTTCATCACACTGGATCTCTCTTAAAAGAACATTATTTTCATTCACAACTGAAACCTGAATGTGAACAGCAGAATGTTCATAGGTTTCTTTTTGGTTCGCCTTCCTTTCTTTTCCTCTCGAAAATCTCCCACTCTACAGTACTGCCTTGGCCTCCTCAGCTTCTTAAGGTATTGGAGTCTGCGAGTGCAGGATTCAAGCACTTTTTTTATCAACAGGGACAAAGACATCAACCACTCCCCTCAGGGTTCCTTCTGAGCTAGGCTGGGGTAAAGAGACACAATCTCTTTACAGACATTTGCCTTCTTCTCCTCTTCTTGTTTCTCCTGGGAGTGGAATATCATCATGGCTGTTCTAACTTTGGATGCAGCAATTCTGAAAAATGATGTTGGTTTGCACCCAAACAAATCGAAGGTTCTTCAGCCAGTAAGTTCTTCTCTTTCTTACAGTTTTCCCCATTTAATTTACTTGCTAGAACCTGCTATAACAATATACTTGTCATTTCTCATCATGACCCTTTGCTTTTAAAAATAGCAATACATTTGACAAGTGAAACACTGTGAAAGCAGATGAGCTCATCCCACCAGCTTTAAAAGAAGTTATTTATTTACATTTATATCAAACAGTCTGATTCACTATCCAATACACATAGTAATACAATGAAAAAAGAAGAAATGGAAAAGAATGAAAAAATTCAAAATAGGTAAAAATTTAATTCTGCATAATCATTATATAGTCTGGCGCAGTTATCCTACTATGGTAATAGAGTAGATCATACTGTCAACAAGTCAACAGTGATTGTCAGGCCACGGTTAACTAATTTGACAACCCTGAGGACTAACAGCCTTGGGTGCCAAAGTCCACAGGGAAGGGTGATGGTCACCAAATGGATTAAATCCCACTTGACTCCATCTTGATGGAGGGACAGCAGTTGCATTAATAGTTGCCTGTGGCTGAGGTGGGCTTTGCATGCCAAAAGGGCTTAGGACCAGAAAGTGACTCATGGAACTAGATCAGTGGTATGGGTGTTATGCTGTGATGTGAAAGGCAAATGAAAGGTTGCTGCATTATATTGTTCCCAGAACACTCAGCTGATTTAGCTGTGGCTAGACACAGAAACAGCCTCCTCAAAGATTGTGGTATGTTTGAACCACAGTTGGGCTCGCCCGGGTAAGGACCACCTTGTGTTGCTGGCTAATATTTCTCACACGAGGTCAGGCGAAAGGAACTGCAGAGTAAACTCGCCAAAAGGTGGCTTCATTTTGACAGTTTCAGCCTGGCCTAGACATGGAAGAAGAAGTAAATGTTCCTAGGTATTTGAACTCTGTCACTATACTTGTTCCCTTTATCTCAATAGCTAGAGAATGCTGTTTCCTTATAATTGCCATTACCTCAGTATTCTCTTTATTGATCTTCATATTATTTATCTTACATTCTTGGTGTTGTAGTTGTACTTGTTATCAATGCCTGATCATCTGCAAAAAGTAATTTGTTGATATTGTTTCCAACCATGGGCTTAGCTTTTTTGCTTATGCTGTCTATGTAGATGATGAATAATATTGGCAATAGTATGCATCCCTGCCTCACTCCAGCTGTTACTGCAAAGGGTTTTGATATTCCTTGACTTGTTCTAAATTCTGCATTCACTATATAAGTTTTTACATAGTCTGGTGGAATGATCACTGCAGAAAACATTTCTGATTAAAAAGAAGACAGAGTGTTTTTGGTTTTAGAAATGAAGTAATTTAACAGTTATAATTTTCCTTCTATTGTAGGACACAGTCCTTTTTTTCTTTTTCTTCTCATCCCAGTATTTCTCACAGTTTATCCAATGTTTTCACCATTTGAAGGAGAGAGGGGACAATTCTAGTGAAACAGACTGTTGGGGAAAAACTTACCAGGTTCCAGAAGCTTACTAATATTGACCTAGCTTGATGGTACAGTAATACATCGGATAACGTTTACCTCGGATAACGCTAAAATCGCATAATGTTAAGTAATCTGGGGAGGAGAATTGGATCGAATAACGTTAAGATCCTATGGGACGGATCGGATAACAACCGCTAAAGCCTGTGCGGTTGCAATGTATCTCTATGGAGTTTTAACATTATCTGATCCATCCCATAGGATTTTAACATGCATCGGATAACACTAAAAATCGGATAACACCAAGACTTGTGGAACCAAGTCTTAGCGTTATCCGAGGTATTACTGTATTGATGTTTTCAGTTGGTGTTTTGTATATTGTGCGAATGTGATGAAGCTGGGTTCTCTTCTCCAGTGTGCACAGACCAGTGAGGAAGTCAGAGGACTTTCCATTAATATCCAGTTGGCAGCAGAATATATATTGCTCTGAAGTTGGTAGATGTGATTTTGCAATGTTCTATTACAAGACAGAATAACTTTATTGTACAATACATTAAAGTAAGAAACACAGTTCTTTTAAAAAAATTGAAACAAAAAAAAATGATCACATTTGCAGATCACGACCTATATCACACTTCATTTGCATTTGGGTGGGACCAATGCAAATGAATGTTTTTGTTCCACAACTCAACTATCTTCATGGACTCTCACAATGAAAAATGCTGAGACTTACTCCAAGTGCTGTGTCATGGTTGGCATGAGGCATCAACTTTTGCCCCTCCACTCCAACCAAGAGAAGTGGGCATGTCAGGGACTGGAGTGTGGAAAATGATGTAACATTTCCATGCTGAGTCTCCAAGATGGGCCTCCAGGGACTATATAACCTATACAGTAATACCCCGGATAACGATTGTACCTGATAACACTAAAACCACATAATGTTGCAAGATTTTCGGAAAAATCTTGCATCGGATAACGCGATTTTTAGCGTTATCCGGTACAAGCGTATTCGTGGGGGGGAGTTGGATTGGGTAGAACATTTACCCAATCCAACCCCCTCCCCAGTGCCCACCTGCCTTTTCCCCGACGCTACTGCAGGGTTCCCTCTGCTTACCTTCCTTTCCTTCTCCAACTCCCAGCTGATTGCAAAAGGCTTGTTTTTTTAAACTGCAGGGAAGGGGGGGAAAGAGAAAGGAGTTTCTTTCCACGCTGTTCTTGCTTTACTTCCTGAATTGAAAAAATACAGAGATGTGATTGGTTCTCTAGATCAGCTGATCTAGAGAACCAATCACATCTCTGTATTTTCCCCCTTTCCTGTTTGATTGGTTCTCTAGATCAGCTGATCTAGAGAACCAATCACATCTCTGTATTTTTTTCAATTCAGGAAGTAAAGCAAGAACAGCTTCCCCCCTTCCCTGCAGTTAAAAAAAACCAAGCCTTTTGCAATCAGCGGGGAGTCGGAGAAGGAAAGGAAGGTAAGCAGAGGGAACCCTGCAGTAGCGTTGGAATGGCACTTTCCCCGACCCTACTGCAGTCACATGCGGGTGGCTTTAAAGGTAGGGAGGTCTCTTTCTTTCCCTGCCTGCCTTTAAAGCGGTTTGTCCCTGAAGTCAGGGCTTTATTTTTAGCATTGTTCGATACATGTATCGGACAACGCTAAAAACTGGATAATGTCATGACTTGTGGAACCAAGTCATAACGTTATCCGGGGTATTACTGTATAAGGGACCTCTTTTTGTGCAGGCTTCTAAATAAACGGAGAACAGAAGGCTCTGGTATACATTTTTTCTTCTTCACTTTGTGTAATGAAAGCCCTGTATCAGACTTACGAAGACACTCAGGTGAGACTGCTCTAAAGCAGTGTCCAGAAACAACTTCTTCTTTGTGTCCCAATCAAGCCCTGGACTGCCAAAATGAAGCCACTTTCTTGGCTTTCTTGTTGTCTAAATGCATGTTTCTGCAAGTAATTGGCAGACTAGTAAATGAGCCAGATTCTGTATCTCTCTGCATTCACACAGTGTGTATTGTCCACCAGCACCCCCCATTCTGACCCTCAGCCTATTCAAAGTCTTCCAAGTGACATAGGGGAGGTTGAGATCTTCAGCTGTGTCTTCCTTTAATGTTGTTCCTCCTCGATCTTCTAATCTGGTTTTGCTCTTGTGTACCCTCAAGAATGTTTGTTCTTGCCATACAGCTCTTCCTGGATCTGAGGTGGCAGACCTGAGGCTCATATTTGTTCAGAGGATGTTGAGGGTCATTCTCTTGCTTAGTTCTCTTGGCATCCATTGCTACTTCTTTCCTTATCTTAGGCGGAGTGATACCAACAAGAGGGTATCTAACCAAAAGCAAAGCAAAGCAGCAGCTGAAACTATGACAGGCTGTTCAGTCATCAGACTTGATTACTGTAATGCGCTCTACATGGGGCTGCCCTTGGTGACCATTTGGAGGCTGCAGCTGGTCCAGAATGTGGCTGCTCGGGTAGTGATGGGGTGCGGGCGTTATGCTCGTGCCTCACCACTGCTTCGGGAGCTGCACTGGTTGCCAGTATGTCTCCGGGTGCAATTCAAGGTGCTGGTTATTACCTTTAAAGCCCTACATGGTAGTGGGCCAGGATACTTAAGAGACCGCATCGTCCCAAGGACATCTGTCCGTCCCACCAGGGCGGATCGGAGAGGCTCTCTTATCATTCCATCGGCTAGAGAGGCGCATCTCTCTAGCACCAGGAGGAGGGCCTTCTCCGTGGCCGCCCCGGCCCTTTGGAACCTCCTGCCAACTGAGTTACGTCTCCAGACAGAGCTCCTGCCCTTTCGGAAGGGCCTAAAAACCTGGCTGGCAGGGCAGGTGTGGGGGTCCAGGAACATGGGGTCCCATGTTGGGTGGCTGATATGATGGGACAGCCACCCCTCCCTCACTCTTTTAAACTTTTAAAATCTTTTTAAACCTTTTAACCTTTTTAAATCTTTTAGATTTTTGTAAATTCATGGTTTGATTCTTTTTAAATTGACTTTTAAGTAATTTATGAACCTTAAGGTTTTAATTTATGAATTTCTGTAAGCCGCCTAGAGTCAGGCTCGCCTGATTAGGGCGGGGTAATAAATCTAAATAAATAAATAAATAAATAAATAAATAAATAAATAAATCAGCAAAATTGATTGGAAACCTCCAGCTCTCTGCTTCAGCTAATCCATAATCCTCTTGGTTCTGACAGAACTGTATATGATGGGTGTTAGGACATTTTTCATTTGGAGGTATTGTACAAAGATTGCTGCCCAGTGGAATAGTATAACTTTAAGGCCCTCCATGTGTTTTGAACACAGGTGTCCATAATAGAGCCTCAAACTGATTGCCAGGCTGTGCATGCTTGGTCCATGTGCTCCTGTAATAGCCCAGCTGTGGCTGATTAGAGAATCTGCCCAGCAACACTAGGGTATAACTGTGGCCCTCTGGAAAGGTCTATGGAGGTGACTATACTGGAGGAGGCTATTATTCGGAGGAGATTATCTGTGAGGAGGTTGCTATTCTGAAGGAGTCTATATACTGAGAAGGACTGAGACACTGAAGGAGGTGATGCTGTTGAGAGCTTTTCTTCAACTGAGAAGAAAGAACTGCTAAAGAATCACCAGGACTCTTTTGAGTGCTCCTGGAGTTGGAGCCAACAGAGGACTCCAAGCTGTCTACCTACTGTGGGGCTTGGAGAGAGAGAGAGACTGTTGTATATAGTCCTGTGTATGACTGTCTCCCCCTCACTGTAAGTAAAGCGCACCTTTCCACTGAAGGCATATGTGTGTGTGTTATTGCACTAAGGCTTTCGCTGCGTAAGAGCTTAAAAGTGCTACTCTGCTATCCAGCCACACATATCGCTAGGGGAATCCCTGACAAGGGGTTATCGGCCCAGGGTGCGCCAAACAGCTACGCCCAACGCCCTAACTGCACCCGTGAGTCTTCGCCTGTCAACCCCAGAAGTGCTGTGTGCCTGGACTGGAGCTGTGGAGCCCTGATCAGCGATTGGAGGAGCTGCGTTCCCTGGAGGACTCATCGCCTGCAGGACAGCGCCCCAATGCAACCAGACGCCCCAACAGAGGTCCAGATGACGTCCACTTAGCTTCGAGTGTCCCTGCCAGCTGCATGTTTTATGAGTCTGCAAGTGAGGGAAGAATGGCTGTTTCCAGTCTCTCACTGGTGCCCCTGCTTGATGGCACCAACTACCAGACGTGGTCAACCAAGTGCAGTCTGCTTCTGCGCAAGGAAGGGCTCTGGGACATTGTTGAGAATCCCCAGAAGCTGGAAGCCTTGGATGAAGAGGACACTGACAAAAGGGACAGACTTGAGTATGATAATCAAAGGGCTTTGGCAATTATTGGGTTAACTGTAGCAGAGAGTCAGTTAACATATTTTAGAGGGGAGAAGTCACCTGCTGCATGTTGGCAGAGGTTTAAGCAATTATATGTAAGGGACTCAGTCGGTTCCCAAATATCTCTCACCAGACGTTTGTTTAGGTTACGCCTCCAGCCTGGTGGAGATATGGCTCAGCACTTCCATTCAATTAGTGATTTGCTGCAGCGTCTTGCTGAAACAAACTTGTTCTTTACTGAAGAACAAAAGGCATATATTCTTCTTTCGTCTCTGAGCGAAGAGTATGATGCCTATGTTTCATCCTTGGACATTTTGCCCAGGAGTGAATTAAATTTCTTGTCTGTTCAAGGTCGCCTATTGGAGCAAGAAAGGTTAAGGTGTTCTCTGAAGGAATTCAGAAAACCAAAAGTTCTTCTTGAAAGTGGTAGAAGCAAATCACCCCCTCCTCCCACTGTGTGTGTAGCAAAGAAATGTTTTAGTTGCCAGAAGTCTGGGCATATTGCCAAGTTCTGTAAGGCAAGGCCGAGCCCAGATAAGGACAAGACATGTAGAAAAGCAAATCTCTCTGTAGCTGCTTTTACTTATGTTGAACCTGGCACCTGGTTAATTGATTCTGGTGCATCTTTTTCCATCTGTAAAAATAGGAAACTGTTTACTGAAATGTCTAAAACAAACCAGACTGTCACGTTAGCCAATGGGTCACGAGTCCATGCACTGGGTAAAGGCCAGGAAAGATGTGAAGCTTTGGGTGAAGAGCTAGAAATGCTTTATATCCCTGAGATGAAGTATAATTTGCTATCTGTTAGGACCCTACTGAAAATGGGTTACTCAGTGACATTCCAGGGGAAGGAATGTGTCATTAAGGGACAAGAAAAGGAGTTAACTGTGCCACTACACAATGATCTGTTTGTGTTAGGCTCCCGTACACTGAGTGCGAATCTGGCTGATAAAGGTTTTAGCAACAAGCTCCCCCATGACAAATGCATACACTTAATGCACAGACGGTTGGGACATGTAAATTTCCGAGACTTGAGAAGGACCATTGATTTGACTGAAGGCATAGCAGTGAAACCATGCAGCAGATTTCTGAGCTGTAATCCTTGTAATGAGGAGAAGTCTAAGGTCACTCCTGCAAATAGAGTGGGTGGTTTTCATACTACCCAGCCCTTGGAGGTAGTGTTTGCTGATTTAATAGGCCCCATGAGCAAAAGCCTTGGTGGCTCAAGGTATGCCCTGTGCATTGTAGATCACCACACAAGATATGGGTTTGTGTATATGCTGAAGTCCAAGGATGAGACCTGCTCAGCCCTAACCAGGTGGGTAAGATTTGCCCAGAACAAAGCAAACACAGAGGTAAAGACCCTAATCACAGATAATGGGAAAGAGTTCACAAACAAAACCACCACTGATTTCCTGGCGAAGCATGGGATAGTCCACCACAGACCTCAGCATAACCCAACTGTAGAGAGGAGGGGTCAAACTCTCCAGGCCATGACAAGGGCTATGCTAAGTGATGCAGGTCTCCCTTGCACACTCTGGGCAGAAGCTATGAAGTGTGCGAACCATCTGCTAAATAATGTATATCATTCTGGGATTGGGGACATCCCTGCAAGCAGGTGGCATGGAAGGAAGCCAAACTTGGGCTACCTTCGAGTCTTTGGCTCTCCTGCCTGGGTACGCATCCCGGGGCAGCCTCGCCCTCGCAAACTGATCTTCATAGGGTATGAGGCGAACCAGAGGGAGTATAGGTTTTGGATGCCAGGATCCAACCAAGTTACAAGAAGTAAGAGTGCCAAGTTCCTTGAGCACTCCCGGTGGAAACATGTGGAAAGTGTTCACATTCCTGGACTCCTGTTTGAGGAGGAGGAGGCAAAGCAGCCTGTCTTTCAACCCAGCAGTAGCGAGCTTGTTAGCAAAAGTCCCACTGATGGGGAAGCTGGGGTAGAAGATGAGATAAGGGATGAGTCAGAGGAGTCTGACATTTCTGGGGAGTCTGGGGGAGATACCACTGATAGAGTCCTGCCAGGAAGGTCCAGTCGGACTAGAAGGTCACCTGATAGATATCAGGCCACTGTGGTGTTAATGGATAAAGCAAAGCCAGAAACCCCTGAGGAGGCAGCTGCACTGCCAGGTGCAAAGTCGAGTGCACGGCAGGCAGAATTCGACAGGGAGGTACCCCCACCTCGGGACCTGTCTGTGTGTATGCCAGAATCTGAAAGGCATAGGGTGTGTGGGTCTAGGAGACCAAGGTATTTCAAAGGTGCAAGAAAAGGTAATAAACTGTTTCCTCCTGGTGCCAATAGGCATGTGAAGAGTGAAAGCTGATGTTGTAAATACTGAAACTGAGTGTACTGTAAAGAATGCTGTACTGTAACTGTGTATATGTATATATTGCCTATGTATTCTGACCTGTATATTGTGGCATCCATCTTGTACAATAGGAGGAGCATGTTAGGACATTTTTCATTTGGGGGTATTGTACAAAGATTGCTGCCCAGTGGAATAGTATAACTTTAAGGCCCTCCATGTGTTTTGAACACAGGTGTCCATAATAGAGCCTCAAACTGATTGCCAGGCTGTGCATGCTTGGTCCATGTGCTCCTGTAATAGCCCAGCTGTGGCTGATTAGAGAATCTGCCCAGCAACACTAGGGTATAACTGTGGCCCTCTGGAAAGGTCTATGGAGGTGACCATACTGGAGGAGGCTATTATTCGGAGGAGATTATCTGTGAGGAGGTTGCTATTCTGAAGGAGTCTATATACTGAGAAGGACTGAGACGCTGAAGGAGGTGATGCTGTTGAGTGCTTTTCTTCAACTGAGAAGAAAGAACTGCTAAAGGATCACCAGGACTCTTTTGAGTGCTTCTGGAGTTGGAGCCAACAGAGGACTCCAAGCTGTCTACCTACTGTGGGGCTTGGAGAGAGAGAGAGAGACTGTTGTATATAGTCCTGTGTATGACTGTCTTCCCCTCACTGTAAGTAAAGCACACCTTTCCACTGAAGGCATGTGTGTGTGTTATTGCACTAAGGCTTTCGCTGCGTAAGAGCTTAAAAGTGCTACTCTGCTATCCAGCCATGCATATCGCTAGGGGACTCCCTGACAATGGGAAAGGGATCTATCCATGCAAGATTTTGGGTACATCCTTATGCATGCCTGGAAAAATAAAGAACTATTTGTCCATTCAGGGTTTACACTGGCATAATGCCTGAATGCATTTTGACTTTGATGTTTCAGTGGTATTCATCCTTTCATTCATGGCTGGAAGAACCTTATGGAGTGGTCTGGAATTACTGTTTTTGTGGTCACTTGAGAATAGGGGAAGGACTAAATCATGTTTATCCAGCTCTCTCCGTCTAAATAATGAAAGCAACCTTTGCCAATATAGTGAAATTGCTGACAAGCTACTATGTCATACAGGGAAATGAAATACTTTCCTTACTTTTCTGAGAAGGGGCAATGAAAGTGTAATTATTTATCCCCTCCTAGCTGATTATCACAACACTGAATTTTTTAGGGGGCGGGGATCCCCTTCATTTTTCCTTGCAGCATTGAACAAAACTACAGTTTCTCAAAATATGAAGAAGAAAATTCTACATAGGGAGAAGGAGAACAACTACACTTTCCCTGACACTCTGCAGAGGAGCAGATAAAGTGTTTAATTGCAATATCAAATATGCTGAAGGGACTCGTTAGCAGGTTGTAACAGCAGAAGCAGCCTTTGATGGCTGCAAAGCTCCAATTTTATTATATCCTGCACCATCTGGGATACACTCTCACTCTGGGTGGCTCACAATATATAAAGAAAAAGCAAAACAGACACAATAAGACAATAAAACAATATGCTCTTCCCAGTATTCATATGTGCTGGGGATGGCATATATTGAAACACCAGAAAAAAGCAGAACCTCCTGATGGAGGATTTAAGAAGAAGTGCTCAGGAGTAGATTGGGATGCTCATGCATCTGTAACATATAAATGCTGGGACTAACTCGAAAGAGCTCCAATAAGTAAACTGAAAGCCCAGTTTGGACATGGTCTGTTTTGTATATTTGAATAATAATAATAATTTTTGGTTTTGCCCTTCTGCCCTGTCATTATAATTTGTATGTGAAAGGTACTAGTATCCCCAAGTAAATAAGTTTGTCCATGTTGTTACAGTGTAAATGGGTAAATGGTTGTGATTATCTGGCTGCCACCTTCCATATCAACAGTGTAGCCAAAGGATGGTGGCCACTATCTTATAATGATTCTACCTTGTTAGTAATATACTCACATAATTACCCATTGCAGGTGTTCTGTACATAAATAGTGGCAGTCTTATTTTAGCCAACTCTTGTGGAAGACCCCCTCCCTATTCTGTACAGGTATCACCATGAAAAAGAATGAAACATAGAACAGATTAAAATGGAAAATGTATTCAAAATAGAAATTTTAAAGCATAGCTAAATGAGATTTGAAAGCTAGAACCTGAGGAGGGACAGGGCGAGTAGAAGAATCACAGACCAGAGCACAGAAATGGGATGCATATGAATGGGTTTGTACTTGTGCCTTCTACTGAGGGATGAGGTGACAATATCTTTTGTACAGAAAATTTTAAGAACCCAGTTATTTTTTAATTTCACAGATTAGATCTATAGCTGAAGGAAGGAAAACAGAATCAAAATATATACATGCCTCTATTTTAAGCCTTTTCTTTCTGATGTTTCAAGACATCCTCCCTAATGCCGGTTAGTAGTTTAGTTTCAAATGTCATTTATTGTTTGCCTCAAGGGTCACCACTGGATATTGGGTTGATGGACTTGTTGTTTGTTCTGTTGCTTTATACATTTTTAAATGTGGCACACCGACCAGAGTAGGAAAACTATCCATATGCATAGTAAGGTAAAGATAAAGGTAAAGGTCACCCTTGCTCAAAAGCCAGTTGTATCCAACTCTAGGGTTCAGTGCGCATATCTGTTTCAAAACCGAAGAAGCAGCGCTGTCTGCCTCTGAAGACGTTTCTGTGGTCATGTGGCAGGCATGACTAGACACCAGAGTGCACAGAACACTGTTTACCTTCCCATTGAAGTGGTCCCAATTTATCTCCTTGCAATTTCTTGCTTTCGAACTGCTAGGTTGACAGGAGCTGGAACAAAGATGGGAACTCATTCTATCCTACAGTACTCCGGAATTGAACTGCTGACCTTTCGCCTTCCAGTCGGCATCTTAGCCACAAGTACAACATCTGAAGCAGTTCTAAAAATCTACTTGAACTTGTGCTAACTGAAAGGATGTAAATCCATTTTTATCACCCAATTTATATGTGTCTTTGTCCTTTCTTATCTGTTGCCTGATATTCCTATTTACTTAACAGAAGTTCTTTTTTATCTTTTAATGAGCAGATATGTTCATTTGCTTGTGAGTGAGTGAGAAAACCTGAAGTAAAGCAAATCTATTCATCCTTCTTTACTTTCATGCCATGCCAATTTTGTGGAGTTGAAACAAAACTAAGTATTCCTGACACTGCCTGGAGATGTGCAAGATGATCTCATCCTATTCTAAAAGCTTGTGTAAGATTAAACAAATCTTTATTTATAAGATGTGTTGTGCCCATAGCCATACTTTGCTTATAAATGTCTTTGCTGAAAGCAATTTGCTCTCACACTGTTTTGCTTTCAATTCATTTCAAGAGACATACGTTGTAATAGAATCACTCAGTAGGCGAGACCATAATTTCTCTCCAAATTCTCCATAAGGAATGAAATGAGATTATATGTTTATACCAATTATGTGCTTCAAGTTGCTTGTTATGTAAATTTGAATTGCACATTAGAAGAATGTTTTTTAAAACTATTCTCAGTCCACCATGCAAGAGTCCAGTGGTGGGATGTCAAAAATTTTACTACCCCACTGTGATGTCATCACAGTGTGGGTGGAGCTAATGTCATGATGTCATGATGTGGGTGGGGCCAAAGAAATAATAATAATAAAATAAAAATAAGCACACACACACCAACATAAACCCGTAAATAAATAAAAATAAATAAAAATTACATTAAAATACACCCACCCACCCCAAACATAAATCAACCCCCTCCCCAACACAAACCCATCACTTGCCTGTTAGTATAAGTGCCTGGGCAGCACCATGTTGCAAGATGGATATATGGTCATCATACCAGTTCTCTAGGATAATATGCCTTAATGTAAAGCTAAAACAGCTGTACCTCCTTAAGGGATCTCCAATTGGAACAGCAATTGGAACAGCACAGGTGTAGCTTATTGATGAGGTAACTCCAAGACTTAGTTTAAAAACCCCAAGCCAGGCCTTTTTAGGAACTGTGGTAGTACGTCAATATAGGTAAAGGTATTAAATACACATTAAAATACATATAGACACACCACATCCAAAGGTGAGTCACTTACCCTGGGGAGCAGGCTATAGGGAGCTTCAGGCTATCAGCTTCTCTTCTTCCTCCCCGCTTGGGAGGACAGCAAGGAGGCTGTGCATATGTGCCAAGCACTGTAGTCGTGCATGCACACCAAGTGCTTGGCACGCATGCGCAGTGGGGGAACCAATGAAAAGGTAAGCCCCGAAGGTGGTTCCCCCAAAAAGCTGCTACCGGTTCTCCGGGACACTGGGAAAAGTTACTACCAGTTCTGGAGAACTGGTGAGAACCTGTTACATCCCATCACTGCAAGAGTCACCTGTTTAGTTGTGGAAAATCCGTAAAGATTAAGAACTATGGTATGTCTAATACACTGATAAAATATATTGAAAGGTTTTTATGCTGGTTCCTCAGGTGCAACTCACTAATAGAAGCCACCCTCCACTCTGCATGAACTTCAGTACACACCCACCCAACCCTCACTTTTATGGAAACAGTAGGAAGGTACGGAAGAAGACCAAAGAGGTAGCATAGCAGAGAACTGCAATTAATAAAAGTCATCACAGAGGCCCAATCTAGATTTTATGGGGAATGCATATTCTTTATGAGTACCGTGTATACTCGAATATAAACTGAGCTTTTTAACCCCAAAAATGAGGTCCAAAAAGGGGACTTGGCCTATACACGGGTCAACAACCACGAGGTCTAAAAATATGGGTTTTTTTAAAAGTTATTTGGCACTTTAAAAGTAAGTTTCAGGACTTGGCAAAAGAATCTGAGGTGCAATTACACAACTGGCCACAAGAGAGTGCAAATAGCAATTTTTTCCATTAAAATACATTGAAAATCAAGTTCTCCTATTCTGGTTTGTTTTCAATTAATTCCTATAGAAAACTGCAAATGAAAGAAGAAGAACTACAATGCAATTGTGTCCCCCTTCCAAACTGGTGTAGAAAAAGAAAGGATTTTACTTACCGTACATTCATGCCTTTGTCCCTGCTCCATGTGTCCAAAGATGGAGGGAGGAGGCCATTCTCCTTCCTTGCAGGGGAAGCAAGAGGCTAGGCTAGAGCAACACTTCTTGCCTCAGTGCAATTGACCTGCCCACCCACTTTATCTGCACCACCACCACTGGTGGGTGGTGCAAGTACAATTTTTTAAAAATCATTCAAATAATTAATATTACTGTATTTTAATGTATTTTAATTACTGAAACTCACTAGCAGCTATTGCATTTCCCACTCTTGGCTTATACTCAGGTCAATCTATTTTCCTGGGTTTCAAGGTCAAAATTAGGTGGTTCAGCTTATATTCGGGTCAGCTTATACTCGCGTGTATACGGTAAATGTTTCTGCCTCCTCCAACAGCATCTCCTACATGCTCCATGAATCAGAGTACAAACTAAGCCCATGTTTTCCTTCTAGTGATCAAGCACAAGACCAACCATTATGCATGAGGAGGTCAGGTGCTCTGATAGACCTATTTATCATTTAAAAGAAGTATAACTTCTCATTTTACCTTCACATCAGCATCCACTTTGGTCAATATGCCTCATCCCATCACATGGCCTCTGTTTAGACTCACTTTATGAGGTGGTCCAGTGAATAGATTTTGCTCCCAGTTCTGGTTTCATGATCACTGTATTTAGACACAGGGGAAATGTCTTGCTTTGCCAATTTGGGTAGAACTTTCTATTTTACCCACAGCATGCTACCTCATTTCCGCTCCTAGGCAAAGTTGAACTATTTATTCCACAAGCAACATATGCAAACCAACTGTGCTCTCTGGTGATGGAATTTTTTTGGTGGTGTGGGGCGGTGGTGTGAGACTAAACTTCATAATTCTCCATTCCTGGAGTTGTATCTGAGATGGCTAGGAGGAGGGCCTTCTTGATGGTGGCACCAATATTGTGGCACTCCCTACCTTTGAATCTGTGCCTGGTACCATCTCTCCAAATGTTTAAAAAGCAATTGAAAACATCTCTTTTTAAAGAGGCTTTTGGAAATATCTTACCAATGACCAGTTGTTAGGCATTTGATTCTGTCTCTCTGCACCACAAATAGTCTTTCTTTTTAAGGTGTCTTGGGTTTTGATGTTTTTATATGAAAAATTTAATATTTGTGTTGGTTTGTATCTGTTGAGTTTTATGCTCTTAGCCGCTCTGAGTAGGAAAGTTTTTCCTAGAGGGGCAGGATATAAGTTTAATAAATAAATAAATAAATAAATAAATAAATAAATAAATAAAACCTTACAGATACACCAGTCTGCCTCATCTAGGAGAAAGGCCTAAACTGGAAAACTCTCTTATTGTGAGCATGGGTCTGGGGCTAGCCATCTTCAGCACCTATGCTTTAAATTTTACCAATGTATAGCTGCCATTTGGTTTTCAGGCAAGTCATCAAGAAGTACAGTACAGTAATACCCCGGATAACGATTGTACCGGATAGCGCTAGAATCTGATAACGATGCAAGATTTTTGGAAAAACCTTGCATCGGATAACACCGTTTTTAGCGTTATCCAGTACAATCGTGTGTGTGTGTGTGGGGTGTTGGATTGGGTAGACCATCTACCCAATCCACCTCTCCCAGCGATGGATCGCTGATACTGAACTAGGGTTGGGGGAAAGGCACGTGGGTGCCTGCCTTTCCCCCCCGACCCTAGTTCAGCCTGAGCGATCGCTGGACAAAGCCTAGTGGTGCCTGGGCTAGCTAGCCTGAGTGCCGCTAGGCTTTGTCAACAGCCCATTTGGGCTGTGTTTGAAGCCTAGCAGCTTCGGACACAGCCCGCACGGGCTGCAGAAGAAGGCTAGCCCAGCCCAGCTGGGCTAGCCTTCTCCCAAAGCCCTTCCGCGCTGTGTCCGAAGCCCAGGGCTTTGGACACAGCCCGCAAGGGCTGCTTCTTCCGAAGCCCTTGCGGGCTGTGTCCAAAACCGCTGGGCTTTGGACACAGAGAGAGCACCTCACTAAGAGCCCGGGGAGATCCAGGTGACAGGCACCTCTCTCCGGGATCTCCCCGGACTCTTAGCAAGCTGCCTTGTCTCGCCACCCGACACGAACCTTAGCTGTCAGGTGGCGAGACAAGGCAGCTGCTCGCTGCCTGTTTCCTGCACTGCACTGGCCCCTTACCACTTGCTAAGGGGCCAGTACGGTGCGGGAAACAGGTACCCGCTGGCGCCCAACAAAAGCGCACGAGCGGGTGCCTTGTCTCGCCAAACGAAATGAACCTTAACAAGTGCTAAGGTTCATTTCCTGGCGGAGGCACGCCGCGTGTCCTCCTCTCTCCTCCTTCTCCCTCTCGTTCTCTCTCTTATTCTCTCTGCAAGCAGCCGGGCAGCTTCCTGCACTGGGGAAGGAAAGTCGAAGAGCGGAGGAGGCGAAGGAGCTGGAGAGAAAGAGAGAGGGGGAGGAAGGAAGGAAGGAAGAGGGAGGGAAACCCCAGAAGAAGAATAAGGAGATGGAAAAGAGAGAGAAAAGGATGACGGGGGGCCGGGAAACAAACGCCGATCGCCGGCCGGAGAAAGCACCTTGCAAAGAGGAAGGGAAGCCCCCACCCCCACCCTGGGTGAGAAGCAGCAAACTAGCCGCTCTCCTTGTCACTGGAAAATGACACTTGATGTAGCCAAGGCGCCACTGCCAAAGCCGCCAAAGCCGCCGCTGCCTCGCCAGTTGATCCTATTGTTTCTTAAACTGTCTTCTTTCTTTCTTTCTTTCTTCAGTGATCCCAAAGAAAGGTGACTTCAGCCCAGCAGCGGCCGTGGCTTTGGCGTCTCCCCACCACCACCACCCGTGGCAAGTGCTAAGGTTCGTTTTGGGTGGTGGCAGGGTCGCACGCCTAGCCAGGGCTCGGCTTGTCCGAAATCCCCCCCCCGGGGGGTGGGGGAATCTCGGACAAGCCGAGCCTTGCAGGCGCGCAGGTGCGCACTTAGCCAGGGCTCGGCTTGTCTGAAATCCCCCCCCAGGGGGCGGGGGAATTTCGGACAAGCCGAACCTTGCAGGTGTGCAATCGTGCACCTAGCCAGGGCTCGGCTTGTCTGAAATTCCCCCGCCCCCGGGGGGGGGGGGGAATTTCGGACAAGCCTAGCCTTGCCTCGGAGTGGTTTGTCCCTGATGTCTGGGCTTTTTTTTTTTTTTTAGCGTTGTTCGATGTATGCATCGGACAACCCTAAAAATCAGATAACGTCATGACTTGTGGAACCAAGTCATAACGTTATCCGGGGTATTACTGTACTGTACTATAGTAGCTATAGTACTATATATATAGTACTATATATATATATAGTACTACATATAGTACTATATAGTACTATAGTACAACAATGGCCACAGGATTGGAAAAGATCTGTATATGTCCCACTCCCCAAAAAGGGTAATGCCAAAGATTGTTCAAATTATCGAACAATTGCGCTTATCCCTCATGCTAGCAAGGTGATGCTCAAGATAATACAGGATAGACTGCAACAGTATGTGGAGAGAGAATTACCAGAAGTCCAGGCGGGGTTCAGAAGAGGCAGGGGGACTAGAGACCACATCGCCAACATAAGATGGATCATGGAAAAAACAAAGGAGTATCAGAAACAAGTCTACTTCTGTTTCATTGATTACACTAAGGCTTTTGACTGTGTCGACCACAACAAAATGTGGCAAGTAATTAAAGAGATGGGAATTCCGGAACACCTTATAGGCCACATGAGAAATCTGTACATGAATCAAGAGGCAACAGTTAGGACAGAAAATGGAATGACGGAGTGGTTTGGAATAGGAAAAGGAGTAAGACAAGGCTGCATTTTGTCACCTTGCTTATTCAACTTATACACAGAACACATAATGCGCAATGCAGGGATGGAGGAATCACAATTTGGGATCAAAATTGCTGGAAGAAACATCAACAATTTGAGATATGCAGATGATTCCACCCTAATGGCAGAAAGTGAGGAGGACCTAAAGAAGCTCCTGATTAGGTTGAAAGAAGAAAGTGAAAAAGCTGGCTTGAGACTCAATATCAAGAAAACCAAGATAATGGCAACAGGCCTTATAGTCCCTGGAAAATAGATGGGGAAGAAGTAGAAGCAGTGACAGATTTTACTTTCCTGGGTTCTAAGCTCACTGCAGATGGTGATTGCAGCCATGAAATAAAAAGGCGACTGATTCTTGGGAGGCAAGCGATGAGAAACCTGGGGAACATAGTGAAAAGTAGAGACATTAAATTGCAAACAAAGATTCGCATAGTCAAAGCAATGGTATTCCCTGTGGCAATGTATGGTTGTGAGAGCTGGACCATTAGGAAAGCTGAGCGCAGAAGAATAGACTCCTTTGAGATGTGGTGTTGGAGGAGAGTTTTGAGAGTCCCCTGGACAGCGAGGAGAACAAATAGGTCAATCTTAGAAGAAATCACCCCTGACTGCTCCTTAGAAGGTCAAATAATAAAGATGAAGCTAAAGTACTTTGGACATCAAATGAGAAGAGAGGATTCACTTGAGAGAGCCTTGATGCTTGGAAGGGTCGAGGGCAAAAGAAAAAAAGGGACGGCCCAAGATGAGATGGCTAGATGGTATTGTGGAGACAGTGGGCGCAGGGCTGAGCGAGTTGAGGGGGATGGTGGAGGACAGGAGTGCCTGGAGGACAGTGGTCCATGGGGTCGCAGAGGGTCGGAATCGACTGTGCGACTGAACAACAACAACAAACTATAGTAGCAATTGCCAATAGTAATAAATCTGATTTGTTATTGTACCATTGTAAATCATTCAAGCAGTGTCTTTGGTTAAGATTCAGGATTTTTTTATATTTATTCAAACTTTCACACAGCATACTGATTGCTTCTGTTTTATACATTGGATATGAGAGCTCATGAAATATATCATTTGCTTTTACGTTAGGCCAGTTTCTAAAGTGAAAGCAAGTACATGGGCCTCACGAGTTTGCAGAGCTTTGAATATTGTTTTTTTAAAATGGGGTGAGGGAACCAGATGGAGTTGATATCTTGTTCCCAAATTGAACACAGAGATAGGACAAAATGCCACTGATGTCATCACCAAAATCACAAAATGCAATGTGTGCAACTTATACTGTCATAACACTGATGAAAATCTAGGAATGGATTTTTTAATAGTGGAAAAATTTGTGAGGTTGTTCATTAAAGAGGACTACATTCCTTAATCATGTAACTGAATTTCAGCTTTCCGTTTGCATTTTATAGTTATAGTGACAGTCAGTTTCGAATCCAGTTGTGATAACAATGGATAACAATGCAATGAGAAATTGTGTTTGTATACCCTCAAAGTGAAAACCCAGATTTTAAAAAATCTTATTGCATTGGGAAAACCCTCTTTCAATTGTTCTTCAGTTTTTAAAGCAAAATCTTAGGTGGACGATGCAATGGCATGGCATTTGAATAATTCCATCCAAAATGCTTTTTAAAATGGCATTAAAAAGGATCTAGAAAATGTAACTTATACCCTCCAAAGTAATGTTCATCCCAGTCCTTTGGTTGTTTTTGAAATGTGAATTTGTTACTTAGCTATGTCTGATGAATTGGACTTGATCCATGAAAACTAACATTTAAATACAGCAGTTAGTCTTTAAGGTGCCATAATAGTTTTTTTGTCTTTTTGTTTTGTTTTGTTTACTTTCTGATATGCTTGCACAGATTAACATGGCTACCACTTCAAAAATTACAGAAAGGTAGTGTATTAGAGGTTAATTACATTATCCTGTAACTTGCCAATTGTGAGTTATACCAGTTTCTTGACCCTACAAGTTGAAAGACATCTGAGCCATGTACACTGATCCATTACAGACTTGATAAATCATTTGGTGTTTATGGCTGCCTGGGGCTTCAGAAACAGGAAGATTGCCAAGCAACCAGCATATTGTAAAGCCAGGTCTTTGACTTGGTGGTTTCCAGCAATGCAGATCTGTTTCTCGCAATGACACCTTTCAGCCTGTGCTATTTTCAGGTTGCTCACAACAAGCTATTGCTGGTTTAGGCACGATGACGCTGGAAAGCCATGATGGAAAGATTCTGCTCTGCTGTGGTTTGATTCGCAGCCTCAGCTGCAATTGAAATTCTAACAACTGCTCACATTTCACTTGTGGATTGAGCCAGAAATTGATGAAGTGATTGGTGTCCTTCTCCAACCCACAGCCCTGTTTCCTTCTTTTCTTCCTGTGATCTGATCTCCACCCATATTTCCTTCATGTAATCCCAGATTTTTTTTTGCTATATAGATGAGAACACCATTACATCACCTTGTGTTGCCTCTTAGTTTTGAAAGGGTTACACAGTGTTCTGTAAAAGGTGGCAGCATTCCAATCACATTGCAAAAATACATCTTATTTCATCAAAACAAAGACCTAGAGATAAGGTGATCTATATTAAATGATTTTTTAAAAAATAGCTGGATAATCAGGGTAGAGGAAACAACATGGGGGTATATTACAACAGTCCTGAACATGACACCAAACTGCTTACATCGCCAAACACCACCTACAGACACTCCCTTCACCCCAATATTTACATGTATCCACACAGAGGTAAACGCTCCAACATGACAAAAGTGAAAACTCTCCAGCAGCACTGAAAAAGGCTACTTTGGCAGAGAAAAATGGATTTGAATTCAAATTAACTTTTATAGATGCAGAACAGATTCTCATGTATATGATAATGTCGATCAGTCACTTAATTTAATCTTTAAGGCACACAAATGCACAACTACTTGTTCAATTAGAAAGGAAGGTTGGCAAGTCAGCAGTTTGAGATCCGGGTACTACATGACTGTTTGAGTGCCCGTCTCTGTCCCAGCTCCTGCCAACCTAGCAGTTTGAAATCAAGAAATTGCAAGTCGATAAATAGGTAACACTTCAGTGAGAAAAGATCTTGGGGACATGGAAGGAGCCTCATTCGGGCGTCCCCTGAGTGGAGTTTCTCCAGCAAAAATCCTTTCAACCCAGAATAATTTCTGACACATTATTATTATTATTATTATTATTATTATTATTATTATTATTATTATTATTATTATTATTATTATTATTATTATTATTATTATTATTATTATTATTATTATTATTATTATTATTATTATTATTATTACAGAATAGAAATGCAAACAAATTCTTGTTTCTTCTTACCAAATTCAGGCCTTCATACCTCTTTGTCTTTTTGCATACCCCACTCTTTGTTTATCCTGATGTCTCTACCTTTTTCCGGAAAGTGGTTTCATTAATTTTTTGAAGACCCATTTATTATTCTATTTACATTTTTCAGGACCAAAGAAGCAGGGTCCCATATACCAAATAAATGAAATGTATGAATGCTACCAGCTTGGACTTCATTCTCCATGTATCTATATCTTATAACATTTGGAAAAAGTAACAGCAGAGGCGTAGCTACCGCCGTATCAGCCGTATCAATTATACGGGGCCCCCGGGCTACGGGGGCCCCCAACGGCAAAAAATAAAATTAAAAATAAAAAAGAGCAAAAATTTACTGCGCATGCGCAGAAACTCAATCTGATGCATTGCGCATGTGTCAGATTGAGTTTCTGCGCATGCGCACTTTATTGGAGCCATTTTTGGCTCCAATTTTTTTAAAAAAGCCGGAGTCGGAGAGTCGGAGTCGGAGCCGCAGCTTTTAAGCAGCGAGGCAGCCCCGACTCCGAGGCCCTCCCCCCGGTCGCTGCGGGGGCTCCCTGCCTGCGCCAGCCCGGGCGGCGCTCTCCACGGTCGCCGCTGGGGTGGGAGTCCACCAGCTGCAGGACCAGCTCGTGGGCGCGCCCCGTCCCGCGGCAGGCGGCAGGTCACCTGGAGCGCGCCTGGAGCTCACCTGACGACAGAGGCGCGGCGCTTCCTATTGACGTCTCGCCACCACCATTTTCTCCCGAGGGCTGGGAGCTGATACGGTAAAGGTAAAGGTCTCTCTTGCTCGAAAGCCAGTCCTATCCGACTCTAGGGGTCAGTGCTCATCTCTCTTCCAAAGCCTAAAAGCCAGCGCTGTCCGCTTCTGCAGACGTTTCCGTGGTCATGTGGCAGGCATGACTTAGACACCGGAGCGCACGGGACGCTGTTTACTTCCCCACCGAAGTGGTCCCTATTTTATCTCCTTGCAATGCCTTCCTTCCGAACTGCTAGGTTGGCAGGAGCTGGGACAGAGACGGGGGCTCATTCCGTCCTGCAGTACTCGGGAATCGAACTGCTGACCTCCCGCCTTCCAGTCAGCGTCTTCGCCACTTGATATAGAGTTAAACAAAGAAACAGCGGGGGGGGGGTAATTTCATTGCAATTAGGAACTGCGGTGGCTCAGTGGTTAAGAAGCTCGCCTTGTTAGCTGGAAGGGATGGGGCGCGCGAGCTGGTCTTGCAGCTGGTGGACTCCCACCCCAGCGTCGAGGTGGAGAGCCCCGCCCGGGCTGGCGCAGCCTGCCAGGGAGCCCCCGCGGCAACCGGGGGGAGGGCCTCGGGGCTGCCTCGCTTCGCCCGCTCGCCTTCCACAACTGCCCCTTGCCTTCGCCGTGCGCGGCGAGGGAGCGATCGGCAGCAGCGGCGGCGCGGCGGCGGTGACAGCAGAGCCGGAGGAAGAAGAGGCCCCAGGATTAAGGTAAGTGAGGTTTTTGTGTTTCGGGTGGGTGGGTGGGTGGGTGGGTTGAGGTGTGTGTGGTTTTTTTTTTTTTTTACATTTTAATTCTATTTTATTTATTTTATTTTTATTTATTTTATTTTTATTTTTGGCCCCGCCCACGACGTCATGACGTCATGACGTTGGCTCCCCCCATGACGTCATGATGTCATGACGTTAGCTCCGCCCCACATCTAAAGGGCCCCCAAACAATTTTTATACGGGGCCCCGGCAAGGTAAGCTACGCTTCTGAGTAACAGATAATGTGAGCATTAATTATTTCTAGCTGTTCTTTAGTTCTTTCAAACAGCAGCAAATTAATTTGAAGGGGGACAGCATTAATTTCTTTTTCAAAGTGAACAATAGAACTGGGGCGGTGAAGGGGGAGGAAGAGAAAAGATAGGTTTATAGCAAGGTGGTCAAATGCCAATGACAGCCTTTAATAATTATACAGAAGAGGAGAGCATTTCAGTATACAGCCTGCAAGCTATGCCTGTTGAAATTCTGTGCAAAAATTAAAGGCACAAGAACACCTAAACAACAGATAGCTGAAAAGCTTGGAAAGTTATTTTTAAAAAACAATCATTAAATATATAGTTTCAGTCCCCCTTTCCAAGTATCCTCACGCCTCACCACTGTTTTGGTAGCTGCACCGGTTGCTGGTGTGCCTCCGGGTGCAATTCAAGGTGCTGGTTATTACCTTTAAAGCCCTACAGCGTAGTGGGCCAGGATACCTAAGAGACCGCATCACCCCAAGAACATCTGTCCGTCCTACCAGAGCAGACCTGAGAGGCTCTCTGGTTGTGCCATCAGCTAGAGAGATGCATCTCTCTAGCACCAGAAGGAGGGCCTTCTCTGTGTTCGCTCCTGCCCTAAGGAACCTCCTGCCAACTGAGCTGCGCCTCCAGGCAGAAATGCTGACCTTTCAGAAAGGTGTAAAAACCTGGCTGGCGGGGCAGGTATGGGGTACTGACAGCACAATGACCTCAGCCTGCTGGTTGGTTTGAGCCTCCTTGCTCTCTCAATTTTTAAATTAAGATTTAGCTGCAATTTTAATCTGTTTTAATCTATAGTTTTACACTTTTTAAACTTTTTAAACTGAATTGCTAATGGCCTACTAACAATATAGGCACCAGGGCCCAGTCCAAATGGCAATCCTCTCTAAGCCCATCTCAAAACCAGGAGTAGACAGGGGAACAAGACTGGTACAAAAGCAAGAGTTGGAACATGAATGGAGTCCAGGAGAAGGAAGAAGTACCAAAGGGAGAGCCTATAGTAAATCACGAAGCACCACAGCAAGTGAAGAGACATTCACTGTTGAGGTAGGTGGTGGAGGGAAGAGCCAGTTCTCATATAGCTCTTTCCACAGGACTTTCATCTGGTGCTCATGAGGGCTCTGGCTGTGCAGTAAGTCTAATCCTGCTACTAACAGGGCTTTTCTCCTGGTATTTGACCAGCTGTTGGAGCCCTGAAGCTGGCTCAGAATCTGACAATAGTTCACCTTTGATACCAAACAATACGATGTAGGCCATAACAATATGATGTAGGCCATAACATCAGAAAGTCCTTCAAGTGCCCAGTTTAGCCATCTGGTCTCCTAAGCATCTGATAGTCGGCACTCCCATCCTTCCCATTGATACAACAAGCTGGTTTCCTAGATATCTCCATCCTTGCCTTTCAGCTCTTCAAGGGGCACTCCTCAAGTCCCTGGGTCCTCTTTTAATATGAATGTCCATCTTGGATGGCTGCATTCTTGTTCTAGGCACCTTTCCTCATACTACTCCCTCTTCTTTCCTCGACCCTGGCCCTTTTTATGGAAAATATCCCATATGGATTGGATATAAATGAAACAAACAAAAAAAACTTCTTTCTCCCTTTCTTGTTCTTTTTCCTTCTACAATTCCAGTTGTTTTACCCCTTCCTCACAATTTTAAACCCTTTCCTTTCCTCTTCCCACATCTCTTCCACAACCACAAAACCCCCAGCCCCTTCTGACTCATCCTGACCCCAATCCACTGGGGAGCTAGAGACTTCCAACTCTGGAATCTCATTTGCAGGGGTGATATGGCTGCCTCTGCTGTCCTTCACACTAGTAGAACTTGTCCAATAACTCTTTCATCCCGTTTCTTGACAGAATTATCAAAAGTTAGTTAGAAAACATCTGAAACTCTGAACACTTTTAAAAGTCACAGTTACAGTATCTTGTTCATTTATCATCACGTTGTAACTTGGGTACATCTCATGTTGATATAATTAATTATATGAAACTATCTTTAAGCTACTGTTGTTGTGTAGTCTCCATAAAAAATTCATAGGCTTCAAATTGTTAGATTAAACAAAATGATTTGTGCTTGCCTGTTTTTAAGATAGAAAAAACAGCAATAACTTGCTATTTATTGGGTATCTGAATGCATCTAAATGAAACTGCAATTAAGTAGCTGGTGAAGCTAAATATGCCATTATGGACTCTGTTTGTTACACTTTGGAAAAACTTAAAAAATAGGAAGAGACCATGTGGTCCTAATTTAAGACAAATGCATCAGCAGATCTTGCATTTATTACAATAGTAAACAACTGAACAGTTAACTTTTAACTTTAATCTGTCTTCCTCAGGATGTGCACAAAGGTTTGGGGATAGTACAGAAAAAAATGTGAGAGTCCTCAAAATTCCTTGTGCCAAATCTGTTTAAGTTGAGTTCAAACTCCAGGTGCAAAATCATCAGGGGTACAGGTAGCAATTGGCCTGATTTGTCCTCCTGACTCATCAAAAAAAAAACCCTACAAAATAATCTGCACTTGTACCCACCCTTGCCCTCTTCTGAAATTTAGGGTTCCTATTTGGCCTGGGGTGGGGGACAGTGAGTTCATTTACAAATCCAACTTTCTGATTGTGTTTGGCTTCAAGTCATTTAGTCCCACCCAGTGGTGGGCAGCAAAAAATTTCACTACCACACCGTGGGCGGAGCCTATGTCATGGGTGGAGCCTACATCGTGGGCAATCTAGTCATGCCTGCCATATGGCCATATATACATCTGCAAACACAGGCAGCACTGGCTCTTTGGCTGTAAATGGAGATGAGCACTGCACCCTAGAGTCGGATATGACTGGCTTTTGAGCAAGGGAGTACTTGAACCACTTGCAGGGACAAAACCTGATGGGGCAGGGCAGGGAGGTGGGCGTACCCCCCTGCCCAGAGGCCACCCAATTTTACTCCCCCCCCCCCTCTGGGTGTGTGATCCTGTTGCTGCCCACCACTGGTCCCACCGAATATCTGACATCTCTTTGTAAGAACTGTGATGTGACATACAGACAGCCTGTTCTGTTTTTACAAGTGATCATGTAGTTATATTGGCCATTTTACTATTTTCCATTTTATATAATGGCCTAATTTCAACTGTTAGTTCTAACAAGACAAGATGCACTGCATGAATTGCATTTACTAAATCCCACAGATTTCTTCTTGTGTCTTTAAAAAACGGATTTAATACAATAACATTTGAGATTAACTAGATAAGGATATTGGCACACATGACATTGTACATATCTGTGGTTAGAACTCAAGGCATGTTAATGTTGAATGATGTGATTCAGGCAGACCCTGCATTTCTCCACACTACACAGTTATAGCAGTGTTATGTTTGTCGAAGTGGCATGGTTCTGTCCCAGGCAATCCTGGAATTTTCAGTTTGTTGATGGAGTCTGAGGCAGGAAGTGCAAATCTTCCTCTTAAAGCAGAGTGGAGCAGTCCTTGACCAGCAGGCTGGATGACTCTGGGAGGCTTCCCTCTGCTACTGGTAGTGCCAAGGTGTGGACAGTGACTCACTCACTTGCCATGAGCATGGGGGGATATGGCTGCCTCTGCTAGTCCAATTGTCCATCAGTTAAAGCAGACCAAAGGAATCACACTTATATACTGCCCCATAGCGCTTAGTGCACTCTCTGGACAGTTCACAAGTTAATTAGCATTTTGCCCCAAACATGCTGGGTACTCATTTTACCGACCTTGAAAGGATAGAAGACTGAATCAACCTTGAGCCCTGGTCAGTATCAAACTCACAACCTTTTGGTTGCAGTGCAGCAGTTTAACCACTGCACCACTTGAAGGCAAAAGTGCTGCATAAGCAAAAGAAGAGGGTGAAAAGCCAACCCTAAACATGACTCAGGATGTAACAAGGAAATTGTTTTGTTAGAGTGATATTAAAAAAGGTTGACGGATAACTTTTACATTCCTCAGATACCATCTGGCCACAGGTTTGTTTGCAAGTGGTGTGTCTTGCTGATTGTTTACATTTAGTGATAGCATTATATTTTTAAAATTAAGGAAGAAACCGAAGCAAAACATTTATATCTCTTTTTTCCCTTCTGTCACATGTTCAGTTACAGTGTTTCCGATTTGTTGTTCCAAGTTACAAGTTTTTCAGCAGAAGATAACAATTACACCATATCCATATACCTCCAGCATTCTATTTGTGAAGATTTGTTGTTGTTCAGTCGCATAGTTGAGTCCGACCCTTTGCGACCCATGGACCACTGCATGGCCAAGCACCCCTATCCTCCACAGCCCGCTCACACCCACTGCATCAACAGTGCTATCTAGCCACCTCATCCTCTGCTGCCCCCTTCTCCTTTTGCCCTCGATCTTCCCCAGCATCAAGGCTTTCTCGAGTGAGTCCTCTCTTCTCATTTGGTGTCCAAAGTACTTTAGCTTCATCTTCAATATTTGTTCTTCTAAGGAGCAGTCACACTTGATTTCCTTAAGGATTGACTTATTTGCTCTCTTTGCTTCCTTCTGCTCTGTGGGGAAAAGTCCAAAGCATGTCGGGAAGAACTGCTGAAGTTGCTGAAGTGCTTTGGACTTTTTCTCATGGAGTGGAACGAAGCCTGGGGAGAAGAACAGAAGCGGGAAATGCCGAGGTGGCATTTCCCTTTGATGATTGGGCTTTGAGCAATGGCCGCTCCCGTCTGTCCCGGTAGATTCTCACCCCAACACGGGCCTGAATACAAACCCACCTACCAATCTCCATTACAGACTTGAAATGCACACAGGCCCCAGTCTAACCATGAAATTATGATTGGAGCACAGCTTTCTTCTTATCATGATCTAAGTGGTATCTGCACAGCCCAATTAAAGGGGCAAGATTCTTCCCCATAAACTGGGACTTGGAAGAGACTGCACAAAGAACCTAAAATGCCTTGCACATGCAAGCACAATGGATTGGAAAGGAAACCAGTGGCTCAACTAGCCCCAACACAGCTTTTGTGTAGTTAGTGAAGTCATAAAAGTATGTAATTATTCTACCTGTAAGTACAGATTTGTTGAGCTTGTGTTTGTTCCATTGTACCAAACACTTTACTAGCCAAGGCTTTTAAACTATACAGTAAAACCCCAACTTATGTACACCTCGAGTTACGTAAAATTCAATTTACATAATGATTTTGCGTTAAAACAATGTCCTGATGTATGTAAATGTCCAGATTTACTTATCACAATTTCCTATGGGTTTGCTTTGATTAACATTTTAAAAAATCCTATGGGTTTGCTTTGATTTATGTAAAAAATAATTTTCCTGTGGGTTTGCTTTGATTTATGTAAAAAATTCATCTTTTCCTATGGGTTTGCTTCGATTTACGTAAAAAAACCGTATTACGTAAAACCCTACAGAACAGACTTTTTATGTAATTCAGGGTTTTACTGTACAGAAAAACCTTGAGTTACAAATAAAATCAGATCCATGGCCTTGTTCGCAACTCAAATTTGTTTGTAACTCGAGGCATCCCCATAGGGGTAAAGAAAAAGTCTTGCCTTGTTCCTACTTTGGAAGACTTTCTGTTCTGGTTCCTGTGGACTATTGTCATGCTTTGCTTGAATACTTGCTTCTTGAATCCTGTCTTTGCCCTTCTTCAGTTCCTGAAGGTACTGTGCCTCACCTGCTCTCTTAGTCACCTAACTCCCAGCTTTCTTTGTCTATGCCCTGTTGTCCAGACCTACCCTGTATCACTGTCTACCTTGAGTTTGATTTTGGACTTGGGCTCTGGACTGTGATACAGTTACTGTTTGGTCTGGTTGCCCTGGTGCTTGTGTTACTTGCCAGTTGCCTATACCCTGGACTTTGACAGTCCTTTCCACACTCGCCTACTGCATCCGTTTTTCTTCAGAAATTACTAGTGGAAGTTCCTCAGCTCTCTAAAGCAAATTTGGGGGAAAGGATTATCAATATTGTAAGCCACCCTGAGTGGTGCATGCATCAGAAGTGTGGGGCATAAATGTGAATGAATGAATAAATAAATAAAATTTTTTCTTCTAGATATGACTGAGATATCAGTTTCTAATGAGGCAGCAGAATACAGCAACCTAAATTTTGCCTTTACATGGAAAACTGCTTCTTCCTGGCTATTTACAGACAGCCTTATCTTAACATTCATGCTGGGAAGATCTTTCTGGCTTATGTCCTATGTAGAGTATCATACTTGCATAAACACACCTTCAAAAGAATTAGAACCATTGCTTTGGAGGATTTAGAAAATGAGCTACTTTTTGTGTTGGGTATGCTCTCTACACTGCTTACTATTCTAATCTGTACATTTGATCTTCAAGTATTTGTTCTAAATAGTTTCCAGAAGCAGACTATGGACTTTGGAAGCCTTTCTTAAATGCTACAGAACATAATTATTTAAAAAGCAGAGAGAGGGTGCACCAAAGAAATCATGTTTCCTTCTCTAATTGTTACAGCAGTGAAAATCGATTCCCTACAACCTGAGTATAGTAACATTCCAGTATCATGTAATGCAGCGCCGATCCTTTTCAAACAAATTTTCATTATGTGTTCCTTATTTCAATCATAGGATGAAATCTGTGGCATTCAGCAGCCATCAAAAGTGAAAACATTTGTTATTACATATCCAAGCTAAGGGAAACTAGCCTGAAAAATGAAATGGAAAACTAAGGCTGTATCTATACCAGTGGTGGTGAACCTATGGCGTGTGTGGCAGAGATGACACTTGGAGCCCTCTCTGTGGGCACCTGGGCAGTCACCACAGCACAGAGTTCACCCTGCTCCTTTGCCCAGCAGCCCAATGGGAGCACTTCCTCCCCCCCAGCACAGAGCTCACCCTGGCACTCTGCCCAGCATCCCAATGGTAGAGTTTCCTTCCTCTCCTGTCACTATGTTGGCACTTTGTGATAAATAAGTGGGTTTTGGGTTGCAATTTGGGCACTCAGTCTCTAAAAGGTTCACCAACACTGAACTATACTGTGAAAAATGTGAGAGATATTGGTTAGGATGGGGTGAGTTGTATTTTCCCCCCATTGACCACATGACAGAAAGGAATCAACTTGGAGTCCCCACCCACAAATCTCTAGTATTCAATCTCCACTTCTAGGGGTACTACTTTTTTTTTAAATGGAACCATTAACACCGGGTCAGCCATGTGAGCACTCAAACATCATGCAGAAAAGCAACAGTACCAGCTCTCTCTATTTGAACAACTGGAGAGGGGAGAAAGGAGGAAAGAAAGAAGCCTGTGGCACTATTTCATGTGGCCTCCCACCACCTCCATCACACCAGGAAGTGCCATGGAGTGGAGGAAGGACAAAATGGCCATATGGCCCCTGAAACTGTCTGAGGGAGTGTGACCCAGCACCCGGCTTAAAAAGGTTGAGAACTCCTGATATAGACAAAAAAGGCTATATTTGATATAACACTCATGTAATTTTATTCATGAATAGACACAAAGGTACCACATGGACCTTTTCATAAGATTAATAGGTAAAAGCTGGAACAGAACAGCTCAGAACAGAGAGTTCTTAACAAAAATGATGCCAAAAATAGTGGGATGTGATGGAGAAACATCCAAATGATATTTTAGACCTTGAACCCAATGAATAATACACCTTCAATAACCTCTTATTACCCCAAAGCCCACCGGGATCGAACACAATAACCCAGAACAGCAACCCCCTGAGTAAGATAACCCAATCAAATTCACAACACTTGTGTGACTGGACGAATTGGATGCAATGAGCCTAAAAACATCTGTAGGAACAACACTTCTTCTGTGTCTAGGCCAGACATAAAACTGCCAAAATGAAGCCACCTTTGGGTGAGTTCATTCTACATTTCTGTATACCTGACCCAGTGTGAGAAAGATTAACTGACACAATAAGGTTGCCATTGCCTGCGGTACACCTGATTGTGGTTCAAAAATACCATAGTCTTTAAGGAGGCCCTTTCTGTGTACTCCAGGAACAACACTGTTATACACATCCTCAGCAAAAAAAATTGTTATTATGAAAAATAACCCCGAGAGGCAACTTTGCAGGCAGAAAAGTACCAGTATAACCAGTGATGGGATGTCAAAAATTCTACTACCACGCCATGACGTCACGGACGTCATGGGCGTGGCCAATGTCATGACGTCATGACATCATGGGCGGAGCCAACGTCATGACGTCATGACGTTGTGGGCAAGGCCAAAAATAAAAAATAAATAAATAAACATGCACACAGACCCGTATATAACTTAAAGAAATAAAATAAAGAAATAAATAAAATAAAATTTAAATTAAAGTACAACCACCCACCGAAAACACAAATAAATCACCCACCCACCCTAAATATAAAAGCCTCACTTACCTTCCTTGGCACTGACGAACCTTCATGTGGCCCGGGGCCACCCGGCAAGGCACGCTGCCCCTGACTGCCACGGCCGCCACAGCCGCCTGCAGCCCCTGCCTGGCCACCGAACTCCCACGGGCACGTTGGTGCCTGCCCGCGCCGTCCGCCCACGCTGCGCCGTCCTAGGGACTTGGGCCGGACAAACCCCCATGCCCTGGGTAAGCGCGGCGGGGCTCGCCACCGCCGCATCATCTTCCGCCGGCCGCCGGCAGCTTCCTCGGGCATGGGGGTTTCTCGGGCCCAAGTCCCTAGGACGGCACGGGCGGCGCGGCGCAGGCGGACGGCACGGGCGGCGCAGCGCAGGCGGACGGCACGGGCGGCGCGGCGCAGGCGGACGGCACGGGCGGCGCGGCGCAGGCGGACGGCGCGGCCAGGCACCAACGTCCCCGTGGGAGCTCGGTGGCCGGCTAGGGGAGGTGCCCTTCTCTTAGGGCTGCCGCCGCTGCTGCCGGAGCCACTCTAAAAAGAGGCGGCTCCAGCTTCGGAAGATTTTTTTTTTTTTAATTGGATCCATTTGGCTCCAATTGACTGCGCATGTCCAGAAACTCAATTTGACGCATGCGCAATGCGTCAGATTGAGTTTCTGCGCATGCGCAGTCAATTGGAGCCATTTTATCTCTGATTTTAATTTTTTTTTTCCTTTCGGTCAGGCGTCCGGAACCGGACGCCCCAAAAGTGGACTTCCCCTCACGGAGAACCCTCCGGGATTCATCTTACCGGTTCCAGAGATCCGTCTAGAACCGGTGACATCCCATCACTGAGTATAACCCCCTTTTAGCCACTATACCACTACAGTGGTCTCATCCCATCCACTGCCATTTTTAGAGCAGTAGCGATGGATGATTTGAGTACTACAGTGGCATCATGGTTAGTTTTTGGTTCTGAAAAACAATGACTGTCCCATGCCATTTTAGGAAGAGGTTTATAAAAGTATTTTGCAGTAGGAATAGTGTGTAAAAATACAAGTTTCTTTAACTAAAGAGTCCCTTGTTCCTTCCTGCCACATTTCACCCTTTGCCTCCTTACCATCCATGTCTGTCACCACCTTGTGGGCCAACTCAGTCCTTATGAGCTCCCCTATGCCTTCATGTGGCCTCAGGCTAGTGAGTGTGCAGGGTTCAGATTATTCAAATTAGGTAACAAAAGTGGCCATTTTAGCATGGTCCAGTCAGCTCATCCCAATTCAATAGACACAAAGGATCTATATTTTATGAAGTTTATTTGAGTGAATTAAAGAAATGAATATAGCATAGGAAATCAGACTTGCAATCCAGTCATTTAAATCATACAAAAATAGGAAAACTTAACTTGTCTTGGCTCTTTTGGCCCAGCTTGTACTCACAGGTCCATTCTGTGAGGCTCCTTCCACGGACTTCCATGGCAAAAGAGGAAGTCAAATTCCTCACACTCTGGTTTTGTTGTTTTGATACCAACCTGCCCCTGTGTGGAATCTCATCCAATTGAAATTAGTTGACATTCCAATCTCTCTCTGGTATTGGTCTCCCCTGGATTGAAATCTCCATCTCACAAGGTAATTTGGTGGGCAAAACCTCATGAAAAAGTGTAGCTCAGAAATGGGCTTTTTCATGACATAGTGTGCTTCTCTAGTGAAAAAAAAACCTCTCATTTCATCAGTGATATTTTTATTTTATGACCTTTTAATGCCTGCTTGCCCCCTCCACTTGCATAGAGGTGAACCTTAGCTTTAGGAGCTGTTGCTTTGCTAATCTACAAACTGAAATTATTGTCTGTTTTTCCTTTCTTTGGCTGCTTCATTGGGCTTTTTACTGCAAGGGAGAAACATGCAAGGTAACTGTAATACTAGTGGAGTTTGCCCCATCATTTATTCCTGATCTTTCTACATTTCATGTCTGGGCAAATGAAGGACTAATCTAATCCTTCCTTAAAAGGCTTTGCTAGAAAATCAGTAGGAAAACTGTGAAGTCACTTCTGATTTTTTTTTATTCCTCCCAAATGGATATCTTAGCCCTTGGAAGGTCTTCATAGTTAGACTAAAGAATCCCCTCCTCCCCATAGGCAATATGAAGCCTTTCTTCTATGCCAATATATCAGTCTCTGCTGTTCTACAGGGCTAACTTTGAATGCATGTTGCAGACATATAAATATGCCAAATTGTCCCCTTAAAGATTAACAGCAATATTTTAATATTAGTTTTTGTGGATCAAGTCCACTTCATCAGACATTGGAGTGAGACTTCATGGCATCAATTTATACACATTAGGTACATAAGCACACAATGGTTGGCTAGCATAATGAATAAGTTTACAAATCAGTGTGGCTTTTAACAACTGGTAATAACAAAAGATTAGTATTACAATTTGCTGTGAAATTTGGCTCTGTTGAGTTGCAAATGGTTAGTAGATGGATGCAAAACAAACATCGTGGCATTATATATTTGCTAATGAGTTTACCCTTCAGACCTAGCATCTGTTGACAGTGCTGTGTAGCACTGGGCAAGCTATGCTGTCCTAGAACTCCCCTACAAGAAGGAAATGGTAAACTATTTCTCACTGCTCAATACCTGGAAAACCATAAAAAGGGTTAACATAAGTTGAGTTGATGGCATGCAATTATTAATTATTATACCACATAAGCCATGCTCAAATACTTGCTGGTCATCCACTTTGCAACCTCCTATGCCAACCAAAGAGAACAATTCAGAGGAGGGCTGCACTGTTCTCATTGGCTCTCACATGTCAACTCAAAAGTAAAGCTTCTTGAATTGAATATGACTTGTTTTAAGGCAGGGGTAGGGAATGTCTGCCCATGGGCCTTATAAGGGCTGAAAAATCATTTGGTCTGACTGTGCCAAGACAACCATAGGCAGGCCTCAGAATTCAATAAATTTAGACACTTTTTTCATAGTAATATAGATTTATATCAAGTGAATCATAATAATAACATAATTTTTGAGAAACAAGCAAGGAAAGTCCATTACGGGATAGACAGGACACATGTGATGATTCCTCCTGATGTTGATGACCTTGCCTCTGATGATTGAAGACGATGTTGGTAGCTTCTTTGTCAACACAGACTATAGCTCCAATCCAACCTTTATCTACTCGGCCATGATCAATATCCTTGCAAAAACTGAATCTCAGATTATGATGATTAAGGAAATTACAGTACACAGAAAAGACTTCAAGAGTTGATGTGTACTTTGGATATAGTCCAAATCCAAAATGCAGAATTAGAACAGCAATCAAAGCAAAATAATTATGTTGCTGGTGACACACACTGAATAGTTATTAAGATTTAAGAGGTGCAATATTCTACACATGGTGACTACAAAGAAAAGTTGATGCAGAGTGTCAGACTTTCAAAGAGAAATGGACAAATTATTTTCCTTTTTTGTTGAAGTCAAAGGCAAACCTGTATGCCAAGTTTGTAGTGATGCATTAGCAGTAATTTAAAAAGCCAATTTGGAGTGTCATTACAGCCCAAAATATGCTAAACTTAATGAATTCAGAGGCAAAATGCATCTGGATAAAATCAATGCTCTTCATTGGAGTTTGGAATCACAACAAGCCACTTTCACTAGACATGGTTGTGACAAAAACAATGTTATTCAGGTGAGTTATGTAATGAGTGAGCATTTCCCACTTTAAGGAGACATGCATTGTTCTGTGTTCAGAACAACTTACTTTTGTGAGTAGTTTTTTTTCTTCAAAACTTACCATTGCAAAGAGTTGACCTCCCTCCAGAAAGACTGATGCACACCTGGAAAAGCAGTTGTGAGTAGCAACATCATCAGTATCAGCATATCACATGTCTCATCAAATAGAAACAGTTCCAGCCATCACATTAGGGGTGTGTTAAACCAAATATATCAGGCTAATTTTTAAGTTGATGGTTTTATATGGCCCACAAATGATGTTATAAATACTGTATCCAAATAGCCCTTGGAAGAAAAAGGTTTCCCACCCCTGCTCTAAGGCATATGAAAAAGTACCACAGGTGAAGGGAGATTAATTGCACTTTATACAAGGAACTTGCATGTGTTTAGAAATACAAAACATATAAAATGTTTTGTGAGTGTCTGGCTAGAGCTAAAAGATCTGATAAGAACACTTCAAGGTGTGATTTATAAGCTTCACAATTACAGTTGGAAGAAATAAGGTGCTCCTCCAGGAACATGGAAAAAGTAAACATTATACTGCTGCACTATATAAAAATTACAAAGGACATTCCTGCTGTTAGGCAAAATGAGGTGGATAATTTGAGGCATCATAAAAGGGCAGCAATATTTCATTTTTTAAATTTGTAGTAAGGAAAGATATTCAGCTGCTAGAGATTCTCTAGTGGCCCATGCACACCAACTCCTGACAGATGTGAGTTAGGAACCTTACTTTGCCCATCCACTCCACAGAAGACTCAGACACCAGTGTTGGTTGAAAACTATAGCCACCTTTATTGAATACTGTAACCAAACAAATACTCCATTGAAAATGGGTCTTCAGAAGGTATCTTCATAGTGCAGTCTGGGTATTCCCTCTGAACAATACCCCTCCCCTGGCCTGGAGGGCCAAGTCCACCTTTGGGCTGCCCTCCCTTCTGCTGTTGACCATCCCGCCAACACACAGCTTGGAAGAGGCAGCCATTGCCCCCTGCTGCATACCCCCCCCCCCGGGACAACTTGTTCAGCAACTTGAATTTTATTGGATGACCCTGGGCCATTGGGGGACCCTATTGACTTCACTATCCATCACAGGCCAGAGAGCACATAGTGACCTAAGCACCCCACCACTCAACAAGGGTGGCAAGAAGACCCCTCTGAAAACCTTCAAGGAAATGTGCAAACCCAATTGTGAACAGTTCATCGTCAGTATCCTGAAACATTTCTCGCCTGTTTCTGGAAATGAAGTGGTGTGAAATATAGGACCCGCTCCTGGCAATCATGGTCTGTCCAATATGGCAATTGAGGCGTGTTACATAACTTGGACTACCCAAGAAATTGCATCCCAAATTATGCCACATCAGTAGTATTTCCAAATATACCATGTATGTGCCTGGCCAAATGTCAGCTACCGACTCCAAAGCCTACATGGCTGTTTCATACAGGGCAGCCTCTGCCAAAACACCCATGTCCTCTCTCCCTTCATGAAGAATCAGGACAGCTGGTGCCCCAAAAGGAACCATGTCAGCCACCCTTGTAACTACATCTCTCCATCTTAAATCAAGGATACCAAACCAGCAGATCCAGAAACGAGGAAGGCCCAACTGCAAACCATGCTTGGCATCCACCACCCTTCATGCTGGGGCACATGCTCTGCTGTGTCCCAAAACCACAGCCTTCAAGGGCGGCCGAAGTAAACCTGAAACAGAAACACAACCAGCAAGTGAAATTCAAGCCTAATGCCTGATGTAAGCTCAGATTTTTCACAGAAGACCATCTGCCTACCCTCTTGATGTCTTACTCACCATATCCTAGGGCAGCCACCACAGAAGCCGCCCTTATCCTGAATGAATGTGTGCCAAATTTTAGCCTCATCAGTCCTACCTTCTCTAAAGTTCTTGATCAGGGATTCTCAGCCTGCAGGCCGGATGTGGCCCACAGCACCATTTCATATTGCCCACCACCACCTCCACCACACCAGGAAGTGTCATGTGGTGGAGGAAGGGCAAAATGGCCATCCGGCCCTCGAAGCTGTCTGAGGGAACATAACCCAGGCCCCGGCTTTAAAAGGTTGAGAACTCCTGCTCTTGATGTTATTTTCCAAAATTGATACTTAGAGGATGTTCATCAAGATGACGAAAGAAAGGTCCTGGTGAGATTCCCCTCACATGTGCCAAAACCCTCACCACTGCCACTGGACACTGTTCCGGAATAGGGCACTTATCCAGCACCAAACAGGAACTTTGTCCTTCTGATCTGTTTTAGAAAAATGTTTTATTGAAGACCACAGCATCCCACTGAAGGGCCTTACAGGACACATCTTTTTGTGATGGATCCACTAGCTCACTCACCCTTAATGCCCAAAAAACCACAACCAGTGATTCAGCTTTGAATAACACTTCGTATTGCGTAGAACATATATCTTCCCAGACTGCTGACAGTGGGGGCAGTGGGGCTCAAGAATCCGAGTCCCTGGCCCCACATCGTTGCCAGCCTTCCAACACCTGACCTATGCTTAAATCCTTAGAGAAGTCAGGAAGGCCCCTGGACTTGGCTGCCGCATAACTTTGATGTATGCTAACCACGATTGAATGTCCAACTGTGATTTTTACTTCTGTTTGCCATGATTCCATACCTCCTGCATCACATTCTCCAGCTCCCACCACACCTCCGGAGCCACCGACCGTAAACCCAAGATCCTAGTCACTTGATCCTGATATTCTGTAATAAACCCTTTATTAAATGAGTGCAAACTGGTGTGAATACTCCTGAAAATTCATACTAGTTGAACTTATAAACATGCATATTCACATCTTGTAGCCTCCAAATCGTTGCTCAAAAATAACTTTAAGCGTAACTAATAGGTGAAGTGAAAACCCCAAGGGTGCCCAAACTGTAAAGATACCCAATACTTTTGCCCATGGAATCCATGATGTATTGCTGCTGCCCCTTTGTCACTAATGTGAATGAATGTTCTTTACTTTGACTATGTTCATTTTTAACCAAGCACTTTGCCAGAATGGCAGCCCAGTGGGCCCCCTCCCATTTTCTTCCTAACCCTGCAGCAGTCTGCTGTGCTCCATCCTTTAACTTAAAGAAATAACTTTTCTTTCTTCCACAATGAATCCAAGCATGGTTGTCAGTCTGTAAAACTAAATAATTCTTAGGTCTTCCATTTTCTTGCATGCATAGATAGGGATATGATGGTAAGAACACACGATTCTTCTGCAGCCTTATTAGGAACATTTTTGGTGAACATTCTTATCCATGCAGGAACTGGACATCGCAAATCTTTTATGTACCCAGCTCTCCCTCCTGGATCAATTTCAGGAACCGAAACTTCCCAGAGAATGATCCGTTTCCCACCAAAATGAAGTTATCAAGTCTGTTGCCCAATGTATGTAAAAAATTGTAACAGAGCATGCAAGCCAGACCGTATAAAGATCTGGGCATCCGCACTTTATAGCCTGCTTTTGTTTCCATCCTGTCAGCATCCTCACCATACCATGGAAATACCCTGATATTCCTGGAAACCTTGTAGCATGAACAGTGATCTCATGCTAGCAAACCCATTATCGTCTGCTTAGCAGAGCAGTAAACACCAAAGATCCAGTTGTAGCAACCAACCAACCTTTATTAAGCAAGGCAGGAGAGAAGACCTCTGAAGCTCAAATACCCCAGACTGGCAGTCTGCAGCAGAATGGTACTTAAGGTCATGTTCTGCAGCCAGAACTGGTCATTTGGTTATTCTGCACTAACGTCTGGTTGCAAAACTAGCTGATATGCATGAAATCCCTTTTTACAGCCTTGTGACATCTGCAAAATCCGAGGTGTCTTGTGCTCAAAATTGCACCCAAGAAAAAGAGCTACCTGACTGGACCCGATTGTGTTATGCACCACACTATAATGGTTATAGACTGTGACCTATCTCCCCACCCCCAGGCACAGAATGGGTAACTGGGGCATGCAAAACCTGTACAGCCCTGTGCTTGCACATCCCACCCAGTGATGGGATGTTACCAGTTCGGATCGGTTGGCCCGAACCGGTAGCACTCCTTCAGGAGGGGTTGCTGGTGGTGGTGGTGGTAAACCCCCAGGCAACCGGTTCCAAAAGTGTATTTCCGGGCAGCCAAAATGGCTGCCCGGAACTGCGCATGTGTCAAACCTCCATTTGATGCATACACAGTTCTATTAATTAATTATCTTGACTTTTTTCCTCTTCCCAAAGCTTGTTATGGCTCTGGCAGTATTAAGTGCATTCTAGCATTTGTGGGAATCTTGACTGATAATTATTTGCTGCTGGAAGCTCCTGATTTACATAACTGGCCAATACGAGAGCAATTGTCAACTTTTCCTTTGGCTCCTAGGTTAACAATGTTGCATGCTTATGAGCGCAAACATTTGTTATAGATACTACTGAAATATGTGCTGTGGAGTGGTTCATCAGTCAAGTTCATTTTTCTAAAATACTTTGCCTATTCCCTGTTGGGTGGGAAAATGTCATATCTGTTCCTAATCAGGCAAACACTAGCTTTATCAGCCTTGAATCCAAATTTGGAAAAGACACCTTTTTGGGCTAAAATGCCAAGATTCCCCCAGTCAGCATTATATGTAGGGATTATAGCAAACTTGCATGCATTAACCCTAGGAATTAGTGGGAGGGGCTTTACAGTCAAATTGATTGTCCTCTGTCACTAACTTGATTGGTAAAGTTCTTTCCCCACTTCTGGAATTTGAAGCTTCTTCTTTTGCTTCCATTGCTTTGTTGGTAGTCCTTTCTTTTTCTTCTGACCTTCCTCCAAGTATGGAGCTTCTGGAGGCTGCATTTTGCCTATCTTTCTCTCTGACTAACTACACATGGAGGGCTTTAAAAGCTGTCGACCAGAGCCGGGACGCTGAAGCTGCTGCCCTCCCCCGCCCTCACCACCAGCTGGAGTGGAGGGCTTTAAAAGCTGTCGACCAGAGCTGGGACACCGAAGCTGCTGCCCTCCCCCGCCCTCACCACCGGCTGGAGTGGAGGGCTTTAAAAGCCACGGATGTGGTGGAGGACACTGGGGCTGGCCCTCATTGGGGACGTTCAAACAGCAATGACTTTTTGAAGCGGCTGGAGGGAGGCCACCTCCATGTTTGGCCCCGGGACTCGTCCATCTGTGTATGAACTGTTGTTTTTTATGGTTAAGGTGAGAGCCCTGACATTGTTGGATCATGTACTTTATTTTTATATTGTATCCTATTATTGAAACTATGTTATGTATATGCAACTGGAACTGTACCCTGTAACCTTATTTTGCAGTGTCGTTTTGTTTTGTTGCACTGCTTACTGTATTGTTATATTTATTGCATTATACTGTATGATTTTTGATTATGTTTATTACCTTTGATTGTCTGATATGTATGGTTTCTGTAAACCGCCCTGAGTCAGTTGCACCGAGTAGGGCGGTATACAAATCGAATAAATGAATGAATGAATGAATGACAAATGGCAACTCTAAGTAATTTTTTTCTACTTTAAATATTTCTAGAACGATTTTATCATACAAAGTGTGAGCTTGTGTAAGGATAGTGAGAAGACTGGACTAATCTCTCCACATTTTCTCTGCTGTTGTTGCTTTTAATCCTCTTCCTCTGATAACTGAGAGGAATAATCAGATTGCCCCAGATTATGCCAGGACTCCTCCACCTGTCGGCGCTCCCAGGCTCCACCCCCGCGCCAGGTTAAGAATCTACTGTGGTGAGCCACTGCAGCTTCTGGAATTTGCTTGTGGCTAGGGTGAAAGGCTTGATATTACTGGTTCTTGTGCTGTTATATGTTGTTCTTGTAATTTGATTTAGATATATTGTACTAAATTATATATATTATATTACTGTGCATTTATTGTATTTGGTTGTTTAAATTGTGATGACCTGTGATCTGTGTATGATGTTATTACGATTGTGTAACTGTGTATTTTGCATTCCTGTAAGCCGCCCAGTCACTGTGGTGAGTGGGGTGGGGTATAAGTCTAAATTAAATTAAATTAAATTAAATTAAATTAAATTAAATTAAATTAAATTAAATGTATATATTTATAATAAATTGATAATATATCTTGTGCCCAGCTGGCTTTCCTGACTAGGCATTAATATTTCTTTTTGTTAATGTATCATTTCTCTGATACTTCTTTGAGGAAGCAAAAATCATGCACCTGATATGGGATGTTTATTATATTAACACTTTTTGGATGGATACTTAAAACATGCATCTTGTAGAAGTAAGACAGCAGTAGTCTTCAATGGGCTGCCTTATTCTGTGCTATTCCTTTCTCCTCTCTCATTTAATAAATGTGCTTTCCTTTCACATGTGTGTGTTCATTACTTCAGAATCTAGAAGAACTTTAAATGAATGGTATGACATCACTTGCTATATCTGTTCTATTTCAGAGGGTCAGTAATCTTGCTCAAGGAACACAGAATGAAGTTATCTTATTCAAATTTTCTAACATCTACTCTTGATGCAAAATTCTGGAACAATCTAAAGCTAAACTTTTTGTGTGACTGTTGAGTAATCCACTAAAGGTATGATCCAACCCAAGATTTTGTTTTTTACAGGTGCTTTGGTTGTGTGATATTTGTGTTCTAAATGTATTTGATAGGTGAAAAGAAAGCATTGATTTAAATGTATTGATTGATCAACAGAAAGCATTGTGTGTACATTGCCATAAAGAATGTCTTAAAGAAAAAATGGGAAAGAAGTGATAAGGATAAATGCCAAAAGACTTGTTGGGCTTGCCCAGAAAGAAGCAAAACTCAAATCCTTACTCAGTTAGGAAGTTCAAGTGTTAACCAGTGTAAGTCAGATTCTGGGATAGACAGTATCTGTGTTGGATCATTGAAAAGTTATAAGTAAGTTGAGCACTCAAATTCTACAGATTTCTTCATCAGGAGATGATGATACAAAACATGGGGTTCAAGCTGAAATACCAAAAAAACAAGGCCTTTTTCCTGTAGCCATACTGGCAGGAAGGCAAAATGGAATTTTATATTCTGCATGAGACAGGGACATTAAACCTCACTGAAGGCAAAGGAATACTAAGGCTATGTTTTGCATTTGGTAAATCACCATCTCTCATGCCAAACTAGATATCAAGGTGTTACCTGAAAAATTGTTACCTTTTAAATTTAAGGGAACATTCCATAGGCAGGGTTGAAGCAGGAACCAAAAGATCACATTAAATTGTGGGTTCAAATAAAAAGGAGTTTATTGAATTGAAAGTACCATATCAATTCAATTAAAGTCCACCCACATAATGAGCCCCTAACTAAGAAAGGAACCACAGAGAGTAGCTTGTTGCAAATTAGAGAAGTTTACTTAGAAAATACGAATACAATAGGCAAAATTAAACATTGGATAGAGAAAGAAAAACAAGAACTGTGAGGCAAATGAATTCCCCCCCATAACACTTGGCCTATATGCTATGGGAAATTGCCACCACAGGGCAGAACCAGAATGGAAGGAGTTCTGCACCAGGCAATGGCTGCATGCAGCTTTTATGTGTATTCAAAATAGAGCAGAAAGGGGGTTGCACAAACACCATTGGTTCAAGGCATCACATGGGAGGGGAATGGATCTGCCCCCACATTTGATTTGCTCAGAAGTGTCCACATGGAAGAGGAGAAGTCCACCCTCAGATTATGGTTGGTTTAGGATGTCACATGGAGAGGTGGGAGGAATTTCACCATGTGGTCAGCATGGAGGCTGCCACAAGAGTCCATATATGGTGTTTTCCCCAGAACACTCTCTTGATTGGAGATCTTCTCAGAAGCCCAGCCCAGCTTCCTGTTTGTTCATCCTCCTCCTTTGCAAACAGCTGCAGACAGCCTTAACAAAGGATTTCCTGGGGGGGCAAGTTTGGCCTGCGCCCCGGGCGGCTGAAACCTGTGCTACGCAACTGCCTGGTGGAATTAGTCACCTGTTGTTCTCATCTGACCTCTAATTGCAGTAATATCTCAGGTTTTAATTCCTTCTAAGACATGAAGAAAATTTAAATGTTAGCTTTATGCAGAGCAAGGGAAATACTAAAAAGAACCTTCACTACCTTTCAACAAAGCATGTAAAAAGGGAACCCAAAAGCCCCATTTAACCCCATTCAGCATCTACAGGAAGGCAGAAGCCCCAGTAGAGTTGCCCCACCCAGCTATGTTCTAATCTATCACTGACTCCTAAAACAATTAGCACTTAGGCCTCAAGGCGAACACTCCCAGAACAGTCTGGCTGTAGTGATGAATAGGGCTTCCTGCTTGCCCAAATATGGTATGAAGAGGAAGTCAAGAAATAGTGTGGTGTTTGTTGACATGTAAGCCTAACCTTGAAGTGGATGGCAAATTAAAATAACGAGAGGAGCATATTTTATTGAAAATAAAAGTATATATAAAAATGTTAATTTCAAAATTGGGGTTACAAAGGGAATGCTTCACCCATATTTTTCTTCCCACAGTAGGATTTTTTTTTCATATATTAGTATCTTAGCAATAAGAGAAATGGGCTGCAAATTAAACCCATATTTACCAATCACAAAAAAGCATGTCAAATGCAAGAAAATTAAATGAAGAAAATTACCTACTATGACAAATGTGTGATTCATCATTTGTGCAATAAAGAAAATAAAATAAGTACTAAGTATGTCATCTAGTATGATCTTCAATGTAACAACTTCATAGCATTGTTGTGCGGCTAAAATGTTTGCGTAAAATCCCTGGAAGAAAGGCAGCATTCTAGTTTAGGTAAAGAAATGCTTCCCCTAACATTTCACTATATTGTGACCACAAAAACAAAAACAACCCAGAGTCCAAGACATTACTAGGTGGATAAGGAGGTGGTAAATTTCTCAGTAGATACTAACAGGCTACTTAAAATATAAGGACCTTCCACAGACACCCATATCCAGTTTTATGTGCTTCATAACAGGTGGCAGCATGGGAGGGATATTTTGTTGACCAGTAAGGAAATAAAATGCTTCAGGGAGCACAAAGATTACAATTAGGAAGCTATTTGACATATTACATGATTTTAGCTACATGGTTTTAGGTTTCACAAAACATAAACTTTATAATCCAACCATGAAATGAATGCTAGCATTTGTTAAATGAAAAAGGAGGAAAAGTAGGGTGGCTGTAGGGTCAGATGAATTTATTTGTGAAGGCCACTCATTGTTAGTTGTTTACCCAAAAAATGGCATGGGAATCCTCCTAAAGGGTAGCATGTTGGACTTAGCAGTGCATTAAGGCAGGGGTCCCTAACCATTGGGCCATGGATCACCACCAGGCCACAGGCTGTCCCAAACTGGGCTGTGGGGGTAGGTGGCATTGGGAGCCCTGGTGGCAGTCTTCTGCCCTCAAAGTGCTCTGCTGGGTCTGCCCAGCGAACGCAAAGAGCACTTGCTTCAGATACAGCAGATAGGCAGGTGTCCGGGCCACTCCTCCACATTGCTTAACTACAGCAGGTCTCTCCCCCCCCCCCGCCGCCTTCTCCCAACGGTGTGCAGTGTGATACCTCTGAAAATTGTTTAGCATGAAACCAGTCTGTGGTGCAAAAAAGGTTGGGGTCCTTTGCATTAAGGCATCTAATCAGGTGCACAAACTTGACTTTAGAATGTGTTTCACTTGGGATAACCTCCTTTATTTTACACTTTTAATATGAACTGACCCAATTTACAAATCCTATCTTAATATGCAGATCAGGGCACATGTCTCCCACAGATGTTGTACTTCTCTTGTGATGCACTTCTTGATCAATACATATACATTATTAACTTTATATATGTGCATCTATTGGGAAAATATATGTGCAAAAATATACACAGGGAAAGCTGTGTATGTAAATTCCTGCACAGCTTTTTCTTAAGAAATTATACAGAAATTATGTGCAATATGTGCCGCTGACAGTAACTGGAAATGAGCTGATTCATGATCTCTTTCTTCAGGACATCATCATGAGGAGATAACTTTCAAAGCAGCTAATTCTCAAAGAAGCAGTAGTTGAATATTTTCCAGTAAAGTTCTGCAGTGTAGTTAGTCAGGAAGTGAGCAGATAAGAAAAGAGGAAGAAGACAAACTCAGAGCATATTCCCAGTGATAGAACTGGACTTTAAAAAATGTATACTGGGTTTTTAATATTCTTTTCTATTTTTCTCTTCCCTGGCATTAAATAAACCTAGGAAGCACCAACACAGAAGAAGCTTTGATCATGTAATCACCAGAGATGGGTGGGTAGGTGGAGCAAGGAACAGAAGATTCACTGCCATTCTCAATCCACCTTTAGAGAAAATTTTATCTGTGGTGAAATTAGTTATTTTACTGATATTTTTCTATTAGAATATATATATGATTAACATAATGGTAAGTTTAGATTTCTCCTACCAACCGAGCAGTCTGAAAGCAAGAAATTGCAAGTAGATAAATAGGTACCACTTTGGTGGAAAGGTAAACAGTGTTCTGTGCACTCCAGTGCAGTGATAGGATGACAAAATTTTTACTACCACCCCATGATGTCATGGACGTCATGGGTGTGGCCAATGTCATGACATCATGACGTCATGGGCGGAGCCGACATCATGACGTCATGACGTTGGGAGGGGGCCCCCTTAAAATAAAAAAATAAAAAAAAATTTAAAAATTAAATTAAAATAAAATAAATACACACACACACACACACACCTCAACCCACCCACAACACAAACCAGTAAATAAATTAAAGAAATAAAATAAATAAAGAAATAAAATAATAAATAAATAAAAATACACTCACCCGCCCAAACACCCATCTACCCACCCCAAACACAAAACCTAGGTCACTTACCCTTGTCCAGGAGCAGAAGAGGCGGTGGAGCAGCGATGCGGCTGGCATGTCAACCTGGATCTGCGCCAAGGAAAGGTCACTGCCGCCACTTAATTTTTTTTTTCGGGCAGCCAAAATGGCTGCCTGTAACGGCGTGGTGGTGCACCGGCCTGATGGCGCACTGCACCAAGGAAAGGCCCCTGCTGCTGCCGCTGCTACCTTAAATTTTTTTCCGGGCAGCCATTTTGACTCATGCGCAGTTCTATTTCTTACTGCGCATGTGTCAAACGTCTATTTGACACATGCACAGTTCTATTTCTTACTGCGAATGCATCAAATAGACGTTTGACGCGTGCACAGTTACTGGCAGCCATTTTGTCTGCCCGGTAAATTTTTTACAGAACCGGATTTCCCGGGGTTCTAACAACCCCCACGGAGAACCAATTGTGATGGGAGCTACCGGGTCAGCGGATCCGGGCCGACCCGGTATCATCCCATCACTGCTCCAGTGTCATGCTTGCCACATGTCCAGAGAAACATCTGCAGACACAGACAGTGCTGGCTCTTTGGCTATAAACGAAGATGAACAGTGAACCCTAGAGTTATATATGACTGGTTTTCGAGCAAGGGCGACCTTTACCTTTAAGTTTAAGTTCATATTTATAGCTTTGGAATTATAAAGATAAATAAATGTGTTACTGTAATAAGCAGAAACTTGTTTTAAATAAACATATTTATAAGTGGGTATAATAAATGGGATTTTAGATATCACATTGCCCACCTTTATAAATTTGGCACTTTTATCATAAATTTCATTTCCAATTGTTGTAATTATACTCCTACTACATTTTGGGACAGTAACCATCCGGGAACATGTCTCTGGATCTTCTGTTATTTGGGAAGAAATGTAAAACAACAAACTAAGTTTAGGTTGGAAAAAATGTCTAAGGTCATTGCCAGTCTCCCAAACAATTATGGAAGAGTGCGCCAGCAACAAATGGTATAACCTCTAATTAGAATGGAAATTACCTTAATATTGCAAAAAGGTGACTGAGGCAGTCTGTTGCAATAAGTAAAATTATGTACTTTGCTTCAAAGCCAATACTGAACAAAGTAGGCTCATATGTTAAATTATGTTATTTATGTTTAATTGGCTCTTAATGGATTATGAAAGATTATTACTGGCTGTCTGAGACCTATCCCCACTAAAAAAAAAGTCTATTATTTGGGCTGGCATTGTCCCTCCAGAAGTATGTCAAGAGGTACTAGCAAATAATGATTGAAATAAAGTAAACAAGCACCAAACCCTTCCACTTCTGTCCACATGAAATCACTTTTCCTTTGGTGGAGCTAATTGTATCCCTGGGTTTTGGCAATTGTTGATAGCCAGATAAAGAACTCATTACTTTAAAAAAACATATTCACATATTAGCACTGTATTTTTGAAGCACTAATATAGCATGCCACTTAGAAAATATATTTTTTAAAAGATAATATTTAAAAGACAATGTATACCAGAGGTAAAGATTAAACTGAGTAAAAACTGGAACGCAAAAATGTCAAATTCAGGCACCAGAGCCATGGTGCCAAACTCATAATGTTTCTTTTAAACTAATTCAGTTATTCTGCTGCATTGATTAAATGGAACTGGCTGGGCCTTCACTCTGTTTTGTATGTAGGCAAGCCATTCCGGGATCAATTCTAGGGTTATTCAGCTAGTATCGAGAAAGACTCCTCTTTGAAACTTTGGAGAACCAGCTGATAAATAAAGACAATATTAAGTTAAATGAACTAAACAGATTTTGCTTTTTGGACTACAAGTCCTAGAACCATGATGGTGAACCTTGCACTCCAGATGTTCTTGGACTTCAATTCCCAAAAGCCCAACCCCCTGTGAATCCACACGAATGGGTTTACTGTTACTCATCTGGCCTGCACCTCCCTTGTCGCTCCCGGAAGCGGAAGTAAAATGTGCCTGTACTGGAGCAATGAGGGCGGTGTGGGCTGGATGAATCGCAGTAAACCCATTCATGTGGATTCACAGGGGGCTTGGGCTTCTGGGAATTGAAGTCCAAGAACATCTGGAGTGCCAAGGTTCACCATCATAGTGCTAGAATCTCATGTTGACTAGGGGATTCTGGGACTTGTAGCCCAAAACTAACTTTTACCACCTCTGGGACTTATTTGGTATAATAAGACGGCTTTCTATATTTTTAATTAAGCCAATTCATAATCAAATAGATCTCACCATCCCTTAATTTCATGTGTCTTTCTAGATCTGATTTTATTAGTATGTTTCTATTTTATTAAGTACTTTCCCACCATTACTGAGTCTTTTTGTCTTTTTACAACTCTGTTGCTGAGAACACTTGTAAAATATCCTGGGTGGATTGTACATGGATATCTGGTGCAATCAGTAAACATCAGGGAGGGCCCCAGGAGATTTTCCAGCAGATCAAAGTTCTGTTGGATTCTGATCCTCTTGCATGTGGTTGTGGCTAATAGTTGGTGCCAGGGGGCAAAATCAAACCTTCTCCTCTACTGTTGCAATAACATCCTATAATTAAGGGAACACCCCAGGCAGATTAAATTAGCATGTGCAAAATCAGATGACACTACTGCCCATCCTGATGCAATGGGTCTGAGCTGGGGCTAGCAGCTCAACTATGAAGGAGGAGTAAGAAGTTCTTCATGATCTTCCAGTAAAATCCCTTTAAAGTATTAAGAGGATTAATCTCTCTAAAGCTCAGGAATTCCATTCTGGAGACATGCTTAAGGTATTCACTTTACATGGAAGCTGGCTGTTTTCAAAGTTCAGAGAACATTTTTGTTAAGGAGATAATACATCTGATAAATAGAGAGGACATGGAATCTGTTGGCAATGACCTCACAGATAAATCAACATCTGCCGAGAGAGGAAGCAGAAAGATGAGGTTAAAACAGACCTGAGATTATAAAACTGGGATATTTAGTCTTGTCTAAGTGGAAGGAAGCTCTCAAACAGACAAGACAAGAGGGAATGCATTAGCTCCACCCCCGCTTCCATTACCTTTGTGTTCCCCAGTTTCTCTTTGAAAGAACATAATTCATAGATGCACATTTCTCCAATCTTTTCCTTGAGGAAGGGCAGAAACAGACACTATATACAGCATATGATTAGAAGAGGGAATTCATGAGTGCATGGCAGTTTTTTCTTGCCTCATATAATTTTTTTTCTTTAAAAAAAAAGTCTGCTTTGTTTAACAATTGGTCTCCTGGACTTAAACATGAGATTTCTCTGAAGTCTGATTTCTCAAACATGAAAGACCAAGTGTCTCCCACTGATTTTACACAGCCACTTTGGGACGTAAAATCAAATCTTCCGGTGTCTTTAAATGAGAGATGGAAAAGATTGGGAAACACGTGGATGGGGAAACAGCAATTTTTTTTTAAAAAAAAGACAAACTTGAAAAGTCATAGGCCTAGAACAAGGGTGGCCAAACTTTTTGGGCTGTGGGCCGGTCACGTGGTTCAGTGGGCCGGTCATGTGGTTCCTCCCACTGGAAGTGGAAGTAAAAGATGCCTTGCAATCTGTTTTGCAACAGGACGAGAGAGACTTCAGGCTGCCATTTTCTCTGCTTAAACCAGGGGTGCCCAAATTATGCCCGTGGGCCATAGTTTGGGTACCCCTGGCCTAGGAGAACATGCCAAATTGGAAGGCAGACTACTAAAGTAGAAGATCCTATCACTTTTGCCTGTGGCAGAAATCACATTTTTTTTATTCCTGCTGTATGTTAAAATCTCTTTGAACAAAGAAGATCAACACATCTAAAATAAAACTTGGTTAGAATCCTTCTTCATGGAATGCGAAAGAATCATGCCATAGTCCCATTTCTGGTCAAGAAAATGACATTTCAACACAAGGAAATATCCCTCACCCCCAAAGTTCATCAACAGTGGGAGACCGGACCCATAAGCACTTTTCAAGTTGTGCATTATGCTAGTCTATATGTATATATTGGAAGCTTCAAAGGACAGACTGATTGGTGGGAAAATAAACAACTCTACCAAATGTTCCATTATTTGTGAGTGCATCCATCACATTTTCTGATAATGTACACTTCAAAAAAATCCAAGTGTTCAAAATCAATATCAATTGTTCCATCTATCTGCCTATCTTTTGAGAAGAAATATCTGTGCCTCTTCATTTACTACATAAAGGCGTACAAGGTCAGCATTTACATTTGTAGGAATATAATTTTTTAAAATACAAATTTCTCTGTGTGGTCCTTTGGAACAAGTAAGTCTGAGGGAGCATCTGTGACATATATTTAAAATTATTGCAGCTTAACTGATCAAGATGGGTGCCCCTTCACTAAAATAATCTGTTATTTATCAAAATTCTGTGACTGAACCCTTAAAAGGCCACAAACATTCTATCACAACAGATCAAGTCAAGATTTGTGTGCAAGTGGCGTTCAGTGAAGGTTAAGCTATTTGACATGCAAAACTCAACCCGATCCCAAAGCAGGTAGCCCGAGCAGGCTACCTGCTTTAGGATTGGGCTGACTGGAGGTGCCTTCCACCTCCAGCCCCCCAGATCTCATAGCAGGCAGCCCGCTCGGGCTCTTTGCTTTGGGATCGGGGTGGCTGGGTGTGGAAGGCACCCCCAGCCACACCGCGATCCCAAAGCAAGTAGCCCACAGCTACGGAAGCAGGGGGAGCGTGACTGGGGAAGCCAATGGCGGAGACCCTGTCGGCTTCCCCAGCCACCCCACCCCTGCCTCCACAGCTGCAGGGAGGCTGGGGAAGCCGACTGGGGGGGGGACTCCCCTGTCAGCTTTCCAGCCACCCTGCCCCTGCCTCTGCAGCTGCGAGGTGGCTGGGAAGCCAAACGGGGAGCCCCCGTACAGCTTCCTAGCCACCTCGCCGCTACAAACGATTACCTTGTATAATGCTAACAGAACGTTATCCGATGCAAAAAATTTTTTTTTAAAAAATTGCATCATTATCTGATTTTAGCATTATCCGATGCAATCGTTTTCTGAGGTATTACTGTATAAGGAGTGGTTTTACTAGTTCCACACACCCAGTGAGTTTCCTTAGTTGAGCGGAGATTAGAATCTAGGCCTTGTGAGCCCTAGGACGTCAATCTATTGACCACACCACACTTGACTACACTGCCTTACTGGAACGAAAAAAGAGCTGCATAGATGGTAGTGGTGGAATTTGTTTTCAGTGGAAAAATTGTACAGAACTTCTGCCCTCGCTCTAGAGTCCTTCAACACCCCAAAAAGAGCTACAAGAACCACAGAAGGCACATAATTTATAGTTCCTCTCTTAGAAAAATAAATTGAAATGTTTGTTATCTTTAAGCTAGGCTTTCAATATGCATTCTTCAGGATAATAAGACCCAATCTGATCACAATTGGTACCTCTCCCCACTGAGTGACTGTCAGAATTTCAATTCCCAGGAAACTTAGGACATTCAGAAAATTACTTTCCTGGAAACCTGCTTCACAGAATATTAATAACATGTTCCTTGTTACATTGATGATTGTAACCATGACTTTCACTTTCTATCTTAATTGTTGCACTTGCTCCAATTCCAGCTTTTCAGATGCTAAACAGACCAGGAAAGCTCTCCTCCAGCACCAGATTTCAAACAAATCAAAGAATTTCCTGTCAACTTTATTTACTGTCCATCTTTCACACCCATACATGGTGATGAATGGAGATTATTTTGGTCTTGGTCTCTCATGACCCATCCTTATACTTGATGATGTTTTCTGTTGCCCTTCAAGTCTTCTTAAAGGTGCCTGGTTGCACTTTCCATTTGGATTGATGACTGAATCAAGGGATACAAAATCTTTCACTATCTCAAGTTCTTCACTGACAACTTTAAAGTATGTACTGTAGTTCTTTTCAAATCTTCATTTTTGTCTTCTTAGGGTTCAACTGCAGTTCTGTCTTTGCACTTTCTTCTTTCACATTCTTCTGGAGTTGCTTCATGTCATTGCTGCTTTCTTCTAGTAAGATGCTGTTACTTGCATACACGAAATCATTGTTTTTCCTTCTACTAATTTTCACTTCTCCTTCATCTAAAACTTTTCATGTGGTATACTATGCTATCTCACTGGCCGAAGAGAGAGGGAGATATTCTATTATTCCATATTCTGTCCTAATAGCAGTTACTTGTCCATGATATAGCATATACATCAGGTCAATCAAGTACTGAGGAGCACCCATTGATTTTAGAACAAACAAATATCACAGCTCAATTCTGAGTGGAAAGCCAGTCATGGGCAGGAAGGAGAGGCTGGCTTGATTGTCAAGTTCCAGAGTGCATGGACCTCCCCTCCTAAAATGTGCCCCTAATGATATGGCTGGCTGAGCCTGTTGCTTTCCTTTATATCCAGGGCCATAGCCAGGGGGTGGCCAAGGTGGGCATCACCCACCCTGAGTTAGCAGTTTGCCTGCCCTCAAGCTCCTGGTTGCTTATATATATTTGACATATATAAGTACAGTATATGACATTGTTGCCCATCCTGGAAATTTTTTTGCCCACCCACATCTAGAGTCCTGGCTACTGCCGTGTTTATATAATGATCGAGTCAGGCCTGTGGGTTTCCTTTGCCTCATAATCAGGGACTGAAGTATCCGGGCATCTGGGATATTGCAGGCATATGTAAAATTGACATTGCTATACTACCAGTACCTCATTTATTGAGGTGACTATCATCCAGCTTGATAGGTCCTAGTGAATTCCTAGCACAAAGCAAGAAGACAAAGCAAGAGATCAACTGTGCTGCCTCACTGAAACCTGCTTGACAGTCCCAACCAATTACCTCAAAGACTTTTGTGATGTGCTTCTCATGTGAAATTTGCAAGGTGTGTCAACATTATATGATAATGGAAGAAAGGGTTATGAGAGGTAAATCATCTTGTAAAGCTCAAACATCTCCTCCCTTTCCCACTGCATCTCTCAAACTGACATCCAAAGTATATTTCTCTCCAGGCTAGACAGAGTGAGGAACAGAGCCAAGCTCTCTCAATTCAAGGGAAGCCTGAAGTGGACCAATCCTTTATTTTAGCACAGATTGTGATCAGTGGATTGGCTAGCAAGTAAACACTCTTACAGAGTACACTGCCAAACCTTCTTTTTAGCAAGTCGTGTTGATATACATGCGCCAAACCATTCTTTCTCCGGTGTTTGATAAGTTAATTTTTATTAATTGTTTACATAGCACATAGCTAAGCAGTTAGCCTTTAAAAAAAAGCCTTCTTGTGTAAGAACAGGATCAGCTCTAACTCCACTAGCTGGAGTTTTGTGTTTTGATTGAATAAATATTTCAATTAAAGTAGGTGAAGAAAAGAGTTTTTTAAATATATAAAATGCCAAATGAATCTGGCTCTTGGCTGATGACAATTTTGCTGCCCTGTAAAAAAAATTCTAATTATGTTAGTTACTTAAATCTCCATCTTAAGGACACTGAAGGAACTCATACTTAGATAATATAATTTAAAATGATGAAGAGGAGTAAATTTGTTTCTCACTGACTAGAAGCTGCTTCTGACTTTAAAATATCTCTTTTAAAATGCTCATGGAAACATGGCTTATCCTTCCACACTATAATGACACAGTCAGTCTAGAAAGAGTTGTTCTCCTTGTCCTTTATTTTCACCACAGTACAGTATTGATAAGAGTTTACATTTTAAACCAATAACAAAGCAATGGGTGAGATCACACTTTATGGGAAATGCATTCCACGCCCTTCTTATAATGTTTCAGTAAATTTTTCACTGCTGCATGTTGAAGATATCAGTGTGCAAATACACCCATAATATCTCACTTCATAAATTATAAAACAAAAGTGGGATAATTTGTCAAATAGGAATTGAGGCAATCTGTTGTTGTTAATTAGACTATCTTTCCCTGATAAGGGAGATCTTCCAGTGCTGTGGTTATTGCCTGTATTGTCTACTCCAGGGATTCTCAACCTGTGGCCCACAGGCTGGATGCAGCCCGTGGCACCATTTCCTGTGGCCCCCCACTGCCTCCATCACACCAGGAAGTGCCATGTGGTGGAGGAAAGGCAAAATGACTGTCTGGGCCCCAAAGTTGTCTGAGGGAGCGTGACCCAGCCCCCAGCTTTAAAAGGTTGAGAACTTCTGGTCTATAAATAAATAATAGTCCTTATGGCATTTCTTCCTTTTTAAGAGGAAAGTTTGTATTGCATGTTAAGTTCAAGTGGTTTCAGTTACAAGACCAAAGAATTTCAGTCATGGCCTGTAGCAGATTAGGAACTAGTAATGGAAACAGGCATCAGCACTCTTCTGTGTTTGTATGTGGTTGTGTTACAACCTTAAGGTCTAAGATTTTCTGTGAAGAGCATAATGCTGTTTCTTCTCATGACACTAGCAGTGAGACAAAAGAACAAGCATGTAATTGTAAAGAACTCATAGAAGCTTATTGTTTTTTTAGCAAATGGAACTTGTCCCGAGGACAATGTTTATGAACCAAGCCATTCCTTGCATTTGTCCCATCCGCATCTTGGACCAATCAAACAAGAGTCTTTTGATCACATCTTAAAATGTGATGGAAAATCTCAACATGTTTAACTGATTGACTCAGAAGTTCTGAAGTAACTATGTTTTGCTGTAACTACTTCTGATCTTCCTCAATGTTCCATTCTGAAAAATTAATACCCAACTATTATGCAATTCTGGGCAGAACAGAAATGGTGTATAAACAGTAACTCCCTTCTGGAAAATCACTTATTTTCTGCTATCATTTATAATGCTAAAATACCACTATATCTTACAGAGAAAGAAACAATTTCTGCCTGTCTTCCACAGAGCCATTAAATACATGTCTGTTGAATCAGAAAAGCCACAGGTATAAAAAAAGGTTTGATATTTTGTTGGACTGTTATTTTGTCTGTAAGCAGGGTAGGCAAACATTCATCTAAACAGCCATGTTAAATTCCTTAGGAATGGTAAGTAAACAAAAGAAGCCTCTGGTATTTAACCATTATTCATAGAATAATGAACATGGGAAGGTATATCAGTACCACACTGATCATTAAATCAACTCAAAGAATAGATACAAATAGTCTATGAAAAATTGTATCTCATGCCCATACCAGTGTACATTTCGGGATTTGAGAAGAAATTATACAAAATAGCAGGCTGTTACATTTAATTAACAGATATGAGTGGGTTTTCAAACTCTTTAACCTTTCTTTTGCACGGGGCACTGGATTTTTACACTTTTCATCTGCACTACCCGGTGTCCTCAAGATATCTGCATGGTGTTTAGTGTGAATGGAAGTACTCAAGAAACTGGGCAGACTTTTGCTGGTTGCAGCTGCGTAGAAACTGCACAATATTCTCATCATAGATCCCTTTGTACCTTAATTCAGATCTGTCTTCCTTTTTTCCCCCAGCTCAATTGCCATGGGCAGAACTGACCACATACATATCCTTACAGGCAACCTTGTATGTTAGTGCCTTGTAGAATCTTTGAATGTGAGCAGAATCCTTGGCATTCTACTCACACTCATAAAAAGAACCGCAGTACTCGCAGTACTCGCAGTACTCACAGTACTCACTTTTTTAAAAAACCACCAACCTTGGCACTCCAGGTGTTCTTGGACTTCAATTACCAGAAGCCCAAGTCAGCAAGCATTCCTGCTGATCATGGCTTCAGGGAATTGAAGTTCAAGAACATCTGAAATGCCAAAGTTTACCATCACTGCCTTAGGAAGTATGAAGTAAACAAATACAAGGTTTGACAGAATGGAAATGGCCACAACTTTATTGACTTCAATTTGGCATAGCAAAGGGCAAAAATCCACTTATCTGATGTTTTGACTGCTGGGGATGAAAATTAGGAGTGTCAGGGTATGAGGTAAATGAGGTAGAGACCTACATGTGAATCCCTTCTGTCACTTGAGGCTGAAGCTGAGCTCACAGCCCTTAAGCCAAGTCATGACTCATAAGCCCCACCCCTTCAATATCTCAAATGAGGAATCAACAAGATTCTTGTGTTCCTCCAAAAAAGGATCCTGCCCAAGTCTTCCAATGCCTGTTTTTCCAGTTCAGGGCCTTAGCCCAGGACCAGCACCATACCTTTTCCTTGCAAGCAACCATCCTTGGCATTCTACTCTTTGGAACCCCACCCTTGTGGGCAAGTACATACAACTTAGAAAAAGAACCACAGCAGGCACCTTTTCCAAACCATCAGCACGTCTTGCAGGTGCTAATCAGTTTTGTCTCTCTTTGAACTGAGTCTGACAGTTACAGTAAATCAGGTTGGCATTTGATGTTCTGCAAAACAAAAAGGGTAAAATGGGAAAAGTAACACTGAAGTATTGGTTCCAGAAGTGTGCTGGTAGAACACATGCTCTTGCTGGATCCATGACCTTCTTCTGAACTGTTTATTCTACAAAGTCTGGAGCACAATATTCCAAGCATAAATTTATACGCCTGTTATGATATCATCTGCTATAGTCCCATTCAAAATAAGACCAGATTCAATGATCTGCAGATTCTAGTCCAAAGTCAAAATACTTTGGGAAACAAGAAATTCAGGGGTATGTGCTGAGTCAAAATTAGAAAAAAGAAGTCACAACAAATCTAAGTTAAAATTTAACTGCCAGTATTAAGAGTTTGAAAATTCAGGTACCTCCCCTCACAATCCATATATACATAGTTCTGCGTTCATATAGTTTGTTTTACTTTGCTATATTTTCTCCTGTGAGCTCAAAGTGACATACATGTCTCAGTTCTTTCCGATTTATCTTCATAACAATCCTGTGAGGTAAGCCAGGTGGAGAGATTGTCACTTGGCCCAAGATTATTTCTTAAATTTCATGGGCAAGCAAGGATTTGAGCCCCCTCCAAATTTTAGCCCAACATTCTAACTGCTAAACCGCATTGGTTTGGATTTAAATATTAGATTTAAAACAAATGTTACAGTCAGTGGTGGGATTGAATTTTTTTTATTACCTACTCTGTGTGGAGTGGTATTGTGGGCATCGCCAGGGGAAAAGCCCTGAGATACACCCAAATTAGGACTACTTTATTTCAAAATTTGGATGGATGGGGCCAGTTAGAATTTCTGCTACAGGTTCTGGCGAACTGGGACGAACCTGCTGAATCTCACCACTGGTTACAATGATTCTAAGGCAGAGGTGGGTGAACTGATACTGTTGGAGTGCAAAGCCCATCTGCCCTTCTCAGGGGAGCTGGTGGTGAGGGAAAGGGTTGATGATGTAGTCCAACATCTAGAGAGCTACACTTTGCTGATCTCTGCTCTAAAGACACACTTCTCTTTTCAATTATTACCCTGCTACACATTTGGCAGTTCAATAAAAAGTAATATCGATTAACATTTAACAACGGTGATAACAACAACAAAATATCTCAGCAGAAATTAGTATATTTGTCAGATAGATAGATAAACAGACAGAAAGACAGACAGATAAGAAAAAGCAGGTAAACAGATGTATAAAAAAGAACAGCAATATCTCTTCTGAATGTCATCATGGATATGAGTAGATTCAGCAGAAAGTTCTCTTCAATTTTTGTGTGTCTAGGTGGCTTTGGGGCTGAGGTATGCCCCCCCCATTAAATTTTCCCCAAACAGTTGATGGTGGCCTAAAACCTTTGCACAGTACAGTATGGGAGCAATTTAAAACAACAAATTGTTGGTGACATAACCTGGGCTGGATTATTGCTGTGCCACAATAGCATGAAGCAGCAGTTAAATCAACCATAGCATTTGAAATAGCACATGACTTTGTCTTTTCAAGTGAACATAACCTGAAGTCATTTTTTCCAAGTGTGATTGTGTGTTGTATGCATATAATTTGGATTCATATATTTTTTTTAATGTGTTTTAACCCTGCCCTTTCTGCTCAGTGTAGCATACAAACTTTTTCCTTCCTCAAATGTATTTTCACAACAGGTAAAGGAGTGTAGATGGATCAAGGACATTCAGAAATGTTACAGATGAGCTGGGCCTTGAAAAACAGTCCAAATGTATCATCTGCCTTCTACCTTATAGTTCTGTCAAGAGTCATATATATTGCCTAGCTTTATTTCAAATGGCACTTCACTTCATTTCATGAAAAGAGCTGCCATTTTAAATAATTAAACCAAAAGCTGGTGTCATGAGACCCTAATCTTTTCACACAAAGAAAATGAGGGGGGAAATTAAAGTGTAGTGTTTCAGTTAGGTCCCAGGAATTGAACCTAACAGCCAGATTACACTTTCCCACCAGAAACTGATATTCATAAAATAAAAGCCTCAATAACACAATGATGTCTGATAAAGAAAATGACACTACTCTTCTAGTCTTCATGTAAGAAGAATGGAATTAAGAATGGATGGCCATTTGATAAAATTTCATGGTATAATGCAGTTAGTCTTTAAAGTGCTACTGTGTTTTTTGTTTTGTTTTGTTTTGTTTTGTTTTGTTTTGTTTTGTTTTGTTTTGTTTTGTTTTGTTTTGTTTTGTTTTCTCAGATGCCTGAACCACAGACTAATACGGCTACTATTTCAAAAAAAAATATGCAAGGGGTTGGATTAAGATGAGCTCCTACTTTCTAGATTGATTTTACAAGCAAGCATTCAATATATCACATCCCATGGTTTATATTCCCTTTTCTTTCTCCTCCCTCAGTCACCACTGCTCCCATGTCACTGCTCCAAATCATCTTTGCTCAACCTTTGAAACAATCTCACAGAACAAAAATAGAAATAGATGTCACTGGTAGCAACCCTATATGAGCTGTTTTTGCTTTGATAGAAGATTTAATAAGAAAGCTCTCAGAATTAATTTCCATTCAGACAAAAAATACAGAATGCGATGTTCCTTTTCTTATAACCCAATTGAGCAACATTCTCCCCCCATCCCTTTCTTAGAAAGGTTCCACTGCTGTTTGACATCAATGAGTTGTATTAGTCTGTTCTGAAGGCCAAACTCCAGCTATCTTCTCATGGTGCTAAGAGCCTAGAAAGTTGCTTTTTAAGGGTAGCTTGTTCCTCGTACTCATTGCAGCACTCGAAAAAGAACCTAGTGTTGATCACAACCCTGTGCATTCCCCAGACTCTCAAAAAACACAATAGTTTATAATCAACAACTTTATTATAGAATATACTGTAGATGAATAATAAAAAGCTCACACTTGATTGGTTATAGCAAAACAGCACTGGCACAGTCTAAGGAGCAGATCACAGTGTTCAGGTGACCTGTCTGTGAGGCTATGCCAACCTCCCAGTCTCATGCTGAACCCAAAGATGGGCATGAATATCCACAGTATATAAGATCACTATAGGATGGCTACCGAAATCTTTTGTGGTGGACTAAGATCATCCTCCTGAGCGAGATATGTCTCTATCAGTCCTCAATCCTCACTGGGGTTGATGGGTGGATGAGAACTGCTTGGGTTAGGGCTGACCTTCCTGTCTCCCATATTAGGGATCTACTCCTATGTGCAAAACTGCTACTTCACTGCAACCAATGACACTGAGGCTGACATAATGTTATGCAATTGGGGATTTTTTGGTTATTCCTTAGTTAGCAGAGTATGAGGCAGAAAAAAAATAACAACAGGAACATATACAATATGGAGTGATTAATCCAGTCTCATTACTACCTCCTCCTTGGTTTACCCTACACCAGGGGTTCCCAACTCAAGGCCCCCTGCCCCTCCAAGGGCATTCAAGAAACAAAATGTCCATCCCATTGATGCTATTGGGACAAAATGGCCACCCCCATCATGCAGGCAGGGCAAAATGGCCTTCTGGCCCTTGAAGCTGGCTGAGAGAATGTGAGCCAGCCCCTGGCTTGAAAAGGTTGGGAATCCATGCCCTACACAGTCTAACAGTTTGCATGATAAAACCACCTAGAGCAGTGATGGCAAACCTTGGCTCTCCAGGTGTTCTTGAACTTCAATTCTCAAAGCCCTGATCAGCAGGAGTGCTGACTTGGGCTTCTAGTAATTGAAGTCCAAGAATACCTGGAATGCCAAGGTTTTCCATCACAGACCTAGAAAGTATAAGGGAGGGGTTCCCAACCTTTTCAAGACAGGGGCCAGGTTACACTCTCTCAGTCAGCTTTGAAGGCCAGACAGCCATTTTGCCCTGGCTGCATGATGAGGACAGCCATTTTGTCCCAATAGCTTCAAATGGGTGGTCATTTTGTTTCTTGAATGCCCTTGAAGGGGGCACATGAAATGTTGCCATTGGCTGGATCTGGCCCACAGGCCTGAGGTTGGGAATCCCTGGTATAAGGGAATATAAATGCAGGCTTGTGGTTTTTTTAAACAGTGATTGAGATTTCTGAGTGTCTGTGCATTGAAGGGAGGAATTATGTGGTCTTCAAGTTGTTGCTGGGAGAGAATTGTGTGATAGACATAACAATCTGGTGTTCTGTGAGAAACCAAACCTAAGTTTTGATGGACATGGAGTACTGTGTGGTAATTGGCTGTGTCACCACCGCCCCTCACCACCTGCACCCCAAACTGGGCTCACTTTGCACCATCCAGCAGGGCCTGCAGCAGGGTACCCACAGGATGGATAGGATGAAGTGCCAAGAGCCACCATTTATGGGACAAATGGGTGGTTTTCTCTTTATTCTCAGCCCTCACTCAGACTACCAGGCACCAGAATATTACTCCCACAATATGCCTGGAAAAAAAATTGCATTCTGAGCCTTTCCTTTGATTTCTCTCCTCCTGTCTGAGTTTCAAGGTCCCTTGCTCTGGGAGTGTAGCAAGTCCCTTCAACTTTGGTAGTGAAATTATCTCAACACTTTGAACCCACAGTCCTGGTTCACAAAACAAAGATGTCCAGTTGTCTTTCCTTATTTTATTGTAGAAGTGATGAAAATCCAAGAATAATCTATTTAAAAAGGCAAACTAATAGAATAGTTAATAAACTCAAAACACTTTCCCTAGAAAATAAAAGGCTCCTAATCTACTCTAACACTTATCTTATACTGAAAATAAGAAAGTGCTCAGTTTCTAAGTTCTCCTGAACTCATCTCACTCCAGAGATTAAGTTCAGCCTCGATAGAAATTTGGCTAAGAATGAACCTGAGTGAGATTCTGGCTACCTACCCATCCATGGCCTGTTTCAGGCCCATGGGTCAAATAAAATCAAAGTCTCATCTGATCATTCTGATGTTTTCCCTCTCAGATGTCCTTTGTGTGAGGGCTTCACTGTCTTTGAAAAAGTCCTCTCTAACTGGTCAAAACCTGGGTTTTTTATACACAATTTCCCCCTCATCTCCCTCTTTAGGAATGATAAGCATCCCAAGGTGAGATCCTTATCTTCAATCTTCCCCCAGTCCTTAGACCTGATCAAGCTGATAAGGCTTATCTCCCCAAAATCTTTCAAGGTCAGCACATGTTGGCAAGATGCCCTGCTCTCATTCTGGTTGGCAGGGTCATTGACTGATAGTTTAAAAGTCAATGAACTCTGGAAGCAGAGGTTTCTCCCCGTCAAGTGAAAGTTTGAGAAACCTCTCTGTCTCTATCTCAGGTGTTTCTGTCCACTAGGGGCACTAATCCCAGTGATGTAATGTTTCAGAAATGCACTTTGAATCATTGCACTTTGAAACGGAAAAAGCCCCATTTCTCAACCTTTAAGATGCGGTGGAAAGTAACAAGTAACTTTTCCAAGTTCATGACAGGCTGGAATTCTTCAGATGAAGGACCAAAGGTGGGAATTGTCTGGAGAGATAAAAGGAAGGGGGAAGAAAAGAAAAGTCTCTTTTTGCTATGCTTTGTAAGTAGTTTTTGGGGTTCTGGAGTCTGCTTCAAACTAGCAATCATGTAGTTGTTTTTAAATTAACCTGGAGCCCTTAGGGCTTCCAATCTTAGAAAGATTTTCATTGTTTTAATGTGCTTTCTGAACTGAAGATGCTTCATTTGCCTAGAATTATTTTTGCTTCCTGAAACTTTGAATTGTAATCTACTTTTGCTAAAATATAACATCATTTTAAATGAAGTGGTTGGAGTGCTTTTTCCTTTCCGCTACCTTTCTAATGGCATGACTCAGGCCAGGATCTGTAAAAAGGCAAGCTAAATCCTAGGTTGTTTTGCTTCAGGGTGTCAATTCAGGTGTGTTCCCACTAATTTGTAGGCAAACGGCTCTAAGAGATGCATTAGGAGAAGGCAGTTACCCACCAGCTTCCAATATCTAATCTCTTGTTGTTGTTGTTTTGGGAGCAATTGGTCAATTGTTCTTGAGGGAGATGCAGACATTTTCAACTTTCTCTCTATTTTTCCAGCCACATGGCTCTGATGAAGAAACAGTCTTTCTTCATGTTCCCTCATAACTAATCTAAATCTTCTTCTTATTCTAAGGAACCTGAAACCAACCTGTTAAGATTTCTGAACGTATATAGTGACCTTTTCTCTTTGCCTCAAACTTTTAGTCTGATTAATTATTTTAGTCTGGGAAGTATGCTGTAAGGGAAACTTCAGGGGGATCTTGCAAACAATTGAAAATTTCATAATTGCACCCCTCTATAGTTGTGCAAATACGCACTCCAACACTCCGCCTCTTATAAATGTTACACTCACTTGCAGTGCTTCTTCTTCTTTGCACATGGGCATTTTACTATTCCTGCAGGTAGAACAGAACCACTGGGAAGAAGGCAACATCCAGGACAGTTGCCAACACATTCCATCTGGATGACTAATGCAGTGATCAATGAATCCAACCTGAGTGATAGTCATGGCGAGAGAGGCTGAGAAATTGATGGGAAAACAGATTCACTTTGGGAATTTGATTCACAAAATCAGTTGACTTTTATCAATACAGGACAGAGATTGGACAGAACATTCTTTTCCATCTCTGATTCAAATATTTGGGAATAAGCACATAACCTTTCCCCAATGCACAAGAGAATCCATTTCTGAACTCACTCCAGCATGATTTCTGTCAAACTTTGTGAGTAGAGTTTAGAGAAAGCAGGAGTTTTTTTTCCTTATAGCCTTAGGAACACAAAGTTCACCAAAAAGTGAAAAAAATTCCCAAAGTTATTTTTAAATTGAACAACTCTCTCCATCTTTCATTTATAGGTCATGTTTTGGAACTGCCTTTATTTTTTCTGCTGAGCCTCCTGCCATTCCCAACAGTTTTAATTATTATTCATCATTCTTTCAGATTTATGCAGGAAAAATATAACATTTGACTCAAAGTTGTAAATTCTACATACAGATTGTTACATTCAGTACTAAATTTTATATGAAAAGAATCTGCTACTGTTAGATGGTTTTGTTTATTTGTCAGACTCAATTATGTTTCTACATCTTCTTCCCATTCCCTTGTCTTGAAGTTAAAGGCCAGCAGCTTGCAAAGAAACCCTTGCTTTTGTTGTTGTTCAGTGGCACAGTCGATTCCCACCCTCTGCGACCCCATGGACCACTGTCCGCCAGGCACTCCTGTCCTCCACCATCCCCCCTCAACTCGCTCAGCTCTGTGCCCATTGTCTCTACAATACCATCTAGCCATCTCATCTTGGGCCATCCCCTTCTTCTTTTGCCCTCGACCCTTCCCAGCATCAAGGCTTTCTCAAGTGAGTCTTCTCTCTCATTTGATGTCCAAAGTACTTTAGCTTCATCTTTACTGTTTGCCCTTCTAAGGAGCAGTCAGGGTTGATTTCTTCTAAGATTGACCTATTTGTTCTCCTCGCTCTCCAGGGGACTCTCAAAACTCTCCTCCAACACCACATCTCAAAGGCATCTATTCTTCAGCTTTCCTAATGGTCCAGCTCTCACAACTATACATTGCCGCAGGGAATACCATTGCTTTGAGTATGCGAATTTTTGTTTTCAATGTGATGTCTCTACTTTTCACTATGTTCCCCAGGTTTCTCATTGCTTGCCTCCCAAGAATCAGTTGCCTTTTTATTTCGTGGCTGCAATCACCATCTGCAGTGAGCTTTGATCCTAGGAAAGTAAAATCTGTCACTGCTTCTACTTCTTCCCCATCTATTTTCCAGCTACCTTACATAAAATTAAACCTGTCTGTTTTGGATAAACAGAGAAAATGAACAGTTATGCTCTATCCTTTAGCAACAGCACTAGCAATTACACTTTTATACTGCCCTGTAGTGCTTAAAACATTTTGCATTTGGGTAATTAGCATTTTGCCATCAACATGACAGCTACTCATTTTGCCAATCTCAGGAAGATGGGAGGCTGAGTTAACTTTGAGCCCATCAGGATCAAACTCATATCATGAACAGAGATTTGGCTGCATCTCATAATTTATATTTTACCATATAATAGATATAAAATATAAATATAAATTAGATAAAAGCTACAATACATAGACTGTCAAACAGTGTTTATTATTTTGCAGGACATTATTGGCCGTTTGTGAGAAAAGTTTCTACAATCACAAGGTAATAAATTTCTGGCAAGGAACATTCCACATTTCAAACTCCTTTCTTTAAGGCAGGTTTGTGGTATTCTACCTGGTCATGAAGTGGATGGCTGGAGGTTTCTGTTGTTGTTGCAAGCAGTCAGGCAGCTCTATAAATGCAAGATCTACAAAAAGTTTTGCTCTTACCAGCCCTGCTTCGGTCTTGTAAACTCAAGTCTCTGGCTTCATTTAGGGCAGGGATTCCCAACCTAAGGCATGTGGGCCAGATTTGGCAATTTCATGTGGCCCCCCACCCCTCCAAGGGCATTTGAGAAAAAATGGCCACCCACTTTGAAGCTATTGGGACAAAATGGCCACCCCCATTGTGCTGTCAGGGCAAAATGGCCATCCGGCCCTCAAAGCTGACTGAGAGAGCATGACCTCGGCCCTGGCTTGAAAAGGTTGGGAACCCCTGCTTTAGTGAATAAATCCCTAAATCTCATAGTTGGGCTTCCTCTTTTCCTAATGCCTTCCCTCTTTTCTAGCATTGTTGTATTTTCAAAGGGAGTCTTGCTTTCTTATGATGAGCCTAAAGTAGGACATCTTCAGTTTTGTTATTTTTGTCTCCAGTGATACTTCAAGATAGTCTTCAGTGATTTGTTCTAGGACCCTCTTGTTTGTATTTCTGACAGCCCAGGATAGCCATAAAACTCTCCTACAGCATTATATTTCAAACAAATCAATTTTTTTCTTGTCAGCTTCTTTTATTGTCCAGCTTTCACACCCATACATGGTGAATGGAAATACAAGAATGTGGATTATTTTGACCTTGCTCTTCCATGACACATCCTTTCACTTGATGATCTTTTCGAATTCCTTCATTGTTGCCTTTCAAGTCTCAGTCTTCTTAAGACTGTTTGGCTGCACTCTCCATTTGGATTGATTATCACATCAAGAGATACAAAATCATTGACTACAGTAATACCTTGGATAATGTTTGCATCAGATAACGCTAAAACTACATAATGTTAAGCAATCTGGAAAAAAAATTGCATCGCATAATGTTAAAATCCTATGGGATGCATCAGATAACGTTTGCTAAAGCCTGTGCTGATTACAATTTATCTCTATTGTGTTTTAACGTTATCCGATGCATCCCATAGGATTTTAACATTATCCGATGCATGTATGCATGCATCGGATAAAATTAAAAATCAGATAACACTAAGACTTGTGGAACCAAGTTTTAGCATTATCCGATGTTTTACTGTATCTCAATTTCTTCATTATCAACTTTAAAGTTGTGTAGTTCTTCTGTAATTGAAATTATTGGGAGAAACATCAACAACCTGAGATATGCAGATGACACTACCCTAATGGCAGAAAGTGAAGAAGACCTAAAGGACCTCTTGATTAGGTTGAAAGAAAGAGAGTGAAGAAGCTGGCCTAAGACTCAACATAAAAAAAAAAACACCAAGATAATTGCAACCGGCCTGATCATTCCCTGGCAAATAGAAGGGGAAGAAATGGAAGCAGTGACAGACTTTACTTTCTTAGGATCCAAGATCACTATAGATGGGGACTGCAGCCATGAAATAAAAAGACATTTAATTCTTTGGGAGGCAAGCTATGAAAAACCTAGGGAACATCATAAAAAAGTAGAGACATCATCCTGCCAACAAGTCTGCATAGTCAAAGCAATGGTATTCCCAGTAGTAATGTATGGTTGTGAGAGCTGGACCATAAAGGAAGGCTGAGCGCAGAAGAATAGATGCCTTTGAAATGTGGTGCTGGAGGAGATGTTTGAGAGTACTCTAGGAAGCAAAGAGATCAAATAAGTCAATCCTGAATGAAATCAACCCTGGCTGCTCCTTGGAAGTACAGATATTAAAGATAAAGATAAAGTATTTTGGACACCAAATGAGAAGAGAGGACTCACACGAGAAGGCCTTGATGCTGGAAAGATCAAAAGCAAAAGGAGAAGGGGGCAGCAGAGGATGTGATGGATAGATGGCATTGTTGATGCAATGGGTGTAGAGCTAAGGGGCCTTTCAAATACCACATGACCTAAAATAGGCCACTTTTCAACACCCTCCCCTGTGACTTTCTGTGACCTTTGACTGACCCCCTGACTCCCCCAAATCACGTGGTTTCTCCATTTCCCCTGATTTGAAGAGAAACGGCAGAAGCATGGCCAACCTGGAGCCTGAGGACACTTGCTGCCCCACCCCCAGACTCCCACCTGGCCATGGGGTTAAAAGCCATGCCAGCTTTACTGGTGGAAGACGGTCCCGCCCGGAGTCTGAGGATGCCTGCCACCCCCTCCCCCTGACTTCCTCCTGGCCAGGGGGTTAAAAGTGTTGAGTCATGTGACTTCACACCTCCACCTCCACCTCCCCCATGACTTTTGGTTGACCCCCTCCCCCCAAAAAAATGGTCACATGGTATTTCAAAGACCCCTAAGCATGGGGTAGTAAAGGGTTGGACTCAACTATGCGAATGAACGACAACAAGCTCTTCTGTAGTTACAATTTATGTCTTCTTAAACTCAACTGCTCTGGCACTTCCTTCTTTTCCTTTTGCTAAAAGATATTGTTGATTCCTGCCATTAAGATGGTGTCATAGGCATATCTTAAATTACTCATGATTCTTCCTTCAGTTTTGACTCCTCCTTCATCTGAATCTAGTCTAGCTTTCCGTATGGAATGTTCTGCATAGAAATTGAATGGATTATCTGTTTGCATGACATTTTAAACTACAAAATGTAAGATGTGACGGTTTGTTATGTACTGTTATGTACTGGGAGAGCAGACTGGGTTGAAAACTCCTACTGCTTGGTCTGCTTGCCTGAAAACTTTGTTTCTTGAATTCTCCTGCTGGCTAGTGGCCCACTGGCAGGAAAATGCCTTTCCTTTTGTGACAAGTGTCCTGCTAGTGGGTGAAGGAGAGGAATTCCCTGGGAAGTGCTTCTTGCTATTGCCAATGTCAGGTGGCCATCACTGTGCCAGCTCCAGCTTACCATGGCTAGCTGCCAGCCTAGGAATGCAGCTTGCCAGGAGCAGATTATGGGCTCTATTTTTGGCATACAGAAAATATATGAATCACCATAAACTCTTACTTTTTAATGATATGTGGATGAAACTCTGATGTCAACATTTTCTGGGATAGATTTAGGCCAGTGCTTCCCAAATACTGGTTTTTGGACTTCAATTCTCAGAAGCCTAAGTCATTTCCCCAAAGCACTGATCAGCCAATGTACTGACTGAGGCTTCTGGGTATTGACGTCCACTAGTGGGCTGTGTACCCCTTGTTGGGAACCACTTTTGGAAATATCTGAGATAACTGTCTTCCATCCCAATATGTCACAGTTGTGTTATCTCTCTGACCTGCATCCACTTTAATGAAGTAGACCTCATCTAGTTGCTGCTGCCCTTTCATCTATCCCTGAACTTGCTGCTCTAGAAAACCAATTTGGCCTCTTATGATTGAATTCACTATCCCCTGGGTCAGTTAGCCTTTTGTTAACATCAACCAGTTCAGCTCCATTTATTTATTTATTTAATCAATCATTTAGAAGACATGTGTTAGAATCATTCCAACAAATTAGGCTGCTTTTCCTTTTTCTGTTTTTGACTATACATGGAGAAAAAGCACTTCCTCCTTGGGACAAGAAAATTTGCCCCCTTCCGTTCTTGTATTGTGCTCTCCGCTTGAATTTCAGTTTTTAAGGAGAATTGGAAATGTGATGCATGGACAATTTGGTATAGCTTCTCATTCAGTCCATATGTCTTCTTTTTACTATAGTCAAACAGTGGGAAAGTATGTATTAAGGGCCTTTTCTGATGACATTTTACTTATGTGCTCCTGTACACTAGTAAAATACAACATAAAACAAGTACCTGTATTAGTACAATCTCATATACAGTATTCCCATTGTTTTGTTTCTCTCTCTCTCTCTCTCTGATACACACACACACACAGAGAGAGAACCCAGGTTACAACTGCCTCAGTTTAAGTTTGCTGTGGTTTACAACAGCAAATCCTATGAAAATGCCATCCCAGTTTACAAATTTTAATGTATTTTTTCCAGTTTACAACAATCAATTGAGGACCATTTTTTAAAAATTTTCACTGCGTCCCTATGGATGTTTTGGTTTACAATTTTTACAGGTTACAATGGAGGCTGTTGGAATGGACCTCCGTTGTAACCCGGGGTTTTACTGTCTTTCTTTTTTAAAAAAGTATGTCTGGATGCATGTGCATGCATAAAGGGTTAAGTGTGCAAATATGCACACATACACATAGTGTAGAGATGAAAATGAGCCACCTTCCATCATGCTCTGTAAGAATAAGATCAATGGAGTATTTCTCATGTGTTATTGGCAATATGGAAAAAACAATCATCTAATTCAGAATTTTAAAACTAGAGTTGAAATTTACAAGTGAAGAATTCTGCCTGTCTTTCCAGTTGCATCTGGCTTCTTTCTGGTTTGAGTCATACTCAGAGCATGTCCAGACAGGGTATCTAGTTCATAAGCTGGAGCTGTCAAGGATTGCTGAAAGTTACAGTGTTCACATTTTTTCCTGTGGAGTGCTCCACTCTCTCCCACACACTTTTTTTACATTCTTCTGCTATATTTGAATCCAAATATAGGCAATTATCATGGCGATCAGCCATGAAGACTATCTTGAGAATATAATGCAATGGCCTTTCATCTGCCTTCCACATCACAGCATGATCCCTGCACCACTGATGCAGTTTTGCGAGTCACTTTCTGGTCTTGAGTCCTTTTGGCACACAAAGTTCACATCAGCTCCAGGCCAGTAGCTGCCCTCTATCAAGATGGATTCAAGTGGGATTTAATCCACTTGGGGATCATCACCAGTGGTGGGATGTCAAAATTTTTACTACTCCACCGTGACGTCATCACAGTGTGGGCAGAGCTGACGTCATGACGTCGTGGGGCCAAAGAAATAAAATAAAATAATAAAATAAAAATAAACACACACACACACACACCTCAAACCACCCACCCACCCACAACAAATAAATTAAATAAATAAATAAATAAAAATTACATTAAAATACACCCACCCACCCAACCCAAACACAAATCAACCGACCCACCCCAAACACAAACCCGTCACTTACCTGTTAGTATATGTGCCTGGGCAGCACTATGTTGCAAGAATCACCCTTTCTTGTGGACTTTGCCACCCAAGGCCATTAGTCCTCAGGGTTGTCAGATTAGTTAAACACTGTCTGACTTCTGGCATTGAGTCATTGGCAGTATGGTCTACTCTATAGCAGGATAACCTGGCCAGACTGCTCTTGGCTTATTGCTGATCTCTTTTTTGGATTTTTAAAAAATGCTGTATTCTTTCAGTGATATACACTGCCCAGAGTGGGAAAACTCAGACACAGTAAGTGGTATATAAATGTAACCAATAAATAAACAATACATAATACCAATAGGGCTGCTTTTAGTTTTTCAAGTGCTCCCCAAAAAAATCATTCTGTAGCCTGAGCAGATGATTCATACACTCTCAAGTACATCTGTGGGTTATGTTGAGGTGACAACACTGTGGTCTTTGTAGTGGGTTGTGAATGGGAAATTAGTTTGTGCCTATCACAAACCAATAACCAATAATACTTGTCTGCAATCAAGTCAGTTCTGGAACACATAGAAAGAGCCTCCTTGAAGATTGTGGTATTTTTGAACCACAATGAGGCATGCCTTGTGCTGTCTAAACTTCCTCATCCTGGGTCAGGCAAAAGGAACTGAGGAAATGAATTCACCAAAAGGTCACTTCATCCATCTCTTGCCAAAAATGCCCCTCTGAGCTCTACATAGGACAAACAGGACAAACTCTGTGCAAAAGAGTTAAATCAGACATCAAGAATGGCAATAGACAGAAACCTGTTTCAAACCAGTTTAATCTATCTGGACACTCTGCACAGAACTTGAAAGTTGCCATTCTAGAAAAGAGGAATTACAAGACTAGAATCTAGAGAGAGAGAGTAGAGATTAAGTACATGCATATGATGGACGCCCATCTCAGGGGGTTTCATGTCAGTCAAGGGTTTCTGGGACATTATCATATTTGATGCACCACAATAAACAAGTTTTTATATGCTGCAGTTTTGCCTGAGTCACTCAAACCATTGTCAATAGGTGCTAACTCAATGGCCAATGTGTAATGCCACAATGTTTGTTTTGCACCCATCCTTTGGATGTGATGCATTAGCTTTCAAGAGAAGTTTATTTTGCAACGACTTGCAACTCAATAGGGCCAGACTTCACAGCAAGTTTGAATAACAACTGGGGTTTCCCATTATTGTAAGTTGTAAAAAGCTACAATGTTAGATATTTAAATGTCCTAGCGGCGGGAAAATCGCCGCTACCCATTGGTCAGTGGGCTGGGTCAAGCAGGGTATTTAATCCCCTGCTGACCCAGCCGTTGTTGTTGTTGTCTGTGCTAACCACAATAAACAGACGTGTTGTTTGGTTCACCCTTAATGGCTTCCGTGTCCTCACTCCCGCGCCCTGATCTCCGGATCTAACACTGGCGACGAAGGTGGGATTTTGAGGAACGGACCAGAACCATCACACACACCAGAGCCACCTCTCACGAAGGCACCTCGCCATGGCTGCTTACGTTCCACCGGCTCCCTTCCAACCGAAGGACGAGAGATGGAAGAGCTATATGGACCGTTTTGAGTTCTCCCTGCTAGCTGCGGAACTGGGAAAGATAGCACCGGAGCGGAAGAAGGCGTTCTTCCTCACCCACTGCGGAGCCAAGGTCTACGAAGTGGCCCAGTCCCTGGTGGATCCAACACCAATCCTGGACGTCTCATGGGAAGCACTACAGTTGGCCCTCAAGAACCACTATGCACCGGAGCCATCGAAGTTCGTGTTCCAGATCCAGTTCCGGGACCGATACCAGATGCCAGGGGAAACCATCGGCGAGTACGTGGCCGCCCTAAGGGCAGCAGCCGTCCCGGCGATATTCGGGCCATTCCTCGAGGACTCCCTGACCGAGCAGCTTATCAGAGGAGTCCGCGACAACAAGCTCCGGAAGAGGCTATTGGCCCGGAGAGACCTGACCCTGGCCGGGGCCATCGAGGAGGCCAGAGCTTTCGAGCTCTCGATGTCGACCGCATCCTCCCTCAACCGGTCCCCGTCGGCGCCCCGCCAAGCCTCCGCTCACCATCAAGACGTCGTTTCTGACGAGGACGAAGAGGAAGAAGCAGAGGTGTGCGCGACCGACGGGGGAAACTCGGGCAGGAGCGGCCAGCGCTGCGCCAGCTGCGGAGGACCACACCAGCGGGCACATTGCCGCTTCAGGGAGGCCATCTGCCGCTATTGCGACAAGCGGGGACACATTGGGAGGGTCTGCCGGGCAAGGCAAGCGGAGAACCAAGCTGACCGGCAGATTCAAAAGTTCCCGCCGGGCAAGATGGCCGCCAAACAGAGGACAAATCAGAGGCGCCAGGGACGCAACAGCGGCAAATTCGAAGATGCAGAGACGCACACGCTCACGATAAGCCACACCGCCACACAGAAGGGAGAGAAGTACCACGCCACAGTCACGATCGACGGGGCAGAGTGTCCGATGGAGGTCGACTCTGGGGCCGCCATATCCATCATTCCGTGGAGGTGGATGAAGAAGACATTCCCGGCCCTAAAAGAATCAGACCTCCAGACCCAGAGGATCCGAATCAAGGACTGCCAAGGCAAGTTCCTCCCCGTCGCAGGACAGAAGTGGGTCCGTGTCAAGTACGGACCGAAGGAAGAAAGCCTACCGCTGACCGTAGTCCACGGTAACATCCCGACGCTACTGGGCACAAACTGGTTCCCCGCCCTGGGACTGACCATCACTGGCATCCACAACACTGCGACTGACCAGCCCGGGGACGCCTCGCTGAGGGACGACCTGATGGCCGAATTCCAGGACGTTTTCGGGGAAGGATTGGGCAGGTATGTGGGGTCCCCTATTTCATTTGCACTCAACCCGAGCGTTGCCCCCATCCGACTTAAGGCTCGGAGAGTCCCACTGGCACTCAAGCCCAGGGTCGAGAAGGAGCTCGACAAGCTGGTCGCCCAGGGAATCCTCGTTCCCGTAGACCACGCTCGGTGGGAGACCCCCATAGTGACCCCTATCAAACCGGACGGGTCAGTGCGCATCTGTGCGGACTACAAATGCACGATCAACAAGGCATTAGAGCCGAGCGCGTACCCGGTTGCCGTCATAGACCACTTACTCCATTCACTGGGCCCTGGCAAGATCTTTGCCAAGCTGGACCTGGCCCAAGCGTACCAACAGCTTCCGGTGGATGACACTACGGCCGAAGCCCAGACCATTGTCACACACCGGGGGGCATTCAAGTGCACGAGGCTGCAGTTCGGGGTCAGCATAGCTCCGGGACTGTTTCAGAGCACGATGGAAAGGCTCCTCCAAGGACTCCCGGGGGTGGTACCCTATTTTGATGATGTCCTGATAATTGCGGGGGATCCCGGGCAGCTCAAGGACAGGGTCGCCGCTGTCCTGGCTAAATTCAGGGCCGCTGGGCTCAGGGTGAAACGGGATAAGTGCCTGTTGGGGGTCCCCTCCGTGGACTTCTTACGATTCCACATCGACGCCAAGGGCATCCACCCAACGAAGGGAAAAGTGGAAGCGATTCGGAACGCCCCGGCCCCGAAAAACAAGCAGGAGCTGCAGGCGTTCCTGGGACTCCTGAATTTCTACGCGACCTTCCTGAAAGGAAAGGCCACCGCGGCTGAGCCCCTACACAGACTGTTGGCCGCGAAGGCAGAGTGGGTGTGGGGACCCGAGCAAAGGTCAGCTTTCGCTGCCGTAAAAAATCTTCTCTCCCAGGACAGTTTCCTGATACAATACAACGCGACCCTGCCACTGGTCCTCGCCTGCGACGCGTCTCCCTACGGCGTCGGCGCAGTCCTGGCCCACCGACTGCCCAACGGCCTCGAGGCGCCCATCGCCTATTACTCCAGGACCATGTCGCCGACGGAGAGGAACTACGGCCAGATCGACAAGGAGGCGCTGGCGGCAGTGGCAGGGGTAAGAAAGTTCCATGACTACTTGTACGGCCGGGACTTCGAACTTGTGACTGATCATAAGCCCCTATTGGGACTCCTGGCTGGCGACCGGCCTACACCCTCTGCCTTGTCCCCCCGGATGCAAAGGTGGGCCATTTTCCTGTCGGGGTACTCATACACCTTAGTCTACCGGCCCGGGAAACACATGGGAAATGCTGACGCCTTGAGCAGATGCCCCCTCCCGACCCAGGAAGGCGCGGAACGGGGGGAAGCATCGGTTCTTGCCCTGGACATCCTGGACTCTGCCCCCACTACGTCGGCCGAGGTTGCCAGGGCGACGGTGCGGGACGCCGAACTTCGGGCCGTTTCCAGCTGGGTTCAGCGGGGGTGGCCGGACAAGGGGGAAGGGGAGTTCAAGGTATATTTCGGCAAGAAAGACGAACTGTGCTGTGTGGGGGGTTGCTTGCTGTGGGGGGACCGGGTAGTGGTGCCCAGGAAAATCCGCCCCAAGGTCCTAGAAACACTGCATGCCAGCCACCCGGGAATAGTAAAGATGAAGGGGTTAGCCCGAAGTTACGTGTGGTGGCCTGGTATTGACAAGGACATAGAGTCGTGGGTGGCCAAATGTACACCTTGCCAATCATCACGACCCAATCCACCAGCAGCCCCGGTCAGAGAATGGGAACAGCCCTCGGGCCCATGGCAGAGGATTCACATCGACCTCGCCGGCCCATTCCACGGCCAAACATTCCTGATTGTAGTGGATGCCTACTCGAAATGGTTGGAGATCCGACTCCTGAGTAGCACCACAGCCAGAGCAATGATCCGGGAACTCAGACAACTCTTTTCCACACACGGCATTCCCGACACCCTAGTCTCTGACAACGGGCCTCAGTTCACGGCCACTGAGTTTGAACAGTACCTGGCATCCCTAGGAACCAGGCACGCTCTCACGTCCCCGTTCAGGGCGCAAGGGAATGGGCAGGCCGAGAGATTCGTGCGCAGCGCAAAGGAGGCCCTGGAAAGGCTAGGACCCGGGGACTGGCAGGAACGCGTAGACACGTTCTTGCTGGCCCAACACAACCTTCCCTGCGCTGCCACGGGAAGGGCCCCCGCAGAGTTACTCATGGGTAGGAGACTCCGTTGTCAGCTTGACCGGTTACACCCTAGGTATTCTCCAGACAAGTTCAGGGGGGACCAACCACAGGGCCGGACACTGGCCATTGACTCACCAATCTTCGCTAGGAACTACGCGTCGGGCCACCCGTGGGAAGAGGGAACCGTCAGCGAAATGCTGGGCCCCTACACCTACAAGGTTCGCCTCGCTGATGGTCGGACATGGAAACGCCATGTCGACCAGCTCAGGAGGCGAACGAGTCCCGACACGGATAGCAACCTCCCCCGGGGAGTGCAGACCGACGCTGAGCCAGACATGCACCCGATGGACGAACCGGTCACCGACCCGGTTTGGCCAGAAAACAGCCCCATTCACGCAGCACCATCACCGGCCAGCTTACCGTGTGGAACAGGCTCACCCCCGGTCACCGCGGAGCCCGACGCTCATATTCCGGATCCGCTCCCGGCCCAGCCAGGGCAGAGCGAGAGCGACAGGTCCGCTCTGCCCGATGCCCCAGCGCCGACTGAACTGCGCAGGTCCGATCGAGTAAGAACACGCCCCCGTCACCTGGAGGATTTTGTATGCAAATAGCAGACTGGGGCATTCTGGGGGGAAGGGGTGTTAGATATTTAAATGTCCTAGCGGCGGAAAAATCGCCGCTACCCATTGGTCAGTGGGCTGGGTCAAGCAGGGTATTTAATCCCCTGCTGACCCAGCCGTTGTTGTTGTTGTCTGTGCTAACCACAATAAACAGACGTGTTGTTTGGTTCACCCTTAATGGTTTCCGTGTCCTCACTCCCGCGCCCTGATCTCCGGATCTAACATACAATATCACTTTTCTGTTAAGCTGGCCAACCACTTTGTGCCTCTGTACCCGATGTGTACAAATTGATGCCATGTGGTCTCACTGTTATGTCTGACAAAGTGGACTTGAGCCATAAAAGCTCACATTTAAAATACAGGAGTTAGTCTTTAAGGTGCCACAAAGTTTTTTGTCTTTTTTGTTGTTGTTTTGTTTACTCTCTGATACAGTATTCATTTTTGCAGTTTTATGTCTGGCCTAGACATGAAAGTTGAAGAAGAAGTCAGTTCTGACGGATGACAATCCTTTTCATGGTTTTTTTTAAAGGTAGAGAGTGCTTAGGAGTGGTTTACCATTTCCTTCTTCTGGGGGCCTCCTGAGAATGTTCTGCATGCCCATGTCTACACACTCTGGCTTTTCTCCCTCTGAAGCACAGGGGGAATTGAACTCCTCAGGAGCCAATTACCTCACTCACTGAGGTAACCAGCAAGAACCCACAAATAAGTATACCAGTAATTCAAACTCAGCTATAGTAGCTCAGTTTCTGTTGTGAATTATCTTTGGTTTTGCTTCTAGGTTTCCTGGCTGCAAGCAACAGGGAAGCCAACATCAGGAAATTCTTTATCCTTGTTTACTGAGTTAGGGGACTACAATTATCCTCTTCCCCTGTGACCAGTTAGGGCACCAGGGCTTTCACACCCTCTAGCAATTAGCACTTACAATTGTTCATATTTGTATTGTATTGTGTGATAAGGCAGTGAGTTTCTTATCTCAGAACATCTGAGATATTTTAACATATCCTGTTTCCTACCACTGATTAAAGCTTTAAATACATGTGTCAGATTCTACTCTCTTGCAAAAATAAACTTTGTGTTTTCAACTCGTGCATTCTTCCTTCTGCCAGAATATTTCTAATCAAACACCTTTTACGTATGCAAGCTTACTTACTCACATGCTTACTCAGTTTGCTTTCCAGTTGCAAACTCTTGATGGGCAAATCCAACACTTAGTTCCCCTACCCGCTTTTATGGTTCTGTATAGTTTCCCATTAGTAGATAACTCCAAAAGAGACTGCGCTCTCTCAGAGTTCCAAATAGAGGACTGTCCTCTGTAAAATAGGGCATGTGGCTACTTTCATTTCTACTTCAGCAGTCTGTACATGAATGTGCACAACGTTGTTTCAAAACACACACACACACACAAGGAGCTGAATATGAGCAACAGTTAATAACATACTTGCCTTTTAATTAAATTCAGTGGTTTACATAATTGGAAAAAAGTAACATGGTAACCAAAGGGTGCAGCATATCAAGACTGAAAGAATGATTTGACAAAAGTAGCTATTAAAGAAACACATTCTGAACATTGCACACACTGTACTTCTGAGCAGAATGGAACAGCTTAAAGGAAGTGGATATCTCTTTTGGAGGTGACAAGATCCATGCTTACAGATGCAGCTGCCCAACACATTTTGCAACTTATCGTGAGAACAGATTGCTAACCAAAAGCACCACAAGAGCACCATTTGAATTATAGCATGGTAGAATACCTAGTGTGGAACACATTAGAGTCTTTGGAACCCTAGCTGATGCCTACATACCAAAGCAAAAAAAAATTGCACAAACTGGACTCTTGAGCAGAATGATTTTACTGGGATATGCCTCTGGCAGTAAAGTAACATACTGTACTTAAAAACAGGTGAAGTCAGAACAAGACATATTGGTTCATTTTGATGAATAAAAGAAGACTGGCAAAAGAGAGACTGTGTTAGTTGCCTCTGAAAGGGAAGACCACTGTGTTGAACCTCTCCTAGGCAAAGTAGTGTCAAAGACCCTCACAACACAAGTGAAAGAAAGAGCAGGAAGATGAGGAGACACAAGATAAGAACAGGCATATCAGAAAATGAAAACAAAATAATAATAAAACAAAACAAAAACACTGCACCACTTTAAAGACTAACTGCTATATGTTAGTTTTTGTGATCAAGTCTGCTTCTTCAGACAAGAAGTAAAACTTCCAGGCATGGTTTATATACACCAGATGCAGGGGTCAAGATGTCACAAGGTAAAAGGAACACAAAGCAGAATGTCAGACAAGCATGCATATCACTACAGCTTCCTACAGCTAGCAGTAACAATAGATTATTCAGGTTTGTTTTAAATGTCCTCCTTTCAATCTCAAAAGTGTGAAGTTGCCAAGCAAAGGCTATGCTAATGAATTTAACCTTTTTCTAGTTTAACCTCTTACTTTGGTTACTGTTAGTTCATTACTTCCTGTTGTGCTCATGTTGTAAGAGAGAATTTACAGGAAGGTTAGTGAAAGTGGTATAATGAAGGTGGTATTACACCACCTTCACTAACCTCAGTGGGCAATGGAGAACAGAAAAGCTCAATGGGTCATGCAACAAAATCCTGGCTAAAAGCATTCAGAGAAGGGAAGAAAAGAAGGTGGTGTTGCACTCAGGGCCATAGCCACCCCCCCCCCTCCTGAGCTAACACCGCACACCCCAACCCACCCTGTGGTGCCATATGTTAAATATGCAAGTGTGACATTGTTGCCCCTCCTGAAACCCCGCCCCCTCCAAAATCTGGAATCTTGGCTATGCCCCTGGTTGCACTGTTAAGCATTCTGGGTGAAAAGGATTCGGGGTTTATTTATTTATCCATTCCCAAGTGTTTATTTATTGTCCAACGTTTTGCAAGATACTTAAAACACTGAGTTAGCCATTAAACGAAAAATGGCCAAACATTGAAAAGAAAACCTCAATTAATGAGCAAAGAATTAAAACAATGCATCCTGTTGTTTAACCCTTAGAATCATGGAGTCAGGAGGACCCTTAAAGGCCATCCAGCCTGGTGATGGTGAACCTTCACACTCCAGCTGATCTTGGACATCAGTTCCCAGAAGCATAAGTCTCTATGAATCCACATGAATGGGTTTATGTTCTTGAACTTCAATTCCCAGAAGCCCAAGTCTCTGTGAATCTACACAAATGGGTTCACTGTGCATATGTGCAATAAACCCATTGGTGTGGATCCACAGAGACCTAGACCTCTGGGAATTGAAGTCATATAGAGGATACAACATACTATACATCAACCAGTGGGTTTCTGTTTATGTATGGTGACTGACATATTTCATAAACAAGATGTTGTAGCTTTGTCTTTCACAGAATCTGAGTACATTGCTGCAGCAGAATATAGAGAATTCCTATTCCTAAATAAGAAGTTAAAAGATGTTGGAATAGAGGAAGAGTTGTCAGTCCAGGCGATGAAAGACAACTAGAGTTGCATAAAACTATCACAGAGTGATGCTAATTAAATTGTGAACTGCCCAGAGAGTGCACTAAGTGCTATGGGTGGTATATAAGTGTAATTGTTATTGCTTCCAAGAAATCATTTTGAAAAGCTGTGAAGCAAGATGAGACTTGAGGGGTGTTGCATGTGAGCTTGAGAAGGGCTATTGTCAAATTTAACAATCTTCCATGCTTTCTAATAATAAATATGAGTGGTACGAGGACTTTCACAGGCTAAGGCAGGGGTTCTCAACCTACGGCCCTGGGCTGGATCCAGCCCATGCGCCACTCCATCCAGCCCACACCCTCAATCCCACCACCACTGCTGCCGCCACTATCCTTTTCCTTTTCTCCTGGCTTGGCATGTCCATAATGCCACTCCATAGCAGGGTGGATGTTGTAAGAAGGCTTACAACATCCGCCCTGCTATGGATCGGTGTTAGTGTGCTGAGCTACCCAGTGGGTAGGATCGCCATACAGTGGTGCTACATAGGAGAGTCCTGGCAAAAGTCTATCCAAGGAGAGTCCAATAGTCAAGTCCAAAGAGCAAGCCAAGGTCAGGGTACCAGTAAGGATCAGAGTGAGCGTTGAGTTCAAAGGATGTCCAGGGGCATTGTTAAGGTAAGTAGAAGTCAGGGTCACAGCAGTCAGTCACAAGGTACACAGAGGATCTGGCAGGGAGCTGGTCATTGCAATGGGTATCAGCTGGGAGCCTCCTCTGATACCGAGCTCTGGCTTTCTTGCGTCTCAGCTGCAGAACCTTTCGGCACCAGTGTCTGGCTGAGTAGTGAGTACTGTCAGAGTCACACCTCTGATATGACAAGTCATCTGCCTGGGGAGTTAGAGTTGGGCCAGAAGCAGGCTAAGGTTCCTGGTTCAAGTCATTCTCTGGTTCAGGTACAGGCTGGAGCTCAGGGTCAGGTGCAGGCTGGGATGGCAGAACTGGGCTGGGCACAGGAAGTATCTCCTGATCCAGGACATGAGGGCTGGATCACAACAGTTATGGACACACCAAGCCAGGCAGAGGGGGAAAGGATGGTGGCAGTGGAAGCAGAAGTGGCAGATGCCCATGGCCACCCACATCCTTCCTAGGTGCCACTCTGGCCGAGTGTGGGGAAGGACAGGCAGGACCACTACCACCCCTTCACCCATGGCAGGCTGTTAAGCAGGGAAACAACAGTGGCGGCGGCATGGGGGGAGTGTTTGTGGACCAGACTGGTGGCATTGAGGGGAGTGTTGGTGGCGTCAGTGGTGGTGGTGGGGAAGTGTTGGTGGGTCAGACTGGTGATATGTGGGGGAGTTGGCTGTGGCAGGGGACTACACCAATCTGTCCCACCAACAGTCTGAGGGGGCATGATCCAAATTCCGGCTTTAAAAGGTTGATAACCCCTGGACTAAAGTATTTGTCTCCTGCCACTGTCCAATTAGCAAAGTCTTATTACCCACCTCTGGTCCCCTGCTTTCACCCCTCCTCATTTTGTCCATTTTTGCATGTGTTCAGGATGGATATATATTATTTCATAATTTCAAGTGCTTGCAAGTGAAGGAGAGTGAATTCTGAGAACTTGTGACACTCTCTTTTATGTTTTCTTTGCTATTTTGTTGCTTTTGTACTTTAAAGTCTTTTTTCTGCTAATTAAGAAAGGAATTAAACAAAATTGCAGTGTATATTTAATTTCACAACACTTGTCAGTGCGGATTGAATTGGCTGGGGGACTGCAATAAATATGGCTGCAATTCACTATTTTTTTTCAATGTAACAAGAAAAGTGTTTCTTTACTTTAAGCATTACTACTCAGTAATGGGGAAGGAAGGTCACTTAGGAAGGTTTGTCTGCTGTTTGTCTTTGGGAAGAGGAGGAGGCATTGTAAAGTAAGCAAAAAGGAAAAAAAGAGCAAAACCAAAGATACGAGCTTTAAAAGAGAAAGGAGGAGGAGAAGAAATTGCAGAGGTTAACTGGGGTATTGTAAGGGGACTTCTGAAGAGGCTGATTTGTTTTGAAAGTAGGGAGGTAGAAATGAAGTGTCAGCAGAACTGAGGTAACATGAGGTGCAGAAACAATTAAAGATAGTTTCACTTTCTGGCCTTCTTCGAACAGGCCATAGTTCTGTGACAGTTTAATTTGTCCACTAAATCAGTGCTCATGAAAATGCCTATACAGTATATTTAATTTAGCTTGAGACTTGATGCATTAGAATACAAATTTTATCCTATCACCAGCTGAATTGGGGTGGAGTTGGAGAGTGTTGCCAATGTATAGAAGATGGGAGAGCACCAGGAAAGCTTGTTATATGGAATTGGTCACTTGAGGGAACTGTACAAAATTCTGTTTATGGTACAAGATAATATAAAGAGGTACAGTATATACATTTTTACATTATTTTGTGCAATAAACAGACTTGGTCGCTTGAGGGAACTGATAAATATGTTCATGTATTTTCAATAGCTGTCCTGTTCAGTAGGGAATGGTAAGCATTCACATTAGTAATGAGGAAAATGGACAAGTTATTTTTACAGAGGGAGTAATGGTAACTATAACATTAGGTTTACATCAAGAGAGAGGCAGTATTTAAATTTATAAATATAGTAAATAAACAAATACTGACCTCTTGTTGGACCAATGTAGTAACAAATAGAGTGAGTTATGTTTAAAATGAAATATTGCAAGCTCAGCTTGGAAAGCGGTAACTTGTAAAGTTAACTGGAAAGCAGGAACTTGTAAAGCAATAACATGTAAAGAGTTCATTAATCCCTGTAGCATTCATGGGCCCAGGCAAGATAGGCTCTCCTGTGGCCCATTGCCCATCAAGAAGAGACCAAACCAAACTTAAAAGTTTATTAATTTACTGAAGTTGTAGATAGATAATAAGGCTGCAATTTCTTTGGTTACACAGGAACTCCACTCGAAGTTCTGGAAGACTGCTGGAGAGGCATAGAGACTAGAGCAGTGTAGGTGAACCTATGGCACACATGCCAAAGGTGGCACGCAGAGGCCTTTCAGTGGGCACGCATAATATCGTGGTAAATCCCAAACCAGATCACACCAGGTATCTGGCTCCCTGTGCCAATGGGGAGGTGGTAGTGGGGGCTGAAATCCTGCTCAGTAGGTGTGGTGGGGATTTGATTTGATTTATTCAATTTGTATGCCACCCACTCAGCATACATTGACTCTGCAAATGTCAGATCGGGGGCTTCTCCAGGGGGCAGCGTGAGTCTTGGTGGTGTGCACATGTATGTGCATACGCAGCTTGAAGCACACAGTGATGTCACATGGGTGCGCATGCACTCATGTGACATCGCTGGCATGCATGATGCCTGCCCCATCCCCCCTTTTTTGTGTGCATCTGGTCTCTAAAAGGTTCACCACCACTGGACTAGAATATATTTATATACTTTCTTGTGGTCCTTATTGAGGACTACCATTCTCCAGTCCACCAGACAAAGCTCCTCCCACAGCATTCCAGCAGCTGTGCTCTGATTGGCCAGTCATCCTTAACATGGGAATCATTCCCATTCAGTGTGGAGCCACCTGGGCAGAAGATGAGGCTTCCAAAATGGTAGCTGACTACTGTGCACCCTGGAACTCACCAGGCCACAGCTGTCCCCATAAATAGGAATAAGTAAAGGTAAAGGTCGTCCTTGCTCAAAAGCCATTTGTATCCGACTCTAGGGTTCAGTGCTCATCTCTGTTTATAGCCAAAGAGCAAGTGCTGTCTGCATCTTCAGAATTTTCTGTGGTCATGTGGCAGCATGACTAGACACTGGAATGCACAGAATGCTGTTTACCTTCCCACCAAAATGGTACCTATTTATCTACTTGCAATTTCTTGCTTTTGAACTGCTAGGAGACAGAAGCTCACTCTGTCGTGCAGTACTTGAGTCTTGAACTGCTGACCTGCCAAACTTCCAGTTTTCAAGTTCAGTATCTTAACCACTAAGCGGCCACAGTCCCTCTAGGAATGAGTGACCCTAGTTTATTAAATCTGTTGGAGATTACTAAGTGTGACTAGGTTTACACTGTGTCACGGAACCAGCCCTCCTTAATCAGAGCCCCCAGAGGGCGAGCTGGCCAGCAATGCAGCTAAACAGCCCTTAGCTGCTTCTCTTCCACAAGGAGGTTTAAACAGGTAGCATATTCAGAGGCTTGTGTGTGAATGCATTGCTTCTCTTACCCTTTAGTTCAATGAAGAGATGTTGTTGAACCAAACGTAGGTTTATTGATCAGGTTCTTAAAGCATAAGAGTCAGTCCAGAGACCATCCAAAACAAAACATAGTCCTATAGCATAAAGACCAGTCCAGAAAGGTCAATCACTCTAGGTAATCATTGTGAAAGCAAAAAAGGAATAGTCTCCCAGGCAAAGATGTTAACCCATAGACATCCAAAAGCGAACTAACTCTGTTCTTTCCAAAAATGGAGATTCTGCAGTCAGGTGGGGTCTTTTGGGCCAATCAGAAACAGTGAAAGAGTTTCCAATAGCAAGGGAAGGTGTTTACACACGTGTACAGTCAGTGTTCTACAATAGTCAAAACATGGGGACCCAGCTAGCTTAGAGATAAGAAATAGGAACACACAGTCTTGTGAGACAAAGAAAGGAAATGATTTTTGAGGCCTAGTGAAACTAGGTCTCCTCCAAGCTTTGGGAACGTGAGGAAAGAGATGTCTTCACATGACACACTGAAGAATATATTTAACTTTGCAATGGAGAGAAGCAGACAGAGAAGGGCCTCCTTAGATTTTCTAGAATGTCCTTTACATGCTTTGATTATACCAGTCCTTTTCTAGTCTGATGCTTTTAGGGTTGTAGATGTTATTTCCTTCTTCCATACTTTCTCTTCTTCCAACTTCTCTGAGGGAAGAGAGAGGAAGCATTGTTTTTAAGAAGCAAGGGATTAATTATGACTCCTTATAACTCCACCTTAGTTAGCTGGAACTAGACTTCTGATTTATCTTTCCTGTGGCAAGTACCTCTCTAGGGAAAACCCTAGCTTTCTTATTTTCCTAGAATATGGATTGGCTACATTCTGGTTTTCATCGGCTGAATCAAGCTGATGGATTGCTGCTTGCTGCTGCATACTCTTCTAACAGCCTGTAGCATGAGAACAAGACTTTGCACAAAATTTGAAATTTGCACAAAATCCCCTGATGCAAAATTAGTGTGTCTTCTCCATCTTTTATTAAGCCATGTGCAGTCTCACAGCAAGCACAGAAGGACTGGCTGGTTGGCAAAGAAGATGCAAAAAAGCCATCCAGTAATTCTAATTTTTAACAGTCCATGCAAAAGTCCTTGTGTCTCTCGCACTTTATGCAAGTCATATAATTTGCACTGTGTGTGTAATTTCTGCAGTTACTCCAAGTATTGTAATCAATGCAAACATCCTTGTAACCAAAAGAAAACATCTCACAATTTCACAAGTGAGGAGAATTTGTTTTATATCTTCTCATTATCATGGGAAGCAAGGATTTACATCCCCATTATAAACCGCTGTAATATGCATGCTTGAAGGGCAATCTCTCTCGATGATACCATAGGCCAGTGTTTCCCAAATGCTGGCTTGTGGACTTCAATTCCCAGAAGCCTAAGTCATTTCCCCAAAGCACTGATCAGCCAATGTACTGACTTAGGCTTCTGGGAATTGGAGTCCACTTGTGGGCTGTGTACCCCCTGTTGGGAACCACTGCCATAGGCCAACAGTATGAACTGTGAAATAACCTTTGTTGTACGCTGTTCTCCAAGAACTTTTTAAGGAAACTTGGAAATGAATAAAAAACTACTGATTATCTAAAAATAAATTACACTGAGGGAACATGCTTTTCACTATAATAATAATAATAATAATAATAATAATAATAATAATAATAATAATAATAATAATAATAATAATAATAATAATAATAATAATAATAATAATAATAATAATAATAATAATAAAGAAGAAGAAGAAGAAGAACAAAATGTAATGTGCTGGCTCAGGAGAAATTACACATCCCTTGTAGTTCTATGATCTGTTTATTTCAGGCATTGTAGACAGTATGTGCCCTTCCAAATGTTGAACTATAAGTCCTGTCATCCCACACCATCAGCTATGCTGGTGGGGTACACAGAAAGAGCCTCCTTGAAGATTGTGATATTTTTTAACCACAGTCGGGCATACCCTGGGCAACAGCCACCTTGTTCCAGCTTTCTCACACTTGGTGAGGTGAAAGGAACTACAGAATAAACTCCTCAAAGGTGGCTTCATTTTGGCAGTTTCACATCTGGCCTGGACACAGAAAGAGCAGCAGCAGCAGCAGCAGCAGCAGCAGCAGCAGCAGCTATGTTGGCTATTGAAGGTTGCAGTACCAGAAGACTGGGAGGGCCATGCATTCTCATGCTTGTCCTATGATTGTCTGAGAATTAAAAAAGCAGCAGCTGGCTTTGGATGAAGCTGAGGCAAAGCGGTCTTGGGTAAAAGAGTCAATGTGAAACTTTATCTGTTCTGCTTCCCTCCTCCCCTCATTCAGAATTATCCCTCCTCAAGAAGTCCCCATCTCCCCGATAGGGATCTATCTCTTAAAGGAAGAAGCAATTCAGAAAGATGAGGTTTATGGAAATCTAAGTACTGTATAGAATTAAATGGTGTACTGCCTGTCTTCTCCTCCTTCCTCTATTATTCACTCTTAAAATATGCTCACCATATTTTGGTGAGATTGCATATTTAAGGTGAGATTGCTATATGCTATGTTACCACCACAACCAGTCATTAGAATATCTCCTGCCAAACTCTGTTGTTTGAAAGTGAGACAAAACCGTAGTCAACTGACAAGATACTCATCCACTTAGGAAAATAAACAATACTTATGTCAGACAGGACCAACGGATGCCTGCTTTATGACTTTAATCCAGTTTGAGAGCCTGCTGTCCCAACAAGTATTATCCCACATCTGTGGGACTCATAGATTCCATAGCCGTGAGCAGTACGTAGCAGTGATAGAGAAATGCACATCCGCTTTCAAGTGTACACAAGTTGATCTCAAGTGCAAGATAAGCAGGAAATGCAGAAAATGTTCCTTCTAAACAAGAGACTTCAGTTCCACTCTTGTGTTTCTTTCCTCTGAGTCACCCAGTCATAATCTCATACCATCTGAGACGAAGCACGTTTCTTTACATGGAGACACACAAAGCCAATCTATTTACAGAAGCTGCAAGCCTCGGATTTCTATGACAGCCAAGACCTCTTGAAGTCCAAGGCCTTTACCAAAGGTTCCTCAAATGCTCGTTGAAATGCTTAAGAAGGGACAGCAGGGTGGGGGCAGCTATCTCATACCTTCTACAAGGCCCCAGTAAAGGCTGACAGTCAAGGGGACTGCTACACAAATAGAAATTCAGCCCTTCCATTCCCCAGCTGGACTACCTCCCCTGTCAAGATGAAGCAGTGCTCAACACTATGCTGTCACCACTATTCCAGGTTTTGGTTTGCCAAGAGTGGAAAATTCCCAGGATAGCTTCATGGCCTCTTTAGAGCCAGGATGGGCAAAGCGGAGCCGCCACATATTGTGGGGTTGTGGCTCCCAGCCTTCTTCCCCATCGATTGTGCTGGAAAGCCTAGTGGGAGCTGAAATCCAACAACCTCTGGAAAGTTACACTTTATAGCTGTACATTATAGCGGGTGGAAAAAGCAGATTTTACCTGTTGCTAAGAATGTGCATCACTCACAAGTGAGTCATCTGCTTCATTGCATTGTACAAAATCCTGCTGCATAAAGTTACACTGATGTAAATTAGATCCAGCATCCATCAAAAATATTTCATTGAAATGAATTGATATTCCCTCACTGCTATTTCAGGTTTTTCAGTAAAAAAAAAAAATGCTGCCTGATTACCATCAGCAATCCTGGCATTAGTGATCTGGGGGTGATTTATGGCCTTTAAAGCTTTCCCTCAATCCTTAGGGAGCATTTGAAGCCAAAGTGGAATGTTTTAGGAAGCTTTCAATTCATTTGAATTAAACATTTCTCTTGCCATATTTGATTTATGCTAGCATGGTTTTACGCAATAGGATTTGTCTAGTATGATTGGACAGGGGAGCTCCATAATCTGAAAATGATAGCTTGAGAAAGTCCCTTTTTTTACTGCAAGTCCCTGAAATCTGAGGACTGCAGTCATAAAAATTATAAATTCTGAGCTCAGTTGAGAAATTCAGCAGATGCAGAATGCTGCAGCAAGCCTGTCTGCTTGAGTTGTTTATTGAGAATTTGTGCTGTTACAATAGTGTCATTGTCATGCTTTTGCTTCCATACCTAATTCAAAATGCAGGCTGTTTATTTGGCCCTGACTTCATCGCCCATTTGCACCTTTCTCAGCCTTATAGAGATACTTGGGAATAAATTGCTCACATAACAGTGTGCATATTTTATATGCAAACAACTGAAATGTGCATAATTTTAAAAATAGGAATAAATATACCAAAGTCAATTGGGATAAGTTGCATAAATCAGATTAAAAGCACAAATAAATCAACACATTAGGATGTGTTCACGTGCACAAATTTCAGTTCAGAAACAAGACATAAATTCTCACAGTTGAAAAAGAGACAAGGACATGAAGATTCTGAAGATGGGAGAAATATACCATAACAAAAATGAGATGGAGACATTTTAACTTCCTGGGGAATGTGTCTCCCACACAGAAGCGTAGCTTACCTTGGCGGGGCCCCGTATAAAAATTGTTTGGGGGCCCTTTATATATGGGGCGGAGCTAACGTCATGACATCATGACGTCGTGGGGGGAGCCAACGTCATGACGTCATGGGCAGGGCCAAAATAAAAATAAAATAAATAAAAATAAAAAAAATAAAATAGAATTAAAATGTAAAAAAAAAAACCCACACACACCTCAACCCACCCACCCACCCACCCGAAACACAAAAACCTCACTTACCTTAATCCTGGGGCCTCTTCTTCCTCCGCCTCTGCTGTCACCGCCGCGCCGCCGCTGCTGCCATCGCACGACCGCTCCCTCGACGCGCACGGCGAAGGCAAGGGGCAGCTGTGGAAGGCGAGCGGGCGCAGCGAGGCAGCCCCGAGGCCTTCCCCCCGGTCGCCGCAGGGGCTCCCTGGCAGGCTGCGCCAGCCCGGGCGGCGCTCTCCACCTCGACGCTGGGGTGACAGGTCATGTGGCAGGCATGACAAGCGCACGGAACACTGTTTCTCTACAGTACTTGCAATTTTTTTTGCTTTCGAACTGCTAGGTTGGCAGGAGCTGGGACAAAGACGGGAGCTCATTCTGTCCTGCACTGGTGTAAAAAAAAGTGCTGTTTTTTTTTAACTCGGCAGCTTAACCTATCAATCCACCTCTTCGGAAGCAGCTGGGCCTTGTGATTATGACTAAACTCGGATTTTTGCTATTTTCCCGAAAGAGACCCAATTAAGGCTCGGAATTCTACTGAAATTAACGCGAAGCTTAGCCGGTCTACACGGCTTCGATGCTCTCCGGGGATGGGGCGAGGGAATGGGAGCCATGAATCGGGCGCACTAGGACCCAGCGGAGGCTTGGTGAACAACTTGCCTCCCCTTTCCCTCCTCTGTTGCGGCTCCGCCTCCTGCCGTGGAAACTTAGCCATGGGTTTGGAAGCGATCCGGTACCGTCGGGGCTCCCTGCGGATCCTCAACCAGCTTCTGCTGCCGCAACAGAGCCTTTATGAGGAGATTATTTTTAATTTTATTTTTTGCCGTTGGGGGCCCCCATAGCCCGGGGGCCCCGTATAATTGATACGGCTGATACGGCGGTAGCTACGCCTCTGCTCCCACAACATAATATCTAATCTAAATGTTCCTTAGAAACCATAGATATTGTTCAGCTTTTTACAACAAATGTAAGCAATTTTTCACCTGTCTACTTTTTTGTTGGTGTGTAAAAATATCAAGATTATTACATTGTTTTTCATTTGACAAACCTTATTAAACACATTATGTTCTAAACTAATTTTCCTCTCTTTTCCAAACAGTTTTCAATGTACTGTATGCATTTTTATATGATAATCTGATACATTTATGTAAACATGATGCTTTGGTTTAAATAGGGCCAAGTAGGGTAATACCATCACTTTTTACAGAAGTAGGTAAGCTTTGGGGGTCCTAAGATCAACTATTCACCCATTAGACCTGCCAAACTCTGTACCTCACAGCCCAATGGAACTGGAAGTCAACAGAAGCCCACTTCGGGATTGGAAAAAATGTTTTTGTGGCTCAAAAAGCACAGGGGACTGTACTTTTAAAAAAAGGAGGATTCATTTCTCCTAGAGGCTTCGAGGTGTGGTAATTCTCCCCTCCCTTCCTTTTTTATGTAAAAGGCACTTTGAAGATTGTGGCCCAGTGATCCCACAAATAACAGATCTCCACTGAAAATAGAATATGGTGCATTGTATATATCTTGAATATATAGGTAAATATTGGTATGCAATGTAGAGCAATTTGTTCTTGAGGTAGCATTTTCTTCTTGCTTCAATATTTTATTCTTAAAGTTATCAATTTATCATAAGCTTTAGTTATTGTTCCTGTTGTTTTAAGATAGTAATTAATAGATTTATTAGGATTATAGTTATTGTACTTCAATAAGTATCACCTTTGACTGGCAAAGTATGACAATTGAAGCATTGTAATGGGATTGTATCAGGCAGTAGACTCTATGCTTAACCAAGATTTAAGGATACCTGAAAATGACTCTTATAAGAAAAGAATAAATTAGCATATTTATATTTATACTGTACAGTATTTGCCCTTACAAAGAAAAAATAATCCCTGTGTAGTAGTAGTAGTAGTAGTAGTAGTAGTAGTAGTAGTAGTAGTAGTAGTAGTAGTAGTTGTTATTATTATTATTATTATTATTATTATTATTATTATTATTATTATTATTATTATTATTATTATTATTATTATTATTATTATTATTATTATTATTATTATTATTATTATTATTATTATTATTATTATTAAATTTATATGCTGCCCCCTCACGCAAAATGCGACTCTGGGCAGCTCATAACTATAAATAACAAAAAATACACAATCTACAATTACAATAAAAACTTCCAAAACATCTAAAGTAAAAGTCAACCACAACAGTCCAGGGCCTAGGCTGGCCAGGAGGTGATGTCTGCCCCCCCCCCAGTCCAAGTCCCAGCACTAAAACAGTACAACCCCTGGCTGTGAAAGGGGGCCCAGGGTTGCACCAACGCTCCTGCGTTGGGGCTGTTTGTGTCTTGACCCTGTAGATTCCCCTGCTCCCCATTTGTCTCTGTAAAAAGGCTATATATGACCATACCTTTGTGTTTAAAGACCTAAAACATTTCATTTGGTTTCATATGATGTTTTATAGCTATTCACAGTGGAATCCTGCATAACAAATGCTTCATGTAACAAAAAATCTGTACAATGAAGTATTTGTGCGCTATTTGTGATACCCTGCATAATGAATTTTTCCCGTTATACGGGGTTTTGTTAAGCAAGTTATACCTCACTTAATGAAACCCCCTCTAACGAACATGGGATATCTCCCATTTGCTTTGCATAAAGAAAAAACCACATAGCAAAGAGCTCCGTGGAATGGAGCTTTTTTGTTATGCGGGGTTCTACTGTATTTCATATTACATCTCTTAATCTATAGCTATCCTAAGTACAATAGAACCCCGTACAACGTGATGACTTGGTTCCACAAGTCATCACGTTATTCGATTTTTAACGTTGTTCGATACATTGATCAAACAACGCTAAAAAACATCGGGCACGCTGGCGCGCACGTGTCAAACACGGTTTGGGGAGCATACGGAGATTTTCTCCGTATGCTCCCTAAGCCGCGTATGACAGGCGTGCGCCTGCTTGGTGTTTGGAGGGGGGCGCGCCTGTCAAATGCAGCTTGGGGAGGATACAGAGGATCACCCCCGTGGGGTTGATCCCTTGTGGTGTGTGACTGCGCAGCCTTCCCTCGCCACCCGCCAAGTGCCTTAGTAAGCACTAAAGCTCTTGGCGGGTGGCGAGGGAAGGTCCCCCTCACTCGCCACAAGGGATCACCCCTGTGGGGTTGATCCCTTGTGGCGTGTGACTGCGCAGCCTTCCCTCGCCACCCGCCAAGTGCCTTAGCAAGGAGCTGGGCAGAGCATTTCGCCCCCGCCACCACAGAACACACCTGCGGCCAGAGGAAGGGGCTACCGCTGTGGCTTTTAACCCTCTGGAACAGGTGGAGGGAGTCCCAGCTGGGTGCGGTGGTAGCCCCTTCCCTCGGCCGCAGGTGTGTTCCGTGGCGGCGGGGGGCGAAATGCTCTGCCCAGCTCCTTGCTAAGGCACTTGGTGGGTGGCGAGGGAAGACTGAGCAGTCACACGCCACAAGGGATCAACCTCACGGGGGTGATCCCTTGTGGCGAGTGAGGGGGACCTTCCCTCGCCACCCGCCAAGAGCTTTAGATCTGATCCTTACACTTTTGGAACTTCAGGCGGCGGGGGGGGGGATGCGTGCATCGCTGGTGGCTAGTGCAGGATACAGAGTAGACCTCTGTATCCTGCGCTAGCCACCAGCGATGCGCACACACACACCCCCGCTGCCTGAAGTTCCGAAAGTGTAACACTTTTGGAACTTCAGGCGGCGGTGGGAGGGTGAGTGCATCGCTGATGGCTAGGGCAGGATACAGAGTAGACCTCTGTATCCTGCGCTAGCCACCAGCGATCCGTGGACACACACCCCCGCTGCCTGAAGTTCCGAAAGTGTAACACTTTTGGAACTTCAGGTGGCGGGGGGGAATGCGTGCATCCCTGGTGGCTAGCGCAGGATAAAGAGTAGACCTCTGTATCCTGCGCTAGCCACCAGCAATCCGCACGCACGCCGCCTGAAGTTCCGAAAGTGTAACACTTTTGGAACTTCAGGCGGCAGCGGGGGGGGGGATGCGTGCATCGCTGGTGGCTAGCGCAAGATACAGAGTAGACCTCTGTATCCTGTGCTAGCCACCAGCGACCCGCGCACACACACACACGCCGCCTGAAGTTCCGAAAGTGTAACACTTTTGGAACTTCAGGCGGGGGGGATGCGTGCATGGGTGGTGGCTAGGGCAGGATACAGAGTAGACCTCTGTATCCTGCCCTAGCCACCACTGATGTGCACACCACCACCCCACCCCCTGAAGTCCCGAAAGTGTAAGAATCTGACTTTCGGAACTTCAGGCGGCGGCGGGAGGGTGCGCAGGCAAGCAGGCTTGCAGGCAAGCACGCCTCTGCGGCCTCCCCCCCCCGCATACGCTTGTTCCAAATAATGTGAAACTCGCGTTATTCGATACAAGATTTTCCCGAAAATCTTGTCGTGTTATGCGGTTTTCACGCTATTCGGTACTTGCGTTACATGGGGTATTACTGTATGTAATTTGTGCTTCTAAAACCTTTGGTTATATTGTCAGACTATTGTCTGGCCAAGTTATATTGCTATGGTACAGTAATAGAGTATATCATACTGCCAGCAACTCAGTGCAACTCAGGTAGAGGTTAGCTAACTTGACAACTCTAAGGACTAATGGCCTTGGGTGGCAAAGTCCACAGGGGAGGGTGATGGTCACCAAGTGGATTAAATATCACTTGAATCCATCTTGATGAAGGACAGCAGCTTCATCAGTGTTGGCCTGGGAACGAGGAGGACTTTGTGTGCCAAAAGGGCTGAGGACCAGAATGTGACTGGTGGAACTAGATCAGTGGTATAGGGGTCATGTTGCGATGCAGAAGACAAATGGAAAGCCACTGCATTATATTGCTCCCAGGGCAATCTTCGTGGTTGATCGATATGAGAGTAGCCAATATTCAGAATCGGATATGGCACTTTAAAAAGGAGAAACTCTTTGGGGAGGCCCTTCTCTCAATTCCACTAGCTAGGATTCTAAGTCCTTAAGTGTGGCAGATTGCCTGAATCCACATTTTACAGAGTAAATCCTTTTATTTTTATTAATATATTTTTGTTAGTCTTTTATACAGTAATACCTCGCATAACGAGCATAATGCGTTCCACACACTTGCTCGTTATGTGAGTAATTCGTTAAGCGAAACACGTTTGCCATAGGGAAATGGATTTCGCTTAACTTTGTCTGCGGTGCATGCACATCACCTGGGTGTTTGGAAAGGGTACGGGGATCTTCCCCGATCGCAAAGTGGGAGTCAACGCAGGGCAACGGGACCCCTGTTGGGGTGGGGTGGGCGGGGAGCGCTTTTGGGAGCCTCCTCTCAAAAACCAGCCCCCAAGGTTTCCCGCCTGAGGATAACATTTCCTGCGAACCTGCCCCGTTCAGCCTCGCTGGGGCAGCCGCCGCTTCCCAAGCCCTGTCGTCGTGAGTGGTTGTTGTGTTATTTTCTCTTTTCCCTCTCGCCTGCCTGCCTGCCTTCCACGGCTCCCAAGCCAGCCCATTATAATGCGCGGCCGGCAGCAGAGGAGGCAGAGCTAGGACTGCCATATACTGTACATACACACACAAACACACGCCTGCCTCCCCCCCCCCGAGGCATCCCTGAGAGGCTGTTGGGTGGAGGACCGCAAGGTAGCCCAGACAAATAGGTCAACAGCGGGCGGGAAAAGGGAGGAGGCGCCTGCCTGTCAGGGGAGGGGAAGAATTGGTGTGGCTGTTTGTTTGTTTGTTTACTTACTTGCTGGCTTGTTTGTGCGCTCCCGAAGCCCCACCTCTCTCGCCAGTTCCGCTCCCAAGGCAAAGAGGCGCAAGGTTGAGCCTGGAGCGGCCCCGCCTCCTTTCTGCCTTTGCGGAGCAGGTTCCACTTCTCTGGTGTAAAAGGGCACTCAGAGCTGGCCGAGTCCCACCTGCTAAGGACCACCTTCCTTTGGAACCTGCTCCGCAAAGGCAGAAAGGAGGCGGGGCCGCGCCAGGCTCAACCTCGCACCTCTTTGCCTTGGGAGCAGAACCGGCGAGAGGGGCGGGGCTTCGGGAGTGCACAAACAAGCCAGCAAGTAAGTAAACAAACAAACAGCCGAGCCAATTCTTCCCCTCCCCTGACAGACAGGCGCCTCCTCCCTTTTCCCGCCCGCTGTTGACCTATTCGTCTGGGCTACCTTGCGGTCCTCCACCCAACAGCCTCTCAGGGATGCCTCGGGGGGGGGGAGGCAGGCGTGTGTTTGTGTGTGTATGTACAGTATATGGCAGTCTTTTTCCCGCCCGCTGCCTTGCGGTCCCCCACCCAACAGCCTCTCAGGGATGCCTCGGGGGGGGGGGCAGGCAGGCATGTGTTTGTGTGTGTATGTATGTATGTACAGTATATGGCAGTCCTAGCTCCGCCTCCTCTGCTGCTGGCCGCACATTATAATGGGCTGGCTTGGGAGCCGTGGAAGGCAGGCAGGCAGGTGAGAGGGAAAAGAGAAAATAACACGACAACCAAAACACCCAGCCAGCACGCTCTAGTCTGCAGGGTGTTTTGGAATGCGGCGGGGGAGTCCCCAGTTGCGTTCTGAAACACCCCGCAAATGCGAAGCTTTTCGTTAAGCGAATATTTGCTCGTTCAACGAAGCAGACCTATTGGGGAAAAGTCTGCTCATTAAGTGAGTTTTTCGCTATGCAAAATGCTCGCTATGCAAGGCATTACTGTACTTTCGTTGTATTTTAGTAACTTTAAAATGAAGGGGTTGTGTTGTTGTTTTTTGAAGTCATTTGATACATATGGCCTCCAAACAGGAAAAGGCTCCCTACCCATGCCTTAAGCAATGAGATGGCAAGGAGAAACTACTCTTATATTTTTATTAGCAAAAATTTATAAGGACAAAATTTTATTTTGTAACAGTAAGCATATAAAAAAGTTTACATTAACACCTCTTTAATATAATGCCACATATTGTTGGTTGCTCATGTAGCACCTGACCTTTTCTTTTTCTTATAAAATAACACTATAAACTCATGCACTAAATGGATTAATCATGAACTACACAAATTCCCATAACTGTTTTTTGCACTGAAGAAGTCATCTACTGGCAAAATTCATAGTTAGGCATGTTTTGTAATGGATCCATTCTCTGCAACCGTGTTCTCATAGTTTTCTGCCATTTTTGCAAACTCTATCCATTTACTGGGCATGCGAAGTAGACATGTGCAGATTGGAACAAAATCTGTTGCTGCTTCAGGAATTTGGGAGCTGTAGTCATCCGCCCCACCCCCACATACACACAGACACATTTGTACACCTTTAAATTAGCAGCCTAGCATTTTCTCTACTGGAACATATTTAAAAGTGGTTAAACTGGAAATTAAGAAGCAAGCCTATTCCCAGTTATGCAAGATTGTGCCTCTGTCATTATTTGAAATGTTGTGAGTATAGATTTTAAAATGATTAGAAAATGAAAGTCCTCTCAAAATTGAGGCTTGAACAATACAACTTGGTGGATCAAAGATTTCTGCTCCAAGGCTTCTGTCCTTCAGGATCTGCAAATATTAGTCAAAACAACAATCTTTGTTGTAGTAGTAACAGTCTGCCAGATTCTGGGTTACAGACCCTTAGATCTTTGCTCTGTAAGAACAATAGAAATTCTTATTAAAAATATGTCCTGATGTGCCAGTCCTCTGAGTCTCCAGATCTCCCTCCCTCAGTTGATGAGGGCAGGTAAGGATATAAATATTTTAAAATGTGTTTTTAATATGTTTTTAATATACGAGTTTCGTCTTGTCAGCCACCCAGAGTAGGAAAATCTCCTAGATGGGCGGGGTATAAATGGAATGAATGAATGAATAAATAAATAAATGTAATAAAGGATAACCAGGGCAAGGAGCAAAGGATGTTGGGAAAGAGGGGAAATATCAGTTGGGTGGAAGTACAATTTGTTTTCATATAGCTGATGTACAAGTAAAAAAAATACACAGAAGTAGTAACAAAATTAGGAATGGGGCATAAATTCAAGTATGTAATACTTCAGATTGTACTTTATTAACAATTAAAAACTCTTTAGCAGTTATGGACAGAATGAAATTATATTTAGAAGAATTTGGGGAGGGGACAGAATCACAATATAGGTAAATTGGCATAAATCAGAAATAATAAAGTGGAGGAGAAAGGTTTAAGGAGTAAATATGATATTAAGATTCAATATTCAATTAAATATTTAGGTATAAATATTACAAAAATATTGATAACTGAAAGAGAAGATTTTTTTTAAAAAAAACCAAAGCAAGATATTTGAAACAAGTTAGATGACAATAGAAAAAATGGATTTTTTTTGGTTTGGTGAAATAGTGATAATTAAAATGAAAAAATTAAACCTATTTTTTTTATTTATGTTACCAATTGGAATACCTGAAGTTAAATTTAAGGAATGGTAAATTTTAATTAATATATATTGTCATGTGGACCAAAAAAACCCAAGAATTAATAATAAAAAATGATGGTACAAGGTTCAAGAATTAAGAGGTTAGGTCTCCCTAATTTGATATAATACTATATTGCCAATCAGTTAAGACATATAGTGGATATTATTTCATGACCCAAAGTATTAATATGGTTAGAAGAAGAAGCATAGGAATTGGATTTTTCATCTTGAAAATATTTTGCTTCAATCCTATGCAATTAGAGAAATTTGGACAAAAAATGGGTAAGAAAGAATGGGCAGTGTAGGGGACTTACAAAATCTGAAGAATTGATGGCCAAAGGGAAGATATATAAGGAGATACACAGTACAGTGGAACCTTGTATAATGAATGCCTCATGTAGCAACTAAATTGGATAACAATTAGGTTTTTTAAAAAAGTGTTGCCCTGCCTAACAATTTTTTTCCTATGGAAAAAAAATTCATACAACAATTTTTCAATGGTAAAAACTGCTTAGCAAAAAATTGTTGTATGATTTTTTTCATAGGAAAATGTATGTTTTTTTCCACAGGAAAAAAATCATATGACAACAAAATTGCATAGCGACCAGACCCATGGAAAGAATTAAAATTGTTATACGGGGTTTTACTGTAGTTATGAAAGGTATTGCAGGCAATATTTATACTCTTTATTAAATATTATTGAAGGCAGAAGACCAACAAGATTATCTTAAGTCATTATGGGATCAGGATTTGGGTGAAAAAATAAGTAACCAGGATTGGAAGAAATATGTGATATGCAACTCTTGAAATCTATGTCGGTAAGGATAAAGGAAAATTTATATAAGTTGATTTGGAGGTGGTATTTAAAGCCTGTGAAATTAATTCAAGTAGATAAGAAAGAGGATGTCAGGGGAAAGGTACCTGTTTTCATGTGTTTTGGAGTTTTGAGCATTTATTGAAATTTTGGCAAATAGTCTTCAATGAGATGAAAGAAATAGCTAGATTAAATTTAAAAGTATGGTCTAAAATAACTATTTATGAAGATATAATAAAGTGCATATAAAGAACTAGCTTCAAGTGTGATAACAACAGCAAGATTAATGATAGATAGGAAATGTATGATTTTCAATTAAGTGAAATTTAGTAAAGGTAAAGGTCAACTTTGCTCAAAAGCCAGTCATATCCAACTCAAGGGTTCAGTGCTTATCTCTGTTTATAGCCAAAGAACCAGCGCTGTCTGCCCCTGCAGATGTTTTTGTGGACATGTGGCAGGCATGCCTCGACACCGGCGTGCATGGAATGCTGTTTACCTTCCCACTGAAGTTGTCCATATTTATCTACTTGTAATTTCTTGCTTTCGAACTGCTAAGTGGGCAGGAGCTGGGACAGAGACAGGAGCTCATTCCATTGTGCAGTACTTGGGTCTTGAACTGCTGGCCTGCCAACCTTCCAGTTGTCAAGTTCAGCATCTTAACCACTTGAGCCACACAGTCCCTGGACATAAATCTCTAAGTGAGATTTAGGACATTGCTTTTAATATTGACACCTTCACACAAAATAATGCAATTTTAGACACTGAATGAACATTCATGAAGATGTAGAAAATGGTTATGTACTTTCTACATGTGGAGGGCAACAAGTCTGCATGGAAGATATTCTTGCTTCTGTATAAGATGTATACCGCAAGAGTTTGAAATCTTTACAGACATGTTGCTTTCCCAGGGTAGAAAGTACTGATGGAGATGGGAGAGGCTAACCATTCTTCTCTGAGTGATGTAAGTTTATTTGGACAGTATTATAAAATAATTCAAAAGGGGTCAAGCCTGGCAAGAATTAAACTTCAGGTAGGATCGTGTCTCTTCTAGATTGATAGCTGCCTGCTCTTCTACTGACTGCTCTTTCTCAGGACTGGTGAAGAGTGGAAAGGCATGGAGGGTTGAGGTATAATTTCATATTCTTGCCTTGGGAAGAAAATTAGCTACTTCTGACTTTGGTGCACACATTAACTCTTTGGCACACTCGTTTTATTAACTGATTATGGAATGGGAACCTTCTGGGACCCACTAATTTCAAGCAGAAATCTCAACATTTAGTTTGAGAGATTACAGTAGGCTTCTGTTTAGCCATCTAGCAGAATTCATTAAGGTGGAAACTTTCAACATGTGACACAAAAAACACAAATCCTCTTGTTTGGTAATGAGTAGCCCATAAGGACTAGCTACATGTTACACAGAAATATGTAAGAAGCCAAGCCCAGCATGGAGCCATTTATGGTGGAGAAAAGCTAAGGCTAGTGGAGGCAATAGGAAAAATTCTTGTCCCTTTCCCCACTTTGCTGCTTTTCCATTTAAAACCATGAGGTTTGACTCCGTGGTGTCAAAAATATTTATATCCTTAGAGTTACATTGTATTGTAACAGCTGCGTGTGTGAAATCTGGAGCCACAGATGGATGGATAGAGGAGGTTAAACCCTTACTCTCACCATTTCTCTGTTCTAACCTTCTCCTGCACGCATTGTGGCTCTTTAATGCATGTGCACCTATAGTGTGTAGCTAGCCCCTACACCAGATAGTCTGTACAATATTGATACAGTATCTGTTTTAGACATCAATTTTATGGTGCAACAAGATTTCATATACGTTTTTATATACATAATCACAAGCTGCCTATGTACAAAACTTAGCAGCATCTTAATATTTAGTGGGCCTGGATAAGGATCGGTGAATTAGATTAGAAATAACCTGCAACTTTGCATTACACAGCTACCTCTACTGCTAGCTGGGGAAATGGCATTCACTTTCTACAGTATCTGTACTAGCAATTGTATTTCAATTAAATCTTTTAAAGTTTCAATATAATGTTTCCTCCCTAAATCTTCAAGCAGACATATAGTCATTACTTTGCTAAATAAGCCTGGGAAATGGCAGAACAACCATTGCTACATTCTGAAAGCGTAGCACTCATTATGCAAAATGTAAAGTACATTATGTTCTCCCTCTGCAGGCTAGAAATGTGTGAAATACGGTACGATTCAAATTAGGATAAGGTTTCCTGTTACTCTTCATGGGGTTCAAATGAGCTGAACTACTCTCCTTATATAAAGCAGAAAGGTATTGATTATTAGCTGCCCTATAGATGTTTTAAAGTGTGAGCAGAAGTTAACATAATGTGCCTAGAAATTATGACATTTCCTGTTTCATGCTTGTTAATAGCACCACTTCCTCTGTGTGGTTGTCCTCACTGTAAGCAACTATGTAATCTTCCCTTCCTTTTTGATTTACAGCATTCATATGAATCAACACTCATATAGGAGGAGACCTTGCATTGCTTAAAGCTAGACTGCCCAGGGGTCTCTACCTGTACTATGGCTGTTTCCTATGAGTAATTGGGTAGGTACCCAGAAAGAGCTTCCTCAAAGACTGTGGTATTTTTGAACCACAATCAGGCATACCCTGGTAATGGCAACCTTGTGTTGCTGGCTAATCATTCTCACACTAGGTCAGGTCAAAGGAACTGCAGAATGAACTCACCAAAAGGTGCCTTAATTTTCGCAGTTTCACATCTGGCGTAGACATGGAAGACGAGCAATGGCAGCTCCTGTTGCTAAACCCTTGAAATATTATGAAGTCTTCCCTAGCCCTGTTTTGTGCTCTCCTACAATATCTGTGCACTAGGTTAAAGATTCTCTCATGTGTGCTGAATATCCCGTTGTTTCTTCATAGTGGCAATAGTTACTACTTTGCCTTCTGCCTTCTTTTAGAACAAACAAGCCTTAACTCAGCTGCTCTCATCTGACTTCAGAAGCTAAGTACTTAGCTTCTGAAGTACTTGGTTAGTACTGTACTTAAATGGGAAATGATCAATTATTTCAGTTATCTTGCCTCAAACCCTGGAGATCTGCTGACAGTGAGTTAACAATGCAGTTCTGATAAATTGATTTCTCCATGTTCCTAATCTCTTGCATCCTTTTAAAGGATGTTTAGCATTACTGTATATTACTTGAATAAATTAAAAGAGAGATCAAAGGAGGAAGTTGCAACATCGTGGCAGAGCAGAAGCTTCCACTCATAATATCCTGTACTCAGTTCCTATAGCAGTGAAGGCAAACCTTTTAGAGACCAGGTGCCCAAACTACAACCCAAAACCCATTTATTTATCACAAAGTGCCAACACAGCAACAGGGGAGGAAGGAAATGCTCTCATTGGGCTGCTGGGCAGAGGGGCGGTGCAAACGCTGTGCTGGGGGGGGGAGGAAATGCTCCCATTGTGCTGCTGGGCAGAGAGGTGAACTCTGTGCTGGGGGAAGGGAGGAATTGGTTCCATTGGGCTGCTGGGCAGAGGGGCAGGGCAAACTCTGTGCTGGGGTGACTGCATGGATGCCCACAGAGAGGGCTCCGAGTACCACCTCTGTCACGTGTGCCATAGGTTCACCATCACTGTCCTATAGTCTCCAGGTAAAGGATCTCTGGATCTACTGAGGAACGTTAAGGAGCTGGTACTGGTCAGGCCAGCATGTCAGCTACATATATTCCTATGTATGCCAATCACAGTGACATTCTATGCTGGCTTTTAGTGATTTTCTCCTCTTTAACCAGGGCTATAGCCAGGGAGTGGCCAGGGTGGACTTGGCCCACTTGAGTTAGCAGTTTGTCCATCCTCAAACTCCCAGCTGCTTATATTTATAATATAGAGAAAGAGGAGATTGTTGCCCATTCACCCACCCACATCTAGAATCCTGGCTATGGCCCTGTCTTTAACAGTACAGTCCTGTTGTATCCAGTACTGTATTATGCACTTGCTGCACAAGACTTTAGCCTAAGTCAGGGTGGTGAGAGGTAACTCTCAAACAGAAGCGTAGCGTGCCTTGGCGGGGCCCCATATAAAAATTTGTTTGGGGGCCCTTAGGAAGGGTAAAGATTTGTTTTGCTTATGCACGTTGGGGGGCCCCGTGGCCCGTGGCCCCCATATACAGTAATACCTCATATAACATTAGTATCGAATAACACTAAAATCGCATAACATTAAGGAATCTGGGGGGAAGAATTGCATCAGATAACATTAAGATCCTATGGGATGCTTCAGATAACAACCGCTAAAGCCTTTGTGGTTACAATGTATCTCTATGGATCCCATAGGATTTTAACATGCATCAGATAACACTAAAAATCATATAACACCAAGACTTGTGGAACCAGGTTTTAGTGTTATATGAGGTTTTACTGTAATTGATATGGCAGATACGGAGGTAGCTACGCCCCTGCTCTCAAAACTATCCCAGCACTTGTTTCCGTGTAAAGCAGAAATGGGGCTTTGCAAAATGATTGTAGATTACAGATTCTGCAGGCTGAATGTGCACTGATGTAAGGTATCAGGCACGGTAAAAACACCAAATATCTGTAATTCAACAGCATCACAGTGTAATTTATACAACTCATGGTTCCAAAATGCATTGTACCTCCTGGAAAATTTTAATGACTTGACTTTGTTTCCAGTCGTTATATTCATGCAAATTAACTAGGTGCCCTCTATAGTTTCACATATTTTGCACCATATTCAAGGTATATGAATAGAGTGTTGTGTCTTATGCCAAATAATTATGATTAATGCTTGAGACAAACTTTTGCAAACATTGTGAAAAACTAGTGTTATACTAAACAGTTGTAATTCCTACAGGATTTGTTTTACTGTCTCTGTGCATGCACTTAATTCATGTTATTTTCCAGATGTTCAACTATTTGCAGTCAGACTGTCCCTTTTCTTGCAGTAAAGTGTCACAAGATTTATTTTACTTTTTGCTAAACAGGAAATAATTTTTCCTGGGAAGCCATCGAACACAGAAAGAAGAGAAGACTGAAAGATGGTACGATAGCCATCTTGTTTGAAGGACTGTCATATAGAAAGTGGAGCAAGCTTTTTTTTTTCTGGCTCCAGACACCTGGAATTAAACTGACAGATTCAAATTATAAACAAAGAGATTCTGTCTAAACATTACAAAGAATGTTCTTAATGTCTCTTGGAATCCTTTCTAAATCTACAATTGCATTATTCTATGTTTCCTTCTAGTTGCAGGAGAAGCAAGCTAAGCTTATAAAGGATATCACAAGAAAAATTGTTAAGATAAATCTTGTAATTACTGGATGCATGTTTTGAACTCAAGCCTAATTAAATTAACATAATACACACTTCACTTTTTCCAGTTTTGAAATTAACTTGCCCTTTAACACTGTGCAAAAGTAAGATCAAGCAACATACCTGAACAGTGAAATATTTTGCCCACATTTCACATCCTCTGCACCCATGAAATGGGCTTTGTAGTGAAATCCCCACATTTTTGTAAACTAGTGGGGTCTGCAAGACTGTACACCAAAGGATCAAAAGGATCTTTGGACAGGAAGAAGCCAAAAAGGGAGTTATTTAGGAGAAAGTAATAGGCACACACGGCAGTGTGAAATTCTCTCACGATTGCTCAGTTACCCTTTCCTATCTCTACAAATCCCAACAGAATCAGAACTGAGCTGCAAGTTTAACAATGGTTACATAGGCAGATACCCTTTAGTGGCATGTGGAGGCCTTCTAAAGTCCCCGTTCATTTAGTGGTCTATCCAGTGATGGGATGTCAACATTTTTACTACCCCACTGTGATGTCATCACAGTGTGGGCGGGGCTAACATCATGATGTCAAGATGTCATGGGCGGGGCCAAAGAAAATATTAATTAATAAATAAAATAAAATAAAAATAAGCACACACACACAACCCTCAACCCCTCCACCCACCCACCCACCCACAACACAAACCCATAAATAAATTAAATAAATAAGTATAAATTACATTAAAATACACCCACCCACCCACCCACCCGAAACACAAACCCGTCACTTACCTGTTAGTATAAGTGCCTGGGCAGCACCATGTTGCAAGATGGATATGGTCATTGTATCGGTTCTCTAGGATAATATGCCTTAATGCAAATGTAAAACAGCTGTGCCTCCTTAAGGGTTCTCCAATTGGAACAGCAATTGGAATAGCACAGGGGTAGCTTATTGATGAGGTAACTCCAAGACTTTGCTTAAAAACCCCAAGCCAGGCTGCCAGGCCTGCCGGCCGCAAGGCCTTTTTAGGAACTGTGGTAGTATGTCAATATAGGTAAAGGTATTAAATACACATTAAAATACACACAGACACACCACATCCAAAGGTGAGTTACTTACCCTGGGGAGCAGGCTATAGGGAGCTTCAGGCTAGCAGCTTCTCTTCTTCTTCCCCGCTTGGGAGGACAGCAAGGAGGCTGTCCATATGCGCCAAGCACTGTAGGCATGCATACGCACCAAGTGCTTGGTGCACATGCGCAGTGGGGGAACCAGTGAAAAGGCAAGCCCCAAAGGTGGTTCCCCCCAAAAGCTGCTACCAGTTCTCCGGGACACTGGGGAAAGTTACTTGTCTGACGAACTGGTGAGAACCTGTTACATCCCATCACTGTAGTCATGCCTGCCACATGTCCATGGAAATGTCTGCAAATGCACACAGCGCTGGCTCTTTGGCTGTAAATGGAGATGAGTAATGAACCCTAGAGTCAGAAATGACTGGCTTTCGAGCAAGAATGACGTTTACCTATGTCAAGACAAGGGAGTATTTTATATTTATGTCTCCTCCGTCTATATGCCCTTGGTGACCATTCGGAAGCTACAGCTGGTCCAGAATGCAGCGGCACAAGTAGTGTTGGGATGCAGGTGTTATGCCCATGCCTCACTGCTGCTGAAGGAGCTGCACTGGCTTCCAGTTTGCCTCTGGGTGCAATTCAAGGTGCTGGTTATTACCTTTAAAGCCCTACATGGTAGTGGACCAGGATACCTAAGAGACCGCATCGTCCCAAGGACATCTGTCCATCCCATCAGAGCAGACTGGAGAGGCTCTCTGGTTGTGCCATTGGCCAGAGAGGCCCACCTCTCTGGCACTAGAAGAAGGGCCTTCTCTGTGTCTGCCCCGGCTCTATGGAACCTCCTGCCAATAGAGTTATGCATGGAGACAGAGCTGCTGTCCTTTAGGAAAGGAGTGAAAACCTGGCTGTCGGGTCAGGTCTGGGGGATGCATGGAACAATATCCCCAGCCAATTGGATGATTTGATCTCCCGTGCTTTTTAGCTGTAACTCCTAGTTTTAGTCTTTTTAACCTTTTTAATATTTTAACCTTTTAATTAGTTTTAATTATTTGATTGTTATTGATGACGTGTTGTGAATCACCCTGAGTCTCTTCGGAGAGGGGGGCGATAAACAAGCATGAATAATAAATAAATAAATAAATAAATAAATAAATAAATAAATAAATAAATAAAACTGAGAGATGATATTACAGTGACAGTTTAGCATCCAAAAGACTACAAAGCTGTGTCAAGTCTGTGCCCCCCCTCCCAACACTGCCAGGAGCTCCCCGGGCCAGTCCAGGGCTCAGAAGCTGCTACAGCGGCAGGACACCACTCCCCTGCAGATGGGGCAGGGTGGCTGTTGTGCCACTGGATACTGAGACCTCCACCTGCTCCAGCATCATGGCCCCCGCCCTAGGACCAGGGCTTGGAGGGCCGCTGAAGCTGCGCATGGCAGGACTTTGCCATGGTGTGGAGAGGCTGGGGTATTGTTGTGTTGATGCTCTGTTTATGTATTTTTGAAATGTTTTGTATGATGTATTGATATAGTATTTTGTAATTGTTTTGTTATCTGATATTTTGTTATATGATATTTGTAGCTGTGATATATTGTCTTGTTGTGACTCCCACTCATTTTGTAACTTTGACTGGGGATTCCTTGAAATGTTCTTGTTTTTGATACTTTGTTATTTGATATTGTAACTGTGATGTAGTGTTTTGTTGTGAGCCGCCCAGAGTTGCTATATGCAACTGGGGAGGCATATAAATTGAAGAAGAAGAAGAAGAAGAAGAAGAAGAAGAAGAAGAAGAAGAAGAAGAAGAAGAAGAAGAAGAAGAAGAAGAAGAAGAAGAAGAAGAAGAAGAAGAAGAAGAAGAAGAAGAAGAAGAAGAAGAAGAAGAAGAAGAAGAAGAAGAAGAAGAAGAAGAAGAAGAAGAAGAAGAAGAAGAAGAAGAAGAAGAAGAAGAAGAGGCAATCTTGTTTTCTCCCATTTAAGATCCAGACCAGAGGACTGAAATGACAAACACTGGTGAGAAATTCCTGATGTGGAGAACTGTTCAGCAATTTACTGGGCTATGTCTGAAGATGGTGGACACTCTTTCACTGAAGGTTTTTAAACAGAGGTTGGATGACCATCTGTCAAGTATTCTTCAGCTATGAATTCCTGCATAAGCAAGGGTTGATGTTACTCAGGATCCCTTCCAGCTCCACAGTAATGTACAGTGGTACCTCGCTTAAAGAGCATAATGTGTTCCACAGGATTGCTCTTTAAGCGAGTTTGCTCTTGAAGAGAAACGCCATTGTAAATGACCAGTTGTGATGTCGGGGGGGGGGGATTCTGAACCCCAATTTAGTTGTTAAGCGAGTTTTTGGTTGGTTTTAGTTGTTAAGCGAGGCGACCATTCTGAGAAAATTCTGCTCTTTAGAGTTACTCTCTAAGCGAGGCACTCTTTATGTGAGGTTTTACTGTACCATGATTTCCCCCCATTCTGGTCATGCAGATGCCCATCCACAGCAAGCCCACCACCACCCAGTGGTATCTCCCAGGAAGTCAATACTAACCTGTAGAACTGCTGTGGTAGCAAACTGACCTTTTCGTTCACCTGGCAAGCAGAAACTGAAACTCACTATTTATTTATTTTATTTATACTCTGCCCATCTAGGGGATTTTCCTACTCTTGGATTTGCTTGTAAAATAGTAGATACTGTAGCAGGTCCATAGCATTTAGGATAGGGACAGCATCTTGACCTCCTCCCAAGGGAGAGGTGGAAACGTATATTAAAGGCAAAGGTTGCCCTTGCTAAAGCCAGTTGTATCCGACTCTAGAGTTCAGTGCTCATCTGTTTATAGCCAAACAGTCAGTGCTGTCTGTGTCTGCAGATGTTTCCATGGACATATGGCAGGCATGCCTCAACATCAACGTGTATGGAACACTGTTTACCTTCCCACCAAAGTGGTCCCTATTTATCTACTTGCAATTTCTTGCTTTCAAGAAATTGAAAGAGCTCACTCTCTGGCGAGTTCAGCATCTTAACCTCTTGAGCCACCGCAGTCCCTAAACATGTATTACAGTAATGCAAATAGCCATTAGCAGTGCTATCTTCTACTGTATTTATTTATGGCATTTATATTTCATCTGTCTTTCAAGGGTTTCCAGGTCCTTTTCATCCTGATAGCCTTTGGTGGGCATCAGCAGGTTTGCACCAGTTAGTCAGAACCGGTAGCAGAAATTCTGGCTGGCTTTCCCCCTGGCCACACCCACCATACCACACCCATAGTGTGGTAGTAACATTTTTTTGAGCCCACCACTGCTGACAGCAGCCCCACCAGGGCGGGGTTAAGCACATGGCCTCTCCTCTACAGCCACTCAACACAATCTCATCTGGAATCAGGATCTGAAACGGGCCCTCCCCCCCCCTCTCAATCCGATTCACTGCTAAACGCTCTGACCAGTGGTGGGATGCCCAAAATTTTACTACCCCACCGTGATGTCATCACAGTGTGGGCGGAGCTAACATCATGATGTCATGACATTGTGGGCGGAGCCAAAGAAAATAAATAAATAAATAATAAAATAAAATAAAAATAAGCACACACACACACACCTCAACCCACCCACCCACCCACTACACAAGGACAACAAGGAAGACAACAAGGAGGACAACAAGGAGGCCGTTCATATGTGCCAAGCCCAAGCACTGTAGGCGTGCATGCACATCAAGTGCTTGGTGCATGCGCAGTGGGGAAACCAGTGAAAAGGTAAGCCCTGAAGGTGGTTCCCCCCAAAAGCTGCTACCAGTTCTCCGGGACACTGGGAAAAGTTACTACCGGTTCGGCGGAACTGGTGAGAACCTGTTACATCCCATCACTGTTAGCCCGCACCACCCTTGTCGCTCCCTGAAGCGGAAATAAAACATGCCCATATGTTGGGGGCCAGATCCGGTCCCTGGGCCGTACTTTGGGCACCCCTGGGTCACCGGACTGTCCCAGCCGAGACCGGGCACCTTTCTCCTTTCCGGATCCTTCCTGCGAGGTGATCTCCCTTCCCCGAGGGGCGGAGCGAGGATCCTCCCGTACCCACCCACCCCCGGCGGCCCCGCCCGCCCGCCTTCCTGATCCCCGGGCTTCCGAGGGAGCCTGAGCCAGGTGCCCAACCGAAGGGGGGGACCGCTGCCTGCTCTCCCTGCCCGCCTCCCGCACACCTTCGCGGGCTCTCCAGGCGCTAGGCTGGGATATCCAGGAGCAGCGGAGCCGTCCAGGCGACAACCCCCCCCCCCCCCAGCCGGACCGCAGGGCGCAGAGATCAGCCGCGGCAGCTGCTGCTCCGACGACTCGAGTCGATGTTCGTCTGTGTTTGTGTGTGTCCCTCCTGAGCAGCCGATTGGCTGGGGGCGCCCTCGACGTCACGATTCGGAGTTCCTATAAACGTCCCCTAAACATAACGGGCTTCGGACAAGTTCTGAGAGGAGTCGGGATCCACCACAGACCCGCCGCGGCTGCAGGAGGCGGCGCGTCCCGTCGAGCCGTGCGTGCTCTTGCCTCTGGCTGCCTCTTGCCTCTGCAGCGAGCGGGAGCTGAGCGCCTGGGACCCCGGGGCTCCGTCTCGCCAGGACAGGGGGGCTTCTGACTCCTGCGGAAGTGCGCCCCGTCCGAGGGGACCGGCGGCTCCTCCTGCTGCCTTTATGGAAGCGGTGAGTGCCGCCGCTTTTGCACAGCCTCCCCCGCTGGGCGCCAACGGCAGCGGCGGCCCCGGCGCGGGCAACTCCACCGCCTCCGAAGAAGGCTGGGTGGTGGGCATGGGGATCCTGATGTCCCTGATCGTGCTGGCGATCGTCTTCGGCAACGTGCTGGTGATCACCGCCATCGCCCGCTTCCAGAGGCTGCAGACGGTCACCAATTGCTTCATCACGTCCCTGGCTTGCGCCGACCTCTTGATGGGCGTCGGGGTGATCCCTTTCGGCGCCAGCCACATCATCCAGCGCACCTGGAAGTTTGGGAACTCTTGGTGCAACGTGTGGACCTCCATCGACGTGCTGTGTGTCACTGCCAGCATCGAGACGCTCTGTGTCATTGCGGTGGACAGGTACTTTGCCATCACTTACCCTTTCAAGTACCAAAGCTTCTTGACCAAGAATAAAGCCAGGATGGTCATCCTGTTAGTTTGGGTCATTTCCATCTTAACATCCTTCTTGCCTATCCAGATGGGTTGGTACAAAGCCAACACGCCTGAAGCCGAGAAGTGCTACAGCGATGAGAGCTGTTGCGACTTCTTCATCAATGGAGAGTACGCCATCATTTCTTCCATCATCTCTTTCTATTTGCCACTGGTGGTCATGGTTTTTGTCTATGGCAGGGTCTTCCAGATTGCCCAGAAGCAACTCAAGAAGATAGACAAGTCCGAGGGGAGGTTCCATCAGCAAAACTTGCAACAGGAGCCACACTCCAGGAAGGGAAGTCACAGGAGAGTGTCCAAGTTCTGCCTGAAAGAACACAAAGCTCTGAAAACCCTGGGCATCATCATGGGCACCTTCACGTTGTGTTGGCTCCCTTTCTTCATTGTTCACTTTGTGCATGCCATTGATGAAACCGTGATTCCTCATTTCTTGTATGTTCTTTTGAACTGGCTGGGATATGTCAATTCAGCCTTTAACCCCTTGATTTACTGCCGGAGCCCAGACTTCAGGTATGCTTTCCAGGAGATCCTCTGCTTCCGGAGAGCTGCCCTCAAAATGTATGTCAATGGATATTCCAATAGCAATGGGAAAACTGACTTCAATGGGGATGACAATGGCTTTCACATGGCAGAAGAAAAGACCAAGGAATTGGTGTGTGAAGAAGGGGACCCCCCTCCTGGGGAAAACATTTTGCACTGTAAAGGTACTGTGTTGCATGATAGCATTAAGTCTGAGGAAGCCAAGTTTAGCAGCGATGATGCCCTGTTAGCATAATTGCTGTTGTTCCCTCTGCTGACTCTTAAACAGGGAGTAGAATATAATGGCTACCTGGGCAACTGCAACTGAGTGGAAGTTTACTCCAGATGTGGGGGTGTCCCAGCTGGCTTATTGGCAGACCATGGAGAGCATTTGAGTGGGGGCATCTCTGGAAGTGTCTGACCATCTATTCCTATTATAACATTTTCTTCCATTGAGGGTTAAGCCATGGTTGAAACCTGCCCACAATGGAGTTTCTTGTTGAAATGGAGTTTCACCATGTTCATCTACCTCACAGATGTAAGAGTAATGCTGCACAGAGCTGCTTTTCTAAAGGTGAAATCCCTACACTCCAGAAGGAATTTGGTGCTACTGATGGCTCACTCTTAACAAAAGATGATAGCTCTACAGATTACTCTAAAACATGATATAAGGGTTGTTTGTATATGTTTTAAGAATGCTGCAAGGTCAAGTGTTTACAATATATATATTACATAATTGACTGAACTGCTTGAACATCTTCATCACTGCATTTGGCTACTCTCAAGTTCTTGCATAGAGTGTGTCTGCTGTGCAGGAATCAGTGCAAACATAAACTGAAATGGTTGGTATCAGCCCAACAAACAGCACATTTGGATGCCGCTACATTTTTTCCCACTCAGACAAGACCACAGCACTCAGCTTGTTTTCATGGTTCTGTAGTTATGAAACACAGATATGTATGCCCAGAGTTGAGTGATGGTGAAGCCAATCCCCCTTCCTCGCCCATTTATTAGATCATCTCTATAGGAATAGTCTGTGGGCATCTCCCTGGGCTTGGACTCAATGTTCCATATTTAGAGTCCTGGTAAACAAAAGGCATAGTCTTGAATAGTATGGAACTGGTGTGGAGCCTCCTTCTTGAAAAACCATTGCCCCAAACTTTATACTCTTGTTGACAATAACTTGGATGTTTCTTGAGACCTCAGTAGAGTGAAGAGCTTCACCTCATTTCTGTTCCTGTGAAAAATAATATTCTTCCTCTGATGATACAGAGACAAAAGTACCTGCTTATGCCCATGGTTTTGTTTACTCTTCCCTGACGTATTAGTCCAGTCATGACAGGAAGGTAAAGGTATTTATTGCTCACTGCAGCTGTGCTCTGCTTGGTTTGGGTCAGGAAGTAGTTTCAAGCAGTTCCCATTTAAGGACCCCTGGTTAATTGCTTAGTTTTATGGAGCAATTTCCAAAGGCATTAAGCTACTTTAGCTATAATAAAGACAGTAAAAGTCCCTTCTTTGCAACTGCCACTTTTTCTGTTTGACTCAATGCACAAGAACCTGCAGGCAATGAATTCTGGAATAAAAACAGGATTGATCTGGGTCATTTATATAATATTGTTAAATTAGTACCCAGTGTACTTGATGCTCTACCTTGTCCCTGCCTGGAGGATTTTTAGGCTATACAAAGGACTTGTGTGTAGTCATTAGCGTTTTAGGTTCATTGACTTGTCTAGCTGTTTCCCTGTACCCTACCAGACTATGACCTCTTTGCCTTCATGTCTTTCAACAAAATTGCCTGAATTGCTAGAGATGGAAAACACTGCGTCACAAAATAGTCCTGTCCTCATGGGGGGGGGGGGATTCTCCATCTGAACAGGAGCTACAACACATGTGTACTTTGGTTCTTTCCTTCCTTCTCTTGTCCAGCTGCAGCTCTCTGTCATGCCTGATCCAGAGAGTTTCCAAGCGAACTAGAACCAGATTTTTAAGATGCACAGGAGACAGGAGATGTAGATGGGAGCGTGTGTTAAAAAAAAAATCTTCAAAAGAGAATTGTATTGAATTATTAGTTTACCAGAGAAATGTTTTGATTCTTGAAGTATTCTAAAAACCCTTTGATTTTAGATTTGGATCAGAGACTTACCATGGAGGTTGTAGGGGGTTGGAAATGCAAGAATAGTCTTCCTGAGAACATTTAGTTCTGGTTTAAATGTAGGGGAGGGCAGAGGAAAAGGGCACATATTCATCTTGACTGGGCTAGCAAATATTACCAGTCTACCATGTGAGTGGCTGGATAGGCCCAGCCCCACCTGATTGCAGATCATGATGTTGCTCTCTGTCACACACAAGCCCATATTTGTCATGAAACATATGATTGCATTCCTTCCCTTGGCACACAGCTCCCTCATCTGGCAATCAATATAGAAATGCACTGGTGAAGAGAGAGGAAGAGGTGAAAGAAAAGAGGCAACTTTTTCTCAAATCTGGAGGACTTGTTGCAACAAAGCTGATGATTCATTAACTTTGTTGTTCAGCAAAATCAGCATTTCTGCACACGTTTTGGAAATAATCTCCAGCTGTTCCCTAGATGTTTTATAGGTTTCTGTGAAATGGCTAGAGCTGATTATAAGGAGAGGAAAAGGCGAGACTCTTCAAGTTAAGTACTTTGGTGAAAGAATATAATTGAATTGTGTGGCAGTGTCCCAGAGAGTGCCCTGACCCAAGCATAATAGAAGAGTTTACTTCGACCTTTCAAATCCCGTTTGCTCATGGCTGCCGATCATTTGGGGGGCGGCAGGGGGGGGGGAGAGAAGCAACATGAGATCCTTTTTGCAGAACTGACAAAACTGAAATACTGTACAGGAATCACTAGAGTCCAGCTGTTACTTACACTGCTGCTGTTCAGTTGATTTGGTTTGCTAGATTTCCCCCCTTGTCATGTCATATGGGTTTTCCTAATGCTGGTTGCCAGCTCCCCTGGGATGTCAAATGGGGGCAGCTGACAGTCAGACAGGAGCAAACAGGTGCAGAATAGCAGAGGGAATCGGGGGTGTGAGGTAAATGAAAGGCCAGAGCTGGCTCCTATGCATGTCTTCAGAGAGGAAAGCTACGTTCTAAAGTCAGGCTCTTTGGTGATAGCATGGAGTAAAAAAGGAGGCAGGTGGCCCCAAGTATTCACTAGAGTTTATTTTGAAATTAACATTTTCATTTATATCCTACCCCCTCTAGTACGGGGGGGGGGGGGCAACCTTGGCACACCAGCTGTTCTTGGAATTCAATTCCCAGAAGCCCAAGTCAGTACTGCTGCTGATCAGGGCTTCTGGGAATTGAAGTCCAAGAACAGCTGGAGTGCCAAGGTTCACCACCACAGCTCTAGAACCATATTTAGTTCTTTTCAAATTCTTGCTGAGCATAATATGGGAAAGAGCCAAAGACAAACACAGCAGAGAATAATGCAGTCTGCATCCAGTACAAGGCAGTGACCTGTTTTCCATTCCTCTTGTCTATCCATCTTCTCATAGCATTTGTATTATTTCTCCCTTTAGTATTTGGATTGCTGACCTGAGGCCTTCACAACAGTTACAAACTGAAATTACGAACTACTGTATTTTGAATTCCCCCAAGTAGTCAGAGATTTTTGTTCCCATTGCTGTGAGAAGCTGAGAAGAGGTTAATGCTTATCTCTCTCTCTTTCTCTGGGATTTTTTTTTTGCAGTTTTGTACTTGTTGACAAGTTTGCAGTCTCAGTTTCTTCCTGTCCAACAGTTTTAGTGGGGTTAGTGTACCATTTCCAGCTCCATTTTAAAAAACACCCCTGAGGTTTACTGTGATAGGGAAAAAACTTGGGCTTGTGTCCATTCATTTCTATTTCTGGCATGGTCATAAGGAGAAGACTGGAAGTCTCATTTCCATTTTGATTAATGGTAGTCTACTGTCATGTCCGCAGCTCTGTGGTGGCTTAGTGGTTAAGACGCTGAGCTTGGAGACTGGAAGGTTGGGTTTCGATACCTGAGTGTCTTATGACAGATTTTGGGGACATAAAAGGAGCCTCATTCTGACATTCCCTGAGTGGAGTTTCTCCAGCAAAAATCCTTTCAACCCAGAGTAATTTCTGACACAAACATTATTATTTACTGCCATGTCCAACTTCAAACAGTGGTTAATCTTAATACTGGTTTCCTGAAACAAGCAGTGTCATAACCCATAAGATGAAATTGGCTATTTTCATCTTAATAACAATTAATAACTAGAGTTAGTCTGGATTAAGTAAGAAGCTGTGGTAATTTTTATAAAAATGGAAGTAAATATTCTTAATCTCTTTGCATCCATGTCAGAAGGGAAGGGAGAGTGCATTACCCTAAAACTCACTGCCTTTTGAGCATGGTTTGTTGTGAACACTCAAAGTGAATGAGTGTGCTACTTGAAAATGAACAGCAGCAGCTGAAAGGGGAAGCAAACAGTGGAGAAGAATGAGGATGTGAAATAGGGAATTGCTGTAGGTATACAAGGAAGTAGAGGAAGGCTCCAGTGGCTTGGACAGTTTAGCATTACAAAATGTCTTCTGTTCCTTCTGAGAGTTGCTGTCTCCTTATGATATGAGTCATAATAGCCTTATTTGACATCAGAACTTCATAATAATGTTTGCACCTGCACCTCTAGTTTAAACATTTAAGGGGCAAAACAGAATTCCTAGCTTGGAATTATATTGCCTAACATTCAAAGAGAAGTTCCTCCATCTAGTTGAAAGAGTCTTTGAACAATAGTCTATTTACTTCAACTGCATTTCCCTAATTCAGCTGAAATTCTTCTGTTATCAGAAATAACCTGTTTAAACACTGAATTTTTCAAAATTCCCTCAACCCAACTAGCCCCAGCTAGAAAAGGCCTACTGAATCAACAGAACTTACATGAATCTTGACTTCAGAAGCCCAATTAATTCAATGAATCTCCTCTAGGTGAAACTAATGTTTTGGTTTTAGGCCTAAGAATCTGCTGTGTGCTTTGAATGTATTTCTTTATATGAAGAAATATCCAGTAATGGCATATCTAATTCTGTGGGCAGCCTGTTAACATTGTTACTGGAGGATTCTAGTAGGAAGTTCCCTAGAATAGTGCCTTGATGAATAAAACATTGGCAAGGAAAATAACACTTTGTTCTGCTGTTCAAGAATAGAAAGAAAAAAAATAGAGCTACTTATAAGGTCTTGTAATCTCACCTCATTAAAAGGAGGCCAAAGCACTTTACCTATATATTTGTGTGTGTTTGTGTGTATACTATTGTATATAAATATATGGACTATTTTATTTTATTTTGTTATTGTCTGAAGCATTGTGATTTCAATGGTAGGGGGGAATCTGTTTGCACTTTGCTATGAAAATTGGTATCTGTTTTCATTGGGTTATTCATGACGTCTGCAGGACAGACATCTCAGTAGGAGAAAACAGAGGACCGCCCCAGTTTTCAGAGCAAGAACTCAAGCCTACAATGGATTGTTAAATTGATATCAAGCGTATAATCTGTGTTGTGTGGACCAAAATGAATTTTCTGACGAAGAGTTGTTTGTGCTCAAAATATATTTGAGACCTTTGTTTTGTACATATTAAAGCACTGGTCGTACTTTTGGTGGTTTTTTTATGCTCCAGTTTTTGCTTAGCAAACACCACAACGGACATAAGCACATTTCACTAAACCTGATGCATTTTAATTTGACTTGTGCTTCGTGCAATAGTCCTGTGTTAGAAAATGCAGACCTAGATTTCTTTCTAACTGTCTCCTTTGGCAGAACTAGTAAAAGAATTGCTGAGTGTATGAAAGAGGCTGTTTGCAGCTCAGAGGTTTGCAAACCTAAACTTCCCTCTTTCCAGCTACAATCAAACATTTGTAAAAATGACACTCGTGAGCAGCAGAGCTAAAGCTTATTTCCCATACCATGATGCACCTTCATAAACTTTCCACTTGTGCCCTCTTGTGCTTCAGATTTGTTTTTATTTAAGCCAAGTTATTAAGGGACTGAAAAGCCCTTCCCTTCCTGAAGTTGGATGCAAGAGGAAGGACATACTACTTCAGGCTCTGGAGGGGAAATTCTTTCGGTTGCATGGAAAGGAGCGAGAAACTAACATCTTTCCATTTAGAACACTTGTCAATACATTGTGAACTGTAGTTTTCATCCTCACAAAATTTCTCCTATATTTTCTTATTAACTCTCAGGTTTCAATCCTAAACTGATTTACTGAGGGCTAAATATCACTGAATACCATGGGATTTGTTTCTGAGTAATATGTATTGGCTTGTACTGGAAATATGAGACAAGCAGTCTCATCCTGTTTACTAATCACGTTTACTCAGAAGGAAGTCCCACTGAATGCAGTTGACATCGTTTGTTAGATACATTTCTATCCCACAGTGATGTTTTAACATTTTCCCCAGTTGAGTTTAAGGCAGCATATGTGACTTTTCTCCTCCCAGGTTTTCCATGACAACCACTCTGTTGATTGTTAGGGTTTGAGACTGATCCCTACAAGCCTCCCCCCCCCCCCAGTGACTTTCCTGGCTCAACAGGGGCTAGAACCTGAATCTTTGAAGTCACAGCCCAGCTATCTAACCTCTGCATCACACTGGCTCTCACAAGTAGGCTTGCAGATCTGAAAGAAACATGCTATAAGGATAAATTGACCATGGAAGAAGGACAGAGGGTAAACTAGGGACAAGCAACCAGTTTGGCCGCTTATGAATTAAATGAGCCCAATTGGATTGGTCAGAATTACGTACTTTCTGCCTGATTCAGCAGTCTGGACAATAAAGGAAAGCCAGAATGTAGTTCTATTCAGGGACCTCTACCTGAGGACAGATTAGTTGGTGGGATTACGAAAGTGTCTACATGCCTCACCCAGAAACCACTCCGATTATCCAAAGGTCTGAAACAGAGCTTGCCAAGTGCATACAAATACATTTTGCAGAACCTTGTGCTAAACCCATGAAAGTCTTGCTGAATTATAGATGGGATGGAGACATAGGGTGTGTCCAGCCCTTTCACTGTCAATAGTTTCAGGCAAGAGGCTTGAACAGAGCATTCATGTCTCCAAAATGTGATGAATCGACAGTCATACAAAGAAGACACTGGGGTGGGGGAACAGAAGGACTCGCCTATCTTCACTGGCAGCTCTAACTTCTCCTCAGGGACTAGAATATCACCCACACTATCCAGCTACAGCATCATAGGGGAAGGGATGATGAAATTATCTCCCACTCCCCTCAAGCTGTTCAGGGACATTTCTGAAAGACTTTTGAGGAAGCTTGATGTAAAGTTGGTATTTACTGTCACTCGTGCATCTCCTTCCTTTATTTTAACAATATCAAAACTTTAATGCCTCATTCTTAATCTTCCCCAGGTAGGCTAATTCTCTTTCTTTCTTTCTTTTTTGCTCTTTATGCTTATTGCTTCTTTGAGTCAGTGGGTACATTTTTCTCATTGCTGTATTAATAAAACAGTAACATTATAGTGTGACACTTTTCCCCTCCAATTTGGCTTCAATTTTTAAATTTAGGTTTGATTTTTTTCCACCTCCTTTCTTGTTTGTTTGATACTTTGTACTTACTTGCATCATCTGTTTGCCCTCTGTGTCTGCATGTGTGCTAGTTATGAGCATACATATAAACTATGGCTTATTGTACAAGCAGTTTGCCTCCATCAGACACATTGTGCTAGTAGTGCAAAAAAGCACCATGGATGTTAGTATTATAGAAAAGCAAATTTTAAAGATGCATATCACAAAACCCCCTGGATCTACCTGTCTGAAACTAAGTAGGATCAACCTCCTTGTCCTTCAAGAGTGAGCTGGCATATATATCCTGATTCAGGCCAAATAAATCTGTAAGGGAGATACCATTTGATGCATTTATATGAAAAATAAGGGGTGAGAGATACAGCTATATTTTACAGGCACAAAAATATTGGTCAGCGAGACTCTTTGAATTGTTTAAAATTAGTTGTTTCAGACCTGAACCAGAATGAATCATGGTGGAATGTTGTTGTTGTTCAGTCGCACAGTCGATTCTGACCCTTTGTGACCCTATGGACCATTGCCCTCCAGGCACCTCTGTCCTCCACCATCATCCTCAACCCACCCAGCTCTGTGCCCATTGTGTAAAAAAAATACCATCTAGCCCAATGGTGGGATGTCAAAATTTTCACTACCCCATCATGACATCATCACAGTGTGGGCAGAGTTAACATCACGATGCCATGACATCATGGGCAGAGCCAACATCATGATGTCATGATGTTGTGGGCGGGGTCAAATAAAAATAAAATAAAAATAAGCACACATGCACACACACACCCCTCAACCCACCCACCCACCCACAACACAAAGCCGTAAATAAAATAAATAAATAAATAAATAAAATTAAAATACACCCACCCACCCACCCACTCCAAACACAAATCAACCAGAACTTTTAAACCACAGCTGAAAGCTTACTCTGGCTAATCTTTCTCACACTAGGTCAGATGGAAGGAACTACAGAATGAACTTGCCACAAGATGGCTTCATTTTGGCACTTTTCAACTTTTCAACAGTTAAAGAAGTTAGGTACTAAGTCTTTGCCTAACCAGTTCTCTAGGATAATATGCCTTAATGTAAATGTAAAACAGCTGTACCTCCTTAAGGGTTCTTCAATTGGAACAGCAATTGGAACAGCACAGGTGTAGCTTATTGACGGGGTAACTCCAAGACTTTACTTAAAATACCCAAGCCAGGTCACCAGGCCTTTTTAGGAACTGTGGTTGTACATCAGTATAGGTAAAGGTATTAAATACACATTAAAATACACACAGACACACCACATCCAAAAGTGAGTCACTTACCCTGGAGAGCAGGCTATAGGGAGCTTCAGGCTAGCAGGTTCTCTTCCTCCTCCCCACTTGGGAGGACAGCAAGGAGGCAGTGCATATGTGCCAAGCACTGTAGGCGTGCATGCGCACCAAGTGCTTGGTGCGCATGCACAGTGGGGGAACCAGTGAAAAGATAAGCCCTGAAGGTGGTTCCCCCAAAAGCTGCTACCTGTTCTCCGGGACACTGGGAAACGTTACTACCGGTTCTGGTGAACTGGTGCGACCCTGTTACATCCCATCACTGATCTAGCCATCTCATTTTTGGCTGCCCCCTTCTTTTCTTGCACTCCACCTTTCCCAGCATCAAGGCCTTCTCAAGTGAATCCTCCCTTCTCATTTGATGTCCAAAGTATTTTATTTCATCTTCACTATTTGATCTTCCAAACAGCAGTCAGGGTTGATTTCTTCTAAAATCGACCTATTTGTTCTCCTCGCTGTCCAGGGGACTCTCAAAACTCTCCTCCAACATCACATTTCAAAGGTATCTATTCTTCTGCACTCAGCTTTCCTCATGGTCCAGCTCTCACAACCATACATTACCACTAGGAATACCATTGCTTTGACTATGCAAATTTTTGTTTTCAAGGTGATGTCTCTGCTTTTAACTATGTTCCCCAAGTTTCTCATTGCTTGCCTCCCAAGAATCAGTCACCTTTTTTATTTCATGGCTGCAATCACCATCTGTAGTGATCTTTGATCCTAAGAAAGTAAAGTCTGCCACTGCTTCTACTTCTTCCCCATCTATTTTCCAGGGACTTATATGGCCTGTTGCCATTATCTTGGTTTTCTTGATGTTGAGTCTCAAGCCAGCTTTTGCACTCTCTTCTTTCAACCTAAGCAGCAGCTTGTTTAGGTCTTCCTCACTTTCTGCTATTAAGGTAGTGTCATCTGTGTATCTCAAGTTGTTGATGTTTCTCTCAGCAATTTTGATCCCAACTTGTGATTCATCCAGCCCTGCATTGAGCATTATGTCCTCTGTATAAAAGTTAAATAAGCAGGGTGATAAAATGCAGCCTTGTCTTACTCCTTTTCCTATTCTTAACCACTCTGTCATTCCATATTCTGTCCTAATTGTTGCGTCTTCGCTCATGTACAGATTTCTCATGAGGCATATAAGGGGTTCTGGTATTCCCATCTCTTTAATTACTTGCCACAATACAGAAGTAGACTTGTTTCTGATATTCCTTTGTTTTCTCCATGATCCAACATATGTTGGCAATGTGGTCTCTAGTTCTTCTGCCTCTTCGGAACCCAGCCTGAACTTCTGGTAATTTTCTTTCCACATGTTGCTGAAGTCTATCCTGTATTATCTCGAGCATAACCTTGATAGCGTGTGGGATGAGCGCAATTGTTCGATAATTTTGAACATTCTTTGGCATTACACTTTTTTGGGATTGGAACGTATACTGATCTTTTCCAATCCTGTGGCCTAAACCAAATCAGAACTTTTATCTCAATCATAAAATTGAAGAGTTGTCCTTGCATTGTCCTCTGGTGGGATAAAATATCATTATTATTTTTTACCATACATGAAATTTTCAGAGCTATTGTCAAAAATCAGGATTCTGTGAGTTTTTTTACCCACAAATTCTTTCATAAGCACACATTTTCTTAATGGCTTTTTTCATTGTCACTATCATCAAAATAAGCCCCATTGACTAAAGTATGATTTAAAAATAAATGAATTCCCACATCAGCATGCATAGAATTAGGAGGAAATGTGTTAATATTCAAACAAAAAATCTCCTAAACCTGAAACCTAGCATGTTTGTAATTAAAAGAAAAAAACAACACATGGATATACTCTGCATATCAGTCAAAGTGCTGATATTTCTAAGCAATTCCAAGTGAAGAATCTAATCATATCCCCTTTGTCCTATGATACCAAGTGACTAGTCATCATGAAGAAACATGAAGTGAGTAGAAGGACACAATGATAAAAGCAAACAAACCTAACACTCCCCACAGTGCTTAGTATTGTCATTAATGATATTGTCAATAGGACTAAAGTTTGTCTGGTGAACCCTTGGCATTTCAACCTCACAGTGAGTGCAAGCTGGACCTTAGTTGAGAAACTCAAATCAAGCTGGAAATTGTTATTGATGAGGGGGAGCCCATTTCATCCTGGAAAGATACAGCACTATAGTACAGTATGTTGTTAGAACTGAACACACATGGAAAAACCAAGAGCTTTTATTCAGCTCTTGAGAGGCAAAGGAGTTTGTGATGTAACCAGGAAATTTTAAAAGCTCTTTCCTTGTTCATGCCTGGCACAGATATGTGTCTATGATTTATAATCTGCAAAAGTGAAACACTCCTGAGATGCTCCTTCTGGGTAGAAAAGGACTCTGTTGGGCACACTTTTCAGCACAGAAATACATATTTAATGCCTTCAAAGACTGCTAATAGAATAGAATTGCTTACTGCTGTAGAGGTGCCGTCGTTGTCATTGTCGGTGGCATTTCTGCCACTATTTCCAGACTGTCTGCTGCCCCTACCAGCAGTGGGAGAGTCTGGGGACCATATCAACTCGGTTCCAACCTTCTTCCAAGTTCCCTGGGCAGTTCTATAGCTGGGAGACCCGTGTTTTCATCTGTAACGCTGCCCAGGGAGCTTGGACAAAAGTTGGAACTGAGCGGATGAGGTCACCACTCTCCCGCTGCTGGTAGGGGCAGAAAATGTGCTCCCCTGGCAGGCAGACAAACCACTCAGGAAGAAGCAGTGGCGTGGAAAAGGTAGGGAGATTTCGTTGTCATTTTGTGGGGGTGGGGGAACGATCACATCTGACATAGTTTGGCTTTTTCAGGCAGTTTTTGTAATTTTTAAAAATTATTTTTGGTCCATTCGGGACTGTTTTCCCTTTGTGTGGGTGGAGGATGATTGTGTCTGGCATATTTTGGATGTTTTGGTGGGATTTTGTATTTTTGTTTGGATTATTTTTGGTCTGGTTAGGACTTTTGTTTTTATTTTCAATGCATTCCTATGGGAAAATGTGCTTCGGCTTATGATTTTTTTGGTCTATGACAGAGGCTGTTGGAATGGACCTCTGTCATAATCTGGGGTTTTACTGTACTGGAAAACTAAATCAGAGTGATTCTCAGCCTGTATTACATTTAGAATAAGGATAGGGGCTGTGGATTGATTTGGGAATTTTCCATTCATACTGAATGTGACAACAGCCGACAAACCCCTCCTACTATCCTTCCTTCCCCTGGTCTTTCCTTTTTTTGGTCCCATCCCTGCTGATCCTTTTATTGGGGTGTAAATCTGGGAAATACAGTGGTACCTCATACAATGATTTTAATCAATTCCACGTGGCTTGATGTTGTATGAAACAATTGCTACATGATGCATGCACCATATAGCAATTTTCCCTATGGGATGCATTGTACAATGATTTGGTTTTGCTAAGTGTTTTTTTCCTATTGAAAAATTGTTGTACGGTTTTTTCTATAGGGAAAATTGTTGTGCGGGATGCCATTTTTTTCAAAACCTAATTGTTATGAGATTTTGTTGCTATGAGGTTCCACTGTAATCATAACATTGAGCCAGTGAAAAGGTGATAGGATTATCTACTGCTACTGTCATATATGTAAGAAAGTTTTAAAATCCAGAGAATGATTGTGGGAGATGAAAGAATGATTGGCCATTGTATTGATCCAGCTATAGTTCTGGCATTTGTCTATTGACCCATGTTTGCATAATTGGCTCTGTGACATTGATTCTCCTTATATATGTAAACATATTTTCCATGAACCAGGCTGCTTCATTGATGATTAATCAAGACTCAATGTGCTGCTTACATATTATTTTAAACAATTTTGTAAGTAATGTTTTGTTGAGATTTTACTGAAGTTGTTACTTCAGGAGCACCCCGTAGGCTTCATACAAGGTACAGAGTTGTTAGACTATGTTGTAAATTTTTGCCCTCAGGACAGTAATCTGAAATATCTTGGGAGATAATGCAAAGTTTAGAAATCCATCAGCTGACATTTCAACCACAGATAGTTTCTTAACATCAGCATATTATATGCTGACCTCCAATGTTTGCATTAGATCAACATCCATGTAGGTCTTTTACTGTGTTGTCTGTAGCCTAAGCTTTAGGTCTGAGATTCAATTGATGGCTTTTGCAGCTTGAATTCCAACCTAAAGCTTAGGCTTGAAGTTTTTCTGTTCATGCTGCCATTCAAAATTTTCATTTTGCTGGGCATTTATATTGGTTGCCATTGTCCTGCTAAATATTACCAATTGGGATATTTACAGTTCTTGCTTTTCTGCCTCCCAGCTAGTGGATGGTAGTTATTCCCCATAAATGCAACTGAGATGATGAGAATGAGAAGGATATGCTAACTAATCATTTCTCATTTATGGGGACCCTTTTCAGGGTGGGCTTTTTTTCAGGGGGCAGAGAAATTGTTTACTACCCCCTTCTTCTGGGGCGTCTTGGTTCTGTGCAGCTTCTTCAAGGCTACACAGGTTGGCTATTTTCTGGAGAGGTCTATTGGGGAATTGATTGCATATTTTCAAATCTTCCAAGTTTCTTGCACTGTGTTATTTTCTTTGTGAATGTCTCCAGGGATTTGGGCTGGGGCAATGTTACATATCAAGCATGTTATGACACTGCTACAAACAGCACACTTGGTCTGTCGGCTTACACTAAAATACTCAGGAAATTTAGGATAGTGGAAGAAGAAATACTTTCCCAGTTTCCCTTTCCCTAAGATCCATGGACATACTGTACTTGGAATCTTACTTACCACAGTAGATGAAAATGGGACAGGGAATGACTTGACCAAGAAGGGAATGGGTGGGAGGTGCCTTGACTGTTTTATCAGCCAATACACTGGGATACTGAAAAGAGTGATTGTGTGCCAGGGGAGGCGGGGAGGGGGACCCCTCCTGAGCTAACAGCCCATTCCCCCCCCCCCATGGTGCCAATTTTATATATGTGAGTGTGACATTGTTGCCTCTCCTGAATTTTTTTGCCTCTCCTGCCCCCCATAAATAAATAAATAAATAAATAAATAAATAAATAAATCTAGAATCCTGGCTACAGCCCTGTTGTGGGATAGGAATGGTTGTAGACAAATGCAAATCGGTAATGAAACAAAATGTCAGTCTGCAAAACTCTCTGAGGACTGGTTGTGGCCCATATTTGCAAATAATGACATTAGAATCCACTGTGTGAAATATTCCACATCCCCGAGAATAGCTGTGTAAAATAGTGAGCATGAGTTCTCTTAGCAGGAATTTTTAAAGAATATCTTGATTAAATTCATAGGAATTACAGCACAGAGCAGTAAATTTACCTAATACTTTTGCAGTAAATGTGGCCTTTAAAAAAACAACCTCCATAATAAATCAGCTGTGTCAAAGCTGTTCTTATCTTGGGACAACAGAGTCACTCACAGTATAGTCCTGTCAGCAGAAAAGAATTTTATATTCATGGCTGTCCAGCTCTTTCTTGTGCAGCTTTTTATCGGGGACACATTTGTACATACATATCTACATATGAGGCAGAGGAACAAATTGTTGCAATGTTGTTCTAAAAGCTAATTATCTTTTACAGATAGGCAGGATTTGAAATAGCATTTTTTATATCTCAGTATTTGAGTTTATTTTGCAAAGAAATTTTTCTGTCAGGCTACCTTACCCTTAGCTATTCTGACTTTAGTGACTCACTGCTTTAGTACAGGGATCCTCAAACTACGGCCCATGGCATCAAAACATCCGGCCCTCGCTCTTGCTATGGCCATGGGTGACACTGTGGGTGCCACCTTAATCCTTGTCTCATCTCTCTTCTGCTTCACTTGGTGTGTCTCTGCCAGTGCTCTGTAGCAGGGCAGATGTTCTGCTAGCATTGCCGAGGGTGGTGTTTTCAGTGGCTGAAGGAGCCAAGCATGGCTTGTCCATTTGCTGGAGCAGCTGAGAACAGCATTTCTGGTGGTCGGAGTAGCTGAGAGTGACATTTCTGGTGGGCAGAGGGGCGAGGCATGCCATTTCTGGTGGCCAGAGTGGCCAAGAGCGGCATTTACCGCAGCCAGAGCGGCTGAACGGGCTGGCTTTTCTCCCAGAAGGCATAGTGAGGACTCAATTTCCCAACTTTTGGCTCTATAGCCAAGCACCTAAACCACTGAGCTATCCAACCAGCTACCAGCTATCGTGGAAGTGGCAGTACAAAAAAGAAATCTTTCTTACCTCCAAGCTAAACTGTTTTCTTGAAAAATCTGAAACATTCTAGCTGACATTAATGTGAAATGTGCAGTACTTCTCCATAGCTTGTAAATGATAGCCATGTAATTGTGTGGGTTTTGTTTTTGCATGTCCAAGAATTAAAAACAATTTAATTTTCAAACACCTGCCATCCAATTATTATATAGGTCATTAAATCCAGTTTAAAAGATTTTCAGTAGATGACCCATTAACCAGCTAAGCATCACAGCTCTACTAGTTATATAAAGTTGTTGCATATTGTTTTTCTCAATTAGAAATCAAGATGGATCATGTATATGGTGTTGATTCTCAGTTAATCAAACAAAAGGAGGATTATAATCACCTTTGGGATTAACTCTGCCATAAAACAAAATAAGGAATCCTTCTCAAAAAGCAGCTCTGGAATTTATAAAAGGGCAGCAATTTTTTTGTGTGATTTGGTTTGTTATTGTTATAGTTCTACTTCTGGGATAGGAGAGGTATGTTGGTAAGACCTCCTGTCTTGGCTGTATTTGGTTACTAGGCATCTTAACATGGGTGGGTAGAGGCATGTACTGCTCTGCTTTAGGAAGAAAAATTCCTTGAGCCTTCCTTTATAGACATTTTTCTCATTAGTCCTAACATATTGGGGTATTTGGATTAAAATTGTTACTGGTAATTAAAGTGGTCCACCAATGAAATCAAAATGTGTGTGTGTGTGTGTGTGTGTGTGTGTGTGTCTATATCAGGCTTTCTCAATGCTTTTGGTTTGTGGGCCTGACCACGCCTCCTGGGCAGCTGATCAGGCCAGTCATGTGGTTCCACCCGCCGGGAAGCGGAAGTAAAGCATGTCATGCATGTGCAGAATGCATTTAGCAGCATTCTGTGCACACCCAGCATGCAGATTTTTCCATTTCCAGGTTTGGCGAGGGTGTTGCGGGCCTGATGAAATGGTTTCAGGGGCTGGGGCTGGCCCACGGGCCATAGGTTGAGAATGCCTGCCCTAAACCAACTGCCAGGGGAAGAAGAAGCCAGGGCAGGATGAGGACTTTGCCGCCCCTCCCCCTGTGCCTATACCAACTGGCAGGGGAAGAAGAAGCCAGGGCAGGATGAGGACCTTGCCGCCTCTCCCCCTGTGCCCACCCCAACATAATGTATTGTAATGTAATGTATTGTCTGTAAGCCGCCCTGAGTCGCCACGGCGAGTGGGCGGCAATATAAATTTGAACTTATAAATAAATAATAATAAATAAATATATTCTGTCTGAGCAGTATTTTGTCCATACATGTGCAGTCCATATATATATGGACAAGAAGCTATTGTTAGGACAGAAACTGTGAAATAAAATTGCTTCCCATAGGCAAAATATATATTTTATTGGATAAGATGCAGATGAAAAGGGGCCAAAATTGGTGGGAGAAAGATCAACAGTTTAAGATAAGTTTAAGATAGATAGATAGGTAGGATGGAATGTTACTTGACATTCGGCTATCTTGCTTTTTAGTCCACCTGCAAAATGATGGTTCTTCCAGGATATAAATTATCATAACTGCTGGAAGGGACCCTATGGATAATCATTGCAGCTCCTATCACAGTGGGGTACACAGAAAGAGCCTCCTCAAAGTTTGTGGTATTTTTGAACCAGAACCAGGCATATCCTGGGCAACAGCAACTTTGTTGTGCCAGCTAATCTTTCTCACACTAGGCCATCCAAAAAGTTAGGTCAAGACCCCAAGAAGGATAAAGACATAATAACACACACACCCTCTCCTTTTCACATTCACTAACATATTGGTGCAGGTTCTGAAAGTAATATGTGAGCATCATCCCCAGTTGCATTTGAACAGGTGTGCCCCTGGGCTGCTTTAGGGATGCAGATTTGTTCAAATCCAGTGCTAGGACTCATGTAAAGCACAAACACAGCAACCAGCTGCATACAACTGCTATTCTCAGGGAACCTCTGATGCTATCGGCTGTTCTGCTGAGGAATAAAAATGGAGTCTAGGCATGCCTGCCACTGTTGTTATGTGCCATCATGTTGTCTCCAACCTATGACAAGCCTATAAATGTGTGATCTCCAAATGCACTGCTCAGTGCTTGCAAACTCAAGCAATTCATATTTGGTTATCTTCTTTTCCTGCAGCCTTCAATCTTTCCTGGAACACTTGTTATTTCCAGAGAATCTTGCCTTCTCATGATGTGCCCAAAATAGGACAGTGTAAGTTTCACAATTTTTGCCTCCAGAGACAGTTCAGGCATGATTTGCTCTAGGACAGGGGTGGCCAACCTTTTTCTATTGTGGGCCTGACCACGCCTCTGGACAGCATTGTGGGCCAGACCACACCCTTGGAAGAGGAAGTGGGCACATTTACGGCTAACATAAATGCACTCATCTCTGTGTTTATGCCAGCCAGGGGAGCATTTGCGCATGTGCATTTTACGGATGATGTAAATGCACCAGCTTCCACTTCCGGGTGTGGCAGAGGTAGCGATGGCCCAGATGGGATGGCGCTGGGGGCCAGGGCCGGGCCACGGGCCATAGGTTGGGAACCCCTGCTCTAGGACCTACTTGTTTGTCTTTTCTGATAGTCCAGGATATCCACAGAGCTCTCCTTCAGCACCATATTTCAAACAAATCAGTTTTTTCCCCTTTCAACTTTATTTATTGTCCAGCTTTTGCATCCCTACATGGTGATCAGGAACATAACAGTGTGGATGGTCCTGGCTTGGTCTCCAGTGACACCCACTTTTCTTTTCTAATTCCTTCATTGCTTTCCTTCCAAGTCTCAGTAATCTTCTGTTTTCTTGGCTGCAGTCCCCATTTGGATTGATGATTGAAGCAAGGTATACAAAACCTTTCATTGTCTCAGTTTCTTCATTGTCAACTTTACAGCGGTGTAGTTCCTCTGAAGTGATTTATTTTTGTTTTCTTAATCTCCAGCACCATCCTACTTTGGCACTTTCATCAAAAATGGGCATGGCTATTACAACTTTAATGTTTATGGGGTGAGGAGTGCTGAAAACACTGAACCAACACAAGTGGGCAGGGGTATATGATTAGGTAGATACCCAATATGTTTTCTAGGCTCAGTGGTTAAGAAGCTCACCTTGTTAGCTGGAAGACTGGCAAATGGGCACGTCAAGACATGGGTGCTGCATGATGGATTAAGTGCCTGTCTTCGTCTCAGCTCATGGGGACATGAAAGGAGCCTCATTTGGGCATTCCCTGAGAGGAGTTTCTTCCGCAAAAAATCCTTTCAACTCAGAATAATTTCTGACACAAAATTATTATTATCCTTTTTATCTATGTGAACACCACTACTTTCAGGTTTTCTTCTTTCCTCCTCCCTATTCTTTGCTGTCCCTGCTAGGGGGACAGTGACATATGGCCTTTGCATAATGGCAGCTAACAGGCTTGTGGACATAGAAGCCAACTCTAGGTGCTTCTATTAATATGTTTAAGACATTTCCTCCTTCACTATCCATAGCAGAATTTCCTTAAATAATAACAAAATAAGGTTCTACATATTACCACTAGCCTTCAAAGTGCTTTTCCCCCCTGCTTCCTACACACAAGCTCAGTACAACACTTCTGTGCTATGTTTGTATAAATACCACACAATCCTACATTAAACAAATAAGTTGCAATCTCTCAGCAGACCTCTGGGCAGTGTTGGGCATCAACAGGTTCGCACCAGCTCACCAGAACTGGTAGTAGAAATTCTGACTGACCCCGCCCATCCAAGTTTTGAAATAAAGTAGTCTAATTTGGGTGCAACACATGGCTTTCCCCCTGGCCACGCCCACCATACCATGCCCACAGTGTGGTAGTAATTTTTTTTTGGAGCCCATCACTGCCTCTGCGTGATTTGCAGGAGGATTATTTCTGCTTAACTGTTCACATCCTCTGACACTTTGGGGAAGGGGCAAGAAATTTAGAACCTAACTATGCAAGATTTAAAATGGTTAGGAGAGCCGGTGTGGTGTAATGGAAAGAGTGTTAGACTCAGGAGATCCTGATTAAAATCTCTCCTTGGCCATAGAAACTTACAAAAAAAGTGACAATGGTAAAACACTCCTTGAACAGCTCATGTACGTGGAAAGCCTGGTAAGGGTTGCCATAAATTGGAAGCAACTTGATGTCACACAGCAACAAAAATGTCAAGGGGCAAAGCAGTTGTATACACCAGTCTCCAGTATTACTGTACAGTACTTCCAAATAAGAGAATGAACTAAATAACATGGGGGGGGGGGACGTTCCCAACCCCCCTCCCATAATAAAAATTTAAAAATTCCTCTTCAGACCACTCTACTGCCACCTACAGGGCCCATAATGGCAGCGAATGGTCTATAGCCCACTAGGCACTATGCGCTCTGGGAAATCGCCTTCTGTAAACAGGGCTTTTCTGTAAAATAGGACATGTTTTAAGCAGAAAACCCTTCTGTAAAACAGGGTTTCTATAAAATGAAGCTTCTGTAAAAAGGGGTTTTACTGTATTAGCTATACTTTGGGTGTGTGATTCTGATTTTGGACGAAAACATGTTTCTTACTAGATACAGGCAGATACTGTACAATCAAATTTCATTTCTGGAAGATTTTTGAATCCTGGCTTTTAATTTTCTTTCTTCACCCATTTTTTGTTAGTTGTCACTTAATAAGCTGATCTTTCCTTGAGGTGTCATGTGTGTGTAAAACCTTATGTCAAGTGGCCTGCTCTGCATTCCCTAAGGCAGGGGTGCCCAAACTATGTCCCATGGGCTGTATCAGACCCCTGACACCAATTAATCTGGTACCTGATGCCCATGTCTCTTCCAGAAGTGGATAGGGGGAGTCACCATGTGCATCCCGAACCACTTCTGGGAGTGACAAAACCACTTTTGGGAGTGGCGGGGATGCATTTGTTCATGCGTAGAGATGTCCAGAACCACTTCCATGAGTGGTTCCTGACAAGCATGTGCAAACATGCCCACTTCCAGGGACATGGTCAGGCCCGCTCAGCTGTTCCAGGGGCATTGTCAGGACCCCAGCACAAAAAGTTTGGGCATCATGAGGGTATCCTTTAATAATAGAAATACTGTGACCACCACATCTGATAGTATGCAAATTAGCTTGCTTTGTTTTATAAATGGTCATCAGGAGGTAAGCACAGGATTCAGATGGAGAGGTCTGTTGGAATCTAGTCTCTGGAATGTGAATGCAATTTCGCCTTCTAACAGTGTACTATTTATAGCATGTAGTTTGACTCTTCACTTGTTCCTGTCCAGCTTGGCAGCCTTAATGATTTGACCAGATCCAGGAATGGGAATAGAAACACAAAAAGCCCAAGACATATTTTAAAATAATCACAGTTTCCTCTGAATATAATTTGTGAGATAGACCTCTATTTCAAGCTGCTATCTGTAATCTTGTGAATGATCGCCTACTTCACTCACATGTGTATCTTTTCAGACATCTGGTACGTACTTGCATGGCACACAATCTTTTCCATACTTCCTTTCCTTGAGCTTCAAGACTATGACATGCTTCAGTGATATGTTAATTTTCCAAAAACCATCAGCAGCTGGGAGCAGAGTCAAGCTGGACCTTCTCTTGACTTCATTCCTGGAAATATCATAAAGAGAAGCCTTGTTCATAATTTACTCCCATCCAGATAGACCTTTCTGAGTTTCCAAGCCTTATGCAATTGAAAAAACACTGCAGTTTGCATTTTTACTGAAGGATTGCAAGAAGATTTTTGCCTGACAGTTGCTGATGAGAACAGTGACTTCCCAGAGGTAAGCTTGGCAACAGGATGCCTTGTTTTGCTCGTGTGGTACAAGGAAGCATTCTCCACCTTACTTATTAGCCTGGCCCAATTTTGCCTGTGTTTTGCTTCATCTCAAAGAGAAAGAGAGTCAGGTTCTTGACTAATCATGGTACATGAACAGTCCCTATCAGTACCACCGAAGTCTCCTTGCCATTTGTGTAACATGTCAAAAGTGGCAAATGATGAAAATAAAGAGCCCACATTGACCATATTCAACTGCTCTGTTTTGGAAAACAGGAAAGATGGAAAGGCCAAAGGAAGTTAGTAAATCTCTCCTGTGGGGTAAGTGGGCTGGAGAAAGAATGGAGTGGGGTGAGTTTTGAATAAAAACAAAGACAAAACAAAAGGTTTTGCTGTAGTGTCATTTTGCTTGTGACATACTTAGCCACTTGGTCTCAGGTAAAGGAGACAAAGGAGCAAAGGAAATTTGATTTCTTGACTGATAAGGCTTTCTCTCATCTCACTCTCTTTAGTTCAGTGACAGCCATTTTAAAATGTTATAGCCATAGCAGTTCTACACCCCCCCCCCTTAGTCCTGTTCCAGTGCCTTATAAATGTGGCAAAGGAGTGACACTGGTCGGTATTGTTCAGGTCATCTGGGTCTTTGCCTGGTTTCAATAAAGCAACGAATCTAACCTGCCTCCACAATTTAGGAACCTTAAGTTAATCTATGCAGTTGTTCATTAATTGCAGGAGCCATTCCAAGGTGCGAGGACCACATTATTTTATCTGCTCTGTTCTTATGCCATTTGTTAGATCCGGAGATCCTTGCGTGGGAGTGAGGACACGGACGCCATTGATGGTGAACCAAACAACACGTATGTTTATTGTGACCGCTGGTAACAACAACAACAACGGCTGGGTCAGCAAGGGTTTAAATACCCTGCTTGACCCAGCCCACTGACCAATTGGAGACAGCGATTTTCCCGCCGCTTATACTTTTAAATATCCAACACCCCTTCCCCCCAGAATGCCTTAGTCCGCTATTTACATATATAATCGTTCAGGTGACGGGGGCGTGTCCTTACCCGATCGGACCTGCGCAGTTCAGTCGGCCCTGGGGCATCGAGCAGAGCGGACCTGTCGCTCTCGCTCTGCCCCGGTTGGGCCGTTGGCGGTTCCGGGATGCGACCGTCGGGCTCCGCGGTGACCGGGGGTGAGCCTGCTCCACACGGTAAGTGGACTGGTGGTGGTGCCACGTAACTGGGGGTGTCTTCTGGCCGAACCGGGTCGGTGACCGGTTCGTCCATCGGGTGCATGTCTGGCTCAGCGCCGGTCTGCACTCCCTGGGGAAGGTTGCTATCCGTGTCGGGACTTGTTCGCCTCCTGAGTTGGTCGACATGGCGTTTCCATGTCCGACCATCAGCGAGGCGAACCGTGTAGGTGTAGGGACCAAGCATCTCGCTGACAGTTCCCTCTTCCCACGGTGGGCCGGACGCATAGTTCCTGGCAAAGATTGGTGAGTCAATGGCTAGTGTCCTGCCCTGTGGTTGATCTCCCTTGAATTTGTCTGGGGAGTACCTGGGATGTAACCGATCGAGATGACAGCGGAGTCTCCTACCCATGAGCAACTCCGCGGGGGCCCTTCCTGTGGTAGCGCAGGGAAGGTTGTGTTGGGCCAACAAGAACGTGTCCACGCGTTCCTGCCAGTCCCCCGGACCTAGCCTTCCCAGGGCTTCCTTTGCGCTTCGTACAAACCTCTCTGCCTGCCCGTTCCCTTGTGCCCTGAACGGGGATGTGAGAGCGTGTCTGGTTCCCAGGGATGCCAGGTACTGCTCGAACTCCGTGGCCGTGAACTGAGGCCCGTTATCGGAGACGAGTGTGTCGGGGATGCCGTGCGTGGCAAAGATTTGTCTGAGTTGCCTGATTATTGTTCTAGCTGTGGTGCTACTCAAGAGTCGGACTTCCAACCATTTTGAGTATGCATCCACGACAATCAGGAACGTTTGGCCATGGAATGGGCCGGCGAGGTCAATGTGAATCCTCTGCCATGGGCCCGAGGGTTGTTCCCATTCCCTGATCGGGGCTGCCGGGGGATTGGGCCGTGATGATTGACAAGGTGTACATTTGGCCACCCATGACTCTATGTCTTTGTCGATGCCAGGCCACCACACGTAACTTCGGGCCAATCCTTTCATTTTTACTATTCCCGGGTGGCTGGTGTGCAGAGTGTCTAATACCTTGGGACGGAGTTTCCTGGGAATCACTACCCGGTCCCCCCACAGCAAGCAACCCCCCACGTAACACATCTCGTTCCTTTTGTCGTGAAATACCTTGAATTCCCCTTCCCCCTTGTCCGGCCAACCCCGGTGAACCCAGCTGGACACAGTCCGGAGGTCGGCGTCTCTCGCCGTTTCCCTGGCAACCTCGGCCGATGTAGTGGGAGAAGAATCCAGGACGTCTAGGGCAAGAACCGACGCCTCCCCCTTTTCCGCGCCTTCCTGGGTTGGAAGGGGGCATCTGCTTAAGGCGTCAGCGTTGCCCATGTGTTTCCCGGGGCGGTAGACCAAGGTGTATGAGTACCCCGACAGGAAAAGGGCCCAACGTTGCATCCGGGGAGACAAGGCAGAGGGTGTAGGCCGGTCACCAGCCAGAAGTCCCAACAAGGGTTTATGATCAGTCACGAGTTCAAAGTCCCGGCCATATAAGTAATCATGAAATTTCCTTACCCCTGCCACTGCCGCCAGCGCCTCCTTATCGATCTGGCCGTAGTTTCTCTCGGTCAGCGACATGGTCCTGGAATAATAGGCGATGGGCGCCTCGAGGCCGTTGGGTAGACGGTGGGCCAGGACCGCGCCGACGCCGTAGGGAGACGCGTCGCAGGCGAGGACCAGTGGCAGGGTCGCGTTGTACTGTATCAGGAAACTGTCCTGGGAGAGGAGATTTTTTACAGTGGCGAAGGCCGACTTTTGTTCGGGACCCCACACCCACTCTGTCCTTGCCGCTAACAGTCTGTGTAGGGGTTCAGCCGCCGTGGCCTTCCCTTTCAGGAAGGCCGCGTAGAAATTCAGGAGACCCAGGAACGCCTGCAGCTCCTGCTTGTTTTTTGGGGCCGGGGCGTTCCGGATTGCCTCTACCTTCCCCTTTGTCGGGTGGATGCCCTTGGCGTCAATGCGGAATCCCAAGAAATCCACGGAGGGGACCCCCAGCAGGCACTTGTCCTTTTTTACCTTGAGCCCAGCGGCTCTGAATTTAGCCAGGACAGCGGCGACCCTGTCCTTTAGCTGTCCGGAATCCCCTGCAATTATCAGTACGTCGTCAAAATATGGGACCACCCCCGGGAGTCCTTGGAGGAGCCGTTCCATCGTGCTCTGAAACAGCCCCGGAGCTATGCTGACCCCAAACTGCAGCCTCGTGCACTTGAATGCCCCCCGGTGTGTGACAATGGTTTGGGCTTCGGCCGTGGCGTCGTCCACCGGAAGCTGTTGGTTGGCTTGGGCCAGGTCTAACTTGGCAAAGATCTTGCCCGGGCCCAGCGAATGGAGTAAGTGGTCTATGACGGGAACCGGGTACGCGCTCGGCTCTAGTGCCTTGTTGATCGTGCATTTGTAGTCTGCACAGATGCGCACTGACCCGTCCGGCTTGATGGGGGTCACTATGGGGGTCTCCCACCTAGCATGGTCCACGGGAACGAGGATTCCTTGGGCCACCAGTTTGTCGAGTTCCTTCTCGACCCTGGGTTTAAGTGCCAGCGGAACCCTCCGAGCCTTGAGTCTAATGGGGGCGACGCTTGGGTTGAGCGCAAAAGAAATAGGGGACCCCACATACCTGCCTAAGCCTTCCCCGAAAACGTATTGGAATTCGGTCATCAGGTCGTTTCTCAGCGAGGCGTCTCCGGGCTGGTCCGTCGCGGTGTTGTGGATGCCGGCGATGGACAGTCCCAGGGCGGGGAACCAGTTTGTGCCTAGCAGCGTTGGAATGTTGCCGTGGACGATGGTCAGTGGGAGGCGTTCCTCCTTTGGTCCGTACTTCACTTGGACCCACTTCTGCCCTGCGACGGAGAGGAATCTGCCCTGGCAGTCCTTGATCCGGATCCGCTGAGTCTGGAGGTCCGCTACTTTCAGAGACGGGAATGCCTTCTTCATCCACCGCCACGGGATGATGGATATGGCGGCCCCAGAGTCGACCTCCATGGGACACTCAGCCCCGTCGATCGTGACTGTGGTGTGGTACTTTCCTCCTTTCTGTGTGGCGGTGTGGCTTATCGTTAGCGTGTGCATCTCGGCATCTTCGAATTTGCCGCTGTGTCGTCCTTGGCGCCTCTGATTCGCCCTCTGGTTGGCGGCCATCTTGCCCGGCGGGAACTTTTGAATGTGCCGGTCAGCGTGGCTCTCCACTTGCCTGGCCCGGCAGACCTTTTCAATGTGTCCCCTCTTTTCGCAAAAACGGCAGATGGCGTCCCTGAAGCGGCAATGTGCCCGCTGGTGTGGCCCTCCGCAGCTAGCGCAGCGCTGACCGCTCCTGCCCGAGTTTCCCCCGTCGGTCGCACACACCTCCGCTTCTTCATCTTCGTCCTCATCGGGAACGACCTCTTGATGGTGAGTGGAGGCTTGGCGGGGCGCCGACGGGGGCCGGTTGAAGGAGGATGTTGTTGTCGTCGAGAGTTCGAAGGCTCTGGCTTCCTCGATGGCCGCGGCCAGGGTCAGGTCTCTCCGGGCCAATAGTCTCTTGCGAAGTTTGTTGTCGCGGACTCCCCTGATGAGCTGCTCGGTTAGGGAGTCCTCGAGAAATGCCCCGAAGACCGCCGGAACGGCTGCTGTCCTTAGGGCGGCCACGTACTCGCCGATGGTTTCCCCCGACATCTGGAATCGGTCCCGGAACTGAAGTCTGAACACAAATCTCGAGGGCTCCGGCGCGTAGTGATTCTTGAGGGCCCGCTGTAGTGCTTCCCACGAGACGTCCAGAATTGACGTGGGGTCCACCAGGGACTGGGCCACTTCGTAAACTTTGGGCCCGCAATGGGTCAGGAAGAACGCTTTCTTCCGCTCCGGTGCAATCTCTCCCAGCTCTGCAGCCATGAGGGAGAATTCAAACCTGTCCATATAGCTCTTCCATCTCTCGTCCTTCGGCTGGAAGGGTGCCGGAGGGACGTAAGTAGCCATGGCGAGGTGGCTTCGAGAGTGGTGGCTCTGGCGTGTGTTGGTTCTGTCCGTTCCTCAGGATCCCATCCTCGTCGCCAGTGTTAGATCCGGAGATCCTTGCGCGGGAGTGAGGACACGGACGCCATTGATGGTGAACCAAACAACACGTATGTTTATTGTGACCGCTGGTAACAACAACAACAACGGCTGGGTCAGCAAGGGTTTAAATACCCTGCTTGACCCAGCCCACTGACCAATTGGAGACAGCGATTTTCCCGCCGCTTATACTTTTAAATATCCAACACCATTGATACCTACTGCTTTTTTGGCTTAATACTCTTTATAGCTTCCTCCAATTCAGATGCCACAAAAGGGCTCTACATGGGGTTTTGGTTTGTTTTTTCTTTTTTCTCCTGATTGTAAACCGCCCTGAGTCACCATGGCGAGTGGGCAGTGATATAAATCTAAATAAATAAATAAATAAAAATAATAAGTTTTTTTTTAAAAAAAACCCTTTCTTGTTCCTCTGGTTAGATGGCTTGTTCCCCCAACTTTTTGCCTTGTGTTTTTCCATTCTTCAGCAACTGACTAACTACTTGGTCTGCTGTTATTCCAGTATCATTTTGCTGTCGCTGGGTTAAATCTTCACCTAAATACAGAGGCTGCACCTGTCATTTAAGTACATCACAAGTTGCCTTTGTAAAGATGATGCCTATTGCTGTAGCCACGCATCCTTCCTATCCACCATATTCCGGGGATCATGTGGCAATCAAAGCAAGACAAACAAGTGTAATCATGTCCCCCTACAGTAATGGGCTCACTTGTGTATCTATATGTTGCTTTTGGGGTGGCCTGCTTGTGCTTAGTGTTTTAATTCCTCATGCATTTTGTCATTTGTGATACTTTGATCCACCAAGCATGTAGTTACCTAAAGAGATTCCTTCCACTTCCTCTTTTGAGGAAAGGGATTGTAGAGGCAAATTGTCAGACTGTCAAGGTTCAGTATTTTTGGAAAATATTTTTTCAGCCCCTCTTTACAGTCAGGTCTTATTATCTATGCTAGTCAGAACCATTTTACATTTTTAACAAAGATATACCCAGGTGTTTGTTTGTGGTGGTGGGTTTTATTATGCCCAATCATAAATCTCTTGGGCACAGAGTTTGTATATGTCCCTGGTCACCAAGGGTATGGTGTTGTCTGTCAGTGTTACACTTGGTGTTTAGTGGTGAAAATACCCTTTGGCATTCTACCTTTCAGGCATTCTTCTGACTGTCACGAGTATGATGGATGGCAACACACCTAATTTGTTTCTGGGAAAATCACTTGTGAGTAGAGAGAATGAATTCCAAACTGTGCTAAGACATACAGAGAAAACTCTGTCTATAATAATGTTCTCCAACATTTGACACCCTTCTTCACACTCAACCTGGTGTTTATATTACTTATTAGCAGGTTTGTTTGGCAGTTAGCAGGAAAATCTAGAACAAATAGTGCAGTTACTAAGCCCCCCCCCCCCCCCAATAAACAGCATTGAGAAAACAAAAATGGCCAGTGGAAACCCCAGCAAAACAAAGAGATGAGATTTACTTTCTACACTCTCTGGATGACTAATACAGAGTGAGTGTTAACCTTGTGATCCTCCCTCACTGTAGCCATGCTCCTGGTTGCCTTTATCAGGTTTAGCGGTACAGTAAAACCTCGCATAAAGAGTGCTTTGCTTAGAGAGTAACTCACTTAAAGAGCAGAATTTACTCTGAATGTCCACTTTGCTTAACAACCAAAAACTCACTTAACAACTAAATTGGGGGTCACAATCCCCCCACCCCCAGAAGTCACAATTGATCACTTACAATGGTGTTTCGCTTAAAGAGCAAACTTGCTTAAAGAGAAATCCTGTGGAACACATTATGCTCTTTAAGCGAGATACAACTATATTGGTGATAACAGTATTTTCCAAAGTGTCATGACACTATTGTGCTGATTCATTCATTCTGTGCAAATGGACAATAATCTCTCTCTTTTTTTAAAAAAAACCCAACACCTTAATTATATTTTAATATAAAATACAGTAAACATATTAATCATAAAACTAACAATAACTATAACAATAACAACAAAACAAAATACAATTATATAAGCTAATATGGGTTATATAAATGGGACACTGTATATACAGTGGAACTCTGCATAACAAATGCTTCGTATAATAAAAAAATTCACACAATGAAGCGTTCGTGTGCTCTGCGCAATACCCCACATAATGATTTCCCCTCCATTATATGGGGTTTTCATTAAACAGTGTATACCGACTTAACAAACCCCCGTATGATGAACTTTTTTTGTTATTCAGGGTATCGCCCATTTGATCCACATATCAACAAAACCTCATAGCGAATAGCTCTGTTGAATAGAGCTTTTTCGTTATGCAGGATTCTACTGTACCTTCAACCTATTATCATTATATAACATTTCTTTTCTATGTTTGCCCCCTCTTTCCAAAAAGATGCATACTTTTGTCCTGGTCTAACTCCTTTCATTTCACTAAAACATACTCAATAAATTCTCCCCAAATCTCTTTAAAATCATTACTTTTTGTTAACTGCTTGTTTAACTTTATTTCACATATTAATCTATCATTTATTGCTATATTCCATAATTCTTTAAACCAATCATCCAATTTCAATTCACAATCGATTTTCCATTTTTTAACAATAAGTAATCTCAAAGCTGTTACCATTACAATAACCATTTCTTTTTTAAAATTTCTTTCTATTTATTTGTTTCTGAAATCCATTGACAATGCTATTCCAGGACACATCTCCATTTTTAGACAATATTTGATTAATTTCATCAAAAATATTTTTCCAAATTTTCTTAAGGTCTTTACAACCCCACCATAAATGAAGATATGCCTCATCTCCCAACTGCCAGGCAAAAATGGACAATAACCAACCAGCTAATATATCAATCAATCTAATGCTGCCCAACCCTGATTAATTAATACTGTTGCAACATCTCTGAACAGGCTTTAATTTCTCTTATAATTAATATGATGAAAGTATCTTTATAGGAATCATGCTTAAACATTTTATACAAGGACACTGATCTAAGAATAATAACAGGAGCAAAAGGAAATCATCCATAAAAGTGGGATGGGGATGTACTGTTCCCCCAGAAATACTTTTAAAAGGTACTAGGTGCAAAAACTGAACAATTATGTCTTTAGAAGATATACTGGATTACAATTGTCGCCATCCCACTGATAGCTGGAAGGTGGGATCTGTAGTTCAATATATGTGAAGTGTACCATATTGTGAGTCTGATCGAACACTTGTTAGAGCTGCCATTAAAGCCTACCTAGTGGCAATGGGGGCGGTGAAACGACAATATTTCACTGCCCTTATTGCCCAGCGACCTCGTTCCGGGTGACCAGGTCCCTCCTTGGTAGAGGGGGGTCTGGCCCTGGTTGGCAGGGATCAGCTGAGGCTTTTGCTGATTATCTGGTGGATAAAATTCCCGGCGTAGAAGATATAGAGCTGGGGTTGACCAGAGTGCAGTCTAGCCATGTTATCTGGGATCGGTTCGATCTAGTTGGCCCTGAGGAATTGGACAGGCTTCTTGGATCTGTTCGTGCCACTGCCTGTGAATTGGATCCATGACCTGCCTGGCTAGTCAAGGCATCTAAGGCTGTGTCAGGCTGTTGGATCGAGGCAATTATAAATTCATCTCTGCAGGAGGGTTTTTTTCCAGTACCCTTCAAACATGCTTTGGTGCGTCCCCTTATGAAAAAGCCATCCCTCAACCCTACGGTACTTACCAACTACCAACCAGTATCCAACCTACCATTTTTGGGTAAGGTCTTGGAGAAGGCAATGGCGCGGCAGTTACAGGAAGTCCTGGATGAAGCGGATTATTTCAGTCGGGATTCAGGCCCAGATATGGTACAGAAACTGCATTGGTCACATTGGTGGATGATCTCTGGTGAGAACGGGATGGAGGTCATCCATCCATCCTGGCTCTTCTTGACATCTCAGTGGCTTTCAATACCGTCGACCATGGTATCCTTCTGGGAAGGCTCCAAGGATTGGGGATCCAGGGCACTATGTTGGCCTGGTTTTTCTCATTTCTGAGGGGCCGGACCCAGTCGGTGTGGCTGCAGAGTGAGAAGTCCAGCCCTAGGTCGCTTCATTATGGGGTACCTCAGGGCTCGGTACTCTCACCTCTCCTATTTAACATCTACATGAAGCCACTGGGTGAGATCATCCGTTCCCAAGGGGTGAGGTATCACCAATACGCAGATGACACCCAGCTGTATATCTCAGCCCGTGGAGATCCAACTGATGCAGGAGAAGTCCGATCCAGGTGCCTGGAGGCTGTCAGGGTCTGGATGGGGGACAACAGGCTACAACTGAATCCCGGCAAGACTGAATGACTATGGGTAGGGGATCCTGCGCTATCTCGGGAGTTGCCATCTTTAGCTTTGCCCCAAACAGATCCGGTGCGTAATCTGGGGGTCCTCTTGGACTCACGACTACTGCTCGAAGAGCAGATGGCAGTCATGGCCAGGAGGGCTTTTGCACAACTTCGTGTAATACGCCAGTTACGCTCGCTCCTAGATCGGGACTCCTTGCTCATGATCACACATGCTTTGGTCACCTCCAGACTTGATTACTGTAATGTACTCTACATGGGGCTGCCCTTGGTGACCATTCGGAGGCTGCAGCTGGTCCAGAATGCAGCTGCTCGGGTACTGATGGGGTGCGGGCGTTATGCTCGTGCCTCACCACTGCTTCGGGAGCTGCACTGGTTGCCAGTATATCTCCGGGTGCAATTCAAGGTGCTGGTCGTTACCTTTAAAGCCCTACATGGTAGTGGGCCAGGATACTTAAGAGACCGCGTCACCCCAAGAACATCTGTCTGTCCCACCAGGGTGGATCAGAGAGGCTTTCTTATCATTCCATCAGCTAGAGAGGTGCATCTCTCTTGCACCAGAAGGAGGGCCTTCTTCGTGTCCGCCCCGGCCCTTTGGAACCTCCTGCCAAGTGAGTTACGCCTACAGACAGAGCTACTGCCCTTTCGGAAGGGCCTAAAATCCTGGCTGACAGGGCAGGTGTGGGGCTCAAGTAATATGGGGTCCTACATTGGGTGGCTGATCTGATGGTACAGCCACCCCTCTCTCGCTCTTTTAAACTTTTTTTTAACCTTTTAAACTTTTAAATCTTTGAGGGGTTTTTTTTGTAAATATATAGTAGTTTATATTTTTTTTGAAGTTGATTTGGTTTCTGGGTTTGTGGGGTACTGGTTTGTAAGTGGGATTTTTTTTTTTGAAAGTTCTGAAAATGTTTTGTGCATTATGCTAATTTATTTGTAACTGTATATTTTGTATTTTTTTTGTATTGTTGTTAGCCACCCAGAGTCGCTTAGGCAAGTGGGGCGGAATAAAAATCGAACAATTAAATTAAATTAAATTAAATTAAATTAAATTAAATTAAATTAAATTGTGGAAGGTTGACACCAGTGCATGTGACTTAGTGTTCCATCATTTCAGTTAAATAACATATGACCTATAGCGATAATCACCCCAAAAGTTGTAACATTTCTTTTCACACTAACTGCTCATTTTCGCCACTTCCTTCCATGTGTTTCTTCTTCTTCTTCAAGTGCCATATCTATTGCAAATATTGGCTATCATCATGGTGATAATCTTCCTTTTGCTAACTCCTCAGAACAGTTCTTCCAAGGACATGACACACCAGTCTCTCAGGTCCTTCAGCCATGAAGTCTGTCTACATCCAGAGCCTCTCTTCCCAAGGATCTTCCCTTACATAATGAGTTGGAATATTCTATACTTCATGTCATTCTTCATGATATGCCCAAGGTATTGGAGCTTTCTTTGTTTAATGGTCTTAAACAGTTCTTGTTCTTTATTCATCTGGCACAACACTTCTACATTAGTCACATGGTCAACCCATGAGATCCTTAGCAGCTATCTGTAGATCCACATTTCAAAAGCTTCAATTTTTGTTTCAGATGCTTTAGTCAATGTCCAAGCTTTGTCTCCATATAGCAATACACTAGTACATAACATTAAGACTTTGTAGGAATCACCAGGCTTTGGGGGTCCCGAGTGCCAGATTGCAACAACAGGGTGGGCAGGGTGAATCCTTGCAGGGTGAGTCCTTCACTGTTAGGTAGGCAAACCTAACAGTGAGAGAGATCCCTCATTATTAGGTTTGCCTTTGGCTGGAGGCTAAACCTATCACTGAGAGAGATTTGCCCTGCCCCCCTGCTGAAACAACAGGGTGGACAGGGCGAATCCTCCGGCCATTTTACTTTCGGAGGGAATGCACATTTCCTCCGCAAGCAAAGCAGAAGCCAAACAGGGACTCCCTGTTCGGCTTCCCAACAGGGAGTCCCAACCAAAGGGTGCAGCGACCTGGCTGGGAAGCCGAACAGGGAATCCCCAGTCGGCTTCCCAGATTTCTGCCCCAAAACCAGCAGGGCTGGTCTCTAGCCCTGTGGGTTTTGAGGCAGAGATCAACATTGGGAATTTGAGGCAAACATTTGCATCACACAACGTTATCTTAATGTTGTGCAATGCAAATGTTTGCCTCAAATTCCCCGATGTTATCCAATTTTAGCCTTATCTGAGGCAATCTTTATCCGAGGCAATTGTTATCGGAGGTATTGCTGTACTGAGAATACATAACATCTCACTATTCACATCTTTGTAGCAAGAGTTAGATCCCTACTGCATAAAAAATGTTACGTTTTTATGAAGGTGGATCTTGCTTTTACTATTTGCATTTTAATCTCTACCTCCGGATCCCTCTTTTCATTTCAAATACTCCCCAAATAGTCATTAGCTTTCTGTGAGTTGGCACTCGGTTTATAACAAGATCTTTAGTCTTCTTGGTGTTGAGATCCATATTCTGCACTTTAAGATCTAACTCAATCCAGCATCAACTGAATATCTGCAAGGTTTGTGGCCAGCATCAATGTGTCATCAGCATATCGGACATTATTCAGATATTCCCCATTAATTCTAATTCCAATGTTTAAATCTGATAGTGCTTCTGAAAAAACTGTGCTGATTACCAAAAGGTTTCATACCTAATTTCTTCCTTCACTTTGATTTTTTGGATGCTTTTTCAGTGAGGCAATAGCTTGTTTAATTATGCAAAAGCCCAACCCTAATGAAAGTAATGTTGCAAAATCAGAAATAGGACTTTCAAGTAAATCAGTCAACCTAGTATATACCTTTTAAACAAATAATAATCCAAAGATCCTTAAAGGAATAAAAGAAAACAGAAGGAGAAGAGAAAGAAAATCCCCAACTTTTTATACTTTGTGAATCAGAGAAATTAAGTGTGGAAAAGATGGAGTTGTGATCATCTCAAACACTTTCTCCCCAAGCTTTGGTCTGATTAATTACAGCAGCCTGTAAACCAGGAGTACCCAAACTTTTTAAGTTGGTTGGGGACCGGTTCACAGTCCCTCAGACTGTTCAGAAGCTGGACTATTTTTTCAGTGGTGCCTCTGCCCACCCAGCCTCACTGTCTCCTCCTCCCTCACCACCGCTACCTCCTCCACTGCCACTGCTGCCTCCTCCTTCGCTGCCTCCTCTGCCACTTCCGCCTCTGCTACTGCCACTCTGCCACCACCTCCTCTACCACCACCTCCATTGCTGCTGCCATTTTCGGAATGGAATGTATTTCATGTTTGTCACTGCCAACCGTAACAAGTGATGTCAGACTATTTTTGAATGGTACTTTCCCTCCACCCACCCAGGCTCATCGCTACTCACCCTCACTGCCACACCACCTCTGCTGCCTCTGCCTCCTCCTCCACTGCCACTGATGGACACACAAACACACAAACTAAGGCTGAAAGCAACTGGAGAAAAAATTAATTTGTGGCTTCATTTTAAAAATCAGAGCAATGGGAGACCAAGAACAAACCATTTGTATTTTAAAAATAAGCCCTTGCTGCCACCTCAGACACAAACATACAAACCAAGGCTGAGAGCGACTGCAGAAAAAATCATCTGTGGCTTTATTTTTAAAATCAGCAATGGAAAGCCAAGAGCAAACCATTTGTACAGTATTTAAAAAATAAGCCTGCCTCCCCCCCCCCCCCAAACACACAAACCTTGTAGGCTTGGGCACACACACACACAGTACACAAAAGGAGCCTTACTTCCTACCTCACTGCCTTCACCGCTGCTTCCTCTGACTCCAAGTCACCCTTGCTGCTACCTTCTCTGCCTTTGCTTCCTTCACTGCTTCCTCTGATTTGAAGTCATCTTAGCTTCTGCCTCTGCCACCACTTCCACCAACTCACTGAATCACCACCTTCTCACTCCACCGGGCTAACTTCTGTATTTAAAAATATGCGCTCCCCATGCAGTGATTCAGCAAGTAGTAGGTGGAAGAGGCAGTGATTAGGCTAGGTGGCAGAAGCAACTAGCTGACTCAGTGCCTTCGATGCTTCCGCTGAATTTCATGTGGCCGCCCTCATGAAATGGTGCCGCGGGCCATAGTTTGTGCACCCCTGTCTTACAGTAACCAAGTTGTCTGTTAAAGGAGGAACAGAACAGTCCACTCCTCTACCACTGTCCTATTGTTTATCTAGATGATTAGGTAAGTTGTTAAATATAAAACTAGACAATTTGTCATTACACTCCCCATGAACCTGCATCATTTTGATTGGTTATTCTAAAATTGATGTAATTTGTATGTTGTTATTCATTAGCTATGATGTTGCTTCTAAAGCATTTCCTTCAGAAGGTCATCCAGGATTTTTCTCCTTCTTTCCTGAAAAAAGCCTTATCCGTTTGGTAACTACTTTACCACAGTATACAGAAACCCATTTCAGTGCTGTTTATCCTGGAATGGAGATTCAGCAGCCTTTACTTATTAAAGTGTCACCCATTAAACTTCTGTCGTTGTCCAGCTGTTTACTGTACAAAACTTTTCTAGGAAAAGAGAGTGCAGAAGATAAAGTAGAACCTAAACAAGAGGTATAAATCTATGCCAGTCATGAGAAGAACAAGACATCAGGCCTTCAGGATAGTGAGTGTTTTCTCCAGATTTCAATGAGCATTCTTAATGTAAAACAGCATTAGCTGGTGACTTGTTGTATGGACTGTTAAAAATTAGAAGACTTGGATGGAATCTCTTCCACCAGCCAGTCCTTATGCATTTGTTCTTTGCGGGAAGGAGCATACCTTGCTTTATAAAGGAAAAGACACCTTTTCCCCATGTGCAAATTGTGGAAACTTTTGAGACATATTAACAGGTCTAATCTTGCTTTCATGCTGGAGAACTTTTGTATGAATCAGCAACTCACAACAGGCTGTGGCACTGTCTGGAGAGCTTATTTCATTGAGACCAAGAAATTCTGCAACTATGATTCACATCCCTACCACCAGACTAATGAACATATTTATTAGCATTTTATTTCCCTTGTTTCATTTTAATTCCTTTTACTATTGTCTTTCCTTTCATAGGTTTTTGCAACTTTACTATAAATGTCTGGAACATGGTGATTACACAAAAATATATGACTTTTAAGCAGAGATAGGTAAAACCACTTTTTTTGAGTACAACTCCCAGAATTCCTCTAGCTTGTGTAGGGGAACACAGACTGTCTCTTCTGGAATGCACAGTGGGGAATTGAACTCCCAAACTCTAGCTCACGGAGCTATCAAGCTGGCTATGCAAAAAATCATCCCAGACTGTATTCTAGGGGACACCATAATCTCAGTGATTCACTAAGTCTCCTTCAAATCAATGGTGGAATTGCACAGTGCACGGTCTGCAAAAGGTATCTAAGGCTTTTTGTGCAGCCCCACCATCACATGGTACTTTAAAGCTTTCCCTTCCCTGTCCATTCCTGGAAATAACTTCCCCACATGGAGAACTGCACTTTCAGAACCCCATGGGGATAAATTATCCTATTAAATGCTATTCCCTTCCTGTCTTTGGGGAGACCAAAGTTGGTATGATATTTGTCCACTGTTATTCTAAACCAGAGGTTACCAACCACCAGCCCATGGGCCTAATCCAGCCCATGCATATCATTAATTCAGCCTGCAGTGGCCACCCGGGGACCTCTAGACACCTCCCAACACCAGAAGTTGCAATATATTACTTACTGCAGTGGTGGCAGCAGTGGGAATCACATGATTTTTCCGAGGTTTTGGACACCCTCCACCACTTCACAGGGTGGTGGGAGGCTGTGGGGGCTGGTGGCATGGCGGCGCCCACAACTTACGTTTTCATCATCGTTGCCTTCAGCAGTGGTGGTGGGGCAATCACACTGTTTTTCTGTAGTTTTAGACAGCCTCCACCACTTCCCAGGGCAGAGGGAGGCTTTTTGGAGCAATTTTGCTCCAGTTTGGTAATTTTCCGATTCTCCTCTGCGGAACTTCAGCAGCTGGAGCAGGATGGTGAGCTACTTCCGGTGACAGGTGGAGCTTACATAGGCACCTAGGGTCCCAGCACTGAACTAGTAAGTAGCTCACCATCCCATTCTAGCTGCCAAAGCACAGCGGAGGAGCATCAGAAAATTACCAAACTGGAGCAAAATCGCTCCAAAAAGCCTCCCTCTGCCCTAGGAAGTGGTGGAGGCTGTCTAAAACTACAGAAAAACAGTGTGATTGCCCCACCACCACTGCTGAAGGCAACAATGATGAAAACGTAAGTTGTGGGTGCAGCCATGCCACCAGTCCCCACAGCTGAATGCAGTGGCGGGGGTGGTATATAAATCTAAATAAATAAATAAACTGGCCCCTGGCAGGAAAATTTGGGAACCCCTGCTCCAAACAAACATGCTTAGAGTTACAATTTTAGGCTTCTCCTTCTTTTGCTGATATGGTAAACATGCATAGTGACTTATTATACTTTCTATGATAAATAATCATTGGTACTATATAATATCATCACCATTTCAACACTGTGTTGTCTATTCAACCTTGTCTGAAAATTAACCATAACTAAAAACAAGATAAATTTTACTTTCCATTTTAAAAAATTGCATTTCAGCAATGTTCTCATTTGAATAAAACAACTTTTCATAAGCAAAGGAAATGTATTTTGAAATTAGGAGTCTACTCGCCTAAATAGAACTGCTTGTCCCAGCTACAGTACATTCACTCAGTCAACTATTGCTGAATGGGAAGTAAACACTTTGTAAAACCCATTTATTCAATTGGTCCGTCTAGTTGGAACTAGTACCTGGCTTTATACCAAGTTTGAGCAAGAGAACTACAGTTTAGGGATATGTACATACTCTAAGATTTACATAATGCACATAAATCTTAGGGTAAAACAGCTAAGGAAAAGATGAAGTATGTGCACTGTCTTCAGGCAAATATGCAAGTGCAAACCAAATTGGGGGCATTGGTGTGATTCCATGGAGCGTACGGGTTAGAGAAAGGAGCCACTGTTTATCTTCAGGGCAGAGGAACACTATAATTAAATCTTTGTATCCTTCTCCTCTCTGTAGGGTTAAAAAGATGGAACTTCTAATTTGGTTTTGCTCTTGCATACCCTCAGGAATGTTTGTTCTTGCCATAAAGTTCTTCCTGGATCTGAGCTGGAGGATTTGCGGCACATATCCATTTAGAGGATGTTGAGAGTCATTCTCTTGCTTAGTTTTCTCAGCATCTGCTGCTACTTAGGTGGAGAAATAACAAGAAGAGGGTATATTTTCTCAACTGGTGAAGGTTTGAGGCATACTGTCACTATCTGCATGGCTTCATTAACAGCAATGTAGACTTGTTTTGCTTGTGTGGATGTGCTCCATATTGGAGCAGCATACTCTGTTGCAGAGATGCTGAGGGCCAAAGCTGATGTACACAGTGTGGATGGTTCAGCTCCACATGTATAGTTTGTCAACCTCCTGATGATTTTGTTTCTAGTATTAACTTTACTTTAGGTACTCAGACAGTGCTGTTTAATAGTGTCCTGTCAGGTGTCTCACTGAAGAATTTCAGTGCTGAACAACACTGTAGTTAATTCCCTTGCCATGTAACATCTAACTCAACCTCTGCCTCACAGTTTTGAAGGTGGAAAGCACACACCTGAGTCTTGTTTGGGTTAAGTGTCAAATGGTTGATCGTGTGATACTGTCCTAGTTCTTCAAGTGCTCCAGTAAGTTTTCAAGCTATCTCAGCAAAGGTTGATCCTTATATAGCCGTTGCTGTGTCATCTGCATAGATAAACAATTTTGTATTGTAAGGAACTGGTTGATCATTTGTGTATATATTATACGATGTTGGAGACAATACACTTTCCTGTGGCAGTCTATTCTTCTGCAACCTCCATCTACTTTTGTTGCCATTCATCATCACATAGAATCTTTGGTTCTGGAGAAAGCTACTAATGACCCTAGTAAACTTGGCATTTCTGGTAAGATTCTTTATTTTACAGAGCTGTATCCTATGATTGACAATATCATATGCTGCAGTTAGGTCAATGAAAGCCACTCCCATAATTAGCTTTCTTTCAAAGCCATCTTCAGTGTGTTGCAAAAGTGTGACCTGCCTAGCCTGAAGCCTGCTTCCTCCTTCATGATCTTTCCATCAATAACTTTTGAAATACAATTGTAAACCATCTGTTCTAATGCCTTATAAAGATGGCAAAGGAGTGACACTGGTCAGTAGTTTTTCAGGTCATCTGGGTCTTTGCTGGGTTTCAATAAAGCAATTAATCTAGCCTGCCTACACAATTTAGGAACCTTAAGTTCATCTATGCAGTTGTTCATTAATTGCAGGAGCCATTTCAAGGTGCGAGGATCAAATTATTTTATCTGCTCTGTTCTTATGCCATCGATACCTACTGCTTTTTTGGTTTAATACTCTTTATAGCTTCCTCCAATTCAGATGCCACAAAAGGGCTACTAAGTAACCCCCCTTCTTGTTCCTCTGGTTGGATGGCTTGTTCACCCACCTTTTTGCCTTGTGTTTTTCCATTCTTCAGCAACTGACTAGCTATTTTGTCTGCTGTTATTCCAGTATAGTTTTGCTGTTGCTGGGTTAAATCTTCACCTAACTTTTAAGGAATTTCCAAGCTTATCTACTGATCTGCTTCATATCCAGGTTCTCAAGTAATGTGCACCATTGTGATTTCCAATTTTCAGCTACAGCTTGCATCAGTTCTTTCCCAGCTTCAACAGTATCTTCCTGGAAAGGATCCTAGTTTCAGAGTGCATGATACTTAACCAGCAGAGGTTTCATGTTGTCAGGAAGGTCCTGGACGTACTGGGTGTGGCATCCTCTTAGCATATTTTTTCCAGTTAAAAGACTTAGACTGTAAAACCCTCCCCATCCCATGTGTACTTCATGTGCCTTGTGTCACACTCCCTTCCTTTGGGCCAATACAAGGGGAGGAGTACACAAACACAAAGCATTCATGAATAACACATACCAATCAAACAAAGACTTCTGTATCATTCTCAAACCCACAAACAAAGTCAAAAGCATAGCCTCACATAGAAGTGGGTCAATGATTGCAGCATATCATCCTTGCCTTCAGGAAAGATGTACAACAAACTGAAGACATAATGAGGGAGAAACATGATTGTATTCATGATTGTGTTTTAACTATACATCATTGTGAGGGGCCAGTGCCTCCTTAGAGGTTTCTCTCTTTAACCTGCTCACATGTTCACTATCCCTTCCTGGTGGTTGTGTTGTGGTGGCAGCAGTGGCTCATATGGTCCTCTTGTCCTCCCTCACTTCTGACCATCTTGGGATGTCCATCTTGGGCTGCACAGGTATACAGGGCTGAAGGCAAGGCTCTAGTGGTGGCAGAGAGGAGGAAAACTGTTTTTGGTACCAAGCAGAGAGATAAGGAATGCTCATCAGGCCAAAAGTGCAAACCAGGAAAAGGTTGGGAGAGCATCATCTGTTAGGCCCACAAGGGACAAAGTGTCACAGCCTGAAGAAAACAGACCCAACCTAACCATGAGTCATTGGGAGATGGGTAACTCAATGGTTCAGAACATACCTAAGGGAGTTTCCACAATGAATTGCATCAAATTCTTGTCACTTTGAAAGTGGTGTGAATAATTATGGTTGACCACCAGAGTTACAGTGAATTGCAATGAATCAGGACTGTTTGTTGTCTGTCTGCATAAAAGACCTTGAAATCCTTCACAAACTTAACATGTTTTTCCTTGGTGAGTGACAGCTAAATCTACCAATAATGCCCAAGCTGTCCCCTGGACCTTCCGATCACCATGGTATTAGAGAGGGCTTAGACCAGTGATGGCAAACCTTTTAGAAACCGAGTACCTAAACAGCAACCCAAAACCCACTTATTTATCACAAAGTGCCAGCACAGCAACAGGGGAGGAAAGAAACACTCCAATTGGGCTACTGGGCAGAGGGGTGGGGCAAACTCTGTGCTGGGGTGACTGCACAGGTGCCAACAGAGAGGGCTCCAAGTGCCACCTCTAGCATGTGTGCCATAGGTTCGCCACCACTGGCTTAGACCAAGTTCTATTCTTTCTATTCTATATTCGATTTATATCCCGCCCCAATCGCGAAGTGCGACTCTGGGCGGCTTACAAACATATCAATACAATATCATACAATATAAAAGCATTCAGTAAATAATAACCATCTATACAATAAAACATCATAAGACATACTAAATATCCATCAATACAAAAAAGACACAAATTCTGGTACAGAATCATATGGGGAGAATTATACTTAGTTTAAAAATTAGCTTAAAAATATTGACTACAATCTACCGGATACTAAAAAAAAATTAAAATTTAAGGCTAAAAAAATAAAAGAGGTTAAAACAACGAGAGGCAAGAGGGTGGCTGTCTAATCAAATCAGCCACCCAACATGGGATCCCCTATCCCTGGATCCCCAAACTTGCCCTGCCAGCCAGGTTTTTAGGCCCTTCCGGAAGGGCAGGAGCTCTGTCTGTAAGCGTAGTTCCGTTGGCAGGAGGTTCCAAAGGGCCGGGGCGGACACAGAGAAGGCCCTCCTCCTAGTGCTAGAGAGATGCGCCTCTCTAGCCGATGGTATGATAAGAGAGCCTCTCCGATCTGCCCTGTTGGGACGGACCGATGTTCTTGGGGTGACACGGTCTCTTAAGTATCCTGGCCCACTACCATATAGGGCTCTATAGTTAATTGCTCTATATTTCAATTCTCTTGCAGATGCTCCACCAGCTATTTGTATGTTCGTTTTATAGTTTTTATACTTTTGTTGTATTTAATTTAGAAAAGAAAGAACATGTAGCATACAAAGGTATGTTCCAGCCCCTCCCCAACAAGGACATACAGGCATATGTATTATCTTAATAATAGTTGATACAACATTTATTTTATTTTATTTTTTGAAAAATGAGTGGTGAGATGAATTAAATGAGCAATTGTTAATACCCGATGTTTGCTGTACCTGATGTTTGCTCATTGGAAGCAACAATGATGCTTTTGAACACATAAGAACTCCTTTTAAAATGCTATAATTGATCAAAATGCTCCCTTCCTCCATATTGCTGGATAATAAGAGTTGGTTGTTGTTCTTGTTGTTTTGCTTCCTAGGCTCAGTGCTGGATTATCTGGTTAACATATTGATGTCACCACAAAAACTGATAGTGACTGCTCAGGAAAGGGTTTCATGCCTGCAACGTTCCCCCTCTTTTAGAGGAAACCTTAAAACAAACAAACAGGACGGGATGTTTTAGAGATATCTAAAGTATTTGTGTAAGTGATCCCTAAATTCAGTTCATCCCATTTGTGAAATGTCTATGCCAGAACAATATAGTACAATTATAGCCCAAGAAAGTCTCCCAACCTGGGAGTTCCAAGCCATTACTTGTTTTGCATTTACATTTTAGACTCTCAGCAGGTTTTGTTATGTCACACTCTTTTCAGCTTGTTATGTAACAGGTGATGCTTAGCACTTGAAAGTTGAGTCAGCTGCATAGCTTACTATAATGTGAGAATGATGAATGAGGGAAAGCTTAGCATATTGTTACGGAGTTCCTTATGAATGTGACCTTCTTATGCCACCTTGAAGAAGCCCTTACGCAAGGTAGTAGATGACTTGGCTTAATCTTTGCACCGATTATGATACCTGGTGTTGACAACTACAGAGCTGAAGCCAGATACTTTCAAGATTAAGCCATCTGCACCCGCAGCCATGCATTTGAAAAGTATTTGTTGTGGTTACTTATGTATTTCATAACTGTAACAAACCAACTCAGACCCAACAGTTACTGGGGGGAAATGATTAATGTTTCTGACATGGAAACCTAACACACAGGCCTCTTTCATTGTTTGCATAATCACCATAGGTGTCAAGATTTTGTCAGTTTGCCAGACAGATGGTTGTTCCTGAGCAGGAGCAGTGTAGATAGGCATCTGAAAGACTAGAGAAACAAGCCCATATGATGCAAAATGTTCAGATTCTGGTGATCAAAGTGAAAGAATTGTAGGGACTTTGAGTATGAAATGGTCTGGAGGCTGCAGCTGGTCCAGAATGCGGCAGCCCGGGTGGTGTTGGGTTGTGGGCGTTACTCTCATGCATCCCAGCTGCTTCGGGAGCTGCACTGGTTGCCAGTTTGCCTCCGGGTGCAATTCAAGGTGCTGGTCATGACCTTTAAAGCCCTATATGGTAGTGGGCCAGGTTACTTGAAAGACCGCATCTCCCCAAGGGTATCTGTGCATCCCACCAGAGCAGACTGGAGAGATGCTTTAGTGGTTCCATAAGCCAGAGAGGCTCGACTCCCTGGCACAACTGGCACAAGAAAGAGGACCTTCTCCCTGTTTGCTCCGATTCTATGGAACCACCTGCCTCTGGAGTTGCGCCATCAGATGGGGTTATTGGCTTTTCGAAAGGGCCTGAAAACCTGGCTGGCAGGAATGGTGTGGGGTAATGAGGGTTTACTGACACCTCCCCCCCCCCCCCCGCTGGCTTATTTAGCATCCGGTATCTTCCCCCCATTTCCTACCTTCATTCCTATATTTGGTGGGTTAGTGTAGGGAATGAGGAGTTGTTTTTAAATGGGTTTTAATTTTACTTTGTTCTTTTTGTGTTTTTAGGGGTTTATTTTATGTCTGTTGTGCTCCGCCCTGAGTCGCTTGTGCAAGTAGGGCGGAATATAAATCTAACTAATAATAAATAAACCAATAAATAAATAAGCTAGGGGTCTACAACCATTGGGCCGTAGACTGGTGCCAGGCCGCAGGCTGTCCCAATCTGGGCCAGTGGGGTGAGGCTGGAGTGGGGTGGCAGTGCTAGGAGCTCTGGTGGCAGCCTTCTGCCCTCAGCATGCTCTGCCGGGTCTGCGCGGCGGGTGGGGTGGGGGCTTCAGACACAGCAGATGGCGGGTAACCTGACCCCTCCTCCATGTTGCTTAACTACAATGGGGCTCTGCCCCTTGACTATGTGCAGTGTGATTTATTTGTTTGTTTATTTTTCATACTTCTATACTGCCCTCCTCACAGGGCAATCCAGGGCAGTTTACAGCATCACCAAAAAAAACCCTATATAATACAATCCAACCATTTCATCCCAGAGCCTTCAGAATCCCAACTATAAAAAATTAAATTTTCAAGATTTTAAAATATTTTAAAATCAGTCAATTCCCATCATAATTAAAAGATTAAAAACTAAGTCCCAGAGATAAAAGATTAAAAAATTAAAAGAGTTGGGTGGTGTGGCTGGTGGGCCCCTCCTCCTTGTTTTTGAGCTGCAGTGGGGCTCCTCCCGTCAGTGCTCAGTGTGCAGTTTGTCATATTTAGTTGTGTGCTTGCACCGTCTGGTCCTGCCACCCCCACTTGTTGGTCTGTGGAAAGGTTGTTTGGCATGAAGCCAGTCCGTGATGTGGAAAAGATTGGGGGGGGGGGCTAATATAAGCAATTGACACAATCCCTTACACATATATTTGTGCAATTTAATTTATTTTCTGTAATTCTAATTAATTTATTTTCATTCTGTAGCACGTTTGTATGGCCCTAATCTGGACTGTGATCGGTACTGGATAATATTTAAACCTGCTTCCATCTCATTTTTATTTTAGTGTGTGTGTGTGTGAGAGAGAGAGAATGAGAAAGAGAAAAAATGAACCTCGGTTAATCTCAATGATATTTTTTTTCATTTTGAATATCCCTGTACTCAGGAGGAAATACTTTTTAAAAAACCAGATACAGAAAATTTACCTCACCGCTTCCATGTCCACCTTTTGATGTTTATGCTACAAGCAGATTGTTTGAAAAATAGGATTCTTGCTCATATGCCATACCTTGTCATGGTGAAGCTAGTACCAGTTTAGATTAGTAAAGGTAAAGGTTTCCCTTGCTCGAAAGCCAGTCGTATCTGATTCTAGGGGTCAGTGCTCATCTCTGTTTCAAAGCCGAAGAGTCAGTGCTTTCTGCTTCTGCAGATGTTTCTGTAGTCATGTGGCAGGCATGACTAGACACTGGAGCACATGGAATGCTGTTACCTTCCCACCAAAGTGGTCCCTATTTATCTACTTACAATTTCTTGTTTTCTTGTTTTCGAACTGCTAGGTTGGCAGGAACTGAGACAAAAACAGGAGCTCATTCCGTCCTGCAGTACTTGGGAATCGAATTGCTGACCTTCCGCCTCCTAGTCAGCATCTTAGCCACTTGAGCCACTGCAATCCCTCCAGTTTAGATTAGGCTCCTGAATTCTTACTAGGAAGTAAAGTGCAAAAGAGGCATAAAGTGCAAAAAATGTATTTCTGTATAATGTTATTTTAAGAAAAAGTAGGAACCAACAGGATCCATACATAAGATTTAGAAAAGGACACTTGGATTTGAGAAGATGGCTGTATACCGGGAAAAATTACAGTATTATAAGAGCATTTTATTAATATTGTGATGTTTTAATCTCTGAAGAGGCATCTTATTTCAGACCCTGAAGTAATTTTGCAGCAGAGAAGAGTGAAATGTTTATTTTGTATCATGCAGAATGCAGTTTTGTTTGCTGCCATGTAATGGTGGGATGAAGCCTGATGCTGATCCATAAACCTATCCATCCTGCATCTGCATTCATCTGCAAATATTTTTCCCCAATCAGATGCAAGTTTGCATTTGTTGAAACATTTAGGAGGTGCAAAAGGTGGTGGACAGCTGTGTTCTGTTCCACACATGAGTCCGGAAGATTCTCAGAGAAGAGAGAGACCACATGTCCTTCCCAGCAGAGAACTTTCTCCCTTCTCCATGATATATGTGACAGAAAAGGAAAGAGAATCCACAGAGAGAGTCCACAGAGAATTGGTTTCACTTGCATCAGGGAAAGAGGAAAGAGTGGCTTCTCTCCAACAAGTGAGAAAAGAGAATTATATTAATGGAGTAGGTCAGAGGGCAGCTACTGAAGCTCAATCTCACATCTACAGTTGTCATTTTGAATCCTGATAAGGGCAGCAGATTTAGAAAGAGGAGGTCATAGGCTACAGTTGGAGAGAGTTCAGTTTCTAAGTTTGTATCACTACAGTGGGAACAGAGCAGGGGTGTGGAGAAGATAAAGATACAAAAGGGAAATCCAGTGGATTGAATTGTTTTACAGTTCAATAACAGTGGCAAAGATCAAATCTTTAATCAACTCAAAGTTCAATACCCAAATACTACAGGACAGAATGAGTTCCCGTCTCTGTCCCAGCTCCTGCCAACCTAGCAGTTTGAAAGCAAGAAATGGCAAGTAGATAAATAGGGACCATTTCGGTGGGAAGGTAAACAGCATTCCATGCACTCCAGTGTTGAGGCATGCCTGCCACATGTCCACGGAAATGTCTGCAGAAGCAGGCAGCGCTGGCCCTTCGGCTATGAAACAGAGATGAGCACTGAACCCTAGAGTCAGATACGGCTGGCTTTCAAGCAAGGGTGACCTTTACATCATGCCATCCCCCTGCCTTACTCAATTGTGCAGAAACTTCAAAAGATACTGGTCTTACCTTATCCTCCCTTATTTTACCATCCCTTCCTTCATATTTTTGCTTACCATGAAAAAATCCATTTAGGAAAGGGGGTTGGGAAGAAATAACTGGTTAGTGTTTTCTCATTCCTTGTGTGAGTCTTGAAACTTCAAACAGGATGAAACTAAAAGGAGCACAATATGTGTATGTGTATGTGTATGTATATGTATTTACGTAAGAATGGCTTGGGAATGGAACTGGGTGGTAATGATGCAGAAACCTTCCCCCAAATATAGGATGCTGTTCCCATCATGACTATTTGTTCAGAAGTAGACAGTAGGTGAGTTTTTGCATGCATTTCCTTTTTTTTTAATTCTGTTTTTTTTTTAAACTTAATTCATCATTCTGAGCAAAATTATGGGAGGTTAGTCTTGCACGTGCCGTAACTCAAGGTGGTGGTGGTTGATTCTCTGGGAGTGAGATGGTGGTCACTGGGTTTTTTTTATACCCATAATTATTAGAGGGGCATAGGGGGAAAGTAATATTTAGATGGAATTGAAGCTGCTGTCAGCCCAAATAAACACACAATTAAAAATAGCTTCCTGGTTTGTGTGACAAATAGTCATAAGGGCAGGTCCTACAGGGCCATTTGGCTCAGGCATCACCTCACAGGGAGGGCTTCTTTCACCTCAGCATAAAGCCTAAATATAAAGTGGAATGAAATTATAGTGTCATGCATTCTACATAGACATTTTTTTCTTCATATGCTGTTCATACATGGTGGTTTTTTTTACTCCTGTTCTCAAATGATGAAGAAACCTCACAATATGAAATGGTCCAGACTTCAACTGAACTTTTGAAAGGCCTGAATAAAGGGCTGTGAGGGTTGGAGTAGCCAGGCCTACTTTCCTCCTTGCAATTAACTCATTCATGTAGCATTCTCAGTGTGCAAACCTAGCAGTTCAAAAGCAAGAAATTGCAAGTAGATAAATAAGGGACCACTTCCATGGGAAAAAATCCTTTCAACCCAGAATCATTTCTGACTAATAATAATAATAATAATAATAATAATAATAATAATAATAATAATAATAATAATAATAATAATAATAATAATAATACCATATTTGCTGGTGTATAAGACGACTTTTCCCCCCTGAAAAACATGCCTCCAAGTTAGGGCGGCCAACCGTCCCGCGTTCTGCGGGGCAATTCCATTTAGGGTGGGGGAGTTTCGACTTACCCTCGGTTCGAAAATCGTCCGGACCTCTCCCGTTGCGTCACGGACGCACCTGTTTCCCCTCTGCCCGGCAGGCAGTTAAAGGGAAACGGAGCCGAAAAGGCTCCAATGAACTGCGCCTGCGCAGAGACCCAATCTGGCGCCAAACTGGGTCTCTGCGCAGGCGCAGTTCATTGGAGCCTTTTTGGCTCTGTTTCCCTTTAACTGCCTGCCGGGCAGAGGGGAAACAGGTGCGTCCGTGACGCAACGGGAGAGGTCCGGACGATTTTCGAACCGAGGGTAAGTCGAAATACCCCCTCCCTAAATGGAATTGCCCCGCAGAATGCGGGACGGTTGGCTGCCCTGCTCCAAGTGGGGGGGGAGTCGTCTTATACGCCGGGTGCACTTCAGTTGGGATAGACATAGCTGCCCATAGTGGACTCCCGATGCTTGCCCACCTCATTCTACATACCATCCAGATGAAGAAAGAAGCTCTACATTACAATTGTGTCTCCCTTTCAAACTGGTGAGGAAAAAGAAAGGGTTTCACTCACTGGTACCTTCTGCCCTTGTCTCTCTGCTCTGCCCAAGATGGAGGAAAAAGCCATGCTTCTTTTTTGCAGGGGAAGCAAGAGGCTAGGCTAGAGCAACACTTCCTGCCTCAGTGCAATTGACCTGCCCACCCACTTTACCTGCAGCGCCACCACTGGTGGGTGTTGCAAGTACAGTTCTAAAAAATCAATAAAATAATTAATATTACTGTACAGTAATACCCCGTATAACGCAAGTACTGAATAGCGTGAAAACCGCATAACGTTACAAGATTTTCGGAAAAATCTTGTATCGAATAACGTGATTTTTAACGTTATCCGATACAGTGGTTCTTAGCAGCAGGGTGGCTGGAAAGCTGAACGGGGTTCTCCGTTCAGCTTTCCAGCCACCCTGCAGCTACGGAGGCAGGGGTGGGGAGGCTGGAAAGCTGAAGGGGGGCTCCCCCATCGGCTTACCCAGCCACCCCACAGCTGCGGAGGCATGGGCGGGTAGCTAGGGAAGCCGACAGGGAGTCCCCGTCAGCTTCCCCAGCCACCCTGCAGCTGTAGATCGGATCCTCTGATCTCTCTGGAGGTGTTTCTGGGCTTCCCTGACGTCCTGAGCCGGTGCAGCAAGCCAGAATGTCAGAGTTCGAATCCCGACATTCTGGCTTGCTGCACTGGCTCAGGACGTCGGGGAAGCCCAGAAACACCTTGGATCGGGTCCCCACACCTCCCTGGACCCAGCGGGGGGGTCAGAAACCCCAAAATTGGTAAAAAAAAAGTCCGTTTTTTTACCAATTTTGGGGTTTCTGACCCCCCCGCCGGGTCCAGGGAGGTGTGGGGACCCGATCCAAGGTGTTTCTGGGCTTCCCCGACGTCCTGAGCCAGTGCAGCAACCCAGAATGTCAGGATTCGAATCCCGACATTCTGGCTTCCTGCAGCATAAAAGAGGGTGGGGGAAGTTCAAAATTAGCGCACATCAGCTCTAGGGAGGTCGGGAGACCCGATGCGCGCTAATTTTGAACTTCCCCCACCCTCTTTTATGCTGCAGCAGCAAGCCAGAATGTCGGGATTCGAATCCTGACATTCTGGGTTGCTGCACTGGCTCAGGACGTCGGGGAAGCCCAGAAACACCTTGGATCAGGTCCCCACACCTCCCTGGACCCGGCGGGGGGGTCAGAGCCCCCAAAATTGGTAAAAAAAACGTCCATTTTTTCTACCAATTTTGGGGTTTCTGACCCCCCCGCTGGGTCCAGGGAGGTGTGGGGACCCGATCCAAGGTGTTTCTGGGCTTCCCCGACGTCCTGAGCCAGTGCAGGAAGCCAGAACATCGGGATTCGAACTCTGACATTCTGGCTTGCTGCACTGGCTCAGGACGTCGGGGAAGCCCAGAAACACCTTGGATCAGGTCTGCCCACCTCCCTGGACCCGGCGGGGGGCTCAGAAACCCCAAAATTGGTAAAAAAAAACGGACGTTTTTTTTTACCAATTTTGGGCTCCCTGACCCCCCCGCCGGGTCCAGGGAGGGGGGGAAACCCGCTCCAAGCTGTTTCCAAAGTTCTCCCACCTCCCTGGAGGCAGCAGCAAGCCAAAATGTCAGGATTCAAATCCCGATGTTCTCGCTTCCTGCAGCCTCCAGGGAAACAGGGCTTTTTTAAACATTGTGTGTTCAATGTATCGCACAACGTTAAAAACTGAATAACGACGGGACTTGTGGAACCAAGTCATAACGTTATTCGGGGTACTAGTGTATTTTAATTACTGAAACTCACTAGCAGTTGCTACATTTCCCATTCTTGGCTTATACTCAGGTCAATCTATTTTCCTGGGTTTCAAGGTCAAAATTAGGTACCTCTGGTTATATTTGGGTCAGCTTATATGGTAGATAAATAAGTACCACTTTGCACTTGCTCTGTTTTAAGTTTACTGTACATGTTTGATAACATACAGCCTTGTGACAGTTTTTCTGCATGTCATAAGCATTTGAATATAAATTAACATGTTGAAATCAAATCTGATGTTCTTTTATGTTTTATTTGGTGTGTGGAAGGTGTGCAGAAGAGGGGGTAGTCTTATAGAGTGAGTATATAGCAAACTATATATTTTGAGTGGAAATGTTGGGGGGTCGTCTTATACGCCCAGTCGTTTTATACGCCGGCAAATACGGTATTTTGTTTACTCTCTGATATGCTTGCACAGACTAACATGGCTGCCACTTCAAAAATTTCATCTACTTCATTGAGTTGTTGTAAAGAGAAACTGGTCTACAAACAACAACAACAACAAGATGATGATGATGATGATGATGATGATGATGATGATGACGACAGACCAGTTTGTATTTACAACAACTCAATGAAGTAGATGAATTTTTTGAAGTTGTAGCCATGTTTGTCTGTGCAAGCATATCGGAGAGTAAACAAAACAACAACAAAAAAGACAAAGACATTGTGGCACCATAATATACAGGAAATACAGAAGTTAAAATACAGGAGTTCATCTTTTAAAGTGCCACAATGTATTTGTCTTTTGTATATGTTGGTGTTTTTTTTAACTCTCTGATATAAACAAAGTAGGATTCCATTTACCGTATAGTAGGCATGGGCTAGTGTTGGCCTCCAGATGTGCTTTAACCACATGCCCCAGATAAACTAGCTAGTGTAGCTAATGATTAGGAATACTGTAATAAAGCATACCATCCCAAAAACTCTGGTTGTCTTATCTCTGCTCTTAGCCAGAGAAAGCAGGCTGGAGCTAGATAAACTGGTCAGAATCTCATTGACAATTTACACGTCTGTAATGGAAATCATGAATGTCTTAGAGCTGCCCATTAATTTGGCATTCCTAGTCATAAAGTTGACTGCTCAATGGTCATTCACCAAGGAATACATTCAGTGCCTTATAAATTAAAGGCAATTTGCCACCCAGCTTTATGTGATTTTTCCTTGCAAATGTAAATCACCAGTAGGATTCTGGCCATTACAGCTTATTTCAAAAGGAGGGAAGTGCCATTTGGGCAAACTAAGAAACAGTAAGGTAAAGGTTTCCCTTGCTCGAAAGCCAGTTGTATCTGACTCTAGGGGGTCAGTGCTCATCTCTGTTTTAAAGCCGAAGAGCCAGCGCTGTCTGCTTCTGCAGACATTTCTGTGGTCATGTGGCAGGCATGACTAGACACCGGAGTGCATGGAACACTGTTACCTTCCCACCGAAGTGGTCCCTATTTATCTACTTGCAATATCTTGCTTTCGAACTGCTATGTTGGCAGGTGTCTAAATATGTATTTCATTCCAGTAATTTGTTTTTTCCATGGTGTTTAAGAAACACTTTTCTACTTGTCAGTCACCACCTGCCTTTAATACTTTCTCCTACATTAGGTTTCTTAACTAGACAGCAGAAGCTGAAGGGAATATCTTTGGTATATTTCCAAATATATGATTAACAAATGACTGTCTTTTCAGGACTAGAGTTTGAATACAGTGGAACCTCGGATAATGAAAATAATGCGTTCTCTGAGTTCTTTCATATAGCGAAAATTTTTGTTATGCGAATTTCTCACAGGAACACATTGATATACAATGCCGATTTGGTGAAAATTCGTTATGCAATGTTCATATCTGAGGGTGCCATTCTCATTTGATTTATTTTCATTATGCAAGTGTTTAGCTATCTGGGCCCTTCGTTATCCGAGGTTCCACTGAATATTAGAACAGCTACTTACCAAAATGTTTGCTGTATAAATATAGCTGGATTAGACAACAGCCTCATTTTACACAATTTATGAAGAAATATATGCATCAATAGCTTCATCAGCATGAAGTTGAGACTTGCAGAAAGGGACAGGAAGCCAAGCAAGGAAGCAAAACATTCAGGCTTTAGTCACCTGAATGCTGGGCAAAAGAGAGAGCTTTTCCAACTCCGATTTTCCCGAATATTTTAATGTAGTAGTTAAATCATTGGTGCTAATCTGCAAATAACGTACGTCTTGGAGACAGCAAGCAGTTCAAGCTATGCATACATATGCAGCATTAGCAGGACAGAGCCATATCTTCACTGTTTCTGATGGCTGGTGAGAGGGAGGGCTCATGTCCCATTTTCATCAGTGGGGCTGCTACCCCTCATGCTAGGTATGGTGAAGGTTGGGTGGAAAGGGGAAATGGCACTGAACTGGAATAGCATAATGGGCATTGTTTGCCATCACCTACCCTGCTTAAATTTTGTTTTCTACCCTTTGAATAAACATTTTAAGATAGCTCCATATACTAGTGGCAAATATTAAAGGCTGAAATAGGAAATCAAGGCTGCACGTATAGTGCATATTCAATGTTTCAGTCCATCATCAGTACCTGTAACAGAAGCGACCTGCCACTCGGGTAGGCCCATATGTTCTTCTGGGTTCCAGCTCCGTGGCTGGACAACCCAGGCCTCTGATATGTGTAGAAAAAGTAGCATTAGGCCAAATAACCACTTCAAGTTTCTTCAAGAAATATACTGAAAGCATTTTAAAATACAGGATACATTCCATCAAAATATCAGCAAGCATTTCAAAGCAGAAATAAACCACTAAGGGTTCCAGGGAAAGCATGTGGGGCCCCTCCTTCCACAAGTTTCACATTTTGTAGAATGGCTGCACAGCCTTCCATAGAGAGAAAAAGCTGTATGTGTGTGTCTCTGTGTGTGTCACTGGGTTACACCTCTGGCCCTCCCACTTATTGATTCCAGCAAGGCATGTCAGTCACACATTCAGTTTCAATTCACTAAAACCATGAGGCAAGGATGTTTACATATTGTCTTCTTCCCACAGGTCTAGAATTGCCATTTTAAAAGTACTAAAACACATCTAAGTGAGTTCGAAGAAAATAGAAAAAGCACTGTTTTAAAATGGGGCGTTTTCTGTTACACCTGCTTCCATGACATTCCAAGTCATACCACCTCCCACCATGTACTGCCCTCAATTGGCTACTTTTATGTTCACCCCACTTCCCTTTGAAAATTCTTGCTCTCCACTTTCTACTTCTACAACTCTGGGGTCAGTAGCCTTGTCTTTGCTTCACAGCCATGGTAACTCAGCCCTTCAGTTTACTATCACTCAGAAGCGTAGCGTGCCTTGGCGGGGCCCCGTATAAAAATTTGTTTGGGGGCCCTTAGAAAGGGTAAAGGTTTCTCACAAAAGAAAAAAAATGCATAAAATTAAAAGAAATATTTATTCATCATAATTATCTATCTGTTACTGCTCTCCATCCGTGATTTATTATTGTATCATCGTATCGTGTCACGATCCAGCCGGCCCCCACACTTCTGGTAAACCCCTGGAAACCAAAACAAACCTACACAGGGCAGGCTGGACGGCTAATTAGAACAGAGATCCAACTCTCAGCTGCTTAAGGGGTTTTAATTGGGTAGCGTGTTCAAAGGTTTGTGTGTGTGAAAGGCAGCTCTTACCCTTTTTAGTCCAATGAAGACACGTTGTTCAGAAAAATGAAGATTTATTGATCAGGTTCATAAAGCATAAAAGTCAGTAGCATAAGTCAGTCCAATAAAGTCCACAGGCAAATCTAAGTAACCATTTTTAAGGAGCAAAAATGCATAGCTCCTAGGCTAAAGATTGCTAGCCCATAGAGATTCAGGAACAAAAGCTCCCTAATCAAAAACAGGTCTTAATCCATGAAGAATCAGAGACGAACTCCTTCTTCTCTCCAAAATGGAGAATCTGCAGTCAGGTGGGACAGCTTAGCCAATCACATAACAAAGAGAACTTTCTCAAAACAACAGTACATTGTTTATACACGTGCACACAGAATGCACTGGGGCTAGTCATAACATGGCTCTTAGCTAGCTTACAAAAGATAAGAAATACTGAAAACATGGTTGAAAAACATGCTGTTACACAGCCTTGAGGCTCAGAGAGAGAAAAATGGATTTTTCTGAGGCCTATTTGGAAATTGGCAATTTCAAGCCTTAGGAAATAGGTTCATTTCCTGACATATCGTATGTACATCGATTATTGTGGGATTCCCCCGTTGAAGTAAATGACTTAAACGGGGAAATCCCGCAGCCCGCGATAACTGATGTAGGGTGTTGCCAACTTTTGAACGCATACTTTACGCGGGGAAAAAAAGAAATTGCTTTTTTTGACTTTTGTCATTTGTTTTGCTTACTCACGTTGGGGGCCCCCGTGGCCCAGGGGCCCCGTATAATTGATACGGCAGATACGGCAGTAGCTATGCCCCTGCTATCACTGTACATGATTAAAGAGATGGAATTGAGACTGCAAATCGTTATTAGACAGGAGTAGCCTTGTCCTGAGTTACACTTACACTGATCCTTGGTGGCTGCTCATGGCATGAGCAAGTCAACAGTCCTGAATGCTGTTTTGTGTACTTTATTCTGTTTGAGTCAAAGTGCTTAAGTAATGTAATTGGCAGCAAAATTGCGGCCAGTGAATTTGTGTGTTGTCCCACTGCTCTGTAAACATACCGTCTGGCCTGTGTAAAGTGCCAGTTCAGTTTTCTTGGAAGCGTTTGTTCTAGATAGATGGGAAATCTCTTTTTGTTCTCTTTGAAGCCTCTTAATATTCTATTTCCAGAAAACTGGTACAATAATATCTCTTCAGAATCTAGTGTAACACTTTAAAAATATAATAAAAAACATATTACAACCAAAGAGAACATAATACAATTACAGTGTACCCATCACCCCGGGGGGGGGGGTATCAGTACGTTTCCAGAGCAGTTACTCAAACCAACTTATTCAATAAATTCTCCCCAAACATTTTCAAATTCACTGTCTTTAATAATGCCTCTTTTCAATTTCAAGTCACACATTAACTTATCATTAATTGCCAAGTTCCAGATCTCCTTATACCATTCCTCTAAACCTAGCTATCGATGGAATTTCCAATTCCTAGCTATTAAAATTCTCCCAACTGTCACCATGATAACAATGAAGTCTTTTTTATGTCTATGGAGTTTTAATCCTCCCAAATTATTTAACAAAGCAATCCTGAGACACCATCATATTTTAATTTTTTGGAATAGTAGCCGTGTTAGTATGTGGTTCGGGCATATCAGAAAACAAAATAAAAAACACTGTAGCACTTTAAAGACTAACTGCTTTTATTGTTAGCTTTCGTGGATCAAGTCCACTTCTTCAGACAAGGAGTGAGACTTACAGCCATGGTTTATATACACCAAATTCAGGGGTCAAAGGGAGAAGGGCCTGCATAGGCAGAATGACAGACAAGCAAGCACAACAATACAGCTTCCCACAGCCATCAGCAACAATAGATTATTCAGATTAGCTCTAAATGTCTCCCTTTCAATCTCAAAGGTGCAGAGAAAGCCCATTCTGGTCTCCCGATCAACCACTTTCTCAGCACCTTTGAGATTGAAAGGGAGACATTTAGAGCTAATCTGAATGGGCCTGTAAATTTCACTTCTTGTCTGAAGAAGTGGACTTGATCCACAAAAGCTAACAATAAAAATATAGCAGTTAGTCTTTAAAGTGCTATAGTGTTTTTTATTTTGTTTTCTGATACATCAAATTTTAAATGATCGTATATTATTGATTTCTTCAAAAACATGTATCCACGTTTTACTCATCTCCTTACATTCCCACCATAGGTGAAAAAATGTCCCGGGATATTTATTACATCTCCAACACTCTCCCTTATATTCGGATTCATAGTAGGTTAATTGAATTTGGGTAATATACCATCTCCAGATTACCTTATAACAATGTTCTTTGATCCTTACTAATAAATTTTTCATAGTTCTCTGACTCAATATTTGATTCCATTCTAACTCTGTTATATTAGTTTTCAGGTCCCATATTTCCCTCAGTGATTTTGGAGACTTTCCTATTCCATTAAAATTGTGTAGATCTTACTGATAGCTTTAAATGAAGTTTTTTTTCTGATGTGGTTGATAAATAATCTCTTCAAACCTTGTTCCTTCCCCAAATTTTCTCCCTTTCTGCACCCATTCCTCTCTCCATTTTTCCATCTGTAATTTTTGGAACCAATTCAATTGACATACCTTATAAATCTCTTCTCTTTCTTCCCTATTCCTCATTTTTTTTTCTAACCAGTGCTTTAATTTTTTTAATCCTCTTCCTTCCAAGTCCTACTTTTTCAATTTGACTTGCAAATTGTATATTTCCTTATATACAAGAAATCAGAGGTTATTGAAAATAAGAAGAAAGGAGGAGAGATGGACAACTTTGGAAAGATCCTTCGTGGGAAAATAGTTGTTTGGCTCAGTATTTTTTAGCTTATGATATCCTTTCATCAGCTAGAAAAGGAGATTTCTTTGTTTTTTTGAAAAACAAATATTAACTAGATGAAGAAAGCACAAAACTGCTTGTTTGCTTTTAAAAAATAAGTAATAGAAGTTTCATTCACTAAATATTCTCATGACAAAACATTGTATAAAACATCCTTTGTTCAATCTAAGGACACTGTAATCAGATGAAAGTTGTTGTTCAGTCACACAGTTGAGTTTGGACTTTGCAACCCCATGGACAACTGTATGGCAGACACTCTTATTCTCCACCATCTACCGCAGCCCACTCAGCTCTACTGATGTTTTCAGCAGGTGGTCTTGAGTAAAAGTACTCAAGATAACCTTAGAGCTGCTTCAAAAATACAGTGGAAACTCACTTAACAAATTTAATGCGTTCTCCAGGACCTTTTGTACTATGAAAAAATTGTAAAGTTAATTTTCCATAGGAATGTATTGGACACAATTTCCCATCGGAATGCATTGAAAACAAAAATTTGTTAACCAAAATGCAGTTTCCCATAGGAATCCATTGAAAACCAAATTAATCAATTTTAAAAAATGGTATCAAGAGATCAAAGCCTCTTTCATCCCAGTCTAAAAACCTGGCTGGCAAAGCAGCTGTGGGGCACTGGGGATGCGGTGACCCCCACCTGCTGGCTGATATATTAATATCACTCCCTTGCTCTTTTTAGCCATCGGGGTAATTTCTTATTGTAGTTTTAATTGGTTTTTTTTTTACCAGTTTTAAGTTTTTAGAGTGTAGTACTAATTTTAATGTTGTAAGCCAGCCAGAGTCATTCCAAGTTGGGCAGCTATACAAATTGGAAATTAAAATTAAAAATTAAATCTTGAGGGATGCATAGATGAATTCAATGAAACCATTCTAGATTCACTAAGAGAATAACACAAGTATTGCTTCCATGATGTTGGGATGATGATATACCTGTGTTAAAGCTCTTAGTATGAAAAGTGAGGCCTTGGTTGCCTTACTTCAGATAAACCATCCAAGTCAGGTCTTTGTTCCCAAACCCAGGAAGCCTGATCTCCTGATGTATCTTTCAAATTATCCCACATCAGTATTAAGTGAGGGGGGAAAGCATCTATGCCAGAGTGTTGACATAGTTTAACCCTCTTTCAGAGGTGACATCAGTCAAATATATGTCCAAGAAAAATGTTCACTGGTAACATTTTCTTTGCCAATAATGATTAGTTTGATCACAAAGTACATCTCTGGGAGAAAAACTGAGTACTGTATATGTATGACTATGCATGGTTCACACTCATAATAATAATTGTGTCCCATCAACACAATTCCAACTTATGGCAGCCTTCCCAGGTTTTTCTAGGTATATAAAGCAATTTGATGTAGTATACCAGCCTGGTAACAGTCTGGATCCTTGCTGCTTGCCAATGCATGCACTCATTGCTCCCTATTTATTTACAGTACCATTGATGGGCTCCAGTACATCCCTGAAGCGGAAAATCTGGGCCTAATTTAGCACACAAAGAATCGTGATCTGTCACAATGACCTCTTAAGTATATATTATACACAGTTTCTCTTGCTTGTACATGGAGCACAACCACAAGATTTACAAACCTAGTACTGTAAACTTACTGTAACTCATTTACAATCAAAACCTTTCTTTGTAGTAAATTATATGAACAAGACCCATAAAATAGTGCATATTAAATGTTTCTGAAGTTGACTTTGCAAAGCAAAGCAATCACACTTATATACCGCCCCATAGCAGTTAGTGCACTCTCTGGGCGGTTCACAAATTAATTAGCATTTTGCTCCCAACATGCTGGGTGCTCATTCTTCCAACCTCAAAAGAATGGAAGACTGAGTCAACCTTGTGTCCTGGTCAGGAACGAACTCACAACCTTAGAGGTGAGGTACAGCAGTTTTACCACTGCACCACCAGGGCTCCTTTGCAGACAATGTTTGCTTCTTACCAGTAAGAAATGATAATTTTGAGGTATAGTATTTTCTAAAAGTTTTATCTGTTTGTTCAGGGACAGGTGGGGTTGATTTTGAAATAAATTGCACCATGATTAATGCTGATTTGAAGATGCCTTCAGGTTACTTTATAGGTTTCATTCTAAATCCAGGGTTGTTGTTGTTTTGCTGTGAAGACCCTTGCTTATTATGGGACTCTTATAGGTGTTTTGACATTACCTCTTTATAAAACAATAAGATCAAATGCATATACTTCACAAATCTCCTCCACCCTTTTCAATAATACTTTTGCCAGGGCATCTCGGGTGAGGACATCACATACTTATTTTATTTCTATATTGTGATATAATAAAGCTCCAAGTTTTTTAAAATATACTTTTGTTATAATAAAACTCAGTCAATTTTTAACAGACATTAATGCAACCTTCCTCATCACAGTGCCTTCTATTTTAAACTACAAATCCCATCAGTCCTGACCAGCATAGCCAGCAGTTGGGGGAAATTGCATTGGAGAGGAGGGTGTATTGTGCTCCAAGTCACTCCTGCAGGAACCAAATTCTGGTGTCCAAACTCTTAAATCATAGTGTCCTTTCACATATATTTTCAGTCCCCCTGCCTTTCCCCAAATATCATCAACCTGCAGAGAAGTAATAATTTCCCAAGTGGTTGAAAACAGAGTTAGCACAATAAGCTATTTGTTTATGAACTGATTTCATACACCAACAGTTCTATCAATTAGGTAAATGCCAACAATGTTTGATTTTCCTAAAACAGATGTACTATTGGCTCTGCTGTATGATTTCCATCTTCTAAGCACTAAGTATTGTTTTTGGAGGGCTGTGGTGGCTCAGTGTTTAAGATGCCAACCTTGAAGATACAGGTCAGAAGGTCAGCAGTTCGAGACGTGAGTGCTGTGTGATGGAGTGAGCAGCCATTGCTTGACCCAGCTCCTGCCAACCTAGCAGTTCAAGAGCAAGAGATTGCAAGTAGATGAATAGGTACCACTTCGCCAGGAAAGGTAGTGTCCCATGTGCTCCGGCACCTAGTCATGCCTCTCATGTGACCACAGAAACATCTGCAGACACAGACAGCACCGGCTCTTTGACTGTAAATGGAGATGAGCATTGCCCCTAAGAGTCAGATATGACTGGCTTTCGAGCAAGGGAAACCTTTACCTTTGCTTCTGCTATTCCAGGGAAAGGGACAGAGACCCCCAGCTGATCAACAAATGCAACTGCTAATTAGAAAGCCCAAAGTAGATTGCTACAGATGAAGAAGTTCAGTTAGGGACACATAGGAGTGCACCTCTTAAATTGTATGACAAGTCAATTCAGTATTCCTTGAGTCATTACTGATAAGAGCGGGTGGTCCCAACAAAGCTTTATGACTTTTTAAATTGATTATTGAATTGGGACCATCTTTGGCAGAGTAATAGTAGACACTATGGCTTGCTCTATGACCCCTCCTCCCTCAGCATACAGCTGACTGGACCAAGACAGTGTAGCTGCACTGATAGTAAATCAGTGGCTATTAGAAACATCAGGGTCTCCATGCCATCAGTGATTCACTATGACATCAGAACAAGTCATGAGTGTTAGGGGGGAAAGTGAAGCATTAAAAAGAACAAAGACGATGCAAGAGAAAAAGAATATTTGTTTGTTTGTTTATTTCGACTTAACTGCCCCCTCACCAAGGTGACTCTGGGTGGTTTACAATGTAAGAAACCACACTGACATAAAAACTCTCCAACACACAATACATGTAAATAAAAAAAACACAAACCTCTAAAATCTTAAAATCTAAGACCAGATGGTAGAATTGAACAATAATCATATGAGCCAGCGGGGGGGGGGGGAATCCAGTAGAAGCACCCCACACCCACTGGGCCAAGGCATAAATTGACCTAAGACATAAACTAACCTAATAAAGGGGCCTCTGCTAATCATAGAATAGTGATATTATACACCAGAAACATTCTTGAGGTTTACATTGAAAGAAAAGTACTGTATAGGGAATCCAGTATGGAATTACTTTTTTAGTAATCAAACAGCATTCTCAATTTATCAGATATTAGCTGAATCCTATTCTGTCAATTATGCCTTTTATTTATTTATTATTTATTCAGATTTATATTGCCGCCCACTCACCGAGGTGACTCAGGGCGGCTTACAGTCAAAACACCAACAGTACAATAAAAAAAATAAAAAATATAATCTTACAAAATACAACCAAACTAGAACACAGACTAAATCCCCTCAGGCCGTTGTTGTGGGCCCAGAGGAGAGGGCAATGTTCTAAGCTGATGACATCATTTTTTCAGAAATAAAACATTTCCAGTCTCCTCATTTGAAGGTCCTAAGATTCCTGTGGAATCACATTCATAACTGGGAAGTCATTGGTGTACTGGTAGCTAATTGCCAGAAATCACTACTGATGGTAAAGTCATTCCAGGGTGGTGAGTTTTGGTAATTAAAGACCTCATTCTTTGGACTCCAATCCCTTCCTGACAATGACAAGGATTCCACAGGAGTGGCAGGACAATGGTGGTGTGGAGAGGGAGACAAAAATAATTTATTTCCCCTCCCCCCCCAAAAAAAAATCACTACAGCTAATGACATCATTAGCTTTGCACATGCTCTGGTTGTTGTCATAGAACAAGGGATGTTAGGACAGTGTTATGTTGCAAAGACCTTACATAGACCTTTCGGTGGTTGTCAGTACTGTATTGAATCTCATAAAATTGTCATTGTCAAGAAACCCAGGATTTTGATTATGAGGAAGTAACATTTCCCAGAAACAGTCAGAACAGCTAGCTAGCCGGTGGGAATCATAGGGCTTTCAAACTGCAAAAACGTGCCTTGCATCTGGGGAAATATTTCCATCAGAGGAAGCCAAGTGCCTGCAAAGGTTTCCTCATTAAGAGCCTCAATCCATTTCAATCTGAAACATTTTAAATTAGTTTATTGGCAATTGTGAAAATGTTTCACATGCCAGCAGTGAAAGCTCTTGAGGCTTTGTTTTGTAATTTTTGACCTCTTACCTTCATTACCCTTACGCTTTCCCTCATGTCAAACCTAAGATAAACCATTAAGGTGGCCTATGCAGCCAGAAAGGAATATAGGATTGACCAGTGTTACATTTCCTATTTGATAGCACAGATGGCTGTGTCGTGATGATGATTGCCATCACCCTCATAGTTCACAACAGTTTGCTCATAAATTGTCCTTTTAAGTTAGCCTCACATAAAGGTTTTTAGAATATTGTTGTTTTTCAGACAGCGTTCCCCAGCCTCTTTGAGTGCTTTAGCTTAGTTTCAGTCTTTCTACTAGGATGTATTCCAGAACTGCTGGTGCATAACAAACTCCATCTGGAAGAAAAAAAACATTGATTACTTTTCTACTTCTGTGTTATTTTGTGAGAAAAACCTGTCATGGGTGACTAAGTATATCACCAACATCCTGAACTGTAGCATCAAGAAAAAGCTGTTCTACAAACTGATACCTTTACTTCCATGTTGTAATCATCTGTAGCATTTGTAAAAAGCAGTGAGTAACAAAATGGAGCAGTATCTGACAGATGGGAATAGTGACAGAGAGACACCTGGTTTGATGGTATCTCCTGCCACTGCCCTTCAGAGTCCAGACTAATTACAACAACCAATTTGTCCTACTTTATAACTAGACAACCTTGGGTGGGTTGCCATAAATTAGAACAAGTGGATGACACATAATTAATTTCAAAAATCAAAATTGTTCTAACAACCACAGCAACAACATCAGTTTAAAAAGTAATAGGTAAAGGCAAAGGTTTCCCTTGCTTGAAAGCCAGTCGTATCTGACTCTAGGGTTCAGGGCTCATCTCTGTTTCAAAGCTGAAGAGCCAACGCTGTCTGCTTCTGCAGACGTTTCCGTGGTTATGTGGCAGGGATGACTAGACACCAGAGCACATGGAACACTGTTACCTTCCCACCAAAATGGTCCCTATTTATCTACTTGCAATTTCTTGCTTTCAAACTGTTAGGTTGGCAGGAGTTGGAACAGAGACGGGAGCTCATTCCGTCCTGCAGTATTCAGGAATCGAACTGCTGACCTTCTGCCTCTCAGTCAGCGTCTTAGCCTCTTGAGCCACTGCAGTCCCTTAAAAAGTAATATCAATGTCTAATTAAGTTTTCTTGATGCTGTTTCACAAGTTACAGAAACATGAGTACAGTACCTTGGTTAACCCTCCCTGGTTCCTACTACAGGTCAATTTTGTTATTACCTTATACTTAGAAAAGCAGACAGGCAAGAGAAAGAAAAGTGTGCTTGTATCACCCACAGTGTGTCAGCTGGCTATTAGTCACCATTTTAGGGCTTTGAAGAGTGCACATGTGTGCACACACAGAGCCAAATTCTTGTTGTCTTAACACAAAGGACACAAAGGGTTGTTCTGTTGATGTAACTTATTCCATCCACATAGCCAGGGTGGGTTAATCTTACTTCCATGGCAGGCCCAGGACACCCTCTAAACCTGTTCCTGATGTCTGGGAAACCTTCCAAAACAGGTTTTTGAAAAGTTGTACAAGAATTTGATTTGAACCAATGGATAGACATGGAAAAGAAATAAATTTTGCCTGACATTAAGAGAAATTTTCTAGCTGTTTGGCAGTGGAGCAGCCTGCCTCAAGACAGATGTGAAATATCTCTGCATTTGCTACATTTGCAGCAAGCACTGGGTGGGAATGTACGAGATGCTTTGCTGGGATCCTGTATGAATTAACAGGTCGGGGTAGATCACTTTAGATGTCCCTTCTTGCTCTACAATTCTCTGATCTTTAGAGGAAATAAGCATTAGAATTCTAAGCAACAGGCAAAAAAGAGTGGGAAATTGCATATTGAGAGGTGATATCTGTTGCTGTTATACTTTATTAATAGCAAACAGGGATCCTTGGTCCATTTTTGAATTTGGCCGTCCACTTCCATGGGTTCTTCTCTGCCATGATCATTCTCCAGTGGCTTCATTTACACCAGAGTATTTTATTATTATGATAGGTGGTAATGAATGCCTGCTTGGAGATGAGATGGCAAAAGGTTACTTGCAGTAATGAAAGAGAAGCATTTCGCAAAGAGATTAAATGTGGCTATTTGACACTTTCATGCCTAGCTGTATAAACATGGCACGAAGTGATAGAAGCACTTAACCTCCTGTCCATAAAACACAGTGGTAAGGGGAAGGTCCAAAATTCAGAGCATAGTATTCATCAGTCATTGAAAGTAATCTAGCATTACTGCTTTAATCAATTCATTTGCATCCCCATCTCTCCCTCAAGTTCTGATTTCATTGCACTGTAGACAGACAGAAGGTGGGAAGTGAACAAAGGTAGGAGTCCAGGCTGATTCAATGTCAAAGATACAAAAAATTATTTCCTGTTTATTTTTTTCCATAGCAGCGAGTTTACCCATTGTTTTAATAAGCAATTTGGGAAAACTATTGTTATTATTTTCCTGTCAAGTCCTTCCATCTTCAGCATGACAGCAATAGAATGGGTAATGTTTATAGCTCTCAGATTATATTATTGATAGCCATATATTGAAATCTACATTCATACAGATTCTTTTAATCATGCATGAGCATTAGTCCTTTAATCATGGCATCGCAGTTGAGGGAGAAAATTAAAAATATGCACATGTATTTACAGCACATGACAACCCATGTTGATATTCAATTGACATACATGCCAAGATTCTTATAAACAATTATGTTTTAGCATAGCTGCTCTACAAAGAAAGGGGTAACATTGGCATGGAACCGTAACATCAGCTAAGCACTAACACTGCTGGATTTTGAACATAGGGAAAATGTGATCTTTCCCTCCGCTAGTGTGTCTATTGCTGGTAAGAACATCGCTGGCAAAGTGTAGACACCAGTACTGGGTATTGACTGTGATGTGAGAAATTTGGTTTGAATGAGAGGTTAGATATTCTTCCCAATGATCCTCCATGGTTAGACTAGATAAGGAAACATGACTACCTTATCTCATACCCCATTGGCTCCCTGGCTTCATCCTCCCCTTGCCTTCTCTGTGGGGGAAAGATAAGGAAGAGTCAAGAGGGAACATTTGCATATCTTCAGCTGATTAATTTTGCAGTACTATGAGAATGAAAATATGTGTCATGATTTGCAGTTGCTCCTCTAAGTCCTGACAGTCTGGAGTCCTCAGCCTGCTGCAGCTGCTAAGCCTCACCTGAGAGCCCTGGGAAAATTTTCTGACCTTCATAAGCTCCACCTGGACATCATGGGTGGCTAGCTATGTAAGAACTGGCTTTACTATGTGGCTAAAATTCCATGATAGACAATATTGTTTGCTACAGCAAATAATTTTAAAAGGATCCCTGTGACACCTTTAAGACGTTTGCAGGCACATCATTTGTTGCAGGATTAGGGCATAGTTTACCAATTTACACTTCAAGACTCCCTTCCCCAGAACAAGTAAACAAAAAAAATAGAAATTAGGATAATTTGTTTTGTGAGCTTTTGGGATCTTGGTTCTTTTCCATTGCCTAACTAAGCTGCCAAACTGTTCATTTTGACAGAGGAGAGAGAAAAACTTGCTGCTCTTTAAATCCAAAATGCATATTGGTTTCTCATTTCATTAACAAACAAAGATAGCCGTGTGATTCATATATAGTTGTACCTCACTTAAAGAACATAATGTGTTCCACAGGATTGCTCTTTAAGCAAGTTTGCTCTTTACGCGAAACACCGTTGTAAGTGACCCATTGTGACTGGGGGGGGGGGGATTTCGAACCCTGATTTATTTGTTAAGCAAGTTTTTGATTGGTTTTATTTGTTAAGCGAAGCAAACATTCAGAGAACATTCTGCTCTTTAAGCAAGTTACTCTTTAAGCGAGGCACTCTTTACGTGAGGTTTGACTGTACTGTACAAAACAAATGTCGGAGGAAGATGATACCTTTACTGGATCACTTAAAAAAGCAATCATTGTGGGAGCTTTCATGATCCTAGATCACTTCTTCAGGCATGTATTGGTTTCTTGTAGATAGAACAGGAACATTATCAATGAAAGGCCCAAACGTCCATGATTCCATGAAGAAGCAGACTGAATATATTCTCTTGGAATGGTTTATATTTGCTGCCTGCTGTTTCTCCCCTGGCAAAGGGGCTCCACCAACTGGTGATGTTCTAATCTGCTTCATAATTAAATACTGCAAGCAGTTAAAGCCATGACTTTTTAAGGCACAGCTCTCAAAACATGAAGCCAACCTAGTAAATTAAGCAGGCTTGAAGGAGTACAAAATTTTCCTTGTTCTGTGACCTGGAGCTACAGAAGTGTCTATAAACAAATACAAGTAATATATAGCAAGCAAGTGTCTCTACCTTCAAGCTGAGAACAGAGACATTTTTTCATACCTCTCTATCCATGTATTGCAATGGGTACATTGCTAAGTTCATTTAAAAAATGGTTCCTTGGGCATGTCCAGTTTCTGGATAGGAAACTGCCTTATCTTTGGGTACAAATGAAGGGGTATGTTGTATGAACTACTCCTTAGTTATAATTGTTTAACTTATTTTTCCTTTTCCTTACTGAGCCCTGCTGATTTGACTACTGATACGCTGAACTTGACTGAAAAGTTGGCAGGTCAGCAGTTTGGGACCTGAGTGCTGCATAATTTATTTATTTATTTATTTATTTAAATTTGTTTATCGCCCTCCTCCCCGAAGGGTCCCAGGGCAATTCCCAGCACAACAGCAAGACAACAATTTGAAACCAGTTCAGAAATTAAAAGTTTTAAAAGAAGCTTAAAAACTTAGCATTAAAAATCAGGCATTATAGCTAGGAGGCACTGGGTGTCAAACCATCCAGCCAGCTGGGGAAATTGATCAATCCATTCCCCAGACCTGACCTGCCAGCCAGGTTTTCAATCCTTTCCTGAAGGACAGCAGCTCCGTTTGCAGGCATAGTTCTATTGGGAGGAGGTTCCACAGGGCCGGAGCGGACACAGAGAAGGCCCTCCTTCTAGTGCCAGAGAGGTGCACCTCTCTGGCCAATGGCACAACCAGAGAACCGCTCCGGTCTGCTATGGTGGGATGGACAGATGTCCTTGGTACGATGTGGTCTCTTAAGTATCCTGGTCCACTACCATGTAGGGCTTTAAAGGTAATAACCAGCACCTTGAATTGCACCCGGAGGCAAACTGGAAGCCAGTGCAGCTCCCTTAGCAGCGATGAGGCATGGGCATAACGCCTGCACCCCAACACCACTCGTGCAGCCGCGTTCTGGACCAGCTGTAGCCTCCGAATGGTCACCAAGGGCAGCCCCTTGTACAGTGCATTACAATAATCAAGTCTGGAGGTGAATAAGGCATGTGTGACCATGAGCAAGGAGTCCCGGTCTAGGAACGGCCGTAACTGGCGAATCACACGAAGTTGTGCAAAGGCCCTCCTGGCCACGACTGCCACCTGCTCTTTGAACAGTAGTCGTGAGTCCAGGAGGACCCCCAGATTACGTACCGGGTCTGTTTGGGGCAAAGCTGCCCCATCCAGAACCAAAGATGGTAGTTCCCGAGATAACACAGGAACCCCTACCCACAGCCACTCAGTCTTGCCAGGATTCAGCTGAAGCCTGTTGTCCCCCATCCAGACCCTGACAGCCTCCAGGCACCTGGAAATGACTTCCACTGCATCGCTAATGTTCCCATGGGCCGAGATATACAATTGGGTATCATCTGCATACTGATGATACCTCACCCCATGGGAACGGATGATCTCGCCCAACGGTTTCATGCAGATATTAAATAGGAGAGGTGAGAGCACCGAGCCCTGAGGCACCCTGTATTGGAGCAGCCTAGGGCTGGACATCTCACCCTCCAACCACACCGACTGGGTCCAGCCCTTCAGAAATGAGGAAAACCAGGCCAATACTGTGCCCTGGATCCCCAATCTTTGGAGCCTTCCCAGAAGGATACCGTGGTCGACGGTATCGAACGCCGCTGAGAGGTCAAGAAGAGCCAGGATGGATGGATGTCCATCATCCCGCTCTCTCCAGAGATCATCCACCAGTGCGACCAATGCAGTTTCCGTACCATATCCGGGCCTGAATCCTGACTGAAATGGGTCTAGATATTCCGCTTCATCCAGGATCTCCTGTAGCCGCCATGCCAATGCCTTTTCCAATACTTTACCCAAAAAGGATAAATTGGATACAGGTCAAAAATTGGCCATTATGGTTGGGTCGAGGGAAGGCTTCTTCAGGAGGGGGTGCACCAATGCATGTTTTAAAGATGCTGGGGGAAAAAACCCTCCCAGAGCGAGGAATTAATAATTGTCTTGACCCAGCCGCCAGTCACCAACCTGGCCGATTTAACAAGCCAGGCAGGACAAGAGTCTAATGTGCAGGCAGTAGCACGGACAGCTCCCAGGAGCCTGTCCACTTCCTCAGGGACAACTGGATCAAACCAATCCCAGATAACATGGCCGGACTGTACCTCAGGCAACCCCAGCTCTACATTTTCCACGCCAGGAGTAAGCCCCCATCTCTGTCCCACCTCCTGCCAATCTAGCAGTTTGAAAGCAAGAAATTGCAAGTAGATAAATAGATACCAGTTTGGTGGGAAGATAAACAGTGTTCTGTGCAATCTGGTGTCTAGTAATGCCTTCCATATGTCCACGAAACGTATGCACTGGCTCTTTGGCTGTGAACTGAGATGAGCACTGAACACTAGAGTTGGATACGACTGGCTTTTGAGCAAGGGTGACCTTGACCTTGACCTATAGCTACTTCTCCCCAAGTAGAAACCAAAGTGGTCTGTATGTCTTTGGAACAGTGAACAGAGGAGAAGAGGTGCTTCTTGCACCTGCCAAGATTATTTTTCTTGAAGCTCATGATTCCAAGAATCTGTTCTCTTTATGGCTGTTGCTATCACTGTACAGACTTGGAAAGTGTCATCATGTCTCCATTGGAGTGCAACGTTGAGTCCATCACCTCATGAAGTTAGTCCTATTGACTTTGAACAGAATTGCTCTCAAGTCAGTGTGGCTAGATTTACAGTCTGAAAGCCTCTTCCCAGATTGCGAAGCTTTGAATTGCATATTAGAGAAGACAGAATTGTATTGTGCCTGTTGAGCATGCTCATGGGGTTGTTTTGGATGTTTGCCTATCTAAAGATTTGATTTTACTCCAGCAAACCTTAGAGTTCCATTCCCATTTATCTCTTACCTCAGGCTTTTGGCTTATGAAAGAATAATTCTGCATTGCATCCCACTGCCGTGCTGTCTGTGCTGCCCTACCAAGCATCTTGACTACAAACAGGAGTAAAGGTTAAGGGTGGGACCTACCATATTTTACAAAATGTAACATGGCAGTGAAATGTGTGAAGAAGCTCCTTATGCATACATCCTCCAAAATGGACAAAAAAAGAGAAAATAAACTAATTTGCATATGTCAACTTACATGAACAACTGGTTGGGTTGAAAAGAGCCTCCACAACCTGGTGGGAAGCAAGACACGCCACCACTGACCCAGCCCCCAGCCCCCACCAGCTGGTTGAAATGAGCCTCCACAGCCCAGCAGGAGGCAGGACACATTGCCGCTGATCGGTAATTTATTGTCGTGAGCTGCCCTGAGTCACATGGCAATTGGGCGGCATACAAATGTAAATATGAAATGAAATCAAATGAAACAAACTACATGCAAAATTAGAAATTATTTTCTAATTGAAGCAGAATTGCAGACATCTCCCTTGAGACAGTGAGGAAGTGGCCTGCTATCCAAGGGCTATCTCACGGGTGCCCAAACTTTTCGGGCAGCGGGCCAATCACATGGTTCCTCTCACCATGGGTAATTTACGGCAGTGTTATGTGCATGCATATTTTACCTCTGTTTCTGCAAGCAGTGTGGGTGGCGTGGGCCAGATCCAGCCTGTGGACTGTAGTTTGGGCACCCCTGGGCTAGATGATCACAACTCGTTGAACTGCCTTAATTTCAAATTAAACTTGAGTGGATGGCCCTTCAAATGGAAAACTATCCACTATTTCAAATAGTGGACTGTCCTCTGTAGAACAGGCACATGGTGGCCCTAGAAATTTAGCATGTATGGCAGTTCTGTGTGCCAAATACTAAAGCTACATGAATGTATCTTCTGCATCTCTAGCTTGTGGTATTTCATTTTATAAATAACCCATTCATGAGAAAATCTGTTACCCTGTATCTTTCATAAGCATGCTGACTTATTAACCTCATTGGTTATCTACATATGCATGCTTGCAACATGGAATTGGAGAACAGTGTCCCTGCTTGGTGTGTGTGCAAATGGGTAAATGCATCCCTCCATGGCAGCCAAAGGGAGAGGGTTTTCAAGGTGGAAATGTCTATTCATCCTTTGGTTTTTTTTAGAATTATAGCACATCTTCACAGTCTTCCAATAAGCTCATGTAAAAGAAAGAAGCTGCTTAGTGGATTATTTCTTGCCCATTAATTTACCTTTGCATTTCAGCTTTAAAGAATGCTTGTACAAACTATTTGGGGAATAGAGAGAACATGATGCTGGTGCATAAAAAGTGTTCTGCTTCATCACATCTGAGCTATAATTCTACTTCGTGTTACATGAGTCAGGCTCAGCTGCAATATTGTGCTCAGTTCAGGATGTCACATGTCCAGAAGACTATTGAAAGAACCATACAGAAATGAGTTTGGATGAGAAGAAAATGGAGGGTCAGTTTATGGGAAACATAACAGTTCCTCTGTGGACAGATTGACAGAAATGGGTATTTCAGCTGATGGAAGAGAAGACTGAGAAGGGAGATGACAACATTTCTCAAATATTTGAAGAGCTATCAAATGAAAGAGGACAAAGAATTGTTTTCCCTTCGCCCAGAACATATGATTAGACCTAATAGGCTTAAGTCACAGAAGGGTGGATCTCGGCTGAATATTAGGAGAAGGTTCTTGTTAGAAGAGCAATTTAACAATGGAACCAGTTATTTTAAGAGGTTTGATGAGCTGTCATTCACTGTAAGCTTTTATGATATGGTTGAACTATTATCTGTTAGCAATGCTTTCATTCTGCTCTGTTCAAACCTGCAGTGAACAAGAAGTTTGATTAAAGGATCTTTAGGACACCTGACAAATATATTATGATTCTCTGACTTGGGTCATGCCTGCAACCTATAGAACAGGACCGCAGCCAGAATTCTAGATTTGGGAGGGCGAAATATTTTTTCAGGAGGGGCAAACAATTTTCAGGAGGGGCAACAATGTCATACTCACATATATAACATTGGCATCGTGGGGTGGGTGGGGGGCTGTTAGCTCAGGAGGGTTTTGGCCCCCATGGCTACAGCCCTACTAGTGAAGCATTGCAAAGTGAATAGACAAAGATGCTTTTCTTTTTAGGGAAATGGGTAATGATCCTGTGTTTTTAGCAGATGTTAACACTGGAAAGCTTCTGAGTGCTTACCCTGTTCAGAACCAAGTCATATACCAAGTTATATACCAATGGCTGTTTCTTGCAGGAACAAGTTGACTGGCATATCACTTTGAGTTTTATCAAGAGAATGGCATAGTTACAGTCATATCTTTGGGAGGAAATTTGGTACTTGCTTGACTTTCACCTTCATTACTCCCACCCACCTACCCACACAGTAATGGTATGTGATTTTTGCTTCACCTTAAAAGAGACATACTACATATTTACATTCCTTGTGGTGATTGTACAGTAATACTCGCATAACGAGCATAATGTGTTCCACACAGTTGCTCGTTATGCGAGTTATTCGTTAAGCGAAATACATTTCCCATAGGGAAATGTATTTCGCTGATCTTTCCCTGCGGTGCATTTGTGAAGGTATGGGGAAGATCCCCATACTCTTCCCAAAGGCCCCGCAGGCACGCACGCATCAGCAGGAGTTTGGGAAGGGTACAGGGAAGATCCCCGCACCCTTCCCAAACCCCCAGCTGACACACGCCGCACGTCTGTAGGGTGTTTGAAAAGGGTACGGGGAAGATCCCCGTACCCTTTCCAAACACCCTGCAGACGCACAGCGCATGTCAGCTGAGGGTTTTGAAAGGGTACAGGATCCCCGTACCCTTCCCAAATCCCGTCTGACATGCGCGCACCTGCACGGTGTTTGGAAAGGGTACGGGGAAGATCCCTGTACCCTCTCCAAATACCGTGCAGACGCGTGCTGCGTGTCAGCTGAGGGTTTGGGAAGGGTAAGGGGATCTTCCCCATATCCTTACCAAATCCCGGCTGATGCGCGTGCACCTGCAGGGTGTTTCCAAACACCGAGCTGATGCACGCTGTGCAACTGCAAGGTGTTTTGGAATGCAGCAGGGACCCCCCGTCTGCGTTCCAAAACACCCAGCTGGCACGCTCTAGTCTGCAGGGTGTTTTGGAATGCGGCGGGGGAGTCCCCCGTTGCATTCTGAAACACCCTGCAAATGCAAAACTTCTCATTAAGCGAGTTTTTGCTCGTTCAACGAAGCAGACCTTTTGGGGAAAGGTCTGCTCATTAAGCAAGTTACTCGCTATATGAGATGCTCGCTATGCAAGGCATTACTGTATGTCCTTATTTATTGGCTATGCAAGACAGAGCAGATGGGCACTTGAACACTGCAACAACATATGAAGAACCAAATTGTTTCCATCCAGGCCTGGAAACTGGAAGATGACAAATGAGGGGTAGGCAGAATGCAAAGTAGGGATTGGACTGCAATTCCCATACCTCTAGTTACTAAAGCTAATGGTAGCAATGTTGCGAATTATAGTCCAGCAACATCTGGAAGATGCATTTGTCAATTGATGGCTTAGACCACAGGCTAAAAAACAATCATATTGAGAGGGAAGAGTAAGCAAAGAGAAATGGGAATTGAGGAAAATATGGGTAAGGAAAAACTGCAAAAAGCACATTTTCTGAGGACAGAAGATACTGTGTGCTCCCAACGTACGTTATATGCACAGGAAAGTGGTGAATGAAGAATATATGAATTAGCCCTTTTGGTGCTTTGCCCAGGGATTCATGATCCTGTTGTCTTGCTTAGCTTTGTAAGTAATCCCCACTGCTTTCCAGAGAAAAAAGTGTGGGGAGGACAGTTATATGGAACCAAAACAAGTGGAGTTTGAGCCAAAGAGGCAACCAGTGAGGAGCAACAGGCAGGCCTTGCAAGCATTTCCTGCAATTGACTTTTGTTTTGAAGCTTCTGCCTCAGTTCATGGACTAGGTCAAATTTTATTCATGGGTCAGCAGGACGGTCATGAGAGGTTGTGAAAGCTAAATCTCTCATTGGGTGACTCAAAGCAGCAGATAGCTGGAATTCCACGGTAACATCTGAGTTTTGACTTCATAAAGACAGATGTTTGAGGAAAAGAGTGTGTTCCTTTTTAAAATTAATGCATCTGTTCGCCTCATAACTTTTAATGTTTGTACTAATAGCTGATTTCCTTAAGCTGTAAAACACTTAATAGCCTATTTTCCATCACAATCTGTACCATGATGTGATAAATGAATGCTTAAATCACTTGGGGTGGCACTTGTAATATTTCCTTATTCTTCATTTTAAACAACAAATACAAAGATACAAACTCTACAGTGCTATGGGGGAATTGTCTTACTGTGTGGGTGCAAGACTTTAGATATGGATATCTTTGTTTCCTAGAAGGACATAGTTACACTCCAAATGTATACTGATGTGCCTCCCAGGTGAAGATCCAGCAAGCTGCACAGTTCCAAAGTGCCTGCAAAAGAAGGAAATGAGTCCTTTTACCCAGAAAAACACTGGAGAGGGTTGTCATATATTACAATCAACTGGATGGCACATCATCATTAATATTAATACCCCAAGTTTCCATTTGTTGAGGTTAATAAAAATTATTTGTTAACAATTCAAAACCCACTTGTCAGAGCTAAAATATTTTCAGGAAGACTGAATGACTGGCTATTGAACTGGTTTCTTTGGGTGTGTCTTAAGTATTCATTTCCCATACTGGCCTCTAGTATCCTCATAGTACAGCTCTTCACAAAAGACTAAGAGCTATTCATTATGTTCTCAAGAAATTATAACAACCTGAAGATATTAGTCCAGTTCTGTAATGCTAAACTTCTGCAATGAAACCCTATTTCAGCATGAACTGAAAACCTACAGTAGGTTTAGAAGTACAGTAATACCCCGGATAACGTTATGACTTGGTTCCACAAGTCATGATGTTATCTGATTTTTAGCGTTGTCCGATGCATGCATCGAACAACGCTTAAAAAAAAGCCCTGACTTTAGGGACAAACTGCTTTAAAGGCAGGCAGGGAAAGAACTTTTCCTCCCTGCCTTTAAAGCCACCCCCCATCCACAGTGGTTAAATTTAAACTACAGGAAGAGAGAGGGTTGTGTTTTAAATACAGGGAGGGGAAGAAAAAAACCACAACCCTCTCTCTTCCTGTAGTTTAAATACAGGGAGGCATAAAGGGACTGCTTCCGTCTTTCTCTCCCTCCCTTTCCCTCCCTGTATTTAAACTACAGGGAGGGGGAAAGAGTGAGATGTGATTGGTTCTCTCTAGAGAACCAATCACGTCTCTCTCTTTCCCCCTTCCCTGTAGTTTAAATACAGGGAGGGAAAGAGACAAGGAGGCTTTGCGACTGCATTAAGGTCGGGGAAAGGCAGGTACTTTTCCCCGACCCTACTGCAGTGGCAGAGACTGCTGCAGGTGGGGGGTGGCTTGGGTAGAACACACCCACAGACCATTATATCGGACAACGCTAAAAGAATCGTTATCCGATGCAAGTTTTTTCCAAAAAAACTTGCATAGTTATCCGATTCTAGCGTTAACTGAGGCAATCATTATCCGGGGCATTACTGTACAGTGGTACCTCATACAACAATTTCCCCGTATACCAATTAAATTGCATAACTATGGGGGGGGGGGGCTGGTGTCCTACATAACAATTTTCCATATGGAAAAAATTATACAGCAATTTTTCAATGGGAAAAAAACATTTAGCAAAAAAACTCATTGTATGATGCATTCCATAGGGAAAATCGCTATACGTTGCATGTATCATATAGCAATTGTTTCATACAATAACGAGCCCCGTGGAATGGATTAAAATTGTTGTATGAAGTACTACTGTATTTGTTTGCTTAACCTCAGCTTGTTGTTTCATTTGTGTTTGTCAAACTTTGGTTAATTTTGTTAACTATGGTTTGTTTGAAACAAGGCATGTTGAAACCATGAGCCACTCATGGCTTGTTGAGACCCATCTTAATTTATGTTTGAAGTGGCAGCCATGTTAGCCTGTGTAAGCATATCAGCAAGTAAACAAAACAGCAAAAAAGAAAGAAAGAAAGAGAAATGTTGTGGCACATTAAAGACTAACTCCTGTATTTATTTTTCAGACCATAAGATGCACTTTTACACACACACACACACACACACACACACACACCGGGGGGGGGGGCGGTGGCGAAGGTGTGTCTTATGGTCCAAAAGTGTGGCGTGATGAAGGGGCGGCATGGCTGGAAACCCAACCCGGGACTCCCCGTTCGCCATCCCAGCTTATGCCGCCCCTGCACTGCTATCAGCACTTGGGTTGTACGAAGGAATGGGTGCACGTACCTGTCCCCCGAACCCAAGTGCCGATCACACGCTGGAATCAATCAGCACTTGGGATGTGGGGAGGAATGGGTGTGTGCGCCCATTCCTCCCCACAACCCAAGCGCTGATTGCACGCTGGGATCAATCGGCGCTTGGGATGTGGGCAGGGCTGGGCACCCATCCCTGCCCATAACCCAAGTGGTGATTGATCCCAGCACACGATCGCCTGCCATATGACCATGGAAATGTCTGCAGAACCAGACAATGCTTGCTCTTCGGCTTTGAAACAGAGATGAGCACTGAACCCTAGAGTCGGATATGACTGGTTTTTGAACAAGGGAAACCTTTACCTTTACCCAGTAGTGCCCAAACTGGAAAAATAATAAAGTGCTTGAGCCTCCAAGTCTTTCCTCACTTGTTAATGGAAGTGATGATGGTTCTTAACACCACTGTTGCGTTTATGCTGTTAAATGTTACCATATTTTGCTTTATTTTCATAAATATTTTAGTATACCGGTACTATTTGGTTCAGAATATTTTTATTGTTTTGCTGCTCTAAAAACTGGGTGCGCCTTATGGTCCATAAAATACAGTAAATGCAAACCTTTGTGAATCAAATCCACTTCATCAGACATAAGAGTGACTCATGGCATCAGTTTATCCACATCAGGTACACAGACACAACCAATGGCCAGCCTAACAGTAAAATTGTAGCTGGCAATAACAGAAAATCCAAGGTTGTTATTCAAACCTGCTACAAAGCTTGGCTCTGTTGCACATGGTTGCAAAACAAACTTCTCTTGCAAGCTGATGCATCACATCCAAAGGATGGATGCAACACAAACATTATGGCATTACACATTTGCCAATGAGTTTGCATCTATTGACAATGGTTTGAGTGACCCAGGCAAAACAGCAGCATATAATAACCTGTTAGTTGTGGTGCATCAAATTTGATAATGTCCCAGAAACCCTTGACTGATAGTCAAACTCCTGAGGTGTGTGTCCAGTATATAATTAATCTCTGCTGTCTCTTTCCGGATTCTAGTTTTGCAATTCCTCTGTTCTAGAATTGCAACTTTCAAGTCTGTGGCTTAGTGTCCAGGTAGATTAAAGTAGCTTGAAACAGGTTTTTATGTATCCATCCACAGCTGAACATCTTTTTGGCTTTGCCCCAACCTTTTCACTCTTTCTGGGGTTACTTGTCCTTGTCCTCTACTCTTCCATAGTAGCATATTAGACACCTCCCGACCTGAGGGACTCATCTTCCAGTGTCATATTGTTTAGCCTTTTGATACTGTCCAAGGGTTTTTTGCGGGCAAGGACACTGGAGTGTGTTGCCAGTTCCTTCTCCAGTGGATCATTTTAGTCTGAATTCTCCGCTATGGCCGATCTGTCTTGGGTGGCCCTACATGGCATAGCCCAAAGCCTCATCAAATCACTCAACCCCCCTCCCCACGGTACGGCAATGATCTTTGAGAGGGGCTGTACTACCTACTAATGCCATTATCCCCAGTCTGTTCCATCACTTCTTCTAGAAAGTTCTATGGAGTTGCTTATCATGGCCAAAAAATATCCTGTTTGCTTTAAGGAAAACTCCTTTACATCAACATTCAATTGTAATGGTGGTGGTGATGACAGTAAATACAGTGCATGCAAACACACATACACTTCAAATGAACTAAAGCAATGAATTAGAATTTGATATACCAAACAATTCCTGTATATGCAGATGAAATTTTGGGTGACACCTTACCTTCTGAAAGCTATCAATCAACCAAACTTTGTTTCTGTTTACACTGCAGAAATTCCTGGGAGTCCTGGAATGATTGAAAGCTGAATGGATCGAGCATTCCTCATCATCATTTGCCTATAACATGAAGAAACTTGTGAAGAGTCAAATCCAAGTTCAGCTCTTGGAATAGGGGAACTCTACATTCTCTTGTGGAGCGGTAACAAAAAGAGCAGCTGGCAAGCCAAGACGCTAAGCTGTGGAACATGTGCAATCTACAGTGAACGAACCATACTGGAAAGCTGGCTAACAAGAAAATGAATTCATTCAGTGGAGCCGCCATTTGAATGGAAGGAGTCTAACAGGTGGAAAAACAATGAAAAGCTGTATTTACAGAGGCAGAAGAAGAGTTAACAGAACATTTCTCATCCACACTTGTCTCCAGAACCAAAAAGTTTGGGGAGTACATTTTCCCATATTATTGACAGCACAGTAGTGGAAGAGACACCAAACATGAGACTTCATGGTGAAGCTAGCAAATTGCTAAGATTGGGACTGACCTTCCACACACCCATGGAGTTAAGATATGAAAAGAACCATGGAAATAATAAACAGAAAAGCAGTATTAAAACCAATTTGGTTTACAATGTCTTTTTGAAACTAGCTCCTGCAAGTCTTTGACCAATGTTTCCAAAACAAAGACACCCAGAAATCCAAGATGTGGAGTGAAACAGCGATGGAAGTGAATCATTGCTCTTCAATAAGATTGTTTTTTTTAAAAAAAATCATGCAAATAAAAAAAAAACACCAACATTTATTCACTGTCCACCAACTCAGCCTCTCAGACATAGTTTGCTCTATGCTTTTGTGCAGGTTTTTCAATGTGAAGTTTGCAAGAGGTTAAAATTGGGTGGTAGCTTTTCCCCCTCTTTCTTTTTCTTTACTTAAAAACAACCACACCCTCCCAATGTACTTTTCCTAAAGCAAGGTTTTCTTGCATGAGTATACAGTTGCCACAGTGTTGGCCAACACTTAGTGGGTAAGAACTTTCAATTTGTTTATTCAACTCACTTCAGGTGCTGCTGATACCTTTTGTTAGTTTGCCAGGAGACACTTTACCATGCCAGATATTATGAGGAAAGGGAAATAGATTGGATTAAGAATCTGGGAAAGACTAAAGAGAAGCCTTCTGGATGGGTTTTGGAGGGGAAGTCAGGTGACAAAGGATGTCTTCAGGTTAGGGGAGAATTTCCAGAGTTATGATGTTCTAACAAATCAGTACACTGTGCACATTAAAAATTGTTCTTAACTGTACACACACACACAAACACACACACACCATAGAAGGTATCACTCAAAGTGCTGTAAGAGTTCCTTTCTTTCTAAAAAATTATTTGCGCTTTGCCCCACTAGTTCTAAAGAATGTTTGGACTCCCCATGAATTATTATTATGCCTTCTAGTATACATAGCATCTCATCCCATTCCATCCACGCAGAGTTTAGCACTAACTAGAAGGAAATTACATTTCATCCTTCACCATTTAAACTGAAGAGAAGAACACTCTTGGGTCATAAAGCTGAGAAATTTGTCTATCGGCAGTCACAATTATTATTATCATGTGTCATGACTAACAATTGCATTGCTGTTGCCTTTCCCTGACTGAGCATAAGAACAAGTCTCTGCTTATGGAACTGCTTTTAGGTCCTGGAATGCTTACATTTTTGGAGAGGTGGGTTAATGGGTGCAGGAGAAGGAAAAGGATTCAGAGTCTACAGGGACGTTTGTTGTAAAATCTCGACATGCTGGCCTTTCCATCTGTTCTGTTCTATAGTTGTGAAGGATGTTTATTTACTAGATGAAGACAGTGAAAAAGAATGTGGAAATAGCAGAGCTTATTTCTCTAGTTTCCTAGACTTCAATTCAAATGGTGGGGGGGAGTGACAAATTGCACAAAGCCATGGGGCACTGACTCCACCAAAATAAAACTAACCTATTGCACGACAGTGTCCAACATCTCCAGAAGAATTCAGAGGTTTTCATTCTCAGTTTTCCTTCTTGTTCTGGACCGCCACAGATAACAGAAAAGGGAACGTATTGCTACACTATTATCTACACTTCCCTACTTTTCATTCTCTCTCCCTTGCTGCCTTTTCTGTCATGCCATGTGTAGCCTGAAAAACAGATGTGATTTAAAACAAAGTGGCCTAGTTAGGTACCTTCCCAGTATTCCATCAGCAGCTCTGGTGGATATAAACCAGGCTAGCTTCACTACAGTCACTATGTTTATCTACACATATTTCTCCAGCTGAAGCTCTCCAATGCTCCTTGCTGCCTTATGTTGGAAGCTAGTTATGAATTAGACCACACCACCACTTGGCCATGATCCATTACATCCAAACTAGGTATGACAGAAAATATTTGGAACTACAGTGTTAGAGAGAGAGTTAATCTTCTGAGGATCTGATTACAAAGGAAAACATGTGGGAAATACTAACAGTTTGAGCTGGGCTGATTTCCATTTTTCCATTGACAACATGACACAACAGGAAATACTAATCAGGCCAGAGTCCCACAAGCCCCAATCTTTAGTTTTTCCTTCCTACCAGAGATCCTTGCCAGTCTGGCCAGGTTATCCTACAATGGTAATAGAGTAGACCATACTGCCAGCAACTCAATGCTGAGTGTCAGGCGGTAGTTAACTAACCTGACAACCCCATTGGATGGAGAATTCCACAGAGAAGGGTGATGGCCCCCAAGTGGATTAAATCCCACTAGAATCCATCTTCATGAAGGGAAGCAGCTACCTCAATACTGGCCTGGGGCTGATGAGGAGTCTGCATGCCAAAAGGGCTCATGACCAGAAAGTGACTCACAGAACTGGATCAGTGGTATGGGGGTCATGCTGTGAAGCGGAAGGCAGATGAAAGGCCACTGCATTATATTCTCAGGACAGTCTTCATGGCTAATCGCCATGAGGATTGCCTATATTTGGATTCAGATATGGCAAAAGGAAAAGAAAAAGAGATCCTTCTTTCTAAAAATCAATTACAGTGGAACCTCGGTTAACAAATGGCTCAGTTAACATTAACATTGCATAACAAAAGGAAATCCATAAAAAATAGTGGCTTGGTTCACAGATTTTTTTTCAGAACAGATTAACTTGTTTTCAATGCATTCATATGGAAAACTATGTTTTTGGTTAATGTGTTTTGGTTTTCAATGCATTCTTATGGGAACTGCATTCAATGCATTCCTATGGCAAATTTGGTTAAAGTAATTTTTGCTGTAAGAAATGTCCCAGAGAATGCATTAATGATATTAACTGAGGTCTAACTCTATTTCTCTTCAGTTCAAAATGTGCAGTCATTTTGAACCAATGCAGAAAGAAAAACCCAAGCAAGCAAGCAAGTGTGCACAAACACAAAAAGCAGTGCTTTGACAAAGCACTTTCCCCCTCACCTCTCACGGGAGGATAAGGAGTTCCTGTGTCATGAATGCACATGCTAGCAGACAAGCAAAAAAAGTGCTCAACTCTCCCTGCAAAGTCCTTCCTCTCCCAAGACACATTTTTTAAACAGCAGTCCCGATGGGCAGTCTTGTCTGCCTTTTTTTGTTAGGTAAAGGTAAAGGTAAAGGTAAAGGTAAAGGTAAAGGTAAAGGTAAAGGTAAAGGTAAAGGTCTCCCTTGCTCCAAAGCCAGTCACATTCAACTCTAGGGTATACTGCTCATTTCTGTTTATAGCCAAACAGCCAGCTCTGCCTGTGTCTGCAGTTTTTTCCATGGTCATGTGGCAGGCATGACTAGATGCCAGAACACTGTTACCTCCCCACTAAAGTGGTACCTATTTATATACTTGCAATTTCTTGAGCTACTAGGTTGGCAGTAGCTGGAATAGATGAAAGGTGTCTTAAACTACTGACCTGCTGACCTTTCAGTCATCATGTTCAGCGTCTTAACCACTAAGCAACCACAGTCCTGTCTTTTTTTTGTTAACAGCTTCACAACTCTACCAACAAGCAAGAGAAAATCTGGAAAGGAGTGATAAAAGAAAGAAAGCCTTAAGGCAGTTCCTTTGTACTGTGCTTTGTTCAAAGTACAGCTGCTTTGAATGCAACTATAGGTAGAAAGCTATTTCCCCTCCTCTGCTTATGTGGCCACTTATACTGAAGGGAACCAAATGCTATTTCACAGTGGAAAAAAGCCAGTTACATCCATATTTTCCTTTCTGTGTAGATACACCCTAAACTATATACCCCAATATAGATTCTCCTCTTACAACTCTACAAGAAAGTGTATTTTCATGCCAAAAGAAAATGAATAGATAGGTTTTCTTTCAGAATCTCTTTCAGGCATTCCCATGTTTAAGTTCCACACATGAGCGCAGTGAAGCAAGCGTGCTAGTTCCACCTCTTTCCTTCATCATTTGTGTCATCCTCTGTACATGTCAAGCATAACTGAATGGTATGGAAGCTTTGTTACCTCAAAACTGTATGAAGTTGTTATTTAGATTTTGGGACTTTGGAAGATCAGGATTCTAAAACCTCAAGAAGGTCCTCTTAAAAAAGAAGAATTTCACTTCCATAGTCAACTCCATTCACAACAAGAATGCTGGGTGGAGTGGGTGGAGGTAGCAATTGTGTCCTCATGCCCTTCTGTACACATGGAGTTAATATGCAAGAACACCTGAACAGTACTGGATATACATTTGGTATGTGCTGTCATGTCGCTTTAAACCTATGGTGACCCTAACAGGGTTTCTCAGGAATGTGAAATGTCCAAGGAATGGTTTAACGTTCCCAACCCCCAGTGACATTTCATGGTTGAACAGAGACATGAGCCCAGGTTTCCTGAGTTCAAGTCCAAAACTCAATCCACCATATCAGACTGGTTCTCAATCCAGATGGTTACTGATCTTAAAAATCCTAGAGGACCTATAACAAACATTTCAGATTTTGTGTGCATATGATAGATAAAAAACAAAGGCAACGTACTATGTGCATCAAGAAACAATCTGGAGGGGGCTGACAAAACAATTTTCATAAATACTCTTTTAGTGAAATCCCTCTTTTTAGAAACATCAGCTGAAGGCATTTGTTCTCTAACCTCCTCAAATTTCATTCTGATCCAGAAATCCTACTTTCAGATTGTTTAAAAATAAAACAAAGAACATAAATGCTCTAGATTTACCTACCTACCCACCTACCTACCTGCATGCATGCCAGCTGCCCATTTGGGACATCATTCCATTCAGAGTGGTTTTATAACATTAAAACATGGTAATAGCTATAATTAGAAAACTAATTAATAAAAAATAAATTATTACAAGTATTCTGCAGAATAGGAATTCTGAGAAATAATTTGTCCAAATAAAGTATCTCTCTTTATTAGGTAATTGGAGAGCTTAAATAGGGTTTTGAGATACAGATTCTTATTAACACTTAGTCCAGGGTGCCCAAACTGCGGCCCATGGGCCAGATCCAACCCACAGCACCTAATAATGTGGCCCACACTGCCCACGCCACTCCCAGAAGCAGAAGTTAAACGGATCCATGCATGTGCAAAACACTGCCACATCACTTGCTTGTCATTTGCTAATTGAAACACATGAGTAATGTTTTGAGAATTGTCATGCAATGCCTGAAGCACTACCATCCTGTGTGCTTGTAGTTCTTGGCATCAAAGTAACATTGGTGTAGGTTCAGTATGCTCCTGTCCATTAAAACATCAAAATAAATATAATTGGGTGTGTGTGTGTATTTTATTCAAACATACTGTTCTGAAGGAGATGTAAAGAGTACACAAGTACACAGAAGATAAAAAAGGTTTGCTTTGAAGCCATTACAGCACAATAAACGTGTTACAGTAATCCCGTATATCCAAGAAATGCCTTTGGTAGCCCAGATTTTGAAGCTGCCTGCAGCCAGAATCTTGAGTTGCACACTGTATCCTGTTTCCTACAGTGGACAGACATATCTGTCTAGGAAAGCCACAAGCAGAACATGAGGTCAACCACCCTCTGATGCAAGATGGAACCAGTACATTAGAAATTCTGCACTGGTTAATTTTGAATGACTGAATTACATACAAACCACTGTTTGCAAAACTTGGGAAGAGGGTGGCCTGCAGTTCGCCTCCCCTTCCCCCACCCTGGTTTTCTTTATATCATCAATATGCATTGAGACGGCATTACAAATATTGATAACATCTGGTTCCCTTTATACAATATTTTCTGATGCACACCATCAAAAAAGCAAATCTGGTATGATTGCACGTTGTGTTTTGAGATTATTTGGGGAGGTATGGTTTTAGTAACATACAAGGGCACGGGTGCTTTTATGAAATTTTACATTAAAAGAATGTTGTTACAATATTTTGTGGAATCACTACAAGTGACTGAATTGCTTTATTAATGCATCTGCAGTATGTGTCCAGTGATGTCAAGAGTGGTGAATGCCACGAGTGAACAGAAAGAACTAGAAGCTCCAATACTAGAATTAATTTTTTGAAATGCTTCTGGATAAATAAAAATTCAGGAGTACAATGGAGAAACCTCCCTCTAACCTCAGAGCTCAGAACACTGAGAGCCTGAGTTTAGGGACTTTATGAATTTTCATTCCTAATACAGTACTTTCAACTCTTAAGTCTCAATCTCAAAGGTCATATATTCTTTTCATTTCCTAAATAAACATTGGTGGCCCTTCTCTCTTTCTACATACATCTTTTTCACTTACTTACTTCAGACCCTTAAGACAACTGTGAGATATTATGCATCCAGGAATCCTGGGATGTATGATCATCCTAGGGTGCTTTATTTTAATTAGAAAGATGGGAGGGGGAGCTACCAGCAAAATCAAAAGGGACCCACAGCCAGCAAGTGAGGTGCATCTTGGTTAGCAAAAAGTGCTACCTGTGCATCGGTTTGTGCCACATTCAAAATTGATTCAAAGCCCAAGAAATACAGGACTCACAGCTGAGGCATGTATTAACCTATCAAAATGTGGCTTATTTTAAACCACCTATCAAGGCTTGTTTATTTTGCACCAGTTCCTGAACTGTTGTATTCTTCTGTGTACACATGTGTGTCAGCACATATTGTGCCTCTCAGTTTGCCCTGTAAAGTTTACCGGATTCCCTGTAGTCCAAAAATGGATCCACCACCTGATACTTACAGTTATAATGTTACAACAGCTGAGTGGTTCATCTACTGATGTGCCTCAGGGTGGTGTAGCTACAAACAGTTCTACAGCAGAGCCGGAGGTAGAAGCGGTGACGATGAGAGCAACAAATTTCCTCCCTTATGAAGCCCAGCCACCTAACAGCTAACTAGTGATAGTGGTGAAAATAAATAGAAGAAAAGAAAAGAAAAGAAAGAAAGAAAACCCTATGGGGACTGGAGGGAGGGGGAAATTGGGAGGCTGCTTGGTGGCAGTGGCTGCAGAGTTAATAAAATTGTTCAGGCAAGGTTTCACAAAGGACACACAAACTAACACAATCACCACATGCCCTTAGCTCAATTTTAAAAAGCAATAACACCCAATTGGAAACTCAATTCTTTTGACAGTCAAGATACATCCTAAGAGAGTTAAGGGCTCATGAGGGAGAGGTTTAAAGACTTGGGTAGCCAATTGAAAGAATTTGGATATTGCAGTGATGTCTTGGAATGATGAGGGAGAAGAGGAAATGCATGAATGTTGCTTTCTAAAGCAAGTATTTGTCTATGGTGCCTGATGTTTTGCTGTCTCTAAATATTTTATTAAAGCTCCCAAAAGTCTTAAGTCCCAACCTTTTTATCTCCCCATAAACTCTGGAAATAGTTGTCGCTCTTCGTTTTTCTTAAGCAAGCAGCTGCAATAAAAACTCCAGTTCCATCCTTTCATGGTTAGATGTGCAAATGTGAATTACTGCAGTTTAAATCATCTTGAAAGGAACCTTTAAAATTACTTTACACGGCCTTTGTTAAAGAGCCTTGTTAAAGCTGGGGAAGTAGACAGCACTTGCAAACAATACTGCATAAATGGGGATGTTTTATTAATATATTTAATCCGCTGAAAAGGAAAACAGCTTTTATCTGCACACATATGAACAAAGAGATCTGTGTCAAGAATCCCTCACTTCGGGGAAGGGAGGAGCCTAATTTCTGTCATCTCCTCCTTCAAACAAAGAAAAAAGTTCCCATGGAATTCGCCAAAAGATAACTACTGCAGTCCTTTGGATGATAAGGTATCGTGGGAAGTGTTGAAGGTCCTGTAGACAAACTCTTTCCTGATAAATATTTTGTTGAGAAAGAGCGGGGAGAAAAGTGCTACGAAGCAGAGGCCTTTGGCTGCAAGGCTTTTTAAAGCAACAGAACTGCCGTCTCCCTTTTGTTGCTGTATGAACTTTCTTATTTTTTCACCTCTTTGCCTTTGACACAATCTTGAAGGAAAAAGCTTGACACAAGATTGGTTTGTGAAAAGAGTGTCTACAGTTTACATTTCATCTACTAAATCTGTTTGTTGTATTGAATTTTTTTTGTATTGCATTTCCATTTTTATTTTGTATTGTATTTCTATTTATAATGAACTGTATTTATATTTGACTTTGTAGCACAGCTGTAACATTGTTAGCCGCTCTGAGTTGCTTCGGCAAGGAGAGCGGCATAGAAATCTAACAAATAAATAACAAATAAATAAATAAATTGTTGTTCTAACTTTAGAGGGAGAAACCGCCATATAGGGCTGAGGTGGTGGAGTTGGCAGGAATCCCAGGTGCTTTTGATGATAAGATAAAGCGCTGTGGTTGTAAACTAAAACAAAGCTGCAGTTTTGCTTTCTAAGTCTCTTAGTAGCCTCTGAAAAAATATTTGTGGACTATTGATATCTGCATGTTGTTGAGCAAATGCGGTGGTATCATCTACCGGAAGAGAGACAACAGTAAGAGACTCTTTTTCTAATCTTCGTTTCTTTGAGAAGCTTATGAGGGTTACTACAGCAGTGGTGGTCCAAAACAAATGAAGAAGAGAGTCTGGAAAAAAGAGACTGTACAGTATCTGATAAAGCATATGGACATCTTGTCAGTGCTAACGACAGTCCATTAAATAAAGAAGAAACTGAAAATACGGAGACAAGACTACCCTCTAAGGAAGAATTGAGTGGAGATTTGACTCTGTGGGAATTAAAAGACCTTTTGATTACAAAATCTAATGAAGATTAAAAAAAGAAAATAAACACTTTGTTAAAGAGGCAGTTAAAGAGGTGGCCAGAGAGGAAGTGCAATCTCTGGAAAAACCAATTTCTGGAATAAATATGAGAACCAATGCCTTGGAATCAGAGGTTAAGGACTTGGTGGAGACTACACTAAAGCATGAAAATATTATGGACAAAAGATTTAAGCAATTGGTGAAGCTACAGGATCAATCGAGAGAGAAAAAACATCAGGATTAAGTTCTTCCCTGATGTGGACAAAGACAATTTAAAAATCAAAGTGTTTAAATAGTTACAAACCATTGTTTTGGACTCTGGCCCAATTAAAGAAGAAGAGATTGAAGCAATTTTTAAGGTTGATCAAGAGATTGCCCCAGAGAATGCCCCAGAGATATGATAATCACCTTCCTATCGGGTTATAAAAAAGATCAAGTAATGGACTATTTAAGGAAGCATGACGACTCTGCATTAAAGATAGAAGTAAAAGTACATCATGATCTAAGTAATGAGACAATTCAATGGAGAAGAGAGATGAAGCCGATAGCTGAAATTTTGTTTAATCATAATATAAGATATCAATAGGGTTTCCCTCTCTTCTTAAAGATATTTCATGATGGGAAGGTAGTTAGTGCAGAGGACCCAAAGGCAGCTTGAATTACTAAAAATTATAAAGGTGGGGGACCCGACCTGGGAAAAACTGGTTAAAAAACTATATGGAGAAAGGTTGGAAGGATCAAAAGGGAAAGAGGAGTATCAAGCAAAGGGGAGAGACCATTCAAGGGGGAAACAGAGGGAGAAACCCTTAAGTTATGGAAGTGGAGGGAAAATGAGAGAAGAAGAGAAGGATGCAGAGGTGTCTTCGGCAAAGAGAAAGCAAAAAGGCAAAAAGTAAAAATAATATAGAAATAGGCAATAAAGTGGTAACAATTTAGAATAAGAATAGAATAAGGACCAACAGAATTAAAATAGAGGAAAAAATAAAGAAGGCGACGGGGAATAGCAAAGGAAGGAATCTAGAACAGAAGGAATGGTCTCTCCCTCCTCCCGCTAACTGGGGGGGGGGAGCTTTGGAGTCTTGTGTGTGGGTAGAGGAATTTTTTGGGATGTGTGTTTTTTCTTATATGTTTTATTGTCTGCTTTATTGTTTAATAAAAGAAAAAAAGAATCCCTCACTGCATTAGGCCTGTACAGGCCTTCGGTCTGAAAAAGATGGGCTCAAAAGGTGATGGGATAGAGCAGGGATTCTCAACCTGAAGCCCATGGGCCATATGTGGCCTGCGGCACCATTCCATGTGGGGGCCTCACAGCTTCCACCCTACCAGGAAATGCCATGTGGTGGAGGAAGTGCAAAATGGCCGTCCAGCCCACAAAGCTGTCTGAGGGAGCGTGTCCCAGGCCCCAGCTTAAAAAGGTTGAGAACTCCTGGGACAGAGAAATGCACCTAAGCCCCAGGCCCTCTGTCCCTACCTCACCATGCAGTCCTACTGATCGTGACATCTTCAACATGAAGATCAGCATAGACACAGCCTATTTCAGTTGTTAGTCATAGAAATAATGTGAGCACAATAATCTGGATGCACTTACAATGTTGAACATGTGCAGATCTGCATGCCTTTTGGGTGGATTGACAGGGCTTCTCTGTCTCCTCACATCACCACCTCCCATTGAGACAGACACACTCTCAAGCTAAATGTCTGAGGAGAGCTTCAGTTATCTATTGCACTCATTCATTTTGGAAGTCTTCCTTATATGTAAAAACTGCTGAAAACTGCCCTCAAACATTTTTCCCTCTCGCACACATACACACTTCTGTATGTACCCTAACTTACGCCTGCTTTGCAAACACTAAGGAATCGGTACAAATATAAGACCTGTATCTTGAATTCTCACTTTTTTTGTTACCAGGACAATGAGTGCAGTCATAAAAATCAAAGGAGGAAATTAAAGTTTAGGTTTTGTTTATTTTATTTTATTTTTGATAATTTATGACATCCAGTGTGGCTAGATGTTACCACTACAAAGGAGGAAGAAAAAGTCATATTATTTCATTTGCATAGGGCAGTGATGGTGAACCTTTTAGAGACCGAGTGCCCAAACTGCAACCCAAAACCCACTTATTTATTGCAAAGTGCCAACACAGCAACAGGGGAGGAAGGAAGTGCTCCCACTGGGTGGCTGGGAAGAGGGGTGGGGTGAACTCTGTGCTGGGGGAGGGAGGGAGCGTTCCCATTGGGCTGCTTGGTAGAGGTGTGAGGTGAGATCTGTGCTGAGAGAGACAGGAAGTGCTCCCATTGGGCTGCTGGGCAGGAGGGGTGGGCAAACACTGTGTTGGGGTGACCGCACAGGTGCCCACAGAGAGGGCTCCAAGTGCCAACTCTGGCATGCGTGCCATAGATTCACCACCACTGGCATAGGGTAATCATTTATTTCTGTTACATGTTATCAAGTTGGAACTGGGTTAGGTAAAGGTCACCCTTGCTCGAAAGCCAGTTGTATCCAACTGTAGGGTTCAGTGCTCATCTCTGTTTCATAGCAAAAGAGCCAGCACTGTCTGCTTCTGCAGATGTTTCTGTGGTCATGTGGCAGGCATGACTAGACACTGGAGCACATGGAGCACTGTTTACCTTCCCACTGAAGTGGTCTCTATTTATCTACTTGCATTGTATTGCTTTCGAACTGCTAGGTTGGCAGCAGCTGGGACAAAGATGGGAGCTCATTCCGTCCTGCAGTATTCAGGTATCGAACTGCTGACTTGCTGCCTTCCAGTCAGCGTTTTAACCACTTGAGCCACTGCAGTCCCTGTGGAACTGGTTAACCGATCAAATAGGGCTTTCAAGGTAATTGAGATATTTCAGGAGTGATTTTACCTGTTCCACTTTTCTCCACAATTTTGCATGGCGAAGCAAGGATTTGAACCCAAGTTTCCTGAGTCCAAGTCTATCAATCTATTGACAACTCCACATCAGTGTATATCAATACAAATTTGGTTCACATTGAACAAAAACTCTCCACAGAGCATGTGGGAAAAGTTTATAACTGAATACTGGTAAATAGATACGTACTACTACCTTGAGATCTGTGAGGTATATTTTAAAACAATAATTTCAAATATATATATTTAAAACAATGTAATAAAAAGCCAGCAAAATCAATACAAATGTACAACAAAATTAACAATATACATTCCTTCTGAGTTTCATGTGCCAACAGGGCATTTCAGTGCAGCAAGTGCTTGCAGAAAAGTCTCTTTCCACCAACAATCAGATAATCAAACTCAAATATCACTATCTTTTCAAGTTTTCTCTCTCACAGTCCAAGGCATTCTGAAGACTAATAGTTTCAACAGGTGGAGTCTTTACAATACTAATATAAAGATGCCAATGCATCATTCAGTTGCTTCTTTCCCCAAATTGGTTTCTATTCCTCACTCCTGCACACTGGAGGGAAACCCTCCATTATCTAAACTGGTGATTTCCAACTTTGGGGCCTCAGATCTTCTAGGAATAAATCTCCCAGTAGTTTTCACCATTGGCTGTTATGGTCAAAATTCTTGGGAGCAGTAGTCCAAGAAAATCTGGGGTCCCAAGTTTGGAAATCACTTATCTAAATCAAGGTTGATCTGCACCTAACTTCCTGTTTTGTGGTGAAACACAACTCCTTTGCCCTCCATGTCACTATCTTTATCAAGGAGGCCCTCCCTAAGTTTAATACAGTACATTGTATAGTCAGACGTCCTGCAGAAGTCAGCAGCGTGCCAAGCAATTCTTTTCATCTACACAATGGGAATTTTTTTTACTCATAAAAACGGGAAACATTAAAAACCCTTCAAAATGACTAAACAAAGCTATGACTTGTTTTGGAAGATCACCCGTGCCATTAAAAAAGACTCTAGCCATGGTATTCAATGGCAATATTCCAATTTTTTCTCTCTAGACTTGAATGACTGGAAGACAGGCATTAAATGACATAGGAAACCATGGCTGTCCATGCTGTTAGGCTGAATGAGGCAAACATCTCAAATGGTTGATTCTATGGAGCAGTAGTATGTTTCTGGTGTTCACTCCTGAGTCCCCATTTCATCCATCTACTGGAGGACAGGACTATGTGTATTACGTGGCCTGTCCTGTATCCTGTACCGGTCTGCAGTCCAGTGGTTGTGGACCCTGGCTTTAAGGCATTTCTAAAGTGGCTAAGACATTGACTGGAAGGCAGCAGTTCAGCAGTTCGATACCCGAATACTGCAGGACAGAATGAGCTCCCGTCTTTGTCCCAGCTCCTGCCAAACTAGCATTTTGAAAGCAAGAAATGGCAAGTAGATAAATAGGGACTACTTTGGTGGGACGGTAAACAGCGTTCTGTGCACTCCAGTGTCTAGTCATGCCTGCTACATGACCAGGGGAATGCCTGCAGAAGCAGACTGCACTGACTCTTTGGCTATGAAACAGAGATGAGCACTGAATCCTAGAGTTGGATGTGACTGGCTTTTGAGCAAGAGTGACCTTTATCTTTAAACACAGTAACAGTGTTTCTATGAACCAGAACTCTAATAAAAGAGTGTTCTCAACTACAGAAGTCCTGTGAGCACATTCAGCTGAACTCTCTAGGAAACACCCACTGTAGGCCTTCAAACTGAACAGGTAAAGGTGTGTCCTAGTTATGTTTGGGGTGAGGAGGCAAGTCTTCTCATTTCCTACCACAATCAGAGCCTTCAGGCATAATACTCGAGTGGAGCTGTTGTGAAACTGGAAAATGTGCAGAAAGGGATAACAAAATGATCAAGGAATTTACCGGTACCTTTTTTCTGTGACAAAATTATCAAACATTGAAGGGTTGTGAGTTTTTAAAAAGAGAATTGCACAAAATTTTGTGTAATTGCACAAAAGTATTGGAGTGTACTGTACTGACTTAAAGCTGATGTGGAGAGAGTGAAGAGATATTCAGGAGATAGGCTTTCCTGGAATATTAGAATTCAGGTCTTACATAAAAGTTGATTGGCATAGGTTTAGGGAGAATAAACAGATGTCCGTCAGTATATGAGAGGATAACTAAATGCTGGGAATAGTTGCAGGAAGATATTGTGATAACCATCAGTTGAAGAAGGGTGGTATTTTTCAGTTACCCAAATTCATAAAAGTTAGGCAACATTCCATACCCATAAGAAGTCTAGCCAAAAAAAGCAGAACTATAAAGAGAAGTCAGTAGACTTGAAGGAATCTTGAGGTGTGTGGTGGTACAAAAATATTTAAAGGGGAAAAAAACTTTTATGGTTCAGGTTATCAAGTCATGTTTGAGGTCCAGATATGGGACAGAATCTGTTCACTTTGGTTGATGACTCTTTATTGGAAACTAGATAGGAGGAAGGCAGCCCTTGAGATTTTGTAGGGGAGAATAGCAGCTTTAACAAGACCAACAAGAACAAGGACAAGGACAAGGACAAGGACAATAATAATAATAATAATAATAATAATAATAATAATAATAATAATAATAATAATAATAATAATAATAATAATAATAATAATAATAATAATAATAATAATTTTGTGTCAGAAATTATTCTGGGTTGAAAGGATTTTTACTGGAGAAGCTCCAGTCAGCAGACACCCAAATGAGGCCCTTTTCATGTCCCCAAGATCTTTTCCCACCAAAGCGGGCCCTTATTTATCTACTTGCAATTTCTTGCTATTGAACTGCTAGGTTGGCAGGAGCTGGGACAGAGACAGGTGCTCAAACTGTCATGCAGTACCTGGTTCTCGAACTGCCGACTTGCTGGCCTTCCAGCTAACAACGTGAGCTTCTTAACCGCTGAGCCACTGCAGCCCCTTGCTAATCAAATAATCTGGATCAAATAATAATAAAATTTTTAATAATAAAATTCCACATATACCTTGCCATTTGGGGATTCATCCCCATTCTGGGTGGCTACCAACAATATATTAAAATCATTTTAAAATTCACACAATCATAAAATGAAATCTTAAAAATTACACATTTTTAAAAAAAATCTAGGCCTAAATTAACAGCAAAGCAGGGGAGGGTGGCTTTCAATGAAACAGGTTATTAGATTCTTCAGGAAAGCTTGACTGGATGGCATTGCATTCCAATATATGTAGTAATTTTCTGGAGATAGTCCCAGAAGTTGATGCTGTGGAATGGCTGTTGAAGCTTTGGCCACTGACCTCCAATGGCCAAAAATATAGGTGTTATTTAATGTCTGTTACTTTGTCATGGTCAATGTCTGGTGCAATAAACAATAAACAGTAAACAAAAAAACCCACTATCTGTCTGTAATTATGGGAAAAGGTTTTATGATTTTGAAGTTTGGGGCTACCAATAAACAGATGACACCAAAATCCATGTCTCTTTTTCATCACAAGAGCTGTTGATATTCTGAATCTATGTCTGGCATGTTTTGGACTAGATGACGGCAAATATATCTAAATTCATTTCAGAGGAAAGATATTATTGGTCAGTATAAAAGCAAGTGGGGCTTATCCTGTTTTTGTGAGGTTGGGGGATACTCCTGGATGCACTTCTAGATCCAAAAGCCAAGAGTTCCTTTTGTCTGCTGAGACCAGTATATAAATTATGCCTATTTCTTGGTGTGTCCAGTTGAACCATGGCATCACATGCTGTAATATCTCATTTGGGCCACTGCAACACACTCTTTGGATTATCTTTCAAGACTGCTTGGGAATAACGGAGAGCTTCTGCCAGGGTACTGAATGGACCCAGTTATAGGAGACACACACTCCAAAATTGACTATGTTCAATAAAGCTGCCACATCTTTCTTTACCTTTCAAACATTGGAACATTTTTGCTAAAACTTTTTTTGTGTGTGTTGATTATTATTAACATTGCCAAAACTCTTAGTTAGGGGAAAGTGGGTTGTAGAGTAGCAAAATAGATTATACACCCTCACACATATGATAATGCTGATTTTTAATGAAATAATGTTGAATCTGAGATACCATGTTTGGTCTCTATGAAAACAGACAACAGTAAACAGTAAACTCTTTTTCTTTAAAAAAAACAACAACTATGCTAGCAAAAGATGTACTCTTAAGTCTTATTTTCCCTCTTTCATCTGTTTGAGTGACTGACCTTGTTCATCATCTTTTTAGAATGAATCAATAAAAACACCCCTGAGTGTGTGCCATCTGCACATCTGACAGAAAAGGGTCAGGAGATGAGAAAGGTGTTTCCAAAACATGGAAATGACAGTAATTAAATCCTGGAAATAGTAAAACAATGTCAATAAATTGCAATACCAGATGTGCTGTTGCTGCCTTTGGGCAAACGGTTACATAAAAGAAGATGACTTCTAGAGGCTATTAGTTAACTGTTTCATTGCTAGTCTCAGTTCAGTTCTTCCACATGTTAAACACAAAAGTTTCCATGTCTTGGTTCAGCTATTTTGCAAACAATGGTGATTGTGATCCCCAAAATACCAAAACCCATTTTTGGGAAATAAAAACGAATCATTTGGATCAGTGCCTCATCCTTGAATATTTATTTACTCTACATAATTTATTTCTGACAAATTGTTGTTTAGAAGCAGAAGGCAAGTAAGGGAGCAGAAAAGAATGGAGTAGCTGGAATCTAGAACTGAGACTGCTCCATTCATTGGCCCCATTTGTTCTTCTTTTAGCAACAGTGTGTGGAGATCCATATGTCCATATCACAATGATAGGTCTGCCTCTTGCAACAAGGTGTGCAACAAATCTGTCCCATGAGTATTCATTTTATGCAAAAATTGATAGTCATGCATCCTGTTACTTTATTTAGTTCATGTTCTTTCTATCTTTCCATTAATAATTCAAAATATAAACTCAACTTCCTGGTGACATTTAACAGTATAACACTGCTGCATATTAACATTCTATCTAATGTTCACACAAGCCTTTGTTTGGGAGACTTAGGCAAACTAACAAACCACAGGACAGCACAAACAAAAGTGAAATATTAAGGGCATATTGTTTGGGCTTTCCCAAATGGTAAAAAGATGCCTTCTCTCTCCTATCAAAAATGGGATGTTGTTTAATTAGAAATGCACAGGTATCTTCTTGGTTACTGTGCGAAGCAAGGAAAAGCGGAACACTTCTTCCTAACACATTTAAATAGCTATTGTTTAGACTGAATCAGAAAAAAGTTGAGTTCTTGTCCTCCAGAATGAAGAAGAGCTTTATCCATTTCTAAATCAATCTGAATTTGCCAACTTTTTTACAAGAACACCAATATATCAAACAGCCTCTATCCAACTAGCAGAGATATTCCCCTCAACTATGCTTTGAAGGCTGTCCTGAGGAGGAAAAATCTGCTCCTGGGAGAATAAAGCCTATGAAGGGATTATCTTGCCCCAAAGATTACCTTTGTGAAAGGATATTATGTCTCCCATTTTCAGGGGAGGGTGGGAAGTTATCAAAGCATTTTTCTCTCTCAATTGTTTTGTCTCAGGAGTTGATTTGAAGAGCTGGCCTTGGTACTGAAGGGGGAACCCACCTACAGAAGGGTTTTCCTCCATTACAGCTGTGTAGCTGGGGAAAAAATAGAGAGTTCAAAATGATTGAGCTCTCTCAAGAATAAACAGCCAACTGCTCCCAAAAAGACAGAAAACAAAGATTAAAATAAGGCTTACAGACCAGTACTGGAACTAATGAGTTTTTGGAAGAGATAAGATAATTAGGTAATATATATATGGTGAATTCTAAGGACAACACTTATAGCACAGGGTGATTTTTTTTTCTAATCTTAGTTATGTTTTTATTCTATGTTACTATTATGATTTTATTAACTGGGTAAAGAGATCAAACGTTTCTATGAATGATTCAAGAGAATAGTTACAATACAGTATGTGATAATGAATCAAGAAAATGTGTAATATGTATTGTGTTATGCTTTATATATATATTCGTTTTATATTCTGTTTCTATTCTTTTGTTTAATTTGAAAACTTAATAAAATTATTTTTTAAAAAGATTAGAATAAGGCAACCAAATTTCATGCCAGCAGGCATGAGTTCCCATGATAGATCCCTCCTCCCAAGGATTATGCATTAACCCTTGGCATGCTGAATTGCCATATTGCAATAGTCTTTCATTGGAGAGACAGGATGAAGGTGTGAGAGGGAAGAAAGTGACTTCAGCAATACTAACAATTGTAATCTAAGGTTGAAGGAAGGTCAACACAGATCAAAGGACAGTTTAAGAACCTTGAAGAGGTGCTCTCTTTTTTTATATCCTCCCTGTAAAGACATACATCTTCTTGAGTGTAAGCTGAGTTGTACCTAGACACTTCCAGCACAATGAAAACTGGTACCTTTACATCTGAAGATCTATTATCTTGCAGCACTTTTTGTGGCAAACCTTTCTTATTAATAAGGGATAATTCTTGCTAAATGTTTCCTCTATTTTTGTTATATATTGTTTTCTTTTTGTCTCTCCAAGACTAACAATGGTTTTTTGATGGAGGATACATTTATATTTTACAGTCTGTCTATGAAAAGGTTTGGAGCCATAAATTTGTTTCCATGGAAATTAAATGCATGAGAAGCAATAACTGACTCCTCCATTGTGGAGAGAGCTGCCTTAGAGAAGAAAATTCAGTTCTAAAAACAACCTTGAAAAAGATAATGGAATAGGAGAAAACAACACCCAGATTTTAGACATTAAATGAAATTAATTGCAATATAATCTAGAGAACTATGTATTTGGTTGCCTGGATGTACTCCTTCCAGGAGAAAGAATACACCTGCTGTGTCTCATTTGCTATCCATTAGCCATGCAAATGAAGAGAAGATCTTCACCCAGGATGGATGAAAATTCATTTCTGTCTTTGCATAAAGGAAGTTTTTTCTATTTGTTTCACAGTCTTTTTATAACTCTGCTTGTCTCTTGACAAACCATCAGGGTTGAAATCTGGATGTTTATTAAGAAGTGTGATCTATTGAACTTGGAAGAACTAGCTTCTATATTATTTTATTAAATGTTAACTGTATTTACAATTTAAAAATAACACTCTTAATTTCTTCTCAAAAAACCACAAACATACCTTACAAAATTCTACTTCCATTAGTGTATCTTTATGTCTTCTTGAAGTGGTAATCTTTGGAAGCATGTCAGAGAATAAATAAAACAAAACAAAAAGACAAAAAGTGTTGTGACATCTTAAAGCAGGGGTGTCCAAACTACAGCCCGTGGGCTGCATCTGGCCCCCGATGCCAATTCATCTGGCTCAGGAAGCCCTTGTCACTCCCAGAAGCGGAAGTAAAGCACACCTGTATGGGAGTGTTTTACTTTCACTTCCAAGAGCGACAAGGGCTTCATGGGCCAGATGAATTGGCATTGGGGCCACATCCTGGCCATAGTGACCAGCCCCCTGAACCAGGTGACTGGCCAGCTGCCCAAAAAGTTTGGGCACCCCTGCCTTAAAGACTAACCACTGTATTTTAATGTTAGTTTTTATGGATCAAGTCCACTTCATCAGTAAACATGTAGGATTTGCCTAACAAGTCTGATTGAGTTGACTTGATCCACAAAAGCTAAGAACTTAGTATTTAAGATTTCTATCTTCTGTTTATGTTGCCCTTCATGTGAGATCTTTCTCAGTTTAATCTCCACTGTCACTTTAACAATCTGCTTTACATTGATCCTCTTTCTAAAATTTGTTATGTTTTACTCTATTTTTCTAGACAGGTTCTTACTCTAATTACAATATATCTTCCCACAGCTGTAGGATGGCAATGAAGTAAGGACATTTTTATGAGCCAGGTGTTCTGTTCATCAACTACCTGAAGTAGCTTGCTGCCCTCTGGTACGGGGGATTTTGTTTTGGGACTGCAGTGGTTAAGATGCTGAACTTGACAACCAGAAGGTTGGAAGGTCAGCAGTTCAAGACCTGAATGTTGCATGGCAGAGTGAACTCCCAGCTCTGTCACATTTCCTGTCAACCTAGAAGTTTGAAAGCAAGAAATTGCAAGTAGATAAATAGGTACCACTTCAGTGGAAAGGTAACAGCATTTTGTGCACTCTTGCATCTAGTCATGCCTGTCACACATCCATGTAAATGTCTGCTAACGCAAACAGTGCTGGCTCCTTGGAGATAAACACTGAATCCTAATGTTGATTTAACTGCCCATCCCATTGTCTTCTATAGGTAGAATGGTGAAGGTAAGGAGCACCATAGGCAGCCAAATATCTGGGGCCAAGGAAGCAGTAAGTAGCATAACGCTATGAGAAAATGTTTTATCTCACAGTCTACTGCCAATCTACATCACACATGTAGTGTGATGGGGGAGGGGGCAGAATTTTAATTTTAACAGTTTTTAGGTTTTTAGGTAGTGTTTGTGTTCTTTTGTCATGTTTTGTTTTTCTTAGATTTTTATTACTTGTTAACCCCCCTGAGTCACTTTGGTGAGAAGGGCGGTAGAGAAATGCGAATAAATAAATGTGAATAAATAAAGTCAAAACCTAGGGGAAATGAGTGATTTTATTTATTTATTTATTTGAATTTATATTCCACCCTACTCACAGAGGTGACTCAGGGCAGATTACAACCAATCAACAAACATAAAACACACAGTTAAAACTCTAAAAACAATTTAAAACCATTTAAAACAATATCTCATTCCTTTAACTAAAGGAGTAAAAGAGTAAAAGAGAGGGAGGGTAAGTATAAGATGTTAAATAAGATGTTAACAGTGGGGAGGAGTTAATAAACCATCATTATGCCACACCATTCCCGCCAGCCAAGTTTTCACACCCTTCCTGAAGGCCAATAGCTCCATCTGGAGGCGCAACTCCAAAGGCAGGCGGTTCCACAAAGCCAGAGCGAACAAGGAGAAGGCTCTCTTTCTAGTGCCAGAGAGTCGAGCTTCTCTGGCAGATGGCACAACTAAGGCACCTCACTGGTCCGCTCTGGTGGGATGGACAGATACCCTTGGGGTATCCTGGCCCACTACCATGTAGGGCTTTAAAGGTAATGACCAGCACCTTGAATTGCACCCGGAGGCAAACTGGTAACCAGTGCAGTTCCTGGAGCAGTGGGGATGCAAGAGAATAACGCCCACAACCCAACACCACCCGAGCTGCTGTATTCTGGACCAGCTGCAGCCTCCGGATGGTCATCAAGGGCAGCCCCATGTAGAGAGCATTGTAATACCATGTTTCCCCGTCCACTGTCTTATATTTTTAAAAACTCCAAAATATGCACAAGGTCTTATTTTCAGGGGATGTCTTATTTTTTCATGACAAAGAAGAATACAGTACACATTTATTGCTGATACAGTGGATCGCCAGGGCAAGATTTAGGTGAGTGCCTTATTTTTGGGGAGGCCCTTATATTTCCAAATTGGGGAAAAATAGGGGGGTGCCTTACTATACAAGGAGGTCCTATATTCAGGGAAACAGGGTAATCTAATCTGGAGGTGACCAAAGCGTGTGTGATCATGAGCAAGGAGTGCCTGTCAAGGAGTGGGTGCAGCTGGTGAATTACACGCAACTGTGCAAAAGCCCTCCTAACCATGACTGCCACCTGCTCATCGAGCAGGAGTCGTGAGTCCAGGAGGACCTCCAAATTGCACACCGGGTCTGTTTGGGGCAAACTAGCCCCATCCAGAACCAAAGATGGTAACTCCTTTGTTGACACAGGACCCCCAACCCACAACCACTCAGTCTTGCCAGGATTCAGTTGTAACCCATTGTCCCCCATCCAGACCCTTACAGCCTCCAGACACCTGGATAGGACTTTGACTGCATCACCAGGGTTCCCACAAGCCGAGATGTACAACTGTGTATCATCTGGATACTGATGCTATTTCACCCCTTAGGAAAGGATGAGCTCACCTAGGGGCTTCATGTAGATGTTAAATAGGAGAGGTGAGAGGACTGAGCCCTGAGGCACCCCATAAGGGAGAGGCATTGGGCTGGACTTCTCATCCTCCAACCACACCGACTGAGTCCAGCCCGTCAGAAAAGAGGCAAACCAGGACCACGCCGTGCCCTGGAACCCCAATCATCGGAGCCGCCCCAGCAGGATACCGTGGTCGACGGTATCGAAGGCTGCTGAGAGATCAAGGAGGGCCAGGATGGTGGGATGACCCTTGTCCCGCTCCCGCCAGAGATCATCCACCAGTGCGACCAATGCAGTCTCAGTATCATATCCGGGCCTGAATCCTGACTGGAAAGGGTCCAGATAATCCGCTTCATCTAGGATCTCCTGTAACTATCGCACCACCGCCTTCTCCAAAACCTTACCCAAAAAGTGTAGGTTGGATACAGGGCGGTAATTAGATGCTACTGTTGGGTCGATTGAAGGCTTTTTAGGAGGGGCCAAACCAAAGCATGTTTTAAAGAGGCCAGAAAGACCCCCTCCTGTAATGATGCATTTATAATCGCTCCAACCCAACTGCTTGTGACTGTCCTGGCAGTTTTTGTTAGCTAGGTGGGACACAAATCTAAAGGACAAGTGGTGGCACTAACATATCCCAGGAGCCTGTCCACTTCCTCAGGGACAATTGGGTCAAACCGATCCCAGATAAAATGGCCAGACTGCACCCTGGGCAACCCCAGTTCATCATTGCCCACGCCAGGGTTGAGCCCAGAGCGAATCCAAGCAATTTTCTCCGCCAGATAATCCGCAAAAGCCTCAGCAGACCCCTGCCAACCAGGGCCAGCACCCTCCCTTCCAAGGAGGGGCCTGGTCACCCGAAACAGGGTTTCTGGGCGATTATCTGCAGAGGCAATAAGAGAAGTGAAATATCGATGTTTCACCTCCCCCATCACCACTAGATAGGCTTTAATAGCAGCTCTAACCAGTGTTCAGTCAGACCCAGTCCGAGTCCTCACCCAGCTTTCCCCCAGGTAGTATCATTGTGACTCTTTGCTCTAGAGGTGCCAATCACTTCAGGGATTTTACTAGTAGTTATTCTCTGACCATCATCCTATAACTTGCCAAGTTGTGATAAATCATTCATAGTAAACTGAAATGGCAATTACTGAGATGCAGACTGATAAGTCAGGTTTTATGGCAGATGAAGAAGGAATTAAATCTGTGTGATTCAAAGTATTAGTTAACTTCACAGAAATAGCTCAGCAAATGGATTTTGCCAAAATAGCTGCAGGGACAATTTGTATAACACAGTATTTACAGAAAGAGCAAATTTAATAAAGCCCTTCAGCTTAGCTACAGTGAAGAACTGAGAGTTTTCTTGTTTTTCAAAAGGAAATAAGAGCTGTTTGTTACTGTTGGATTTTAGTTACAATTAGCAATTTGGGGGGACCTAGGGTATCTAAAATATGTTAATCTTCCTGGTCCCCACTATCATATATTAAGTATCATATCTGCATTGTTAAGAAAACTACTAATTTTCATTTCCTCCCAACTAAATCAGAATGGATTTATGAAAAAGTTACTCTTTTAGACTATAACAGTGATGGTCAACCTTGGCACTCCAGATGTTCTTGGACTTCAATCCCCAGAATCCTGGATCAGCAGGAGTGTTGACATGGGCTTCTGGTAATTGAAGTCCAAGAACACCTGGAGTGCCAAGGTTGGTCATCATTGGACTATAGTTTCCAGAATCACTCCACCATCCTAAGTACTGGCCATGATGTCTGGGTAACTACAGGAGTGGTAATTTTAAAAAGTAACTATTTCACATTCCTATCTGAATACAGATCAGGTATCCTTCAGAATACAAAGCTCTCCAGAATTTACAATGCTATTCTTGATCTCCCATTCTCTAAACAAAAGTGTATATATTAGGAGATGTTGTGTACAAAAATGTAGTGAAGGCAGAGGAATGTACATTTTGTACTTTTTTTAAACATTCATTTACAGAAAGAAGAAATTGAATGGAATGAGCTACATGTTCAAGTAACCACAGATAAATGAGATCTTCAGATCACCCTGTGATACATAGTGAATGCTTATCCTTCCAACTATGACTTATCAGTGTTTTTGGAACCATAAGGATTTTAAGAGTCCATTTACATTCTCCTCTTGTTAGTTTTAATGGCAGAAAGTGAAGAAGAGCTAAAGAGCGTCTTGATGAGGAAGAAAGAGGAAAGTGCAAAAGCTGGCCTGAAACTCAATTTAAAAAACAAACAAACAAGATACAGTAATGGCATCTGGCCCCATCACTCCCTGGCAAACAGAAGAGGAAGAAATGGAAGCAGTGACAGACTTTACCTTCTTGGGATCTAAGATCACTGCAGATGGTGACTACAACTATGAAATAAAAAGATGCTTACTTCTTGGGAAGCAAGCTATAAGAAACCTAGGCAGCATAATAAAAAGTAGAAACATCACCCTGCCAACAAATGTCTGCATAGTTAAAGCAATGCATACTGGCCCTCAAGAGCTGAATGCAGGCCAAACCAGCCTGTTGTGAAGAATTTATATGACACTTTGCAGGCAAAATCACTTGGGTCTGTTCTGACTTGGATGCCAAGTTGATACAAGTCCTGTGAATGAAATTATGGCTCCTCTTGTCTTCTATTGATTAATGTATTTCAGGTTTTGCAGCTTGATGATTTGGACAGGGCCCTCAGAGAGATAAAAGCTATCACTTGTCTCTTGGACCCTTGGCCTTCCTGGCTTACAAAAGCTGCCACAAAGGGACTGGCTGTGGTAGGAGCAGTAGTTTTTGGCAAAGATGCTGGACTGTAAGGTGGCATTCTAGCTCTAGGGCTTCCTGGATCAGATGGAATTTTCTACATTCATTTCAGTTTGGTTTCAGGCTTGGTTATGGAATAGAGGATCTTCTTCTTGTTGTTGTTTCTTTCTTTTATTTTGGGTCAAAAAATATCACAGTATGATTTCCTGACCCAATGGCATACTGTACTTCTATGTGACCTTAAGCAACCCTCTCAGGTCTGGCTGCTTGTTTGTACTCTAAATCTCTTATTTCCATTCCCTACTCAGGATGTTCTGCTGTGAATAAATATTTTCTCTTAGTTCCATCTTTAATGAAGAAGAAGTGTAATCATTAGATTGCTTTTGCTTTCTAGACAGGCTTGGCTTCGTTCTAATTTATATCTGGTTGAACTGATGAATGTGAAATACCAGCCAAAGGATTCGTGTGATTGTGTAGGGCCATTTGTAACAATGATTATACAAGAACACAGTCAAAGTTTTTGTCCTACAGTGATGCAGGGTACACCTCTCCCCCCCCCCTTTCAATGGAGATCTGTGTGAAGCCACTGTTCTACTACACAGTATGTCTTGAGGGATCACAATTCATTTAAAACAGGATAAACAGCATTAATTCTGAGCCTACAAATTGGTGTTAAGTAGAAATTCAGTCATGAAATGATCACTTGATGGTAAACATGGGAGAGAATTTTGTTTCACTTTATTTTTGCTGAACATGTAGAAAAACTCACAATTATCTTTATGGATAAAAATGAGACTAAAAATTAGATATGGAATAAACAGAAGTATATTAACACATCTGTCCACTCAGGCCAGGGAAGGTTGAACATTTAAATTTGCATTTAAAATGTGTTTTTCTACTTAACATTTTGTATTTCAGTTCCTGTGAATTTAGTATTGAACTATTGAATTAAGGCTACCACCTCTCTTTCTCTCCCCCCCCCCCCCATGACAGGCAGGTACTATAAAGCTATTGTAGTTGGGGAAGAATTTCATTTCAGATTGTTTTTAAAAATATTTTCAGCCAAAATTCACAAATGTATCCATGTTCAGGAAAGAAAGGACTTGTGCAAAACTAACACATATTTTTCAAATCTGAACTGAAGGCACCAATAATGTTTAGAAAACACTGGATATTTGTTCCATAATGTAGTTTATGGGCTTTGGAAGTCCAAGCAATTCATCTATCACCACCTTGACAGGAGATGCCCCTAGCGCCACATTTGGTTCGAGCATTTTTTTACTTTAGAAAGAAAGAAAAAACTAAAGCAAATTATTGAAAGCTGCTTTAGTTTGCTGCAATGCAATGACCAAAATGGATCTGTTTATATTTATTGAAGCAGGTTGTGAGTAAAAATGCCCGGGTATGGAAGAGGTGATTCAATCAACTTCCCTGAAATAACAAAACATGGTTGCCTTTGCAGCTTTGAAAAATGCTCAGAATAAAATCAGCCTGCTTTGGAAAATGCACAGTTCCATCATTCTTTTTGTAAGCCAAATTCAGTTACGTACTGTATTGTCCTTTCTCATCATCCTACAAGCAAGTTAAAGGCACTTGCCTCCCATGAGGAATCAGAAGCTATTGACGCAGACACTGTGTTCACACTGGCAACACATGAAGCTAGGTCCTCTCCTTGCTTGCAAAATTTGATAAACGGTGGATTTCATGATAGTGTATTACCAGCAGTGTTCCTTCTGGTGTGTGAAAAATATTTGCTGACACTAAGACTCTGACAGGACTCACCATCTTTTGTGTGTGTCAGGGGTGGGGGTGGGGGGACAAATTTGTTACATGAGACTTTCACATATACGTGCCACATTACAATCTCACACATTTAATCAGAGGCATAAATTGCTGAGTTAGTATATTACACAGTAATATATAATTATGCTCCATGTACAGTACAGTCAAACCTCACATAAAGAGCGTTTCGCTTAAAGAGTAACTCGCTTAAAGAGCAGAATTTTCTCTGAATGTTCGCTTCGCTTAACAAATAAAATCAACCAAAAACTCGCTTAACAAATAAATCGGAGTTCGCAATCCCCCCCACAATTGGTCACTTCCAATGGTGTTTCGCTTAAAGAGTAAACTCGCTTAAAGAGCAATCCTGTGGAACGCATTATGCTCTTTAAGTGAGGTACCGCTGTACTTTCATAGTAGTTGTTTTAGTAAAATGTAAATATGAAATAAAAGGAATTAAAGAAATGAAAAGCACATTGTTTATTTTAATCATGAGATATGCATACACCATCCACTTACATAAGAAATCCGTGGGAAGATTTTTCTGCTCCTATGTAGGTCATATGTGAGAGAAAGAACCTTTATGTGTAAAATGTATATGCAGGCAATAACATTTCTCTTACAAGCTGTTCCATTTCCACATGCAGAAACTGAATGATATTGTTCAGGTAGGGAATGACCCAACAGGGATATAGAAATACAGTACCTCCTTTTCTTAATAGGATGTGTGGGATGGTAAATGTATATTTTATATATATTCTGCTCCCCTTGGTTTTGCTGCCAAAGCAAGTGTCTCATTTCCCTTTCCCTTGCCACAAGTACATATTATAACACCAGTGGTTCTATTTTAATTCTGAATTACATTTTTTATTTTTCTGGTGTTGCACCCTGGCCTCTGCTGGGCTCTTCAGCCCCCATGTTTCAACTCCTTCCCCTGTTATTTTTATAGAATGTAATCTCCAGCCTACAGAGAAAAATTGCAAATCTTGCTAAGTATTTCTTAATTCTTTATTACAGTCTCAAGAAATACAGTGATTTGTCGATTTATTTTATTTTATTTTGACATGAATTCGATGAATGTCTTACGTTTCGGTTGGGTGGTCTGGCAGCTTTTGCCATGTAACGAAAATCATGTACTATTGGCAAGCTGCAACACCAAACTAAGGCACCAACAAAAATTAGGGTTATGTCATTTGAAAGATCATCTCGGCAACATTAAGAATTGGTAGAACCCAAAAGCCAAAAGTGCAACTCAATGACATCATGGCTTCTGGAATTAGCATTGGAAAAGCAGTTACAGGGTACACTATTTACTGCCCCATGAGGGACTGCAGTGGCTCAAGTGGATAAGACATTGACTGGAAGGCGGCAAGTCAGCAGTTCAATATCCAAATGCTGCAGGACGGAATGAGCTCCTGTCTTTGTCCCAGCTCCTGCCAACCTAGCATTTTGAAAGCAAGAAAATGCAAGTAGATAAATAGGGACCATTTTGGTGGGACAGTAAACAGCATTCTGTGCACTCCAGTGTCTAGTCATGCCTGCTACATGACCAGGGGAATGCCTGCAGAAGCAGACTGCACTGACTCTTTGGCTATGAAACACAGATGAGCACTGAATCCTAGAGTCGGATGTGACTAGCTTTCGAGCAAGGGTGACCTTTACCTCTGCTGCCCCATAGAACTTTAGTGCACTCTCTGGGTGGTTTACAGGTAATTAGCATTTTGCCCCCAACATGCCAGGCACTCATTTTACCAACCTCGGAAGGATGGAAGGTTGAGTCAACCTGGATTCCAATCAGGATCAAACTTACAACATTTTGGCTGGAGTTTAGCAGTGTGGATAGAGTGGAGTTTTTAAAAAGTGTTTTGAAGAAAAGAGGAGAGGTCCTTTCTGCTGTAGGCTGCAAGGGCGGCCAATCAATGTAGTATTGTGGAGAATAATGCTTCATTTGCCTAGGAAACAGAAAGAGGAGACAATTTGAACTGTTCTTGGCATACAGTAGAGCACTTTTTAAGAATCATTTCCACCTCCAGGCAGCCAACATAGCTGAAGGGGCAAGTTGTATACCAGAAGATCGCAACCTTTTTAATCCATGGGCTGAGACACACTCCCTCAGCTTTGGGGGCTGGATAGCCATTTTGCCCTTTCTCCACCACATGGTACTTCCTAGTGTGGTGGAGGCAGTGTGGGGGGAAACATGAAATGGTTTGGATTTCTCAGTTTTAATTTTAAAAAATAATAATGTAAATAAGTCTAAGTAAAACACATTTGCCAATGAATTTTACCAGAATTTCATATATTTTTTTCATGGAACACTTATTGACCTTTTATGGAACACTAGTGTTCCACTGAACATAGTTTGGGAAATGGTGTGCTAGAGTATCCCATACTCAGTTCTGCTCTAGTCTTTCTTATTTGGAGGGAAGGGTGAATTTTATGCTTCCTTCAGACTTAAATGTGCAATGATATGAAGAGTAATTATTTCATTAAGACAGTCTTTGGTCAATATTTTTTCTTTCTCTTTTTTTCCAGCTTTCTCTGAAAAGTGTGGATTCAGAACTGTGTAGGCATTATATTAATTCAGCATTCATTTAAGCAATAAGATGCAAACTCTTTAGAGACAGACATTTATATTCCAAAGATAATCAGGTGCTTCTTCATTTACACATTAACAAAATGTTCTAGGAGAGAAAAAGCAGCAAATTCAACCAAATTTTCCTGATTAACGTTGGCTTTGAAGAGCATAGTATTCAATCATTAGCAGTTGCTGAATCAATATAAATAATCTGAAGCAGCAGGGGCAGTCTCTGTTTATAACAGGGATGCATATTGATGTGGCCAGCATAAATGAACTTGATTTCACACAGCTAAATCTTCTCCATATGAGGCAAAAATATAATCAGGCTTACAACAAAAATAAATAGTTTGTCCCAGGCTGGTGGTAGACTTCTAAGAAAAAGCCAACTCTTTTCTGCTAGTTCATTATTCCCTAAACTGATTGTAATTCTTAGGCCTTACTATCTTTTTATCTCTGATCATTGACTTGCAAGCTAAGGCTAGTGTACATTTAAAATTTCTAGACACACCAGGCTGAGAAAGGCTGTACAAGATGTCTTTCCTCTCCAAAAACAACTAACATATTGAGACTGTCATCAAACATTTTGTGATTTGCTCTGTCTCATCTTGCAGGTTTCCTGAGACTGGCCAGCTGTACATCTATTCTCAATTGTACTTAGAAGTAAGACCTCAGATAGAAAGTAATGTACACATACAGTAATGTACACATACAGCCTTCTCTGACTGGATGCCTTCCAGCTCTGTTGCACCGTCAGATTTACTTGAACATGCTCAGTCCTGATTTCATTCAGAAGCCATACAGAGCCAGATGTAGTACTTTAATAGGAGACCATCAGGGAAAACAGGAAGGTATTTTTGGGAGGACGACTGCATCTCAGTAATACAATACCAGCTATCCATGCCTAATTTTCTTAGCTACAAGGTTCAGCATCTCAATATGGAGGTAAGGAAAGTATATCTGTACAACTTTTAACTATGGAGAATTGTTGCCAGTTTGTTTGCTTGTTTTTCCCACCTGTTTGCATTGGAAGCCATCCAGTCGCGCTTTCAGAGTGGAAGGATCATCTGATAGGGCACTATCAATCCCCAAGGTGTGCCTGGATGAGTTCACACTGCTTTCATTTTGGAGGAAGGCTCTTTATGGGTTCCTCACTGCTAGTTAGAATGAACAGTATTCAGCGAAGAGGGTCAGAGGTTTGGCTCAGTATAAGGCTGTTGTTCATTTCTTATTATCACACATGCTAACTGGGGTATTTTGGGAGGCTGTTGTAAAGATTAATTCACATGCATGCCTCCATCATCTGTGGCATTGACGAGATTTGTAGGTCAACATATCAAGAAGACACCTGTTTCTGGAAAGCTGTATTAATAGAATGCACCAGTCCTGTTTGTTTGTTTGTTTGTTTGTTTCAGTACTTTGAATATTATGTCTGAAGATGACTTCAGCAAACAAAAGGGGGGGATGATTCAGTCTGCATCCAAGAAAGGGGAGAGAGATGGCCAATCCTCTCCAATACCTTCTTGGTGAAACTCTGGTTTGATCCTTCATTGGATCCATAACAGTGTTTAGCCATTTCCAGATCTTCATGTACAAAAAGAACCTCAGGAATGGGGAAAATGCACATGACTATAATCTGGGATGAGGTGTGGGCTACAGAGCTGCATTAACTTCAAGAACATGGTAGACAGGAGGTGTTTTACTTCTAGCCACAGGTGACCTTTTAGCAATTGTACAAAGGGCACTACTATATGGATGATGAAAAGAGGCAGGGTTCAGGGTGAGGAAGAGACAGACTTTATATTTGGTTTCTTCTTTTCTTTTCTTTTTTTAAACACAAAATACAAATTCCTTTAGGTATTTCCCACACTTCCAAGGCTACCTGCCTCAAGCATGATTGATCAGATTACGCCCCAGTTCACACCCATTAACTGTCAACACAATAAATAAAACTTAACCACAGAATGATACAATTTACGTGTAATCCAATATGTTCTCCTTTGATGTTCCACAAGAAAGATATCCATGTACTTGACACCTCAATGTGGACTATTTTTGTGCTCTCATAAAATTGTCTCAGATAATTCCATTAGCAGATTGTGGCAGTAATACCAAAGGCTCCTGTACATGCATAACATTCCCTGTATTCATAATGAAAGTATTTCAGCAAAAGAACTGACTCCAACCTTGGCTAAAAGATCCTTGCTGAACTTTGTTAACCACAAATCCAACGTGTGGGCCAAACTACAGTATGTGAGTTCATGCTTCACATTGCAAAAAGGTACCTCTTCTAAATGAACTGATAAACATTGTTCCTGATCAAACAACATCACAGAAGCTGAAGCACAAATATCAGCACTCCATCTAATTATTTTGATCCAAGTCCTATGGTTGAAACTGAAGTTCAACCCAATGTAAGAGAACTAAGTGCTGTGAACAAGAAAACAAAGATTGAACTATTCCTGTTTTGTCTAAATGGACTTTGGTCTGTGACGGGATTCTCTGTCTCACCATAGACTGTGGTCCTGTGACATCTGATGTTAGCTCCATACTGGACAGATAATTTGATGTACTCCTTTGCTTCAACTGAGGGAGAAGCATCTGTGGTCCAAGGCATGATAAAAGGAACAAATGCTTACAGGACAGCTCTCTGTGTTTCTTGGTTTCAACCGAATTTACGGGACATGGGATATTGCACCATTGTTGGTTAGGAAACAAGCAGTGAAGCTCAAATAAAACTGAAGCTTTATGTAGAAAAAAACCGTGCTGATTTAAGTATGTCCAGTAAGCTGATTTAAGTACCAGAGAGCAAAAGACATGAATATAACTATGAAGATTGGAGGTCAAATAGTTTCATAAGGCTTGTCAAAGATGTTAATAGTTTTATAGAACTTACAAAATGCTAGATTTGAACCTATGGATTGTATGATCGACTGATAATGTGTCCTGGTTTTTAGAGCCCCTAAAGAATAAATCTAGAATAGAAACATTTAATCCTTAAAAGTATAAGTACTTAGAAGATCTTGTTGGTACGAGTACTACTAGTGCTCCACCAGAAGTAAAAGACACATGCACTATAAGTAATCTGCTTTCTTTTGCTATGAAAATGATGTAGTTGTGCCTCCTGTTTCCTTAAGGAATAGGATGAAAATATATATGAAAAGTAGTGTGCAACTTTGAACCATAAGTTTGAAGTAGAAGCAGAGATACTGAGATAATTGTGAGATAATAAAGTATTCAATGGTCAAATAGATATATTTTTGTAAGTTAGATTGTGAACCAATGCTATGGACAGTTAAGTAAGAGTTTATATAAAACTACTGTATGTGAATAATTGTGTATTGAAGTGTTGTCCTATAGGACAAAAACAGGGGATTGTGAGAGAGAAATTTTGATTCATATTATTTGACATAAGTGCAGCCATATTAATTAAAAGTAGAATCAAAATGATATAAAGGGAGTCATCGCGTGGGTAAGAGTGTTATTTGTGTTTAGGTCACTATGACCTGAAAGAAAAGAGGAACCTCAGCAGGTGGCTCAAGGCAGGGTCACACGTGCCTCATACTGACCACAACACATGCCTCACGTGTATCTTGCTAACTGTAAAACATGACATGACCTAATGTATTAGGGAAAAAAGGCAGTTTTAGAAGGTATATAAGGGAGGAGAAAAGACAGGCAATCGGCCATTGCAAACACCGGATCTTTGGGACATCTGTCTTTGCTTTGTTCCAGATGTCTATATTATTGGCCAATCTCTTTATTATTAAGGTATTGTACTTTATAGAATGTTTTCTGATTTTATTTGGCTTAAACATGCAATAAATTAATTAATACTATTTTAAGATATTGTGCCTAGAGTCCTTTTGTGTGTAGCAGCTGGGGAAACTAGAAATAAAATTTCCCCGACAATAGTATGCATGGTCATAGGTGGCTGGGGTGTGTAGTGGAAAATTCTCCAGCTAATCTGCAATCAAATCACTCTGCAAAGTTATTTAATCACAACCCTTTCTAATTAGTATCCTTAAAATACTGGCCATAAGAAACAGATTTCAGATTTTTAAATACTTTTTGATTTACAATTTGGATTACTGTACAGCATTTGTTTTACATGCAACATTTTCAGAAGCCTGTTTTTCATCTGAAGTAGGGCGTTGTTTGCTTTGCTTTGCTGTTACTGTTATGTGTTGTAAAATTGCTTCTGACCTATGTTGACCCTAATGGGTTTTTGGGGTATGTGTGATGTTCTAAGGGTTAGTTTATAATTACCTCCTCCCTGATTTCCAAGGCCAACCAGAGAACTGAATTTAGAGTGCCTCAATCCTAATCCTGTACTCTAACCACTACAACACTATGAAAAAATTGGCTGTTTTCCATGCATTTTGTAACTGCGATGATTAAAACCCTGGAGAGGAAGGGAGTTGCTTTAAAGCTTTTAAGTGCTCATTGTGGGCAAGGGGGGCAATTACAAGAATAAAGATTGTTTTTAAAAATCTTTTAATAAAAGGGCTGATCTGGCAAATCACTGCTGATCTAAATGAAACTCTTTACATAACATATCCTTCAGCTTGGCTCATATTCTCTTGTTTCCTCTCCCCTCCCCAAATGTCTCCCAACACCAATGTCTAATTCTCAGGGTATTCAGAGAAAGCTCTTCAGTCTCCAAGCAACTCAGTTTAGGTAAATGGCAGTCATTACAAAACAATTCATATTGCCAAGGCATTTACCCTCTGCTGTTTGTTCTTCAAGGAGAGTTGTGTGTCAATATGTGTATGTGTGTGTATATAGTCCTTTTGTATTATGGAAAGAAAAGAGATGTGAAAGCATTAAACAGGGAACGAACAATTACTGTGTGATATTACAGAAAGCAAGCATACAAAGGGCAAAAGAAGCATGCCACAATGTCTTCTGAAGTCATATTTCAAAAATTGATTCAGTGGAGGACAATTTCAGATTTTTCTTTTAGGGTGATGAAGAATAAGGTTGGGATATAGTCTGGAACACTATGTCCATTGACAGGTGTTTGCTCAAAAGCAGAACCTGGTGCAAGGAGAGGGCAAATACCCAGAAAACCTGCTCTAGAAGGTTCAAAAGGCTTCTGGGACAGGTTTTTAATTATTATTATTATTATTTATTAAATTTAATACCCCGCCCCAATCGGGGGGACCCGACTCTGGGCGGCTTACATCCCAATAAAAACAGAAATAAAACCCAACTCAATATCACTAAAAACATCAGAATTAAAAAACATCAAATTAAAAAATCATCACAGAATTAAGACAACGCAGGACTACACATCAGTATTCCCATATTCCAACCCAGGGAGGCAGTTCTTATGTAAGCCACTTGGTGTGGGAACCCACGTTCCCAGGTCCCCAAACCTGTCCTGCCAGCCAGGTTTTCACGCCTTTCCGGAATGGTAAGAGCTCCGTCTGAAGGCGCAGTTCGGTGGGCAGGAGGTTCCAGAGGGTCGGGGCGGACACGGAGAAGGCTCTCCTCCTAGTGCAGGCGAGGCGTGCCTCTCTCGCCGAAGGGATAACAAGGGAGCCTTGATTTAATGCCAAAGAGAGCTTCAGAGAGAAAGACCAAACATCCCTAGTGACACAGCATCATGTTAGAGTGGAGTCTAAATGGTAATGAACAATACCTTCAAACAGCATCGACAGTGATTTATTTTTGGTACCTTAGAATGGCTATAGCAATATGATTACATTTGGTTCTTCTTTATAGCAGGGTTTGTTTGTTGTTGTTTTTTTTTTGGGGGGGGGAGGATATTGTGTCAGAGTCAAACACTATTGTAGTTCCCAGTGTGGTCATTGTGTTAGTACTCATGTTAGTTTCTGCAAACATATCTGATAAGAAAGAAAACAAGAGTAAAAAAAAGACAAAAACATTGAGGCACCTTAAAATCTAATTGCTATATTTTAAAGTGAAGTTTTTTAGATCAAGTCCATTTCCTATGTATGTATGTATCTATGTATGTACAGTCAAACCTCGCATAAAGAGTGCCTCGCTTAAAGAGTAAACCGCTTAAAGAGCAGAATTTTCTCTGAATGTTCGCTTCGCTCAACAAATAAAACCAACCAAAAACTCGCTTAACAACTAAATCGGGGTCTGCAATCCCCCTTCCCCAAGGCACAATTGGTCACTTGGAATGGTGTTTCGCTTAAAGAACAAACTCGCTTAAAGAGCAATCCTGTGGAACGCATTATGCTCTTTAAGCGAGGCACCACTGTATTCATTTATTTATACTTTTGTTTTGTTTCTTTCTTGTCTGATATGTCAGATGAGATTACTTTGTTCCCTCTACTTTCCAGTAGCTGACACATTTGTTTCTATTTCCTTTGTGTGTATGTGGTTTTTTTTTTTAATAATCTCTATGATTTTGTCACTGGCTGCTGGTATGTGCTTGACATTTTGACTTTGCATTTGAATTGCTGTATTTTTATGTTGATTGTATTTCTGACATGCTGTGTGCTAGGCAGGAGCTTTTTATTATTATTATTATTTCAAATTTATATTGTCGCCCACTCGCCGTGGTGACTCAGGGCGGCTTACAGACAATACATTACATTACATTACAATACAATATGTTGGAGTGGGCACAGGGGGAGGAGCGGCAAGGTCCTCAACCTGCCCTGGCTTCTCCTTCCCCTGGCAGTTGGTGTGGGCACAGGGGGAGGGGTGGCAAGGTCCTCATCCTGCCCTGGCTTTCATCTTACAAATGGCAACATTATAATAAATGACTCTCCACCCCATGTTATCCCCTGTGAAAAGTAAGCATTAAAAAAAAGAATAGGTATTTTCCAAGTTCACATGCCTACATAGTATATAAATATATAAACAAATCCATGTAAATTGCTTAGGATACAAGACCCTCACCTTTGCCAAAGTAAATCCGAGCTAGTATGGCCTTTTCATGCAAACCATATTGGGAGAGAGCCTTTACTACTTCTCAGGCTTCACTGCAGATGCTGTCAACATAACAAATGTGATGAAAATGTTAATTGCATACATGCAATTAATGTCACTTCTCATTTGGTCCTCAGTACACAAGGCTAGCACATTGCTGTAGGAAGAGATTTGTAATAAACCATCAGAGGGCACCTAAGTCACAAGTGAAGAGCTGCTTCGAGACAAAGCTTTTATTATATAGTTACCCTTGCCTTGTCCAGGGCTTATTTTACAAGTGGGACAGCTTCCCAACAGCTTCTCTCATGGTCTTTTGCTCTCTAAGCCTCCTCCTCCAGCACATCTACTGCTCAATTTTTTATTTTCTGCAGCCAACTGCATTCTGGATTGCCTGATTTCCCTAGCAAGCAAGAGTTAGAATGGCAAAGCCTTTGAGTAACTTCCAACTCTAGGAAATCTTTGTTCTAAACTCTGCTCTACTGACACCATGCTTTTTGGGGGTGGATAGATTTGGTTCTCCAGATGTTGTGGAACTATAAGATTCATTGGCTTTAGCCACCAGAGCCAACTATGTAGCCCTATAACATCTGGAGGGCTACATGTTCCACTTTCTTGCAAAACTCAAGTCTTGTCTTTTCCCATGGGAATAGTTTATCAACCGGGACAACTTCTATGCTCTCTGAAGTGTTCTAGAAAGGGTAGCTCCAGTGGTGATAAGATCCTGGGCGCTCCAAATACCCATCATTGCCCTGTCCCTATGAGCACATCATCTTTGTGGGTTCAGAATACAGACAGAAGATGCCTCACACACCAGACTTCAATTCCACAAGAGACGAATTACAAAACTGATGCTCAATAGGTGTTTCTGCCTTTCCCCCCCCAGCAAACATTTGTATTTAGTTCTTGAATTTTCTCTGCTTCCATTGTTTAACAATGATAGACTTGTTAAACTCTTATTTTTGACAAGGGTCATAAAAATCTTTCTCAGAAAGCACATCTTTAGAGATGAGAAAAACAGCTGAGGAGAGAAAGGCTCCAAGCTTAAAATGGATCTGTGATTCGGGCAGATGAGACTTTCTTTCCATGACTTCAAAGGACTTCCTTTGCTGATACAAATTCTTTAAGTTTGTTCCTCATCATAGCTTGCCATCATGCAGAGGAAGTCTGCTAGAAGTGAATGTGCCTAGTATCTGATTATAAGTGGTACAGTAGTTGTTGTTCTTGGTAGTATTAATAAATAAATTTTAAAAAATAAGTAATACCAATCAAATGTTTTCCCGAGTAATCCCCAAACCCCTTTCTTGTGCAAAAGCTGGCCATCTCTAACATGGAGGAAGTATGAATGTTTTTCCTGCAGTCTTCCTTAGTAGCTTTTCCCCTTCCTTATATTATGCTCCTTCCTTTCTGCATTAACTTTTTTTTTTTTGGGGGGGGGGGAGGAAATACACATTTCCTGCTACAATCAGAAACTTGCCAGCAGCAGGCAAACTCCACTGAGGGAACTATTTCTGATTACCTCCTGCCCCTGGTGAGCATGTTATTACTTTTCCCCCCACCTATGTCAGACTGCAAGATGATCAAACCACAAACACTTTCAAATGCCCCTTCCATACATTCTAAAATGTCAAAGAAACTGTACAGACCTGTTAAGCACAAGATTGCATCCTCTGCTACAACAGAGGCTAATAAGCAGGATTGTTGCAAAATATTGGTTCTTTCTACTTTACCCATTTAAAAACTGCACTGACCCACTAATAATTTCCTGTTACAAATGGGCTTCAGGGGGGCGTGGTTTGGATGGAGTAGGGGAAGCAGCGGTTTGTCTTCCCTCCGCCATTAATGAGATTTTCAATGTGATTTAATTAAAAAAAAAAGGTGGATTCTGGAGGAAAGAGACTGCTAGCGCTGTTTAAAAGTGTTTCCCAACCTGGCTCAAGAAAAAAAACAGCAAAAATAAAGGCGGAGCGGCGGATCGGCGGATCGACGCGAGCGGGTGAGCGGGGCCCGGAGAGTTGAGCTCCGGTCGGTGGGGGAGCTGAGAAGCTCGAAAGAGTGTCCCGGCTCCCATCGCCGTCCGTCGAGCCACCCCGGTGCCAGAGGAGAACCAGAGGAGCGCCGCGGACGATCGCAAATCATAGAGGAGATTTGCAGCGGAGGCGGGAGAGCGGTTGAAGACGATTGCTGGTGTTTGGAGGATAGCGCGTCCCCCGGAGTCTACCCCAAGATTCTGTGTTTGTGAGTGAATCTGTGGCAGAGAGAGCGTCAGTGAGAGGGGAGACGGGGGGGGGGGCGCGAAGGAAGAGGATTGAAGAGAGAGAGCCGGTTTGGGAATTGGAAAGGAGGGGGCTTGGAGGAGAGAAGAAGAAGAAGACAAGGGGAAGAACGGATAGCGAAATTGCTTTGAATGTGGCTGAAAGCTAAGGATTGCTTCTTGGAACCGAGTTTGGCGTGGATTTATTATCAGTAGCTTTTGGAATTAAAAAAAAAAATCCTGTTTTTGTTGCTCTGTGGCGTTAAGGGAGAGGAGGAGACCTGGGTCTGGTGGCAAGATCCAGGGCTAAAGAACGTATGCAGAAGGGAGCAACAATAATGGCGGAGCTGACTGCAGCTTAACTTGGAGTGCGGAAACGAAACTTAAGTTAGCAGGGAGGGGGAGAAGAGAGGGAGATTGTTTTTTTTTCCTCTTTCTTCACTCGAATGGACTTTGGTGGTCGGTTCAAGATTTCTGAGTAGTGCTATCCGTGAAATGATAATTAACCAGCCCATTTCAAGTGGGAAACAGCAGTGGTCCTGATAATAATATAATTAAACGATCCATCCTTCTTCGTCCCCCCTCCCCCCTCCCTTGTTTCTTGGCTGCACAGACTTGTTGATAAGAGACAATAAGTGACCTTCCTGCTTTCCTGCTGCCTGTTTTTTTTATATAATACAACAAGACACTGGGTTATTGAATTATTGGAAAAAGCTTTTGCCTTATATAAAGTTTCTTTTGGTAATAGGTGCTAGAAATTTGATAATAAGTGATTGCAAAATTAATTGAAACAGAATTGAATTAGGTGGAGAGATTTCTAAGTAAAATTATAAGGTTGTTTAGTAAAATCAAGTATATAGGCTATGCAGGAGGGGGGGGAGATAGTTAAGCCAAAGGTGAGGAAAGAGAAACCAGAAAAAGATAAAAAGGACAAGGAGAGGCATACACCATCACCAACGATGGAGACTACAACATTACCATCAGAGTCTCAAGTAACTACAGGAAGATGACTGGAAGACCTTCCGGAAAGAATGGACAATATGTTTGCTATTTTACAACAATTGGTTAAAAATGGTAATGATAATAAGGTTGAAATGCAAAAATTGAATAAAATGGTGGAAAATAATTGTGAAGAAATGAAAAAGGACAGAGAGCTGGCCAGGCTACAACATGAGAGCCTGACCAGGACTCTGACTGATATGCAGAAGGAGGTTACAGAGAATACAAAAAAAATTAATGTGATTACTAATACAATGCAAAAGGATTTAGAACAGGTCAAGATCTCCATGAATGAAATGTATATTTCAGAGCATTTAGTGGTTGCAAGAGTATCGGCACAAGAGAAAAAGATGATGATGGTGGAGGAGGGGCAGAGAAAGCAGAACATTGTCATACGTAAACTGGTTGAGCGAACGCCAGACAAGCTGAGAGATAGAGTTTTGGAATGGTTGAACTCCTTGAAAATGGGGAAAGATTTTGTGGCTGAAGATATTGGAGCAGTGTATAGAGTGGGGGGAAGGCGAGATAAGAGAGCATCAAGGAATGTTTTGGTCAAATTTGCAAATTGGGCGGATAAGTTAAAAGTGATGGCTTACATCAAACAAGCGGGGTCTGGCGTTCTAAAGATTGAGGGAACTGATGTGGAAATCTATAATGATATAGCACCAGAGGAGAGGAAATGGAAGTTTATGATGAAACCAGTTACAAAATTTTTGACCTCAAAAGACATTAAGTACAATTGGAGATTTCCACAACAGTTGAGATTTTTTTATGAGAAAAGATGGCATGTACTGGATGACAAAACAGACGTATTGGAGTACTTGACTCAACTTGGATTTATGAAGGTGGCTAGTCCAGAGTGGATCAAAATGAGAACGGATCTGTATGCAGTTGGGGTGATGAGTCCGGTCTTGAACAAGGAGGGGGAGGTGGAGGGCGCAGAGGGAGGAGAGGATGTGTCAGGTGCATCGAGTGCTGATCTTTTCAAATAAGTAATTAAGGGAAATAAACTGATAGTGGCGGAGGGAGGGGGCATATAGAAGAACAGAACGCTTTTTCCCCCCAGTCCCCCCCTCCCCTCTTTGAGAGGCAAAGGCGACATCATGAAACAAGGTGTGGGGAGGTTAATAGAAAACGAAAGAGTAGGTAAGTTTTTTCTGTTTTTTCTGTTTTTTTTAGTAGTTGTAGCACTAGGTAATATTCATCGAGTATTTTATTTTATTGAGAGATATTATACTGAGAATGCACAATTTTTGTCTTTTTTATTATATTGTTCTTGCTTATTTGTATTTTTTATTAGTTCTTCAGTAGGGGATGGGGATAGCACGTCCGGGGAGGAATGTGATGGAGGAGAGAGATTAGCAAATATAAATGGTTAAGATATTAAGATTGTTAACGTGGAATGTGAAAGGGACCGGGAATGCCGTGAAGAGGAGGAGGTTGCAGATAGCGCTCAATAAATCTAGATCTGATGTTATCTTTCTACAAGAGACCCACCAAAAATCGGCAGATACTAATAAATTAGTTGTGAGAGGAATCGATATTTATGAAATGGCTTATGGGACATCAAAAGCGAGAGGTGTTGCAACCCTTATTTCTGAAAAACTGGGTTTTACTGTGATAAAATCTATAGCTGACCCAGAGGGGAGATATTTAATAATTAAGGGGAAGATAGAAGATGAAGAGATAACTCTTGCAAACATATATGCTCCGAATACCAATCAGGCAGAATTTTTAGAAAAATTAAGAACAATTTTAAGTAAAGAGGGAACGAGGAATATGATTATTGGAGGTGACTTTAATTTGTTAAGCTCTGAGATTGACACTACAAGTATTAAGAAGAGAAGTAATAAATATGTCTTAAGCGATTGGGTAAAATTAATGAATATAAAAGATGTATGGAGGGAACTTAAAGGACAGGAAAGGGATTACACCTATTACTCTCAAGTTTACGATATGTATTCAAGGATTGATTATATATTTGTAACGCAAGGGTTATTGAAAAATATAGAGGATATTAAAATAGGGACATTTAGAGAATCAGATCATGCCAAGATAAGTATAGATATAAAATTGGATGAAGGTGATAAGAAAAGATATGTTTGGAGTTATGACCCAAAACTATACAAGGAGGATAGTATGAAAAAACAAATTATGGAGAAATGGGATGAATATTGGATATGGAATGATAATAATGAGGTTAGCTCAGGAGGGGTATGGGACACTATGAAAGCGGTATTCAGAGGAGAATCAATAAATCTAAGTAGTTGGAAAAAGAAACGGAACATTAATAGAACTCAGGAATTGGAAACACAATTAAAACAACTTCACCGGGAATATATAAAGGGTAAAGATCAGAGGGTATTACATCAGATACAGAAAGTAAAGAAAGAATTGGAAGCCCAGGACATGGAAAGAGTAAAAAAAGATTTGATATTTCTAAAAAGAGAATACTTTGAGTATAGTAACAGAAATTCTAAGTTATTAGCAAAAGCAGCGAGGGAAAAAAAGAATAAAGGTCAGGTAGAAGTATTGGTAGATGGGAAGGGGAGGAGATGTAATAAAAGGAAAGAGAAAGCAGAAATAATAGAGGCCTTTTATAAAGAACTATACTCAAAGAAGCAGGTAGATTTGAACAAATTGGAGGATTATTTTAAAAAGCATAACATATCAATAATAACAGAAGAGCATAGAAATAGGATGGAGGAACAAATATCTGTAAAAGAAATTGAGGATGTAATTAACAAATTAAAATTGAATAAAGCACCAGGAGAAGATGGGCTTCCTGCTGAATTTTATAAGGATTTTAAGCCCTGGATTGTTCCGAGATTATATAAATTGTTTAATGAGATTTTAGAGGGAGAGGCAACACCGGAATCTTGGAATAGATCTATTATTGCATTGATCCCTAAGCCGGGTAAAGATTTGCAGAAGATAGAATCGTACAGGCCGATATCCCTGATTAATCAAGATGCTAAAATTTTTTCTACAATAATGGTGACTAGGCTAAATAGTTTCATAGCCAAATACATAAGAGATGATCAAGCAGGCTTTGTAAAGGGCAGGTATATGTCAGATCTTACAAGGAGAGTAGTGGATTTATTGGATATAGCTGAAAAGCAAAAGGATAAAGTAGGTTTTTTAGCTTTGGATATTTTTAAAGCATTTGATTCTTTGCAATGGGTAACAATACATGAGGCAATTAAATTGTATGGATTTGGAGACAAATTTCAAAAAGTCATTAAGAATTTATATAAACAGGGGATAGCGACAGTGAAATTTAATGATAGCTATACAGGAGAAATAAAATTGGAGGCTGGAACTCGGCAGGGGTGCCCTTTGTCGCCCACATTGTTTGTATTGGCTATGGAACTATTGGCGAACCTAATACGGCAAGATAAAGAATTACTTGGAATAGAAGGGAATAAAATAAGCTTATACGCTGACGATACACTAATTACAATTAAACATCCAGTACAAGCAATACCAAAGATTAATACACACTTGAAAAATTTCGAGGAAATGACAGGTTTAAGGGTGAACTGGGATAAATCCGAGATGATTTTAGTTAATGGGAGTAAGAAGGACGAAGAAGAAATAAAGCAAAAACTTAATATTCAAATTCCGAATAAATTAAGATATTTAGGGGTAATACTTGCTAGAAAAATTGGGGAACTTAAGGAACTGAATTATGGAAAACAATTGAAAGAGATAGACAAAAAAATACTACAGTACAACAAGTTGAATTTATCGTGGTTTGGCAGAGTTGCAATGTGTAAAATGATGTTGTTACCTAAATTAAATTTTTTATTTGATGCTCTGCCAATAAAACACACTGATAAAGAATTGGAAAAATATCAAAATACTATAAATAGATTTTGCAATGGGAAACGAAGAGCTAGAATATCTAAGTTTTTGTGGTACGTATCACAAAAAGAAGGGGGACTGGGTATTCCGAATGTTAGCAAGTATTATAGAGCCTTTCAATTACGAAACGTTTTTAAATTACTAATTAGAGAAGAAACAATATGGGGAAAATTAGAATCAAAAGAGTTTTCGAGGAAAGGGAAGGCATTTTTTTTATGTGGGGATAAGGATAAAAAAATGAGAATTCAGGGTAAGATGATAGGAGCAACAATAGAGGAATGGAACAAAGCAAGAAAGGATCTTATTCCAGGGATCTCAATGGTTACGGAATTAGAGGATTTTAATAATTTTCCGATGAAAATAGATGGTAGGATCAGGGATATCTTAGTAGAAAATGGGGTCTCTATGTTGAAAGATTGGATCAAAAATTGTAGGGATCTAGAGAAGAGAAAGAAGCTATATCGGCAATTGGAGTTGGATTGGTTCAAAATCCTCCAGATGAACAACTGGAACAAGAGATTTTTTTTGGAATTGGGATCGGACAGGGAGCTTACAGAATTTGAAAAATTGCTGGTCAAATTAAGAAAAGGAGATATAGGAATAAAAGGGATAGTTAGTAAAATATATAAAATATTAAATAAAGGGGGGAAGGCTCAACAAATATTGAAAGATAGCTGGGAACAGGAATTGAACACAAAAATCACTGAGAAAACATGGGGGAAAATGTGGAGAAGACGTATCATGAGATCTATGTCGGTAAGAGTGAAGGAACACAATTATAAACTAATCTGGAGATGGTATAGAACCCCAGTAAAACTGCATTTAATGTATGAAACTGTGAGTGAGAAATGTTGGAGATGTAAAAAAGTTAGAGGTACATATGAGCATATGTGGTGGTCTTGCGATGTTTTGAAGAAATTCTGGGGAGAAATTGAAGATGAAATTAAGAATATATTGGAATTGCAGGTTAAACTGGGGTCAAACACAGTTTTGTTAACTGAGGTGGATAAATATGAGATGAGTGAGGATAACAACGAACTGATGGCGATAATGTTATCGGCGGCCAGACAATGTATAGCGAGAAACTGGAAAAATAATGAAAATTTACAAAGAGGGGATTGGTACAAGGAAATGTGGGATTTGGCACTCAATGAAAAGCTCACCTGGGAGATAAATTTTAACAAGGGTAAAGTAACTGGCAATAAGTTTTGGAGGATTTGGAAACCTTTCGTTGAATATGTAATAGATAAGAATAAAGGCATATTCCCTGCATCTGAGCAAAATGATTTTTGGAAGAATTAAGGAAACATTAATCTCCGGACAATGTATATATCACGAGGGTGTTTCTAAAGTAAAGATTTTCCGATTTTTCTCTATGTATACTTTGGATTTATGTAATGTTTTTTTTTTCTTGTTGTTGTATGTACTTTGTTGTTGTATGCATTTTGTTGTCATATGCATTTTTTGTTGATTTGTAATATTTTTTATACCTAATAAAATTTTAAAATAAAATAAAAAAAAAAAACAAATGGGCTTCAGAATATTTTTAAAGGATGGTTTGCTATCTTGTCTCTTTCCCTGGATATATTACTGTATCTTTACTTTGCAAATGTTTTAACAAAAATATAATATGAATTACGTTTTGTGTTCTGGGAGCTAATCCACCTAGGCTCTCCAATAACTCCAAACTATTGACTATGGCAGAAGTTTGAGAACACGAATAGAGGCCTCATGGATGAAAGTTGTCTAGTCCAGCATTCAATTCTGACAGTGGTGAATGAGTGAGGCAATGTAAGCTGGTGCTTCTAGCTGAACACTGAGATGGGAGGTTAGCCAAGGCCTGGAAGTGCTGGCTGTGTATACAGCTGGCTCTGCTCTCCTTCTGTAGGGAAGGTGGCAGAGATACACAATCAGACAGACAACCAACCAATGTATCTGGACGTCAGAGTTTATCCAGCCCCTTGAGGTTACAGCTCAGAGGGCTTCATCTACCTTTGAGTATTTCTCTCTAGCTCTGGGTCTCAGCCACTTCCTGAATGGCAGCTTGAAGGCTTGGCTAGCTTTCTCACTCTGCTGATCTTCCCAAATGGGATGTCATGTACCATGCACAAGGAATCCTGTCCTTGCTCTTATCTGTCCTCAGTGGTTGGATATGAACAGAGAGATTCCAAGGGAAAAGGCTTGAAGGAAAACTGGAGGCATTTGGCCTTTGTGCGGAACTTCTGAGGAGGGGACCACATATGTGAACCAAACTTTCTACATTCCTGTTATAGATTGTTGGTCTCAATTGGAGCATTCACTGTATCAGTTCCTCTTCCAACAACTGCCTTAAGCTGTCACTAACCCAAAAATTTAATTACCTTTGAGCATGATATTCTGCTGCAGGTCCCACTGTAGAAACAGGTCTGTTGTGAGGAGTTGCCATGGCATTAGCATTTCTGGATGATAACCCAAAGCCAATGAAATTGTGATGACAGCAGGAGCAGGATCACACCTGCAAGCTTAGCTGCCTACCTCCAGATCTGTTCTTCAAACCCAGCATGTGGAACATTGACTTTGTCCCACATAAGCTACATTATCTTGAATGGAGCTTGTGTGTGTTTAGAATGTACCTCTATAGGCTCTTATACGCCAAGCCAAATGAATAGATAGAAGTGAGGAGCAAGACAAACAGGTACAATCCCAGCACCATCTCTAAGCATTCATTCACTCTGGCTTGTTTGTCTCAGTGCAGCAGGTCACAATGCCATCAGATGGGTAGCCACTGAAGTATATTTCAGAATTGAACATAACATGCAATTGTGTCTACACAGGACATTTTAGGAAGAAGATCTTGAATAATGGCCCAGAGAAGCTTTGTTGGCTGGTTCCCACTCAGCCTGTACACAATATATTGTCAGAAAAGTAGCCCAAGTCATTAACGAGAAATGCTATGGATAAAGATCTACAGGTAGATCAAAAGTGAAGATGCAGTTTTCCTCCAATAAAATAAAAATAATGGGAGTCAATGTTCTAACAGTTCTGCAAAACACCCATAACTTTTCACTCCTTCTCAATGATTTATGTTGCAGAATAACTTGGTCAAAACATTGTGCACACTTGTAGAGCTGACCTCTTGTAAAAAGTGGTAAGCTAAGAAGTTATGATTACGCCTAACCTAGCCAAGTAAAGCTCTGTCTCATTTCTCACTGTCTCTCTGCATTGATCCAAAGCCAGCCAGATTTTATTAGGTATTTTCATGTAATAAAGAAAATAGGGACAAGCTTCCAATCCAAATTTATAGCCCAGCACTTTTATACATCTTCTCATGAAATATATAAGAGCTTGCAATAACAAGTTGAGAAATCACATTCCCCTCCCTGCCACTAATGTAACAATTAAACATTACGTACTAACTGTACACAGTATTTTGCCATATTCCAGAATGCAGATGTCCACTTAATCTAGCATCTGCATCATATTGTCTGAAAAAATTCACATTTTTATGCAATAGTGATATAATTCCCCTTTCAGAGCCACATGCAACCCCAGAGAGCTAGATTGGGAGCCTCTCATTTGGGTTGTATTTCTTCAAGATGGCTCTAGATTTGTTCTGAGTTATGCATCATAACATTGCTCAGAGCCAAAAGTTCTAAATAGAATAGTATAGTCACCAAGAGCAGTTGTGTGTCTGAGATTGTCAGCCCTGTTGTAGAATAATGCTGCTGCAAGATCTCACATAAAATTTAGATGACTCACATTATTGCATTTTTGGAATAGTTGCCATGTTAGCAACACAGAGAAACCTGTCTCCAACCACTTCAATCTACCTGGACACTCTATCCAAGACCCAAATGTTACAATTCTGGAACAGAGAAATTACAAGACTAGGATCCACAGAGAGATGGCAGAAATCAAATACATCCATCTGTTGGACACCCATCACAGAGGCTTAAATATTAGCCAAGGGTTCCTGGGACATTATTAAATTGGACACACAGATTGCTATATGCTGCTAGATATTTTATGTACTATATTTTGGTGTATTATACCACCTTCATTAACCTTCCTGTAAATTCTCTTACAATATGAGCACAACAGGATCTGCCCACACCAGTAAAAGGTTAAACCAGTAAGAGTTTAAACTAATTAGCATATGCTTTGTTTGGTAACTTCACACTTTTTAAGATTGAAAGGGTAACATTTAAAACTAATCTTAATCATTTGTTACTGCTAGCTATAGGAAGCTGTATTGATATGCATGCTTGTCTGTCATTCTGCTTGATTACGCTTTACCTCATTGCTTTGTGATCCATTTGCCTTGTGACATCTTGACCCCTGCATCTGGTGTATATAAACCATGTCAGGAAGTTTTACATCTTTGTTTGAAGAAGTGGACTTGATCCATGAAAACTCACAGTAAAAATATAGCAGTTAGTCTTTAAAGTGCTGCAGTGTTTTTTTAATTATTATTTTTCTGATTCACATGATTGCAGTATGTATCTGGTATCACTGTTCAATATATGGAAGAAGATATTAAGTTATAGTTTTGCCACTGGCTTTATAAATAGGCAGGGCCAGACTAGTTGATGTCTCCTCCACGGTACAGACAGTACAGTATCTGGATTGGCAATTGACTCATGTTTCATATCTTGTGGTGGGACAGGGTACCTCAAGTAGTAGGCTCTTTTAACAGCCTGGGGCAAGAAGTGTGACAGATGCAGCTCTGTCCTCAAATAGAGAGGAATGACTAGAGAGTTCAGAGGAAATGACTAAGGGCCTTACCTTTCCTGCCCTTCAGCAAGTGTTACCTCAACTGATTGCATCACTGGGCTTAATCCAGAAATTACATACTAATTTGGATGAAAGCAGTTAAAATGCATATTTCAATTGTTTTAGCAATCATTACATTCTATTCAACAAAGAACATGGTTTGTAGAAATCTACACGAATCTAGAAACACACATCCACCTAGAGGGAGAAGCATATCCCAAAATAAGAGATTTAACATATATACTGCATATCAAAAGATCAGCATAGCTTTGACAGTTTTTCAATGATATTCTCACAAACAGAAAGCTAATGTTATGTGGTATTTCAGGATGGACAGATTAGACTCCAGGAGTATTCTCGAGAATGTTATGACGACTGCTATGACAGATTGGCTGAAATCCAGTAGAAAATTGCAGCTAGAGTAGGCCAACTGGATTAGTAGAAATTGCATAGATGTAAACTCACAAATTCCCCACTAGTTTAATGGGCCTACTGGATTTCAGCCCCTGAAGGTATTCAACAAGTTGGAAGAAACTGCTCATACCTATGGAAGCCAAAGAATGACTCATAAACTTCAAGTCTCTTTCAATCTTCTATTCCCTCCCACCCTTCTTCTGATAAATAGTGTTTTACCAGATTTGCACAACTTGTCGTATAGTCTCTGTTCTTCTTGGAACTTTCTGTCTTGATATGTCGGGATGTGATGACAGGAATCAAAGATCTAAATTAGTGGTTTAGAACCCCATAATACATTCCACTTTATTAACCAAACTCACCCTGATTTAACTGTCCCAAAGCCTTGCAAATGCTTTGTTCTCATTACCATTACAGGACAGATTAATTAATTAGTACCTTATGCTTAAACCAAAGAATCACAGGATAAATTAATTTGCAGTCAAGAATCTCCTTAGGCCACAGCTCTACAATTTACTCTCTTGGCATATTGAGGAGCAAGTAGGGCTATTGTAATTTGTGACTTTACATTTCTTCCTTGAAATCCTAAAAAGGGGATGTTATTTTAAATATATAAAAGAAAATGATGGCTCTCCAGCATAATCTGCAAACATCCACGCCAATATAATAATAGAAATAATAGTAGCATGGTTTACTGCCAACCTTCCAGTGTGATAGTTGCTTCAAAGCACTCTGAGGTGGGAGAAAGGCTGAAAATCAGTTTTAATTAATCATGTTTTAGTAAACACCCAGGTAAATGTAGTTTCTCAAGTTTCTTTGGAATAATGGCATGGCTCCCTTTTTAAATTCTATGTTTTCATTCCTGCATGTACTTCAAATTGCATATATTGTGCTGGTATCTGCTTTTGAAAAGAGAGGCATAAAATTAATCCAAATGAAAGCAATTAAAATGCACATTTACATTATTTTAGGAATAATTAGATTCAATTCAGCCAAGAACATGGTTTGTAGTAATATACACAAATCTAGAAACACACATTCACCTAGAGGGAGAAGCGTATTCATTTCCTCAGTGCCAGTCCTCATACAAAAAGTATGTGAGATTCCAAACAGCCTCCAAATCACAAGGTTTCCAGAGATCTAAAACATTATTGGGGATCAGGGAGGGAGGGAGGGAGGTACAGTAAAACCTCAGATAACGCTAAAACTTGGTTCCACAAGTCTTGGTGTTATCCGATTTTTAGTGTTATCCGATGCATGTTAAAATCCAATGGGATGAATTGGATAACGTTAAAGCTCCATAGAAATACATTGTAACCACACAGGCTTTAGCGGTTGTTATCTGATGCATCCCATAGGATCTTAACGCTATTCGATGCAATTCTTCCCCTCCCCCTCCCATTGGTTGACGTTATACGATTTTAGTGTTATCTGATGCAAACGTTATCCGAGGTATTACTGTATTGTAACGTAGCAGGGGAGGAACCTCACTAATGTCCCAAATCTCATTGTAAGACCTGAAAGTGCACATGGGCTCAAAATGCTGGCAGACTTAGATTTGTTATTATGTGTCAACTAAGCACATTCAACTTGTTGGTAACCTTATGAATTAATGACTTCAGAGGGATCTTATTCTTAATAACTCTGCTCAAGTCTTGCAGACTAGAACTGCCTTCTTTAACTTTTTTTGTTGTTCATTTGCACAGTCGATTCTGACCCTTTGCGACCCCATGGTCCACTGCCCGCCAGGCACCTCTGTCCTCCACCATCCCCCTCAACTAGCTCAGCTCTGTGCCCACAATACCATCTAGCCATCTCATTTCTGGCCGACCCCTTCTTCTTTTGCCCTCAACCTTTCCAAGCATCAAGGCTTTCTCAAGTGAATCCTCTCTTTTCATTTGATGTTCAAAGTACTTTAGCTTCATCTTTACTATTTGACCTTCAAGGGAGCAATCAAGGTCGATTTCTTCTAAGATTGACCTATTTGTTCTCCTCACTGTCCAGGGGACTCTCAAAACTCTCCCCCAACACCACATCTCAAAGGCATCTATTCTTCTGCGTTCAGCTTTCGTAATGGTCCAGCTCTCACAACCATACATTGCCACAGGGAATACCATTGCTTTGACTATACAAATTGTTGTTTGCAATTTGATGTCTCTGCCAGTAACATTGTGCCATAGAGATATATCTTAAACTACAGTAATACCTCATATAACATTAGTATCGAATAACACTAAAATCGCATAACATTAAGGAATCTGGGGGGAAGAATTGCATCAGATAACATTAAGATCCTATGGGATGCTTCAGATAACAACCGCTAAAGCCTGTGTGGTTACAATGTATCTCTATGGATCCCATAGAGGATCAGATAACACTAAAAATCATATAACACCAAGACTTGTGGAACCAGGTTTTAGTGTTATATGAGGTTTTACTGTATTTATATTTTCCACAGCAATTGTCACTCCTCCTTTATCTGACTCTAACTCATACTTTCCTATAATTTTTTCTGCATATAGACGGAGGAGACATAAATATAAAATACTCCCTTGTCTTGACATAGGTAAAGGTCACTCTTGCTCGAAAGCCAGTCATTTCTGACTGTAGGGTTCATTGCTTATCTCCATTTACAGCCAAAGAGCCAGTGCTGTGTGCATTTGCAGACATTTCCATGGACATGTAGCAGGCATGATTACAGTGATGGGATGTAACAGGTTCTCACCAGTTTGCCAGAACCGGTAGTAACTTTCCCCAGTGTCCTGGAGAACCAGTAGCAGCTTTTTTGGGGAAACACCTTTGGGGCTTACCTTTTCACTGGTTCCCCCACTGCGCATGCATGTTTAGGTTTTATATCATCTTTTTTAATGATGCAAGCTGATTTATATCCTTTGTTGGACAAACGTGGCAAAATATTTTAAACATTTAAATAAAATTGTACATTCTTGTGAAAGCTGAAAACAGCATGCCAAACTAGATGCGCTCATGTTCCCAGATAAAATCCTGATGGGAAAAATGAACATTTATGTCCCAGACCCCTTGGCAGTAAAAATGTAATGCAACAGTGATACAAAATTCAATAATAATACAGTAAATAATCTATTTTCCACATTTCATGCCCTCTCCCAATCAACGGCGTGAAGCAATTGCCTCACACTGGCCAGCTATAAGGGCAGTGCTGGATACACAATTACATGGCATTTTATTTTTATTTTTCCTGGGTACAGAAGTCAGGCTGGGATGAAACACAAGATGTCCTCTATTTTCAAGTACTCTGCTTCCTGTTGATATTCCTAGTTTTCAGGGAGATGTCACATCGTGTTCTGTTTGGTGTTTGTACACAGTTATGGAAACAAGTGCAATGTTTTAACTAGTTGGCCTATTTGAATTTTGCCCTGGGTGTTCCTCCAATATCTCATTAGTCACCACAGCTATTATTAGGCTGCATGTAAATTACCTGATCAATTAAAAAAAACCATGCTCAATCCAATTCCCTAACCAGTCTGGGATAGCAAGGGAATTGCTCAAAGGTTGGAAAGAGAACTAAGGGAAGGCACTATTTAGAACAATTTCTAGCACTGAAGCTTGCTTTGGTTCTATTAATAATTCTTATTTGCTTTCTCACGAAACAAGGCCTGCAAGCTGGCTTTGAAGGAAAAGGTGAGGGATGGCTTTCAGCCACAATGAAACATAGCCTTGGCTGAAAACAGTTCTTCAGGACGCTTGGTAAAAATGCTCTCTGGGTTCTTTTAGCTTGAGTCAACAAGCTAGTACCCTGCACTACAGAAAATGTTTATAATATATGGCTAATTATGTCTGGAGACTACAGCTGAACTTTATGACAGGAAGGTCGGCAGGTCAGCAGTTCGAGGCCCAAGTGCAGCAAGACAGAATGAGCTCCTGTCTCCATCCCAGCTCCAGTCAGCCTAGAAGTTCAAAAGCAAGAAAATGCAAGTAGATAAATAGGGACCACTTTGGTGGGGAGGTAAACAACATTCCATGTCTAGTCATGCCTTCCACATGTCCATGGAAATGTCTGCAGATGCAGACAGTGCTGACTCTTTGGCTATAAGCGGAGATGAACACCGCACACTAGAGTCAGATATGACTGGCTTTTGAGCAAAGCAACCTTTACCTTTACTACCGTAGTTATGTTTGAGACTCTTACATAACATAAACAACAGGGAATTTTGATACCAAGAAATACCAAGTCATCCTTCTCAGGCTCCTTTCTAGGTCAGCTTTGGCTCCTGCCATATATCACTGGAGTGGAAACATCTGAATATTTTTTGCCCAATCATTGTATTTAAGAGGTACAGTAATACCTTGGATAACGATTGCATCGGATAATGCGAGAATTGAATAATGATGCAATTTTTTTAAAAAAAATTGCATCGGATAATGATCTGTTAGCGCTATCCAATGCTATCGTTCACAGCAGCAGGGTGGCTGGAAAGCTGAAAGGGGGCTCCCTGTCGGCTTCCCCAGCCACCCCACAGCTGCGGATCGGGTCCCCTGACCTCCCCAGAGCTGGCTGGGGTGCCGGAGAGCCCGAAATGGGTGGGAAAAACTTCCATTTTCTGCCCATTTTGGGCTCTCCGGCACCCGTCACATCCGGGGAGATCAGGGGACCCGATCCGTGCTGGTCCCGACATTCCTTGACCTCCTGGTCGGTGCAGTAAGTCAAAACATTGGGATTCGAATCCCCACATTTTGACTCAGTGCACCAGCTGGGGATGTTGGGGAACGTCGGGACCAGCGCGGATCAGGTCCCCCGACATGCCTGGAGGTGGCAGGGGTGTTGGAGAGCCCAAAATGGGCAAAAAAACATTCCATTTTTTATTTTGCCCATTTCGGGCTCCCCGCTGCCCCTGCCACCTCTGGGGAGGTTGGGGGAATCGATCCATGCTGGTCCCAACCTCCCCAGATGCTGCAATCACAGCATGGGATCAGCGCTTGGATTGGGGGATTGAACAAGCACATGCCCAATTCAATCCCCAACCCAAGCAGCCAATCCCATGGTTCTATCTGCCTGCCATGGAATCCCCACTGCCCTTTCCAAAGATGCAGGCGGATCACCCCTTTTTTTAAATGTTGTGCGATCAATGCATCGCACAAAAACCAGATAACTATGAGACTTGTGGAACCAAGTCTCATCGTTATCCGAGGTACTAGTGTACCACTATCCCCAATCCAAAATGTTCTGCATCTTAATAGAGTCAGAGTTATTTCTTTATTTTACATGGCACATCTTAAATCTGTACAAGTCATCTGTGTACATTTTTGTTCATTGAACATAGGAACGAACAAACAAACAAACAGTTGTGCGGCGTGGTTTTCAGCTGCCTGGGGCACAGGCCAAACTTGCCCTCCCATATAGGCTCCCCCCTGGCGCCCGTCCCTATTCTGCCCAGTCTGCCCTCGCTCCTCCCTACCCGCTTGGATCTGCTTGTCCCCAAGGCAGCAGAAACCCCTGCCAAAGTGGATCGGTGCCTTGTAAAAAATTTTTTGTTGTGTCTTCTCTTTGAAATCAGTGGCATTAGGGACCTTGTGGCAATGACAACATTTCCCAGACTCCCTCAGTGTTGTGGGCCAAGAGAATCTGGGAAATGTAGTCATTGCTGTAAGGTCCCTAACACTGTGAATTTCAAAGAGGACACAATGAAATTTTTTTACAAGGCACCGATCCACTTTGGCAGGAGTTTCTGCTGCTTTGGGGATGAGCTGTAAGTGACGTCAGGTGGGTGGGGGCACCCCTGCTATATCCCATCTCCAGAGGCTGCTGTGTTTCACCCACCCGCCTGTCCTCCTGTGCAAGGCAATGCAGGGGAAGGCAGGCAAACCAGGCCGCCCAGATCAAGGGAGTGGTGCCCAGGCTCAATGCTGCCCAAAAAAAGTGCCACCTGGGACGGGTCCCCCCCCCTCCATGCTATGCTACTGCGAATGAATGAATGAATGAATGAATGAATGAATAACCAAGTTGCAGCAATGTTACATTGGAATATATGCAAGAATTATGGGATGTCATCTATGAAGTACTGGTGGGAACACAAATATGAAAACAGACTATAAGATCCCAACTGATAAGAAGCTTGAACGCAACATACCAGACATTATTGTGGCTGAAAAAAATTGTTCAAAGTTATTGATATGGCAATCTGAGGTGATGGACAGGTGGAAGAAAAAGAGTTTGAAAAGTTAATAAAATGCAAGTTAATAAAAGAACAACAGTGATACCAGTAGTGATAGGATACTGGGAGAAATCACAAAAGTGTTGAAAAAAATACCTGAATTCGATTGGCATTAGTAAGATTAAAAAAGAGTAGTTGCAGAGACTAGCACTATTAAATACCAGCTATATTATCAGATGACTCTCAGGTCCAGGGCTCTGACCCTAGCAGTGGAGTTCCACAACTTTGGTCCAAACATCTGGTGGACTGTGTACCTTTAATGACAATAACATTAATTGTTGCATGCCATTAAATCAGTTCTGACTTATGAAGAAATCTTGGTCAGAGCCCTGTAAGTTATCAAGACCTGGTTAAAGTATCATGGGAAAAATACTTAATACAGGGGTTCCCAACCTTTTTACAGCCTGATGACGCCCCCCAGGCAGCTGAGCAGTTCCCCCACAGTAAACACTGCTGTAAAATGCATCTGCAGATGTCATAAATGCATTTGCAACAGCCACGGGCACATTTGTACAGGCAAGTGCACATTTTGTAGCTGTCGTGTTGTGCATCTGTTTCTGGTGCATCAACATTGTCATCGCTTAAGTATCCTGAAATAAGAAGTCTTGTCTGCAGTCTTAAGTTGTTCTTCCTCAAACAATAGTTTGGAGTGCTGGTTAAAGTGTCCTGGTGGGGAGACTGATACTGGCAATTTGCAACTCAGTATGTTTTAGTTCAGTGATGATGAACCTTGGCACTCCAGCTGTTCTTGGACATCAGTTTCCAGAAACCCAAGTCAGCATTCCTGCTGATCAGGGCTTCTGAGAATTGAAGTTCCAGAACAACTGGAGGGCTAAGGTTAGCCATCAGTGTTTTAGGTTAATACTTGCTTTCACTGCACCTGAACCTGATGAATTTAAAGAGTCCATGCTGGTAGCTGTTAACCAGGACATTCTTTGGAAGTAAATCCTATATCATTCTCACATATCTCCTGTGGTACAATCCTGTGCCTCTACATTACATGGCATCAACAAAGCTTAAATTGAACCACACCATTTGTCTGATTTAGAAGAAAGCAGAACATTTAGCAGTCATGCTGAGTTACAGTTGACTCATTGGAGTAAAATAGCCTTGCAAATGACATCCTATTGGAGCATTGACAGATCTCTGAAACTTGTGGAACAAATCCAGCATCTACACATACAATGAATTTGAACTTACTCAGATCAAGACCAGCAGACCACGCTGCCCTCATCGCTCCCGGAAGAGGAAGTAAAATGCACCCATGCAAGAACTGAAGTCCAAGAACATCTGGAGTGCCAATGTTCGCCATCACAGGACTAGAGTATATTGGAGAGAGTTGTCTGGGACTACAATCCTATGCATACTTACCTGAAGGGGAATCCAACTGAACTCAAAAGGGATTAATTACGATTTGTTAAAGGAAAAACTGCTCGCATGAGCAACTTGACTTTCATGCTGTTAGCACAAGCAACATCTAGGGCTTCTTGTGCAAACATAACACAGCTATTTGGAAGGAGGATTTTTCTTAAAAGAGGGCAATATTTGAGAAATTATGAGATGCTGTGTTACTGCAATGGCAGTGGCCAACTGCATCCTGGCTGTCGTATGGTGAAGCCTTAAGAATAGCCTCTCTAAAGGCCTTTGAGCCATATGAGGCAGAAATGAAGAACTCTATATAACTAGATGTAATATCAAATAGCTTAAGCATATCATGGTGTTTAAATCATTGGTAAGTAAACACACTCATCCTTTCTCCCACATGTCACACACTTAATATCAGAGAATCCAAATGTTTGTGGAATGAAAAAGGAAGTGTGAAATGTGAAAGAACACAATGCATAACACAGAGATGTCTTTCCCTTCCCTCCCCTTCCCTTCCCTCCCCTTCACTTCTTTGGCTTTACTGTCCATGTCAGCTCCATGACTAAGTGTAATCATCCCAGGGATTCCTTAAACTAAATTCTTCAGAGTTGAGACGTTTTCGTTCCACAAAACTCTATGCATAAGGATTAGAAAACTTGATCAAGATCTTGGAGATAGTGTGGTATGGAACAGAGTGTGTTCCTGTCCTTGCAGCTCCCATACTCCTAAATTTGAAGCCCGTGTCATGACCCAGAGCTATGTCCCCCTGCTGTGCCATGACTGACCTTGAAGAATAATGCAGTGAAATATTATCCCCTGTTGCCTACCCTATTTGCACAACTTGCTCAAATCAGAAACTGGTCTTCCATTTAAAACAGAGGATCCCAACCTAAGATTTGTGGACCAGATCTGGCCCATGGTGCCATTTCATGTGGCTCCTACCCCTCCAAGGGCATTCAAGAAACAAAGTAGCTTACCCTTTGAAGCTGTTTGGACAAAATGGCCATCTGGCCCTCAAAACTGACTGAGAGAGCATGACCTGGCTCCTGGCTTGAAAAGGTTGGTCAGGTCTATGTATCTCTTTTGGTGCCCAGATGGAGATCTCTTAGCTGTCTTGTTGAACCAAAGAGAATTCTCCAGAGGCTGGTTTCAGGCCTAGCTCACTGTTTTGCTTCTGGTGTTTGACCACTAATTTTATAATTATTCTCATTCCCAGATCACCTCTGGCTACATGTTTAAGCACTAGACTCCCCACCCCCATCCCACCCCCATTTTTAATGCAATTAAGCAATGTTACAAGAATTGTTGGGACATTCACTTCTTTCTATTGCTCCTACAAAAGGAGATTCCTGTTGCCAAGTTTCCAGTCTTGGCTTCCTGCTCTGTGACAGGAAGGATCTCCAGGGAACTCATGGACCAGAAAAAAGCAAAGAAAAATGAAGTTAGGCCAATGGTAAAATCACGAAGTTGGAGGAAGCCTATTTGTATATAGAGTTTAAATCTTCCTGCTGTGCAGCAGGATGTCATTTTATCACAAGGATCCCCTCACATTGCCATGGGTAATTTGAAGACAAATACAGAAGGATATTCCAGAAGTTTTGTAGGTGGTCAGTACCATTGTGGAATTGTTTTTAGAGAGAAGGAAGTCATCCAAATGTCTTCACTGAGCTTGGCTACCAAAAAGGTGCAAATGTCTTTCTGCTGGTATACTGAGGCCTTCCTGACACCTTCTTCCTTCTGCAGCTCTTTGTGGTCCTTAATATCTGAGGAGTGGGAATCACCAGGCTGACATGAAATATAACTTGAGAATAGCAGCTGGAAGTTGGGAAATGACATAAATCGGAGACTTTGTTCCTTGGCAGAAGGTACCACTACTAAGGCACTCATTCACTAATGTCCTATGGCAGGGTTTTTCAACCCTGGGCCCCCAGGTGTTCTTGGACTTCTCAGAAGCCTAAATCAGCACACCTACTGAGCAAGGTTTCTGGTAATTGAAGTCCAAGAACGGGGGGGGGGGGGGAGAGGCAACGTTGAGAAACCCTGTTATATAGCATCATATCTCTACACTCATATTGTTTCACAGAGGGATCAGAAACCTTTGGTGCTCCAGACTTTTGGGATTACAACTCCCACAGTCCCTTACCATTTCCCTTCTTATCTGAGCCTTCTGTGGTTTACCCTTTTCTTTTTGACTTCCTTCTCAGCCTCCAAAATCTTCAGGAGAGGGTCCTGGCTAGTGGTGGGCATCAGCAGGTTCGCACCAGTTCACCAGAACCAGTAGCAGAAAATCTGGTTGGCCTCGCCCATCCAAGTTTTGAAATAAAGTAGTCCTACTTTGGGTACAATGCAGGGCTTTCCCCCTGGCCACGCCCACCATACCATGCCCACAGTGTGGTAGTAAAAATTTTTTGGAGCCCACCACTGGTCCTGGGTCAGTTCCACCTACCCCCTCCCAAGTATGTTTGGTGTGGCTGCTTCCAGGCTATAGAATGCCCTCCCTTGGGAAATTACGTTATCCCACTTTCCTTTTGTTCTTCTCGTGGCAGGAAAAGATGTCTCTACTTAAGCAGGCTTTTTAGCTAGATTCAGCATTTAAGCTGGCCTCTTCTGTGAATTTTGGTACAGTACAATTAAGTGAGTTTAAAGGTTTTTGTTCTTTTTAGATTAATATTTTTATACTGTTTTATATTCGAGTGGTTTTAAATTTAAAAAGTTTGCTGACCCCTATTATAGACCATACCTAGAGATACAAATTTGTAGAAATGTTGAAGATATTGAGGAGAAGGGGTTGTTTTCTCCATGGGAAAACAAATTTGGAGGCAAGATGAAATATGTGCAATGTATTTTCATCCCCAACCTAAACATACTTCACTGCTTTAACATAATGAAATGTTTCACTTGTAGCTTAACATATCATATTGTAGTATTTGGCCAATTTATGAAATTTTAAACTATAAAAACTTTAATTTTGTACAGATAATATTGGGAGTATACACTATGCAAACTGCTGCACCTTATATTCTGCAAGCTACAAGCAATAAAACTCTGCCCCTCTGCCTCTACACTCCTCTCATGCAGATGTTAGCAGCAGCTAGGTGTAGAAACATAAAATGGGTCTGAATGCTGCCTATGTGGACAACAGGCCCAGGTATTCCTGTTGGCTAATTCTGTAAACCATCTTATTCATACTACTTAGTACGTGGCATTCTGAGTGAATAAACTATGGTCAAAATCTTATTACTGCAATTTGATATGCCAGCAAAGTTCAAATACTGCAACTAATTGCTGCTAGTTAAAATTTCAGTACAGTACTTATCTTTTTCATTGGGCACAAAACCTCATGAGTTTACAAGCTCAACAAACCACAACTTCTTAATTAGGTGCAATTTGCCTCAGTGATCTACCCTGTTAAATTGACACTGGTCTATATAAGTAATAGCATTCTAGCCCTTGTCTTTAAAGTCATTTCACAAGAGAAAATATTTATTTGTGTGCGCATCTGTGTATAAAAGAGAGGGAGATGAAGTTCTTCTACGTGTTCAGGTTTTCTACTAAAAAATTGAGCATTCTTTCTTGAGGAAAAGGAGGAGAGGCAGCACATCCTGATTTTCTCCTTCTTCCATCTCCTTGGGAAATCAAAACAGGAAAGTTCAGTAGCAAAACATTCTAAAATATGCTTCCTCATCACCTGATGCTTCAGGACACTTAAGTGTTATCAGATCGTCTGAGTTCAGCCTATCAATTAATTAATTAATATAGCCTTCCAAACCATGCTTGCAAATTATGCTCTGTAAATGTTAATGCAGATTCACTGCCCCACCCCCCAACTGATGGAACAAAGCCAGAAAGATAGCTATACTTTGAGCAGAAAATAAGAAAATTGAGACAAATCCAGGACCAGGAAATTGATGGATCGTCAGGTATTGATGGATTTTCAGGTATTGGTATACCATAGTTCTTATTGTCCCTAGCCCATATGGCCAATGATTACAGATTATATGAAAGCAGTAAATTATTATCAACATTTAGGGGGAGTTTACATTCTACACCCTTAGGATAATATAATTAGAGTTTAGAAAAATTGTGTGTAGGTGTGGGTGTTAAGGGGGGGAGAGAGAGAATTACAGTTCCCAGAATATCTGAGTAATCTGGGCCATGGTCATGCTGGTTTTGAGATTGTTGGAGCTATAGCCCAGAACCAGTAACAATAGGAATCGACACTTTCAAAGTTCATGGAACACGTTCATAATGTTACTGCCCCTTTCAAATATCATTTTCTGTGCCTGTATTTTTCTTTGCACCCATCAGGTATGTTTGTATATAAGTATATGTTATCTCACGACTGAAACCCAGTAGTCACAACTGGAGTAGGTCTATAGAATCAGTAGGACTTACATAGGAGTTGACTCACCAAATCCACCGACTCTTATCATTGTGATGGATTTCAGAATCTCTCATTGAATTATATCTGTTAGCCTTTACAGTACTACAACACTCTGATGTTTATTGTTCATTTTTGCAATGTGTTTTCTAAACAATTTTTATCCTCTGAGGAAAGATGTCAAGCAATGAATTGGCTTCACTTCTTGCATGATTGGTGGACAGGTATTCCTTTCATTTGTTACCAGTTACAGCCTGGTTCTCTGGAGTCCAGAGGGAAGTGTATGTAGGTTGTTTTTATGTGCAGCTGCAGTTGCTGATTTTATGGGCTTGGGAATCTGTGTCTTGACGACGAGCAACAGGACTCCCAGGATCAGCATTTCAGGAACATGTGCTCTTTATATGAAGAAATGCCTAATAAAAATGTAATGAGATGTGGGGTTGCTTTCTGGAATGCTTTGATGACAACAACCATATCTCTCCTAAGCAGCAGCTGTTGTAATGTCTCATCTGGCTCCTCATCTAAAAGACACACAACTTATCTCCCTTTCTTAGTTCCACATGCTCTCCCTGCCACCTTTTATCACTTGCTGCTTTTACCTGAAGGAAGATAAAACAGCAGTTCTGGCAAACTGGTGCAAACCTGATGATTCCCACCGCTGGTTTGTATCATTAAGATATACCAGTATTTGGCTTTCAGACTTTCCGTTTTCATATTATATATTTCAACTTTCGTTCTGTGGAAAACTGAAATTTTCATAAACAAGTCACTAAATGTACTCTACATGCCTCAAACATAATAAAAAGGCATTAATTTTCAGTTTTACCAGTCTAGCATATTTTAAATATTTTAATTATTTTATTGTGCATAATTCTATCCTGTGTCACCTAAACAGGGATCAGTTCTTAGGTTTCTTTAATCTATCAATAAAAAAGCCAAAGAGGGTTTGAAGGGAAAAGAGACTTAATCAATAAAATCATTAATAACATAGACATATGCCTGTGTTTATATCAATAGATCTAAGTACCCCAATTAACAATTCAACCACGCTGTTATACTATTTTAACAAGCTACATACATGACACATGTACTTCGCCCAGGTGGGGCAAAGCTGTCTCATGTGTTATCTTGGCATTGCATACATTTGGAATGTACAGAAATGCAAAACCAGGGCTTTTCCACCTAGATAAGTAACACAGGATTTTTGTATAACTGGCATTTTTTATAAAATGGCTTTTTTCAGGCCACACTACACATCAGGACAAATAATACAGCTGTCGTAAATGTGTCCACTTCCTCGGCCATTGCCACAGGCCAGATGGAATGGTGTCAGAGGCTAGGGCTGGCCTGCAGGCTGTAGGTTGCAAACCACTGCTATACACTGAAAGGGTTATGCAAGGTTAATATTCTTGAGTCACATTCTCAACTAGTGGATGCATTTACTTATTTTACTGGAGCTGTGACAATTTCAAGACACTTAAGTATATTCAAACACAGCCTAGACTGGAAACCTTAAATGATCTTACTAGAATGCAAGGTCTGTTGAAACTAGTGGGCCATTTCAAAGTACAGTAAAACCTCGCATAAAGAGCGACTCACTTAGAGACTAACTCGCTTAAAGAGCAGAATTTTGTCTGACTGGTCCCCTTGCTTAACAACTAAAACCAACCAAAAACTCGCTTAACAACTAAATCAGGATTCGCAATCCCCACCACCACCAGAAGTCACAATTGGTCACTTGCAATTGTGTTTTTCATTTAAAGAAAAAACTTGCTTAAAGAGCAATCCCGTGAAATGCATTATGCTTTTTACGCGAGGTACCACTGTAAATGTGGTTGGGGTTGTGCTTCATTTCTCTTACCAATGAATATGCATTAGTCATCAGTGCTAAAATAATTATTTTCCAATTTTCTTTCCTTTGAGTTCCCTTTGGAATGTTAGGAAAATGGAAAACACTGCTCAGCAGCACTGAATGTCTGGAAGAATTCAAGGGAAGATCTTCAGTAAAATATTACTACTGGAGCATACATTGAAATTCATTTCTCAACACAAATGTTTATGTCAAAAAGATCGCCACCTGCTTCAAAAAACCCAAAACTTTTGCATTGGAGTGAAAAGATCTCTTTTTTGCATAAAACTACTTCAAAAAAATCCTGATGCACAATTATCTTATTGTCACACAGCAGAGAACTTTTGAAGTTTTTCTTTTCATTCCTAAGCAGACTTCCTAATTGAACCATGAAATATTCACCAGTGAAAGATGGCCCAGCTAGAATTATTGTAAAGGCCCCTATTTGAGCAACAATGCCCACCATCTGTACATTTTGGAAGCAAATTACTGGCTTTTTGATTGACTTGTTTACACAAGCGAGAGGTAGGTAGAAATATTGCAGATAATATTTAGAAACCTAATGCAATCTCCTCAAGAATTATGCAGAATAATGTCTGGGGTAGGTGAGGCCAGTCCTTCCAGGCAGAAAACTGCATTGCATCTTACAATTCAGAGTACAACCTCGCACAAAGAGCGCCTCGCTTAAAGAGTAACTTGCTTAAAGAGCAGAATTTTCTCTGAAATTTCGCTTCACTTAACAAATAAAACCAACCAAAAACTTGCTTAACAAATAAATCAGGGTTTCCAATCCCCCACCCATCCACCAGAAGTCACAATTGATCACTTACAATGGTGTTTTGCTTAAAGAACAATGGGGGATGGGGGGTCATAAAAACTAGAATTGAAACATTATCTGAAAACATTGTCTTTATTGACCTCTAGTGGTAAAAGAAGATACAGTACAAGAAAAAAAAAGCTTAACAGCATTACATATGCGTATGTAAAATCTGACTGTAAAACCAACAGAATGCCTAGCAATGCTACTCTGTAGTCTCAAACAATTCCTGGTTCTGCTACCTGAGACTTTTGTAATGGAAAATTTCAAGGACCATACCTGCAGTCTTCTATATCTGAACTCTAGGTGTTCTGCCATCTTGGGGTATAGCCTGAGGAATTCAGTTGTAGTGACCTTTGTTCTGAGGCAGATCTAGGAAAACTATACAGTATACGGGAGGGGTGCACAAACTATGGCCCAAGGGCTAGATCTGGTCCCTGACACCAATTAATCCGGTCCATGAAGCCCTTGTCGCTTCATGGCAGAAGTATGGGCACATTTTACTTCCACTTCCAGGAGTGACAAGGGCTTCGTGGGCCAGATGAATTGGCATCAGGAGCTGGATCCAACCCCCAGGCCATAGTGACCAGCCCACAGCCTGAAAAGTTTGGGTATCCCTGGTATAAGGGATTAATGCAATTCAGTTATTCTTCCTTGATTATTATGGGTATATAGAATTTTTCATAAAGGGAGGCTTTACTTCTCTTACAAATTCTCTTCAGTTCCCTTCACTGTGCTTCCCATGCTATTCAGTCTCAAGTCTTTCAGCTGATCAGCTAGACTTCAATCAGATGAAGGAGAGCTCCCAATGGTTTTATTACAGAGAACATACAAGGCACCATTTAATTTTTAGCATTTTTCTATGCTTGAACTACCAGTGCATCCACAAGGAACATTTCTGCTCCAAATGTGGGAGCAGCTTATGCATCTCCCAACTCAGCAGTCTTGGCAGATGTGCAAGTACCTCTGGAGCATTCCTGGAGAATAAAAACTGGAAATGAAACCTATACCTTGTTTTTTTGTCTCCATGTCCTGGCATGGAGAACCCTCATGTTTTGGTGGTTAAGCTGCAGTACTGCAGCCACAATTCTGCTCATGATTTGAGTTCAGTCCTGACAGGGCTCAAGGCTGACTCACCCTTCCGTCCGTCTGAGGTCAAGATGAGTGTCCAACATGTTGGGGGCAAAAAGCTAATTATCCTGCGAACCATTCAGTGAGTGCTTTAAGCACTATGGGATGGTATGTAAGTGTAATTACTATTGCCATAAGAAAGAGTTCAAGGGAACATCAGGCTTACAGAACCCTGAGATGTCACAACCCAGAGGTAAAAATGGCATACTAAAGAACATTGAGCCTATTAATTTACTTTGAGCAGAGGGCCTTTCTATATACATAAAATCCACTCCTTCTTGCCCTAGGTTTTCTTCATTTCAGCGGGGGGGGGGGGGATACTCCATGCAAAGGATGGCCATTTGGTTACTGCTGTTATGAAACAATCTGGCACACCTCAACAGTCTAGAGTATCTGAGCTAGGAATTCTCCCCCCTGAACTTCCCAGGAGAGGAGTCAGCCACTAGATCACTCATGGTGTATGTGTGGCTAACAGCCACCTGCATGGCCCTAGGTAAGCTACATCATCCCAGACGCAACCAGGAGGGACTAGTCAACCAGTTCTGAATATTTTATTTCTTGAAAATTCTGAGATCATCTGTAAGTCACAACTGACTTGATGGCCCATAATTTTTAATTATTCTAAAAGAAACAGGGACAGAAATCACTGGCAGCAGATCCAGATATCTTCTGTACCTCCTTCCCTACAGGAGCACATCATCACTGGACATGGTAACTCCCGCATCCCACTTCTGCTCCATTACAGGTGTTTAATACTCCGGGGGTGGGGGGACTGAAGCAGAAACAAACAAAAGGAACCAATCATGAGAATATGTAATTTTAACCTCTCTTCTTCTCGGTCCTAGCCAGAGTCACATGTCTGTATGCACAGAAGACCAAGGTTATGCGAGTTCTCATTCAGTTCTCTTAAACTGTATGTATTTGATGTGAATGGTCATGTCTGCAGTACAGAAATCTCAACGTAAGATCAACAGTACAGCACATTCCAGCTCAGAAGGTTGCAATCAGCTTGAGAGCATCACCTGTGGACCACATGGACAATAATGATGGGAGGGGAGTTCCAAGAACACCTGGAGAGCTACAGGTGGGTCATCTCCTTCCGAAGTCACTTTTGTACACCTTTTTTTATCATACATTCTGGGTTTTGTTTTAGGTTTGCTTTTCTTCTTATGGGGATTTTTTACACCAGGAAATTTTCTGAGGTAAAAAAGAAAATATGGGGTGTGGGTGTGTGTGCGCGCGCAGGCACATGTATATGTGTAGAAATAAATATAAACATAGATAATATCTTGGCTTAAAGCAATCACATTCTATGCCAGTTAAATTTCTTCTTTCTTAAGGGCCCTGTGTTTATCCTAGGTTTGCAAGGGATATGGAAGGGCACACTGCACATGGGCACCATGGTTAAATTTAAAAGTCAAAAATCCTTTTGGTGCATATTTTCAGAGATTAGCATCCAACTGCTTCAAAGCCACACCAATTTATACCCCATCAAACTCATTCTTGCTTACATCTTGCCTTGTCCTTTCCATTTACACTTTAAAGAACCTTTATGGGGTGTATTTATGCAATTGTGGATAGATGCAGATAAAATACTTGGTTGGAGAGAGATGATGGATTTAGCTTTTATCCATTCCCTAGTACATTTTTGCCACTGTTTCCAACTGTAATACATAAGGATTTTCTCATGACTAAATTTGAACATAAAGCATTGCAGAAGCGCTGGGACTCAAATCCACTTCTTCCCCAAAGGCTCTAAGGAGGCACATAAAAGCACTTTGACAGTGAGGAAAGAAGTTGAGCTTGGCTTCTTCAGAGCTATTGAGTTCCATAAGATGAGCCATCATACTTCATGTCTCCCCTCACTTAGCCATCGGGCCCGATATGTGGCCCACCCTTTTGGGCCCTTATCTGACTCAGATGCACAGTCTATTTTAGCCAACCTGGCCTGCATCTTCCCTTGCCAAGTCTGATCATCAAGCTCAGTGGCAGCAGCCAAGGACAGGAGGAAATAACCTGCTGCATCTTTTTCATCCTGAAAATGTAAAGCACAAGAAATAAGAAATGGAAAAGCAGTTAGACACTTGTCTGAGTGAATGTTGCTACCAAAATGCAGGGGCAAAAGGAAAATGGGTGGTCCTTAGGTCCCATAACTGAAATATGTAAGTCCATCAGTCTTCCTGGAAAACAACATTATTCTCCAACTAACCTACTAAAATCTCTGCATTTTGATCATGTTTACATACCAATTCATTTATTTTATCATTTATCCTACCATTGTGCAAAATATAGCAGATACCTAATAGTGTTGTTTATGCACCATCAAGTCACTTATGACTATATGAGTTAATGACCTCTTCATTTTTTTTTATCATTAACAGTTCTCTTCATCTCTTGCCAACTAAGCACTGTATCTTCCCTTATAAAATTGATCTATCTTTTGTTAGATCTTCCTCTTTTTCTAGCACTAGTGTCTTTTCCAGATAACAGCAGAAGAGTGACAGAACCAAAGGCAACTTAGTTACACAAACATAAGTCCTCTGGTACTCTAGCAAGATAGAGAAGAAAGATCATGGTATTATCCCAGATGAGAGAAACAATGGGGTAATTCATGGCATGTGGTGACTGTGAGCTATTCATCTAACACAGTCTTCAGCAATCTTATGCTCTCCAGAGGTACTTGAGCAACCCACCATCCCTGAAGACTAAACAAAGCATCTGGCCTTTTTACACCTTTAATGGCATATAACACATCATAAGCTACAATCTGCTGTCTCTCACCTTCAATTTATAGAGTGTCATATCTCCCAAGCGGCAGTAAACTTTGGAATAATACATAGCTTCTTGAGAACCTTGCAATGATGGCGAGTGCAGATAGAGTGTCTTCAGGTAGCAGTCCTCAGCCATTTCATACATTTGCAGAAAATAATACACAGTTGCCAGGCGGTGAAAGGCAACCAGTTCTTGTAACTTATCTCCTAAAGAGAGGTGCGGGGAGGGGTGGCAACATGAAAAATTAATGAGTGTGCAGTGACTTTAAGGGCTGCAGTAATTAAGTATGTTTCTCACTTTTCCTTCCTTTCAATCAGCTCTCCACCCATCCACGCAATATTTCTTCAGTCTATCTTATCCTGTTCCAAGAGGAACATCACAATAGCAATTGCTTTCTTTTATTTGAATGGTTTTGATTTTTGGAATTTGTGAACACTATGCACCTCAGGAATGCTATACTCTTCTCGTGAATACCCAACCCTAAAGAAGAAAATACATACATACAATCCTATGTATTTTTTAAAAGCATGCATTAGAATCACATTTTTATTTATGTATAAATATTCTAATCTCCATGACCAATAAATCTATCCATTCAATAGGATGGATTGAAGCAGGGATTCTCAACCTATGGCTCATGGCGCTATTTCATGTGGGCCCCTACTGCCTCCACCATACCCGGACATGCCATGTGGTAGAGGAAGGGCAAAATGGCCATCCAGCCCCCGAAGCTGTCTGAGGGATCATGACCCTACCCTCCAGCTTTAAAAGGTTGAGAACTCCTGGTTTAAAGCCATGCCATTGTCATTTGACTATGATGGGTGGAGATTCTGAGATGTAGAGAAATCCTAGACTAGTGATGGCTAACCTTGACACTCCCAAGTGTTTTTGAACTTCATTTCCCAGATTCCCTGATCAGCAGGAGTGCTGACTTGGGCTTCTGGTAATTAAAGTCCAAGAACACCTGGAGTGCCAAGATTTGCTATCAATGCCCCTAGACAAAACCTCTCTTCTCTCCTGAGATTTATCAAATCGCTGCAGAACTGCTTCAGTTATTTCCAAAGAAGGAATTTGTGGAATGTTTTTGTTCTGTTGCTCTTCCCAGCCTTCTTTCTATCTCTCTTCTTTTAACCTAGCTTCTTGTTTATTTTATTGTACCTGTGTGCTGAGAATTATGGTTTTTGTACCAGTAGCTATTTAATCATTTTGGTTTTGTTAACAGGGAGCTCGATAAAACTATCGCTGGCTGCTTTCCACAACATGGCTTGAATATGTCTATACCATAAATCCAGGGTTCTTTCCTACCTACATCCACACTGAGTCTGGCAGCCAAGGTAGCAAATTCCAGTGCCTTCTCATAATTCTGAAGTCCAATCTGTAGCTCAGCCAGCTTATTGAACACTCTCAGCTCAGTTTTCAAGGCCTTCAACTTCCGAGCCAAAGGTATAGCTCCTCCCTGGACCAAAAGCATGAAACAGTGTTACTTCACAAGTCCCCACCATGTGATTCCAAGAGCCTTTCAGAAAGAAGGACAGTCTCATTACATCCATTCTATTACAGAAGTACATCTGCATTTCCAAGAACATCCATTTTCTCTCTTCTCATCTGTCCTAACTGCTACTCCTGGCAAACATCCCCCTCATTCAACTGACAATTAATACTACTCACTATACAAATTATTACAAACCTATATACAATATATACATATAGTGCAAAATTGCCACAGTAGTCAGTTTATGTACAGTACAGTTGTACCTCACTTAAAGAGCATAATGTGTTCCACAGGATTGCTCTTTAAGCGAGTTTGTGAAACACCATTGTAAGTGACCAATTGTGACTTCTGGTGGGGGGATTGCGAACCCCGATTTATTTGTTAAGTTAGTTTTTTGGCTGGTTTCGTTTGTTAAGTAAAGCGAACATTCAGCAAAAATTCTGCTCTTTAAGCGAGTTACTCTTTCAGCGAGGTTTGACCTTATATAGAATTTTTCTTCATTTGATGTTTGCTTTAAACACAATGGCCTGCCTTCAAGCTTCATTCCAACTTCTGGTATTGTACATTAAATGCCATGTGTATATATTTCTTAAAATGAAATTAAAGACAAATACTTCAGTTAAATTTTAAAGCAACTAAGGATGCAGTTGGATTAATCAATCTTTTACACATGCCTTTGAAACTACTGCCATCAATAACTGTCTTGGACAAGGTAGGTTCTAAGATTTTTATCTCATTATAGGAAAAACTACAATAGGGCAGGAAAATAATTGGCTTCATTTCTCAGATGAACCTAATTTTCCACTTCAGAATAGTCATCTAACAAGAGCAACTAGGTAGCCTGATAATATAATGTCTGGTTTTGTTGTTGTTCAGTCGCACAGTCGATTCTGACCCTTTGCGACCCCATTGACAACTGTCCGCCAGGCACTTCTGTCCTCCACCATCCTCTTCAACTCGCTCAACTCTGTGCCCATTGTGTCTACAATACCATCTAGCCATCTCATTTTTGGCTGGCCCATTTTTCTTTTGCCCTCCACCTTTCCCAGCATCAAGGCTTTCTCAAGTGAATCCTCTCTTCTCATTTGATGTCCAAAGTACTTTAGCTTCATCTTTACTATTTGACCTTCTAAGGATCAGTCAGGTTTGGTATCTTCTAAGATTGACCTGTTTGTTCTCCTTGCTGTCCAGGGGACTCTCAAAACTCTCCTCCAACACCACATTTCAAAGGCATCTATTCTTCTGCGCTCAGCTTTCCTTATGGTCCAGCTCTCACAGCCATACATTGCCTCTGGGAATACCATTTCTTTGACTATACGAATTTTTGTTTGCAATGTGATGTCTCTCCTTTTCACTATGTTCCCCAGGTTTCTCATCGCTTGCCTCCCAAGAATCCATTTTAACTTGCTGATTCCCAAGATGTCAATGCTTATTCTTTCCATCTTCAGTGGTGGGCTACGTACTCCTTATAACCTGATAAAACAAGACCACAGGGCCAGTTCAAATCTTATGGGACGCTGCCTTCTTATAAAATCAAGCTGGGCTGAACATTCCATCCCTATTTTTTGCAGGTCAATTCATCTAAGAAAGGGTAAGAGATATTTGGCAATCAGGATGTGAACAATTTATTGTCTATTTTGATATTGAAGACAGGTGTTTCTGTTTATTTCAATTCTGTGTCTCCAATCCAAAAGACCTGATCATGGAGTAAAATGAAATAACCCAGAGGTCTTTTTCTTTAATTAAAACTGGTGAGTGTGAAACCTAACCTAGTTTTTGTTGGAAAATGTGAGATCAGGATTATCAACGTGTGGATTAAAAAATGAACTAAAAGGCCTACCTATTACATCTGTGACAAGTGAACTTGGGAAGTAAGCAGGAAGCTTTTTTCACACTTGTTAAGCCAGAGGCAAACCTTAAAAGGGGCAGTAGCCATATCAAAGAACTTTCAGATACTCCTGAGTATTCTGTGTGATGTAATAATTTGCTTGATGTCTGGCAGATTGCCAGAAAGGGGATGTTTAGCCTCAACAACGAATCAAAGGACAATGACTGTTTCAAAGGATTATTCTGTATAAAGGCAGAATCAGGTACCAGAGCTTCTTAGCAACCACATCTCCAAAACCAAAAGGGGTTCCCATGGCTCAGTCTTATTTGCATGCAAGTTAATGTGAGGTTGAAAATAGAAAATAGTGGAAATCAAGGAAATTAAATGGATTTGTCCTTCACTAGATAGCTGTGTATTTTGAAAGCTATGTAAGTCAAGAAAATATGTTGCATGAAGCGCATTCATAAGTAATCTGCCAGGGTAACATATAGTTACAGGGTAGATTAGATTGTGATTATTTTGCAATGTTTGTCATGTTGAAAACTTTATTTACTGAATGTCTTTTAACTGAACATCCTATTTTTAAACCAGGGGTTTTTTTAACTCTTTTAAATTGTCTTTTCCGTTTCCCAGTTTTTACTCTTTTAACATATTTACTTAATTCTTTGAACATGAATGTTTTTTTTTTGTCTTAAATCCAACCTTTCATTCAAGCAACAACCTGATGCAATTCTATGGTTTTTTCCTGTTAAGGTTTTTCAGGATTTCTATGGGTTGCAGGGTGATGGCAGTGATACAAGAGCTTTTAAAAGTAAAAGAAGTCTTCTGCCCACTCCTGATGGCCTCTTGCTTTGTCCTAGGAATGCTGGGACAGGAAAAAGATTGAAGGTGCTACAAGACCCAGAAAGGACGAGCAGCGAGATGAAAAACTGTGACGCAAGGGTAAGAATTTAAGTGTCAAAGTCCTGCTTAGTGCATCCTCTGGTTGGCAGAAAGGTTTGCTTAATGATGGTCTTTCAAAATGGGAAACAAGAATATCCTAAAATGTTCACCTCAATTTGTTACTCTATTTATTTACAGTTCTGTATTTGGTAACAAACACTAAAGCATTTTGGGAGGAGTCTTGCATTTCACTATTTGGATTGAGTTCTGAACTTTACAAGGACCTCAGTATCATTCCATGGTTAAAACATGGCCCCTGTCAAGCTGTACAGAATCCATTTTGATAGCTTGTACTAGCATGTTTGGGCAGGTGGTCTCACTGGAATTAGCTTATGAATTTTGCCTACACTTGCCTGCCTAGTACGTGGCTGTTTTTGAACTTTCCTCTCTCTATCTCTCTAGAGTCTCTTTCAACCAAGGTTAATAATATGTATGCATCTGAATGTAGAGCTGGTTGCTAGCCAGCCTGTGAAGTCATAGGCAAACTTCAGGGTAATACTGCCCCAGCAGAAGCAGGGAATTGTAAACCACTTCTAAGTATTCTCTATCTATAATGCTCTGGAAAATCTCACCAATAAGTAAGAATTGATTTGACAGCACACAATTATTAACATCTCAATACTGGAATCTGCAAAGGGATAGACAATGTTGTCAATGTTTGGGATGAGAGAACAATACCCTGTAATATTCCACAGCTTGTTGTCTGTTCCGGAGGCCATTGAAAAAGACATCCCCAGCTTCTTCATACAGTTCCATGGCCAAGGGCAGATCTTGAGGTTTCAGGGCCGTCTGTATGGCTGCCTAGAAGAAGGATCCAATCAGGACAAGAACTTAACCAATATCATCATGCAAAACTCTGATCAGGGAACTCTCAAATGAGGCTACTTTCATGTTCCCAAGAGCTGGGACAGAGATGGGCACTCAATCCATCATGCAGTACTCAGGTTTCAAACTGCCGACTTGCCAGCCTTCCAGCTAACAAAGAGAGCTTCTTAACCACTGAGCCACTACAGTTTCTCCCTCAAAAATCCTTTCAATACAGAATAATTTCTGACACAAATTATCATGCAGAAATGTTGAAAGGGATGATTAAAGCCATGACTAAATATAGACTTGGTCCTTCAACATTGGATATGTACCAGTTTGCTTGTCTTATTCATGAATAATCTGCACAATCAGTAATGAAACTAATTGGGCACCTATGTTCAGGTGCATTTTAAGAGGGAGAATGGATGTTATTGGATTTCAAATCACAGGTCTGGATTGCTATCATATGGTGTGAAAATATCTTCAAAAAGTTGGTTGATTGTTTTTGGGACTATGTAGGAAATAGTTACCATGTTTGCTGAAGAAGGAAAAAACAGTGCAAAGGTATTATACTTTTTTCCTTCTGTAATCTGCCATCTACAGCTATTATACCCTTGAACTCAAATCCTAGACTAAAAAAATTGCAGTCCAGATGTGTAGATTAATGAGATGTGTAGATTAATGATTAATGTGTAGATCAATGTGTAGATTTATTATATTTATAATAAAAGAATATAAAATAATCACAGCATTCAATTAATGAAATGATAAATTATGGAGCTTCAGATATTGAATGCAAAATTCTAGGAATTTTTATCAGTATAACAATCTAGTTGCACATTTTCTAAGAAAAATAAGTTTTGAGTATGAACCTGAAAACTAGTCTCATGAAAAAAGGATTATGCCTCTTTTCTAGTTCAGTGCCTGGAGGGAAATTTGCTGCCATTACTGTTGGTACAACTTCTACTATTGGGACGAGGGGTTCCCAACCTATGGACCATGGGATGGACTCTGCCCATGGCACCATTTCATGTGGCCCACCGCCACCACACCCAGAAGTGGAAGCGGATGCATTTATGTCTGCCATAAAATGTGCCCACATGTGTAAACGCACCCATGGCTATAATAAATGTGGAAGTAGGTGCATTTATAACATCTGTAAATTCGCCTGCTTCCACTTCAGGGGGTGTGGTCCAGCCCACTCAGCTGTCTGGGGGACGTGGTCAGGCCCACAGTGTAAAAAGTTTGGGAACCCCTGATTGAGACACTAACTCCAACTCAGTGTCAAATGTGTGTCAGGCACTATATCAGAAAAAAGATGAGCATTCCTTTCTCCAGATGTGCTATAATATGTCCCCAAGCTGCTAGCAATATGCTGCTAACCTGTGGATGAAACCTAATATTTCCATTTTTATTTTACAAAGTGGTTAGGTAGTAACTTAAATGTGGACCCACTTAATTTTACTCTACCTGCAAATACATTTCCACAAGTTCATCATCTTGCATTTGATAATACAGCCTCCCAGCCTGTAGCCAAGCCTCTGCAGCTTTGACCGTTTCCTCCAGGTCAATGAAGATCCTCAGACTCTGCTTTGTACAATCCAGTGCTCGCTTCAAAGATCTGTTAGATTTACATATGACCCATTATTTTTTAAAAAAAAAAAGTTTGAGAAGTTATGCATGAAATCAAAGTAATTTACCCCAACTCTGCAAACTTTCTTTGCGTCCTTAACCACTACTAAGGGATCAGATAAAGAATTCTGGAATCCTGGGAAACTAGGTTCTTGTTAAACCACAGAACCTCCATGTGAGCAGAACCCATCTCCCTCAGATGTGATGGTTAAACCATGAATACCATGATAACAGAGGGAGGTAGGACTAGGCCAGTGGTGGTGAACCTATGGCACACATGCCTGCTGTCACACCAGCACAGAGATGCCCCACCCCTCTGCCCAGCAGTCTAATGGGAGTGCTTCCTCTTCCTTCCCCCCAGTAGTGGTGGGCTGGCTCACCAGGCTACCAGGACTCATTCCGGGCACCCTAGCCCTCTCACACACACCAGTGGCACCCCCTGGGCTTGACCACGGGGACACACATTCACCAGGAGGGAACAGCAGGATAACCTGCCTCTCTGTTGCTGTGAAAGAGGAGAAGCACAGCCTGTTTTCCCCCCCTTCAAAACAGAAGGCACCCCTTGGTTTGATGGGGGGGACACCCTGGTGCTTCTCTTCTTTCACGGCAACTGCTCCCTCCCAGAGTGTGCCCGCTCATGTGCTGGGCAGACCAAGTGATGGAAGGATGCATGAAGCAGGGGCTGTGGGGCAGGAGGCTGGGCTGAGTTGAGCCATGCCGTGGGCAGGGAAAGAGCTGCCCCACAAGCAGGAAGTCCTGGAGAGCCAGCCAGCCCCAGCCAATAGGCGGGCGGAGGGGTCACAGATGGCAGCAGAGGCAGTGAATGAACTGTCCAGTATGGAGCAAACTTTTCCCCATCTGCCCCGCTTCCATGTCTGGGGGCTGGAGGAGCGCCGAGCCTCACAGGGCTCTCGACACTGCCACGGAGTAGAAAAGCCTGCACTGGACCGGCGGATGCCCTGCTGCCCTGCTCAGTGAGTGGCACTTCCTGTCCAGCACCCTCCAAAGTTGGCCAGCACACCCCTGCCCCCCAGCACAGAGTTCACCTTGCCCCTCTGTTTGGGCACTCAGTCTCTAAAAGGTTCGCCATCATTGGACTAGGCGAACCTTATACAGCACCAAGCTGTGTGGCACCCCTCAGCACATATTACTGTCTGCAGAATCCCACGAAAAAGACATTCACTTTGAAGCACTAGTGACAAAAAGGATATTATGGAGCAATTCTACCTTTCAACAGGTATTTTCAAGAACATAAAAGCAGCAGTCGGGGAAAAAAGGGCTATAAAAAGATGACACTAGCTAGAGCCTCCCTTCCTCAAAATATACTTAATGAATGAGCCAGGATAATTGTACAATAAAAACCTTGTTCTAAAACACTCCTTCTACTCAGGCTTACATAAACTCAAAGAAGCAGAAAGCAGACAAAGCTACCTTATCATGTCACAATTAACAATAGTGCCCTCTATATTACTGCATTTGGTACAAAGAAAACAGGAGTTGCTAAGATTTTATTCTCAAGGAATAACATGTTGTAGTAGAACAGAAGCACCTATTACATCCCACTGAACCTATTCAGTTATGTCCACAGTGAGTCGGCTCAATGTACAGTAAAACCTTGTTGTTGTTGTTGTTGTTGTTGTTGTTGTTGTTGTTGTTGTTGTTGTTGTTGTTGTTGTTGTTGTTGTTGTTGTTGTTGTTGTTGTTGTTGTTGTTGTTGTTCAGTCGCACAGTTGATTCCGACCCTTTGGGACCCCATGGACCACTGTCTGCCAGGCACTTCTGTCCTCCACCATCCCCCTCAACTCGCTCAGCTCTGTGCCCATTGTGTCCACAATACCACCTAGCCATCTCATTTTGGGCCATTCCCTTCTTCTTTTGTCCTCAACCTTTCCAAGCATCAAGGCTTTCTTAAGTGAGTCTTCTCATTTGATATCCAAAGTACTTTAGCTTCATCTTTATTATTTGCCCTTCTAAGGAGCAGTCAGGGTTGATTTCTTCTAAGATTGACCTATTTGTTCTCCTCACTGTCCAGGGGACTCTCAAAAAAGTCCTTTTTTTTTTTTTACTAATTTTGGGGTCTCTGACCCCCCCCCTCTGGGTCCAGGGAGGTGGGGAGACCCGAACCAAGCTGTTTCTGGGCTTCCCCAACGTCCTCAGGCAGTGCAGCAAGCCAGAATGTCGGGATTCGAACCCTGATGTTTTGGCTTGCTGCACTGGCTGAGGACGTCGGGGAAGCCCAGAAACAGCTTGGATCGGGTCTCCCCACCTCCCTGGACCTGGCAGAGGGGGTCAAAGACCCCAAAATTGGTAAAAAAAAACGTGCATTTTTTTTTACCAATTTTGGGGTCTCTGACCCCCGCCAGGTCCAGGGAGGTGGGGAGACCCGATCCAAGCTGTTTCCAAAGTTCCCCCACCTCCCTGGAGGCTGCAGCAAGCCAAAATGTCAGGATTCAAATCCCAACGTTCTGGCTTGCTGCAGCCTCCAGGGAAACAGGGCTTTTTTTAACATTGTGTGATCAATGTATCGCACAACATTAAAAACCGGATAACGACGAGACTTGTGGAACCAAGTCATAATGTTATCCGGGGTACTAGTGTATATAGAAGTCAAAGTGTATCTCATTACTATCTACGTATGAGTACAGATAAAACAAAGGTGAAGAAAGAAGCAGGATATGAAACAAAGTGGTAGAAAGGTAATACGTGGCAGGTGAAAACACAGAAAAAATTATGCTGTTAGTCTAAGGGCAGAGTCCCTGCCACTTGTTCCTGTTTCTCCAGCATGTGTAAGGACAGGTTGCACTTACCTGTAACTGTCGTTCTTCGAGTATGTTGTTTGTGAATTCACACTGATGGGTTCTGCGCTTGCGCGGGAGCCATGTCGGAGCTGGAAAGCTGATTGGATAAATTTGAATGGTTAGTACCACCCACCATCTCCACCCGCCCTTTGCGCCATTTCGCGCTTTCCGCCTCAGTTAATATTAAAGCTGTACAGAGGATATAGCATCTCATCCCTGCAGCAGTAAGAGGGGAAGGAGGGGAGGGTTGTGTGAATTCACAAACAACATACTCGAAGAACGACAGTTACAGGTAAGTGCAACCTGTCCTTCTCCTTCGTGTTGTTTGTGAATGCACACTGATGGGTGACTAACAAGCTCTCTTACCTGGATGGTGGGTAGCTGGTGCTGTGGTGAGATGTGCCGCCTGGTGGAGATGTGGTCTGGTCTCAGGATACACTCGAGGGTCAGGAGGTCATCATGGCATTGAAGCGCGAAGACCTGCTGTCAAGACCGAGCGACCCAACCTGGAGTCGGGGATGGCTCTGGTGTCCAGTCTGTAGTGGTTGACAAAGGTGAGTGGCCTGGACCATGTTGCGGCTTTGCAGATGTCCTCCATGGGGATTCCCTCCAAGAAGGCAGTGGAGGTGGCCATGGATCTAGTGGAATGAGCCCTGACGTGGGGTGGTGGATCCCTCGATGTCAGGCGGTAGGCCAGGTAGATTGTCTCGCAGATCCATTTGGAAAGGCATTGGGCAGAGAGCGCGTGGCCTTTGGATCTTCCGCCGTAGGCGATGAATAGTCTATTAGATTGTCTAAAATCTCTGGTACGTTGTGTGTAAAAGAGCAGCGCTCTTCGTACATCCAAGGAGTGCCAGCTTCTTTCCTGGGTACTGGAAGGGTTGGGGAAGAAGGCAGGTAAGGTGATGACCTGGGATAGGTGGAATTCTGTGACCACCTTAGGGAGGAAGGAGAGGTCCGGGTGCATGACCACTCTGTCGTGGAAAAATTTGAGGAATGGGGGATCATTTCTGAGGGCTGTCAGTTCCCCTACTCTGCGGGCTGAGGTGATGGCCACCAGGAACGCGGTCTTCCACGAGAGCAGGTGGATCTCGGCTGTTGCTAGCGGCTCGAAGGGCGGCTTCATCAGGGCTTCCAAGACGGTGGACAGTGACCATTGTGGTGTGGGTAGTCGCGTGGGGGGAAAAACATTCTTCAGGCCCTTAAGGAACCTCTTCATGGTGTGGTCTTGGAAGGCTGAAGAGAGGGCAGAGCGAGGTGAAGCATGGGCAACGACTGCAGCTAAGTGCACACGTATGGAGGAGTGTGCCAGACCGGTTTCAGCTAGGTGGAGCAGGTAGTCCATCAGGTCCTCTAGGGAGGCTGTGGTCAGTTCCTTGTCCCGGTCCCTGAGGAATGCGTCAAACCTCTCCATCTTGTTCTTGTAGGACTTGGATGTGGAGGGTTTCCTGCTCCGCTCCAGGATCCTTCTTATCCTGGGATTATGAGCCAGGTCGTGATGTGGAGACTCGGTAGGTCTGTGTGGAACATCTGGCCCCGTTCCATGTGGAAGAGCGACGGGTCGTCTGGGAGGGTGATCGATTCCGTCACTAGTTCCCTGAGCAGTGGGTACCAGTGTTGCCTGGGCCATGCTGGTGCAATTAGAATGGCTCGGCCCCTCTCCTGGCGAAGGCGGACTAGGACCCTCTGGATGAGCGGGAAAGGCGGAAAAGCGTAGAGGAGACTTCCACGCCAGGGGACCATGAAGGCGTCCCCCATGGATCCCTGTCCCGCTCCGGCTCTCGTGCAGAACAGGTTGCACTTCGTGTTGGTCTGGGACGCAAAGAGGTCCACTTGTGGTCGGCCCCACCATTTGCACAGGAGCTCGAAGACCGATGCGTTGAGCTCCCATTCGTGAATGTCCGAGGTCTTGCGGCTGAGGCCGTCCGCTGTTGTGTTGAGTGTCCCTTGAATGTGCACTCTGATTGGTAAGATGTGGTTCTGGAGGCACCACTCCCAGAGTTGGACTGCCAGGTAGAGTAGGGATGGTGAGTGAGTCCCTCCTTGCCGGTTGAGGTAGGATAGGGCTGTGGTGTTGTCCGAGGCGACCTGAACTGCCGTTCCTCGGAGGCTGGATTGGAAGGTTTTCATGGCTTTCCAAATCGCGAGTAGTTCTAGGAAGTTTATGTGGTGTGCTCGTTCCTGTCGAGTCCACTTGCCGCTTATCTCCAGGGATCCGCAGCATGCTCCCCATCCGAGTGTGCTCGCATCCGTGGAGATCTGGGTTGACGGTGTGGGAGGTAGGAAGGGTCTCCCGATGACCACGAATTCGTGGTTGGTCCACCACTGTAGTTGCTGTTTGAGTTCGCGGGTTGGTATGAGCCGTTTGCCCGGATCGTCCAACACAGGGTTGAAGAGGTGTAGGAACCATGACTGGAGCGATCTGTGCTAGGCGCTGGGGAGGGGCAAATGCTCTTGCCTTCATGGCGTCCAGGATCGCCCCGATGTAATCCATCTCCTGGGCCGGTTCTAGGCGTGATTTCTTTATATTGATCCGAAGACCGAGATCCTCCATGGTCTTGAGGGTGAACTGCACGTCCCTCCGTGCCTGTTCTGCAGACGGCGCCGTTATCATCCAGTCGTCTATGTAGGGAAATACTTGGATGCCCCGGGTCCATAGGTATGCCGCTACCGGTGCCATGCATTTTGTGAAGACTCTCAGTGCGGTGGAGAGACCGAATGGTAAACAAGCGTACTGGAAGGCTTGTTCCCCGATGCAAAATCTGAGGAATTTGCGGTGATCTTGGCGTATTGAGATGTGGAAATACGCATCCTTGAGGTCGATTACTGCAAACCAGTCTCCGGTCTTCAGGAGAGGGAGGATGGTCTGGAGCGTGACCATGCGGAACTTCGCCACTCGAATGTGTTTGTTGAGGCGACGGAGGTCCATGATGGGTCTGAGTCCTCCGTCTTTCTTGCTGACTATGAAATACCTGGAATAGAATCCGTCGCAGAGAGATGTTGGGGCGACCGGTTCTATTGCCCCCTTGAGTAGAAGTGCTGAGAGTTCTTCTTGCAGCTGGGGGGACGGGCTGGTGGTGCGAATGTGACCTAAGCTTGACCATCTCTCAAATTCGATGGCATAGCCAACGTCTAAGATTCGAAGTACCCACCGATCGGTGGCTATTGAGTTCCAAGTGGCTAGGAAGTTCCGGAGCGGTATGTACGGCATCGGATGGGGCGAGGGAGGATCTTCGGTTTGGAGGGAGTCAGGGCTGTTGTTTTTGCCTCCGGTCAGAGCCCTTGGTGTTCTGGCCTTGGTTGTAGTGTCTGCAAGGCTTGAAGAAGTGTTGCTTGGCTTGGTTTTGGGATTGAAAGGACTGGCGGTTGCGGTAGTCCTGGCTGTATCCCGAGGAGGACCTGCGTTGGTAACCACTGGTCGAGCCAAGCCGAAGTCTGTTGGACGTTGTGATGTCCTTGTGAAGCTCGTTAAGGGCATTGTCCGTGTCTTCGGCGAACAATCCCTTGCCGTCGAAAGGGAGCTCCTCGATGAGCCTCTTCGTGTCATCATGTAAGTCGGCCGATCTGAGCCATGCATGGCGACGCAGCTGTATCGTGGCCGCTACGGTCTTAGCCCCTGAGTCACAGATGTGGCGTGCGGTTCAGAGCTGTTGTTGGCTGAGTTGGATCCCTTCCTCGGACAGGGTCTCAAACTCGGCGCAGAGATCGGGGGGTAGTCTGTTCAGGGAGGCTTCCACCTTGCCCCAAAGCTTGATGTTGTAGGCTGCCATGGCTGCCTTGTAGTTAGCCGCGCGGGTAGAGAAGGAGGAGGCAGCATAGACCCTCCTTCTGATGGCGTCTAGTTTTTTCCCCTCCTTTGTGGATGGAACAGGTACACTGTGCACGGCAGTGCGGTGTTGGGTGGCCTTAACTACCCTCGAATTCGGCGTGGGGTGCGAATGGAGGAACTCACCCTCCTCCCCAAGGAGCTTGTAGATTCCATCCAGCTGATTGGAGACGACGTGGGATGAGACCGGCCTGCTCCAAACCGTCTTGGCCGAATGGGCGACGGCCGGAAGGAAGGGCAGAAGGACTGGAAGGATTTTCTTGGTGTCCGCCAATCCGCACACCTCGTCCACGAACGGAGCCGGCGGGTGTTCTGCCCTGATGTTTAATATCGGGCCCATGCGGGTCAGGAAGGATTTCTGATCCTCCGGTTGCAGGCGTTCCTTGGCGCCGATCTGTTCCACCGGGACTTTTCGGCATCAACCGGAGGAAGATCGTCCATGTCTTCCTCTTCGCCTTCTCTCTCGGACGAATCGTCCGAGCCTCCAGACACCCCGGCAAGGGATGGGGGTGGCAGTGAGGCCTCGGGGTCCGAGTCAGACCAGTAAGGCCTGGCTGAACTCGGTTCCTCCCCGGACACAGATGGCGGTGGCGGCGGCAGCGGTTGGGAAGCCACGGATTGGGCTCGGCGCCGTTTGGAGGCCACGGATGCGTGATCGGCCTTCCGTTTGGAGGTAGCCCGTGATGTAGGATCGGGCGGGGGTCCAATGGTGGCGAGTACCTTGTCGGTGATTTTCTCCGTCATGGCCTCCAAGAGCGGGGACAGCATCTCCAGGGTGAGGAAGGGCTGTGCGGCGGTCTCCGATCCCCGTTCATCACTTCTCCCGTCGGGAAGTAGAGATGCCCCCCATGGAGGTGGTGCCGGGGGGATCTCTTGGTGTGGCGGAATGCCCTCTGACTCCGGCTGCGACGCACGTGGAGGTGATGGTGGCGGCGATGTAATGGCGGCCACGAAAACGGCGGAGGCCGGGGAGGCAGAAGGAGATGGCCGGTGCACTCGAGGTGTGGGAGGTAGAGAGGAAGAGTGTTTCTTATGTTTCTTCTTTTCCTCCTTCTTCCGTTCCTCCTTGTTCTTCTTCTTCCTGAAGAGCTCGACGGTGGTGAGCTTCTTGGTGGCTGGCGCCGCCGAAGAGGACGTCTCTTGGCGGGTCTCCGTTGGGCGGCTTGGGCCTTGAGGTGCTAGGGCGGACTCCATGAGGTGGGCCTGCAGTCGGTTCCTCCGGTTCTTTAGGGCAACGTTGGAGAACTTCTTACAGGCTGAGCACGAGTGCACCGGATGGTCTTCGCCCAGGCAGATCAGGCACTTAGAGTGGTTGTTGGTGCTCGGGATCTTGGCCGAACACGAAAGGCACTTTTTGAAGGCCGTCGACGATGCCATCCACAGAGGCATCTTTTCCTTTTCCTTTTTTTTTTTTTTTAAACAAAAAAGGTACTGGATAAACCAGAAGTGTAGGTCCCGAAAGCTATCCCGGATTAAACAACCGAGCAATTTGGTAGTGAGGGAAAACGGGAGAGCTCTCGATCAGGCTCCTGCTGTAGCAGCGGAAAAACAAGAACTGAGGCGGAAAGCGCGAAATGGCGCAAAGGACGGGTGGAGATGGTGGGTGGTACTAACCATTCAAATTTATCCAATCAGCTTTCCAGCTCCGACATGGCTCCCGCGCAAGCGCAGAACCCATCAGTGTGCATTCACAAACAACACGAAGGAGAACTGTAATTCTTGAATGATGGAGATCACAGGACAGATATCTGCAACTTACATTCCTTCCCTCTGAGTTCACATTGCTATGACATAAGAAAAGTCAGCATCTACTTTCCTGAACAAACATAGCTAATGTTTTAGACAGAGGAATATGACTTTACAAATACCAATGGAAAGGGCTGCAGTGGCTCAGTGGTTAAGAAGCTCATCTTGTTAGCTGGAAGGCCAGCAAGTTAGCAGCTTGAGACCCGGGTACTGCATGATGGACTGAGTGCCCTCTCTGTCCCAGCTCCTGCCAACCTAGCAGATCAAAAGCAAGAAATTGCAAGTAGATCAATAGGCGCCACTTCAATGGGAAAATATCTTGGGGACATAAAAGGGGCCTCATTCAAGCATCCTCTGAGTGGAGTTTCTCCAGCAAAAATCCTTTCAACCCAAAATAATTTCTAACACGAAATGATTATAATGGAAAGTTGCATTTGAAAAACGGATAGCATGATCAGAAATATACATCATAGTTTGGATGAATTGTGGCACAGTCCAGTGCAAGCTATTTTCTGGTGATTAGATGAAATACAGGAGATTCTGAACCTATTACATCTTGCTCTATACCCAAGCCACTCTTTTTGGTCCTGTAGTGGGCTACATTTTTTAAAGTTGGCATAGAGTGACCCTGAAGACACAGAAGGGTAGCCTCAAGAGATGTAGCACTCTTTTCTAGCACCTTTCTTGGGTAAGGTTCTGGAAAAGGCAGTGGCGCAGCAACTCCAGGATGTCCTGGATGAAGCGGATTATCTGGACCCTTTTCAGTCAGGATTCAGGCCCGGATATGGGACAGAAACCGCACTAGTTGCATTGGTGGATGATCTCTGGAGAGAGCGGGATGGAGGTCATCCGTCTGTCCTGGCTCTTCTCAACCTTTCAGTGGCTTTCGATACCGTCGACCATGGTATCCTGCTGGGAAGGCTCCAAGGACTGGGGATCCAGGGCATTGTGCTGTCCTGGTTTTCCTCATTTCTGAGGGGCCGGACCCAGTCTGTATGGTTGGAGGGTGAGAAGTCTAGCCCTAGGCCCCTGCAATATGGGGTGCCTCAGGGCTCGGTACTCTCTCCTCTCCTATTTAACATCTACATGAAACCTCTGGGAGAGATCATCCGTTCCCACGGGGTGAGGTATCATCAGTATGCAGATGATACCCAGTTGTACATCTCGGCCCGTGGGGACCCAAGCGGTGCGGTGGAAGTCCTTTCCAGGTGCCTGGAGGCTGTCAAGGTCTGGATGGGGGACAACGGGCTACAGCTGAATCCCGGCAAGACTGAGTGGCTATGGGTGAGGGGCCCTGTGTTATCTCGGGAGTTACCAGCTTTGGTTCTGGATGGGGCAGCTCTGCCCCAGACAGACCCGGTGCGTAATCTGGGGGTCCTCCTGGACTCACGACTACTGTTCGAAGAACAGGTGGCAGCCGTGGCCAGGAGGGCTTTTGCACAACTTCGTGTAATACGCCAGTTACGCCCCCTCCTAGACCGGGACGCCTTGCTCATGGTCACACATGCTTTGGTCACCTCCAGACTTGATTACTGTAATGCGCTCTACATGGGGCTGCCCTTGGTGACCATCCGGAGACTGCAGCTGGTCCAAAATGTGGCGGCCCGGGTAGTGATGGGGTGCGGGCGTTATGCTCGTGCCACACCACTGCTCCGGGAGCTGCACTGGTTGCCAGTATGTCTCCGGGTGCAATTCAAGGTGCTGGTCATTACCTTTAAAGCCCTATATGGTAGTGGGCCAGGATACTTAAGAGACCGCGTCACCCTAAGAACGTCTGTCCGTCCCACCAGGGCGGATCGGAGGGGCTCTCTTGTTATCCCATCGGCTAGGGAGGCTCATCTCTCTAGCACTAGGAAGAGGGCCTTCTCTGTGTTTGCCCCGGCCCTGTGGAACCTTCTCCCAACGGAACTGCACCTACAGGCAGAGCTCTTACCTTTTCGAAAAGGCTTAAAGACCTGGCTGGCGGAGCATGTATGGGGACCCATTAACATGGGATCCCATATAGGTTGGCTTATTTAAGGGACAGCCACCCCTCTTGTTTTTGTTTTTTATTTGCTGCAGTTTTAATCTTTTATAAATTTTAAGGTTTTAAGATTTTAAATACCATTACCATATTAGATTTACTTGTGATTTTAATTCATGTTGTAAGCCGCCAAGAGTCGGGTATACCCGATTGGGGCGGGGTAGTAAATGTGAGTTAAGAATAATAATAACAATCAGATGTGACCCTTTATTGCCATCTGATCAACCCTGAACTGTGCAAATCTTGAAAGGCTGCAAGGCATTTCTCAGCCTAATTTGCAACTGACTCCAATTGATGAGTTTGGTCTACCCCATCACAGTGTACTACAGAGTCCTTACATATTCTTGCACTTCTTAAGACTTTTTATGTCTCCCTTGAATAGCATTCTTCAGGGCATTTCAATAACGTCTAATAAAAGTAAAATGCAACAATGAATAAAGAAAATTACTTCAACATTAAAAAAGTGAAATGAAATATTGCCAGTAACCAAAAGCAGTGCAGAAATTAGCTTAAATTATGTTAATACTGTACTGTGAAAAAGTAGAGGGAAATTGTATTTATCTTTTTGCTTTCCTGCCAAAAATATAATCACATAAGCAGCAGCTGCACCACCTGTGACAATTCACTTACTCCCAGGTAGGACTCAGGAGCCCTCCGGCCTCCTGGTGATGGGATTGTGCCTGATCCTGCTTCCTTGGTCCAGATCAGACCCAGCAGTTCAGGCTTTTCCTATCGGTGTGCCTAGTCACTTCTGACTGAAATCCAGGTAGTGAGCAAAGGATGCACGTGAAATTAGTGTAGATTCAGGTGATGTGAGCCAAGTAATTGCTCCAAGTCTCTTCAGGTATTTTAAAAGTATATTGAAATCATAGCATAGAACAGAATATAGTCCAGCAAAAGCTCAGAAAGCATTTCAAAATAAAGAAATAAAGAAAGCTGCTTCTTTAAGAGATAGCCCATGGCTCCCTTCTGGCTAAATAGGCTACATGATTGCAGTTCAAAAGCACATCATCCAAGAGAGTCTCCCCCTCTCGGCCCCCACCATCTGGCTTATATCTCCTCCCAAATGGTCCACCTTGTGGCCCTCCTCCTTAGGGATTCCAAACAATGATCTTACAGCACAACATGTCAATCACACATTAGGTTTTGTTTTATCCCAGCCATGAGGCCCACATAGTTTACATTCCATTCTCTCTCCCCCTGATCTGAAATCACCATATTGAATGAGGCTAAAGCAAGGGTAATTAGGTGGACAAAAAGATCGTGAAAAAAACATAGTTTAAAACGGGGCTTAATTCATGACACCATCCTAGTAACAAGGATATAGAATCAGAAAACTCCACCTGTTGAAGATGGTTGAGCAGCTGGAGAAGAATCCCTAAAAATGATATTATACATGGAGGCTGAAGTAGAAAGTTTCCCTCACATATCAAGAGTGGTATGCCTATTTAGGTAAGCAAAAATATCTTCAGCTGAGCTCAGAAAATGGCCAGAAGGCAGTTTTATCTCACTAATTGATTTAAAATATTCCCATCCCTCCTCCTCCATACAAGGGGTTCAAGATAGCCATTGCTTTAGGTTCAATCTTCTCAAGGATGAAAATGTTGCAACAGAAAATTCTGGCAACATGCTCATCTGGCGTGGGGGGCGTGGGGAGGCACCATTGTGAACAGTCAATATTGGTAACCAATGTGATGGAACATCCTGCTGCTCAGTTTACTTGTTTGTCTGGGTATTTGCCTTTAAAGCCAGTGCTCTCCAGTTGTTGTTTTCATTCTGGGACAGAGGCGCCACTGTTAATCTCAAACAACAGCACTCACAAGACAGGCAGGCGTCTACTTCTTACATTTCTTCCCTCTGAGCTCACCCTGACCCTGCCTGGGAAAGTTAGCATCCAAATGAATGAGCAACCACAACCAGTAATCCAGGCAAGACAATGGCTCCTGGGCAGATAAAAACAACAGTCTTTTAACCACATGACAGCTTTGAACCTATTTCCTCTTTTACATCATTGTCCCCCTGTATCTATTTTTTGCTTTTTAATTTTTACTGTTTTTAAATTTTAACTTTTTATTATCTTTTGTGATGGGTGGGTTCATATTGTGGGATTGTATAATTGGTAGGGTTTATTTATTGTCAGCCACCCTGAGTAATTCGTGAGGAAGGCATCATAGAAGTATGATGATAAATAAAAATAAATTTAAGATATCCATCTTATTCAAATAGATCAAGGCAGTGCATATTCTATATTAGGTAATTACATTTACACCTTACATCTTCTGCCAATGAGCTCAGTGTGACATACAAGGCTCTACTGTCCCACCTTCCCAAACTGATCATGTCAGGATGGGAGAGACTGGCTCAACACGACTCAGTTTGAGTTTCAGAGATCAGTGGAGACATCAACTTGTCTAACATCCTAACCACTTCCTTACACTGGATCTTAATAATTAAGTCTCACCAGCATTTTAGATTTGAACAACTGTTGATCTCAAAGAAAGTAGACTTCTAACACCTGCCATTTCTGTCCCTGTAACAATTCTCACTCCCCAAAAAACCCCAAATTGTGTTTGAAATGGAGGACCAGCTTGCCTCTTCAGTAGTAGGAACCTACTTTGACAAAACAAGCATGAAATCTCTGGCATGTGTCTACAGTACTGTTTGTGCAAGACTGCTCCCTCTTTGGATCTTAGTTACATTCTGTAGCTATAGTTTGTTACTTTGAACTAGGGTTGATAAAATGAGTTACCAATTAACTAGTGGGAGGGTCATTCTGTGCTTGATTTTAAATTCAATTCCTCTAAATTAAAAACATACATAAACACACTTATCTGAGAGCAATGCTGGATTTAGAACTGGTATGTTCTGCCCATCGGAGGTCAAGCGCTTTGTGATATTTCCCATTTTTCCCTTCCAGCTGTGTGATTGTTAAAATCATCTACGTGTGTGTATTAAAGTAGTAGAATATGTTTGTTAGGCACTATATGCATTAAAAGGGCTTGTTGACTGGGAAAAGAATTCTTCTTGTTAAACTTGTCAGTTAGTAAGATTTAGTAAGACCATATTCAAGTATTTATTTTTTATTTGTTTTGTTTTTCATATTATGTTACTGTTGTTTATTTGTTTGTACACCACCCAGAATGGGAAATATCCCAGATGGGCAGTATAAAAATGGAATGAATGAATGAATGAATGAATGAATGAATAAGAATAGATTTAGGAGTTTTAGCAGGATGTCTGGGGGGAAATCGGTGTCCTTGGCTTGATAAAATAGGTGGACAACACCTGCAGAATCTTATAATGAACAGGAAGCCCAGGACTAAACAAGGAAAAGATAGGCCAGGTCAAGATGATCTTTCTTATGTTCTCAAGCTTTATGATCAATGATGGGCTGATGTAATGTCCAGCTGCAGAGGATTAAGCATCACTTAACAAATCCCAGATGGCCATTGATGAGTTTGGACATCTTCCAAGTTAGGGGGTGTAGAGTCAGGTTTTACCGTATATAAGGAGGAGGTTTAGATCAGGATTTTTGGAGCTCTTTTGACCACTAGAAAGATCACTTGCTACCTAACCTGAGCTGCCAGGTAGCTGAAGAATGGACAGAAGGAACCCATGATAAGTAAATATGAATGGCTTGCTTGCATTCTGATTTTTGCCTCTTATTTTCTAACTTGCTCCTGTACTCTGTTTCTGATATGCTTTTCTTGTTTAGAGAATTGTCTAAATAAAGCCTTGTTTCTTTGTCCACTGAATACTTCATTGCATCTGAGATCATACAAAGAACCTAAAGCCCATCAGACCTGACCAGTCTTGAGTTAGCAAAATGCTAAAATGATATGCAATTCCTCATTACATGTTTAGAAACAAAGATTTTGCTATACATGTACATTTTCTCCTGTTTCCATTTATTCACCCACACTGTTAGGTGGTTATTTAATGGACAAAACCCATTTGTACAAATGTATACTACTGGTAGTGTTTAATTCAAATGAGTGGCAAGTTTCCGATCCCCCTGGTTTCAGGTTATAGAGCTTTCTTTTGCCCCAGCTTTTGGAAGAGTTGAGATGGATCACCAGGGAGATAGGAAACTTTTGATTAATTTAAATTAAATATTCTCCTTGCCATATGGTACTTTACGTAAACAGAATTTACATCAACAGTATTTTGGTTACAGCACTGAAACGTGCAGGTTGTTCTGCAAAAGTTTAGTGCCACAATGCTTAAATAATTAAAGTATAGACCAGGAGTTCTCAACCTTTTTAAGCCGGGGCCAGGTCATGCTCCCTCAGTCAGCTTGGAGGCCAGATGATCACTTTGCCATCCCTCCACACATGGCACTTCATGGTGTGGTGGAGGTAGTGGGGGCCAACATTAAATTGTGCCATGGGCCATATCCGGCCCATGAGTCGCAGGTTAAAAATCCCTGGTATAGACAGTGAACTGTTGATATCAAAAATCAGAGTAAGATAGGGAACACTAAAACAATCATAATGATATATCAGAAAACAAAACAAAACAATAAACAAAATAAAATAAAATAAAAAACACTGTAGCACTTTAAAGACTAACTGCTATATTTTTATTGTTAGCTTTCGTGGATCAAGTCCACTTCATCACTTGGTCTAATGAAGTGGACTTGATTCACGAAAGCTAACAATAAAAATATAGCAGTTAGTCTTTAAAGTGCTACAGTGTTTTTCATTTTATTTTATTTTGTTTATTTTGTTTTGTTTTCTGATATGCCTGAACCACAGACTAACACGGCTACTATTCCAAAAAATCATAATGATGAAACACAATTTGTATAAAACTCTTGAAAAATTTAAAAGCCATGTAAATAACAGATTGTGGCGATGTTCTCAGTCACTGCTAGGCCATGGAGTCTTCTCCTCAGGCTGTTGTTGTGGGCCCAGAGGAGGGGGCGATGTTCTATAGCATCGTATATTCTATAGAAAGACAAGTAGGTTCTAGATCAAGAAATTACAATGACTAGATTGAAGCTGTTGGACATACAATGATACAATGCTATACAGTATATATTATATATTATAATATATATAGTATATATAGAATATACAATGCTATAGAACATCGCCCCCTCCTCTGGGCCCGCAACAACGGCCTGAGGAGAAGACTCCATGGCCTGGCAGGTGGCTGAGGACCTTCCCCCCTCCTCTGGGACAAAAACAACGGCCTGACGGGAGTCAGTCTGTGTTCTGGTTTGGTTGTATTTTGTGAGGTTTTATTTTATAATTTTTATTGTACTGTTGCTGTTTTGACTGTAAGCCACCCTGAGTCACCTCGGCAATATAAATCTGAATAAATAAATAAATAAAGTCAAGGAAAAGCCAATCATGATCACAAACATCAAAAGCAGAAGGAAAAGTGGAAGACCTAACTTGAAGTGACTTACAACAACTGGTAACTTTCCAAAACTTCAAGGGTTAAAAGAATGCTTGCTTACCTTGCTGTATATATACTCTGGTAAAATTGGCTGAGCGCCTGTAGGAGTTGTCCTTCCATTTCTCTGTCCTGTAGTTGCTGTGCAATGAGAACTTGGTGTTCATGGTAGGTAATGCAGGCTTCGGTATTTGGACAAACTTTGCTATAGAAGTGGCAGAGGGACTCAGTGACATGAAGCTGACCTACGTGGGACAGGATGCAGTGTATATGCAGTGTATATATACATATATGTGTGTGTGCAGAAACTAAAGACAAAACATTTTCTCAACCCGTATCCCTACAAGGTCAACTACTCACTCATCAAACAGCGGGTCTTCAAGGCAATTGCCAAGGCCATCTCATAAGACAGTTGGCTCTCTTTTGTCTTATGTCTCTTCGTCTGGGTTTGGGCCAACCACAGGAGAACCTGCACCAGCTCCATCTGTGCATCGTCACCACTCTGGATTTCAAAATACAGTTGGATGGCTTGGATGAAATAATGCTCCGCTAGACAATTTGCTTGGCAAAAGACAGCTAAGCATCCAAAGTTGGATAAGGCAATGGCTTGATTCCGTCGGTTGCCTGTTTCCCGGGCTTTATTCAAGGCCCACAGGTAGTTCTCTGCTGCCTTCTGCACCTGCCCTTCTCCTTTAAGGGCAATGGCCAAAAGGTTGTGGACAACCCCATCTTGAGTGATGCTGTCTGTCTGTTGCAGGGAATGCAAGAGGCACAACATGATCTCAGATGCTTTTTCTGGCTGGCTATTCAAAATGTGCATCCACCCCAAGGAAAGGGAAGATTCAAATGCTTCCTCTTCACCCAGTGTTCTGCCAAGGACAACAGCCCTGTTTGAGTAATGCACGGCTGCCTGGAACATGCCATGCTTCAGGCACATTTTGGCTAAAACTGCAGACAGAGTTCTCTCTGTGGACAGAGCTCCATTTTCATGTGAGAAGGCCAATGCATAACTCAGATAAAAACAAGCCAAAGCAGGTATGCTGGTGGTAATGGTGTTGGTGGTCCTTTCTTGGATTTTCATAAGTTTAGAGGCATTAGCAAGGATGGAGCCAGCTCTCCAAATTGGAGTCAGTGCCCCTTTGACATAGCTGGGCGAAAACAACCTTGCAGATGCCAAGGCAACATGTGGCAAATACTTCTTGTCATACAAATAAGTTAGGATAGGCAAGGTGTATAAGGAAGCTGCACTGGAGTCCTCACTGGGAAGACTGGTACACAGGCACTGCAAGCGTTCTGCAAAAGGTAGGACCTCGTCATATCTGCCCAGCTGCAGGAAGAGCCTGACAACAAGGAAACAGGCCCGAGCTTCCAAAGCAGGGTTGCCCACAGCAATGGCTTCTCTCAGAACATACATAATGACTTCTAGTTCATTCTCAGAACTGAAACAGTGTCCAGGTAGGCAGACCAGCAGAGCCACCCCTTTCCCAATCACAGATAAGAACTTCTGCTTCATCTTCTGCTTCAAATAAATGGCAGCAAGGTTTGTATGCAAGGAAGAAAGCAGAGGCAAGTCTTCAAATCCCTTGTCCATCGTGCACATGGCTTCCTCAAAATACACTCGAGCTTGGGAGAACTTGGCTCTCCTGACACAAAGGCGACCCAAGAGATAGCATATTCTGATATGAGCCCAAGCAAGGTGACCTCTCTTGGCCCAGTTCCTGGATGTCTCCAAGTATAAAACCAGCTCCTCCTCATTGGAGAAGCCATAGAAGGTGGAACTGAGGAAGGAAAAAGAGAGGTCATAGAGACTTTGGAAATGAGGGACATAGCCATCTTGATTGAGGAACATCAAGATAGGATCAAACACATCAGAGTCTTCCATGTGGCCAGTGTTCAAGTCAATAAAGAACTTAGGGTCATCAAGGTCATCTGGTTCTGGAAGAAGTAAGTGTTCCAGGGTAGAAGGTGAAGATTCACCCACTGGGCTGGACTGTTCAGAATCACTGGGAGTTGGCAAGGTATTACTAGATTGCTTCCTCCAACCCTCCAACATCCAACCGTCCTTATATCCCTCTACAACTGCATCTGAAAGAGACAGATAAACCACAAGGGATGCTTTCCCTCAGGGTCATATATTCCAGGAAAAGACATAGCATCCCATTTCTTACTCCCTTATTCCATACTTACCTGATTGCATTTGTGGGTACATAGCAACAGGTTCAAAACCATCTGTAGGATCAAGATAGATAGGCAATATTTAAAAAAAACAGCCTATGAGGAACAAGAAGATCATATCACAAGTCTTGCATATCTGAGAGATGCTTCTAGTTGCTCAGCTACCAAACACACGATAAAGCAGGAAGACAATTTAAACTTAGGAAGTGTACACCAAGAACTAAAGACAGGGCAGGAAGGATTCACAATTAGACAGGCATCACAGTGGCCTCTAAGTGAAGAGGTGCCATTGTGTGAAACAACTAATTCCTTCTTTTGAAAAGAAAACAACATAAACAAAGCTGGATTTGCATTCTTACAAAAGTGTCTTGTTCAAACTGTTTGGCCAACCAGCTATGGAACGTTGCTGGTGGTCTTGCTGATGGCTGCCTTCCTAACTGCTCTGTTTTAAGTAGACAGAGAGCTATTAACACATATGTATCTTCATCATGAGATATCTATCTACATCCTATTATTCAGTGACTATAAGTGACATGGATTCATGTAATGAAAGAAGTAAACAGAAAAGGAAAGATGTTCAACCTAGCATATTAGAGAGAGTAAAACCTTGCAATACCAGAAAACATGTGGGGCAATGTTTGCATGTTTCCCACTCATAGGATTCTAACACCATTGTGGGTTTGTAACAATGTCTGGAAGGTGTAGTATCCTATGGATTGGGGTGGGGCTGTAATACAGTAAAAGCCCAATTTATGAATGCCTCGGTTAATGTTTGCCACGGTTTGCAACAGTAAATCCTATGGAAATGCCATCCTGGTTTACGAATTTTTAACATATTTTTTTCCGGTTTGCGATGATCAATTCGGGACCTTTTTTATTTTTCATTGTATCCCTATGGATGCTTCAGTTTACTTTTTTTGTTTTGTTTACGATGATGGCTGTCGAAACAGACCTCAGTCATAAACCAGGGTTTTACTGTACTGTTACAGGAGTTGCCAGGTCCTGTACTACAAGAGGAAGCATGCCCAGGGATCATGTTACTCACCAAGCCTGTACACAGAAGTTATGTCTGTCTGTGCCCACTCATTGAGGAGGTTATTGTAATGTATCTCATTGCCATTGCATGGCATTTGCAGAAAGGAAGCCACTTCCTCTTCACTGAAAAACACTGGGCTGTTTCTCCTGTATTAGGGCATACAATATGTAATATGGTCAGAGTTAGACTAGGACCCAGTGACAATTCACATTCACTGGCTGATGGAAGGCATCTAAGTTTCCCCCAACCTAATCACTCTCACAGAAGGACAATGAAGATCAAGTAGGAAAGGGATAGTATATACTGTATTCTGGATTCCTTGGAGGAAGAGTATAAAAATACATGTTAATAAGCAAACAATTCATTAGTTTCCTGCCTGATGTAAAGAAAGAAAGATAGATAGAAAGAAAGAAGTCCATGCAAATATTTTGAGCACTTGGCAATGTTATTCCATATATGGACTTTATGTGAACATAAATTTGGTCTTTTACGTAATACTGTATATATAAATTGAAGGCTATCCCAAGCTTTCTAACAGTAGTAGTGACAAAAAAACTGTAATTTTGCATTTACAATGCATTAGCAAAACAGGCTTCTAATAAAAATAGTATAATTTTCATAGTTTATTTTGATTGGTCAACTACCAATCAAAACCTGCAACCCATGGGCCATATGTCGCCTATGGTGCCATTTTATGTGGCCCACCACACCTGGAACTGCCATGATGTGAAGGAAGGGCAAAATGGCTGTCCATCCTCGAAACTGTCTGAGAGAGCATGACCCAGCCTCCAGGTTTAAAAGGTTGAGAACTCCTGAGCTAAGGCTACTTGGTTTCAATTGATTTGCTCATCAAAAGGAAGACAACAGGAAGAAAGTTCCCAGTACTCATGGGAATGTATGAAAAAGTTGTTTCAGTACTTCTAGGATGATTTATCTGTTTGTGTAAGATTGCACCTACATGGTTAAATATGATGGATTTGCTGCAGGTGTAAAACGAATGCATTCAGGTTTTTAAAAATAAAAAACAGATCTACGGTATGTGTATGTTTATGGAGAATTTTAGAAAACTGTCCCTTTTCTTAGCACTATGAAACATTTTAAACAGCCTATTTTGCAATGAACAATAAAAAAAGCCAGGGATTGTTAGAAGGCAGAATCACAAGAAGAGGGGCTATAGGGTGAGGCACAGGTCAAACCGCATCAAACTAAGAGTCTGCTTTGTACACTGGCACCAAAACAATCCATGTTCTCCATGTAATCATGAATCCAGATAGAAGCATAACATTGACTGAATCAGCTGCCCAGTGTAGTTGTACCCTAAATAGGATTTTTAAAAAGAACTCATTATATTAAGCCTGAGAACTAGGCTGATTACTGATGTTAACGCTTTTATCAAATGAAACCAAAGATAATGATAATGACAAGCTTTGTTACTGTTGTATTTATTTTTCTAACTTTTTAAGGCATGTGAACTGGATAAGACATCTTCATCTGCTATAAATAAAACTTTTATTTTATTTTTTAAAAACCCACTGAGATGGCTAATATAAACATGAACACGTTGAGCCTGTTTAACTGCATAAAGGACACTGTTAGTGTAATTCTGCTTAAACTTCTGGCCACTGAAAAGTAAATCTGTGAAGAGGTCATGGGCAGTGCTCCACATGGGTTTTTCTGCCCTTTCAACCACAGCATCCTGAGAACATGGGACAGAGCCACCATTCAGGGCTTGCAGAGGAAGGAAGCCCAAGTGTTGCTGGAAAGTGGGATGAGAGGAAATAGCTAGTCAAAAAGGCAAAGAGTGTGCTGGTGGCATTGAAGGAACATGGGAGCCTTTGGGTCTGTAACACTGTGTGAGAGGATGGCTGAGGAAGAAATCTGCCATTCTGCAGTGGCGGACCTGGAACCTGTCTTAGGCCACCACCAGCTGGTTTGGGGAAAATTCAGTGAGTGATAGGGTGGGGCATAGCTCAGCCCCTGAGCCACCTAGACACACCAAAACTAGAGAGTGTCTTCTGGCGACTCTCATCTTAATTCTCTCCAGGTTTGGTGAAGTTTGAAGTTAGGGATTCCAGTTTATTGCCTTAAATTCATTCACTGAATTTTCCCCAAACCAGCTGGTGGTGGCCTAAAACTTTTGCACAGTACTGTATGTCTGAATGTGACTGAAAACTATTGATAATAGTATTATTCACCAAAATTATTCATAATTTGAGGAGAAAAAATTACAGCCTACTGTATTTGTAAAGGTCTTGTAGGAGGCAACACTGACACCATGTGGCCATTAGGATCTCATGTACTGTATACCGGTACAAAAGATATGCACACATCCAAAACCTGTTTCCTCCAATGAAGGTGTGATCATGGAAGCCATTTCTTAGTGGAAAGGTAAACCTGAACTGACTGGGCTATGCATTTAATTCTTTCCCCCCAACTCTCTACTTTGTCAGCTCAACTGACATGCAATACAAATTAAAATCACAATAGTAATACAGTATTGTGAAAGAATTCCAGGCACCAGCAAACAATGAATCAAACCCAATGACATGCATTGCTTAGCATGTATTTAGAAGTGTGCACCTTACAGTACTGAAAGATGTTTATCCTTGTACATGCTTTTCACCACTTATGTATTTTACATTTATCATGATCTGTTTTAAGCCTGGAGATTAGGAGAATGTAATCATAGGTTTAATTTGCAAGTCTGATTGCTGAGGCATGTATCTTTGAGAAAATCCCACTGCTGAAGTTCTATGCAATCTCCTTAATAATTAGTTTGACCCATGTCCTCCCTAGTTTACAAAAAGGTAGAGATACAGTAACTAATTAACATTTCTGACAGCCTTATCTAGCTGCTCAATAAAATGTCCTAAAGTAGAATCTGTACCATCCTCCATAAGTTATTTTTTCTAATATTCAAATTATTTATCTATTTACTTATTATTTTAATTATAAGCACATTGACCGAAGCTCCATGGACTTTAATGCACTTGTAGTTATCCTCACATGAGCAGAGGTTTCCCAATTTCATTTCACAGAATGGAGAGAAGAGGTACTATGGATTTATTGGGAATGCATGCAGAAAGAAAACATCCTCCAATACTGAAGTGAAATGGGTTTTCTTTGCCAATATACAACAATATTTATTGCTTCCATGAACAACAGAGCTACTGGACAATAGCAACTGCTCCACCCGCTTCCCTCACTGTGGCACCAATTAACTGTATACTGTCAGTTTTGCTATTATTAACTGAAATTCAGGGCAAAAGAAGAAGCTAGCTAGATAAATTTTCTGAATAGCATAAATTGGCCCCAACCCAACAATAAGGCATGTGTAAGCTGTGGTGATTTTACCACAAAATCTATTTGCTCATCTCCCCAAATCACATGATTTGTGAATCTAAAAATATGTTGAGATTGATCTTCACTTTTTTAAAAGAAGGGAAATCTTTATACTGATAAATAAGAGAAAACTCTCCAATCATTCAAGGGAAGAATCTTATCTCACCTAATAAAAGTTCCACTGAAGACAGTGGGATTTACTTCTAACTAAACCAGTGGTTCCCAACATGGGGCCCACAGCCCCATACTTAGGGGGATTGACTTAGGCTTCTGGGAATTGACGTCCAAAAACTAAAGGTTTGGAAACACTGAACTAAACATATCTAGAGTTGCACTGCAAGGTTTACATCTTTGACTTCAACTTAGCATACAGAATGTTGAAGTGGTACTCACAGAGAGGAAAGCACTGCTAAATCACTTTGCACCTCAGGACATTTCATGCCTCCTATTGGCATATCGATCTCAATCAGTGTACATAAAAAATACCAAAAACTGGATCCCAACATGCAATGAACACTGATAAAGCCTTGCTCTCTTGATCATGATACTTACGTTGCTTCATAAGTCTTGGAACATACACATTTGGTTTGGACAAAGCCTACTGTCCCAGTGGATGTTGACTTTCCTATAAACCACTGAAGGCCCGGAATGAGAAAACCAACGACCTCTATGAGGTCGCCCTTGAGGAAGCTCAGCTCATCCCATCCTTCTGCCCTGTGATCCTCTGTGGCTGTGCACGTCCCTTGGCCTGAAATTGGGTGAAAAAAATTAAACAGCACACTGAACAATTAGACCATTTTCTCCTGGAAGGACAGTAGCCAGGAGCACAGAAGGGCAAACTTATTAATGGAGTATGAAAACAAGGTCTCATTGTCTCCAATAACAGTTTTGTTTTCTTCTGCAGCTTGACCTTCACCTGAAACCACAGCTGGCCTTTCTTAAGACCAAGCAGCTGGCTTTTCCATAGACATTTAAGGTTTCTGAGAGCAGGAAGAAAAGGTGGTATCACCTTTGTCTTTGGCTTTCTGTATTCTATAATGCATGGGTCTCAGTCAATTAGAAATCATCTAGTAAGTATGATGAGCCCATGACAAGTGTAGCCGATCAAAATTGGCTAGATCTCAGTTACACTGAAAGAAGATGAATTTACCGACAAATCACAAGCATGAGGCAAAATGAAGCTAATCCAAAGTAACAACTTCCAAACAACTGAGTGCTCTTAACTTTTGAAAGGATTCCTGAAATACAAATGCATCTCCTGGGTTTCTGTTCTATCTTAATAGCAAGTGATAATACAGGAGACAAAATTGTGATGTTATTTTGCAGGATCCCTTGCACAGACAATATGGCATATGTATGCAAAAGAAACATAAATCCAGATTTGGGGCATTTTTCTTATCATAATTTGAAGAACCCTCTAACTTAATTTTTCTTATTGAACCAAAAAAAAAACATGTGTTGTTTTATGAGGAATCTATTATTAGTTTGAACAACATGTGCATGCACAAGCAAAGATGTAAATTTCATATTGTGTAAAACCAAGGTATTCTAAAAATTCCACTATTTCCAATACTAAGGAAAGTAAGGGCAGAGAAACATTTTCCCCTGTGAAGCCACATACAGAGATTGGCATTAAGAGGAGGCTGCAGAGAGAGAGAGAGAGAGAGACTGACACCTTCCTCATCCCCTCCTCTCAAGTACATGCAAACACTTTTTTTACACTTCTCACCCTTTCCTGCTCTACCTGAATTATGACATGCAGAATGGAGGGTTTAAATCTCCCTTCCCAAAGAGGATCAGAGATGTCTTTGAAAGCAGAAATCATTCCTGTAACAATTTTGACTCCAACTGGTGAGCTGACAGGCAGCTGTTTGATGCGCTGGAAAAATGTGTGATTTTTATAGAAAAGACACACAGGTCTGCCTCTCCCAAGGATTTTTGTGGTCTCCACCAGAAGTGATGAATGTAACCAGGGGCAGCTTGGAATCTCACCCATATAAAAGCCCTATCAGAGTCACTTGGAGCCCGCAAGGTGGGAGTTTTCCCATAAGTTAAATGAAGATACATATGACCCTAGATCTGTGTTAAACAAACTGATCTTGTGCTTAACCCACTTCTAGGACATTGTACTCACCAATCTGCAAAGAGTCAGGACCGTTAATTTGTTTAGAGATGCTACAGCTCATTGGATAGTTCTTTAGAAACCATCTGCAAAGACAAAGATATGTGAACTATTTGCTTCCATCACAGAACTGTCTCTTAGGGTTCAAAGTTTAAGGGAGAAACAAGTGATAGATGTGTCCAGTGCTGCAAATTTCCATATCATACCTTTCATTATTCACAAATGGGATCCTGGGCCAAAAGATGTGTGATAATAGCAAATTAACCCAAAAAAGCCTTTTTTATTCTTAAAAAAATTAGAGAATTATGATAAAAATCCAGATAATGAGAGAGTGTGTCTAGTTTGGTTTATTAACAATGATATTGCTATTGATGCTTGAGTGTGTTTTCCTTTGATTTTTGATCCTTTATTTATATTTATTCTTACATTGTGAGCTTGTGTTTGGATATGTTGTAAACTGCTTAGAGTGGTGTTTTACCAGATAAGTGGGGTATAAACAATCAGAAATATTTTGCTACAGTGACACATGTACAGTAAAACACCAGATAACGATTGGATCGGATAACGCTAAAATCGCATAATGTTAAGTAATCTGGGGAGGAGAATTGGATCGAATAACGTTAAGGTCCTATAGGATGGATCGGATAACAACCGCTAAAGCCTGTGCAGTTACAATGTATCTCTATGGAGCTTTAATGTTATCGGATCCATCCCATAACCTGCTCCATTACTCAGCACCTGAGGCCTTGCTGAGTTCCTTTGAAGGAAATTACAGAAATAATTAGGGTTAAGAAAAGATGGACACAGAAGTTATCCACCCTAACGACTAATTAGCGGATTCCTGGGACGTTTTGCATTCTCCTGGAGGTGCTTAATTCCATTAATTACTGAGCCGCTCTTCCATTCATATTGGAAGAATCCTAGAAGCTGGACTCCAAAAAGACTGAATCATTTATTTGGGGCTAAATAAATTTGTTTTGATATTTGGAACCTATGACATTTTACAGAGCTTCATAAATAAAAGTAGGACCTTGAAAAGTGTTACATTAGTACAGTATAGTGGTACCCTGCCTTCCCCCCGGACTTGCCATCACGCCGGGGGAGATGACCACCAGCTGCGGGCGGTGAGGCAATGCTCCCGGCCCTCCCCCAGGCCCCGTCACCTCCACCCGGTGGACGATAAAAAACTCGGCAGCGACAACAGTGGAATGAGGACGCTCCCGCCTTCCCTCCAAGCCCACCGTGTCCAGCCTCGGGACTCTCTCCATCTGTCCCAGGGCTTAAAAGCCGCTACGGCAGCAGGACTTTTTCGAGTAGCCACCGCCGCCAGAAACACCTGCGGCTAAGCGGACTGACTTGTCACTTATTGAGGGATTCAGCAACTGGTTTTTTTTTTGTTTGTTTTTTGCTTTTGTATGTGTAAACTGAACTGATACTGGAATTTTTATTGTTGTTTGATATTGTTGCTTAGTGAATTTTGATGCTGTAATGATTTATATTACAGCATCTTTGATTATTTCTTAGGATGTTCTAATCTAATGTTTTGTAATTGTAACTGTTATTGGAGATATATATACTGTATATGCGATATTTGTAATTTATTATTTGATGTCTGTAATTGCTCTTGAGCTGTGGTATGTGCTATGTAATTGTAGCTGTTTCTTCTGTAAGCCGCCCAGAGTCGCTCTGCGAGTGGGGCGGCATATAAGTCGAAAATACAAATACATACATACAAATACAAATTTTAACATGGATCGGATAACACTAAAAATTGGATAACACCAAGACTTGTGGAACCAGGTTTTAGCGTTATCCAGTGTTTTACTGTACTTATTGCTTCCTGCTTGGATTACCGTAATATACTCTAAGCGGAGCTGCCTTTCAAAATGTTTCAGAAACTTCAGCTGGTTCAAAATGCAGCTGCTGAACTGCTGAATGGAACCAGTTAGAGGGGTCAGTTATAGGGAGCACAGGATGCCTGTGCTTCAACTGCATTGGCCACCAGTCCATTTCAAAGCCCAATTAAAGGTGCCCAATTTTTATAACTCCTTATATCACTCACGTCCAGGCTATCTGATGGGCTGTTTCTCCCCATATGAGCCTTCCTAGCCCTTAAGATCAGCCTATAAGGCTCAGAAGGTTCATATGGTGAGATGTTTTCCCATTGTACTGCAGGCATGTTTGATGGGGACACAAGACAGGGCCTTCTCTGTGGCTGCTCCCAGATTGCAAAATGCTCTCCCTCAAGAGGCTAGGCTGGCTCCCTCCCTTTTATCCTCCTGCCAACTGTTGAAGACCTACCTTTTCAGGCAGGATTTTAATAAATATTACTGAGTCATTGGATGCTGGTCTTTTGCTTTCCTAAATTTGTTTTTAAACATTTTAATTTTTTTAAATACTGGAGATTACTGGAATCCAGTGAAAACTGAGTAGAATAGCACACATTTTGCATGAAGAAGGCCCTAAGTTCAACCACTATCCCAGTGATGGCCAACCCTGGCATTCCAGGTGTTCTTGGACTTCAATTACCAGAAGCCCAAGTCAGCACTCCTGCTGATCATGGTTTCTAGGAATTGAAGTCCAAGAAAACTTGGAGTGCCAAGGTTGGCCATCACTGCCCTACCATCTATAAATCTATTAAATTAAATTACATCTCCTGCTTTGTATTACTTTTTAAAAAGATCTCAAGTTGCCACTCCAAGTAGACAATACTGATTTGGTTAAATGAAACAGTTTGTCCCCATAAGAACTACTTTCCTATGGAGAAAATGTTGATCTGACTGACCCACCAAAACAGTCTGTGCTCAAAAATCACATCAACCCAAAGAATATAAGTACATTCCAACAGCGGAAGAACCAACTGTCTTCTGCTTTAACAAATCTGACATGCTATGAGAGAAACCTTTATGTTGGGAATGGAACTTGCAAAAGTTCCTTTGCTGGACTACAACTGGCCATGCTGGCTGGGATCTCCTGGGAACACCACACAGCACCTTGAAGCTTGAGTTACAGTAACAAGTCTATGTATGAAGATGAGATGAAAAGTCCAGATTTCCCCCACCAGCAGAAAACAATGTTAAACACATTGTACAAACTATGGTCCAAAATTGTAATGCTGAAGACAGTACATGTAAGCAGATTTCTGCAGAATGTTCAGTATATAAGAGTAACCATTCCACAAGTGAGTAGGAAGATTAGATGAGAAGCAGCTTAACCCAAATCCCTATTCAGTCATAAAGCTTTGTCAACATGCTTAAAGAAGAAGCAGCTAGCCTGCCCTCTCCTTTATTACTTTCTTCATGCAACCAAGGATAAAACTAAAGAGACAAGTTCCTGATTGTGTCTACCTAAGCTAATTTAAACTTATCACAGCTAGCCTACTTACTGATAAAAGGGATGGGATAATGGTTCCATGGCTGTGACAGGAACCAGGCCTCTCTGATCAGTCGAAAGAGATGTCCCTTCCCATTTAGTTTCATGCCCAATCTCTCTCATGTGGACTATCTCATTCTTGTAGAACTTCAAATCTTCCTCTTCTTCCTCTGCAAAGACACTAGCCACTGCTCTGGCAAAGAAGTTTCCTGCATACATATGAAGAAGAAAAAGAGAAGAATGATCATGATTCTTATCAAACGAACCATATAAGAGCATCTAATGTTGTCTTCACCAATCTAGTACTCTCCAGATATTTTTGGAGAATTGATCCACAACTCCAATAATTCTTGTCAACTGCTTGGAACTGATGGCAGCAGAAATCCAGAAAGCTGGATCACAGCAGGTTGGATAAGGTTGAATAAGAAATGCTGGCCTTCCAAGTGTTGCAAGACTGCAGCTGCCATCATTCTTCACCACTGGTTATCATGGCCAGGCTGATAGAAGCTACACTGCAACATCTAGAAGGCCACAAATCCCCATTCCGCATCTGTACACACACCAAAAAATATCCAAAATGCTCCCTCTAGTGCAAGTGCAAATCCAAAGTGCTTTGAATGGGGTGAGCTCTGGCTCACACTACTGTGACCCAAAAATCATATGGAGCACGATGTCACAGAAATATTATACTCAGCAAATGTTGTGAAGATTTTCCCTAACTTCATTTTGGCTATTGATTTTGTTTTATAGCCTGCTTTGAGTCTATGTTTTAGTGAGGGGTCAAAGACATACTTCATCAATCAGATTTACAAATGAAGCCTGTGTTTACCTTCCACTGAACAATCAGATTATAGGCTTGAAATGCAGTATAATAAAGTACAGTAATACTTCGGATAACGATTGCCTCAGATAAGGCTAAAATTGGATAACGTCGGGGAATTTGAGGCAAACATTTGCATCGCACAACATTAAGATAACATTGTGCAATGCAAAAGTTTGCCTCAAAATCCCAGATGTTGGTCTCTGACCCAAAGCCCAGAAGGCTAGAGACCAGCCCTTCAGGCTTTGGGGCAGAGATCTGGGAAGCCAGGGAATCCCCACTCGGCTTCCCAGCCAGGCCGTTCCACCCTTGGTAACAGCTGTGTGGCTGGGAAGCAGCAGTGTGGCTGGGAAGAGCGTGATCTCTGCTTTGCTTGCGTGTTCCCTCCGGAAGCAAAGCGGCTGGAGGATTCACCCTGCCCACCCTGTTGTTTCAGCAAGGGAGCAGGGTGAATCTCTCTAGCTGTTAGGTTTAGCCTCCGCTATTAGGTTTAGCCTCTGTCCAAAGGCAAATGTAACAGCAGGGATCTCTCGAGCTGTTAGGCTAACAGTGAAGGATGCACCCTGCCTACTCTGTTGTTTCTGCAGTAGGGCAAGGAAAATCTCTCTTGCTGTTAGGTTTAGCCTCTAGCCAAAGGCAAACCTAACAGCAGGAATCTCTCTAGCTGTTAGGCTAACAGTGAAGGATTTGCCCTGTCCACCCTGTTGTTGGGTTTAGCTTCCAACCAAAGGCAAACCTAACAGCAAAGGATCTCTCTTGTGCTGTTAGGTTTGCCTACCTAACAGCAAGGGATTCACCCTGCCCACCCTGTTGTTTCAACAGGGGGCTGGGCAAATCTCTCTTGCTGTTAGGTTTGCCTTTGGCTGGAGAGGAAAGGTAACAGTTAAAAAAAACACTTGTGTAATCAATGCATCGCACAATGTTAAAAACTAGATAATGCTAAGACTTGTGGAACCGAGTCTTAACGTTATCTGAGGTACTGTACTAGTGTACATGCAAGTTAGTAAAGTCACAGTGGACATCTTTTGCCACTAGAGGGAGCATTCTTTTTAAAATGTCCTATGCTGGCTAGATAGCACAGTGGTTTAGGTATGTAAATGACCAATTGTGTGTGGGGGGGGGGGGGGGATTGCGAACCCCGATTTATTTGTTAAGCGAGTTTTTTGTTGGTTTTATTTGTTAAGCAAAGCGAACATTCAGAGAAATTTCTGCTCTTTAAGTGAGGTGCTCTTTATGCGAGGTTTGACTGTATTTGGCTGTGGTTGGGAGTTCAATTCCACACTGTGCTTCCTGGGAGAAAACCCTGTCTGTGTGGCAATGGGCAAGCTGCACAGTCCCAGGACACCCCCAGAAGAAGGGAATGGCAAACCACTTCTGTGTATTTTCTACTTAAAAGACCAAGGACAATGTTGCCGTAAGTCAGAATCAACTTGATGGCACACAATTATTATTGTCATCTTGATCAACCCTGAGACTCAGAGACCCTTGGCGTAGGGCCTGCTAGCTCTCAGAGCAATTCTTGAATTAGAAAGTTGGCTTTATTCCTCCAAAATGGACAGTTGTGGGAATGCAACTAGATCCTTTTATATTGGCTGAAGTGATCTGTTCATAGTAAATGCTATTTCTTCCCACAGTCGCCAGTACTTGCATACTGCACACTGTTACTGGAAGTATTCCCTCTTGATGGAAACTGCCAGAACCGGCTCTGGCAATTTGGGGATCTAAATATGGTTCCAATTCTGAAATCCATGATTCTACTACATCCTCCTCCATCCTTTAAGTACCCACTCTGTCGTTCCTATTCCTCCCATTTAGGGGCTCATTTTACATATACGTATCAGCAATATCAAATATGTACCAAACGTGTTTTTAAAGAATTCTAAAGAGGGCAGGAGGTTAACCTCATGCTTTTCACCTTCCTGAAGGAGAAGTCCAAGGTACATGGTTGCCATGTGATCTTCATCTATAGCCACAGTGATTTCAGTGTCTTCCACCAGGCTGCAGTTCAGCCAGTACTCAGGGGTGAAGAGAAGGTGCTCCAAACAACAACCGACATAGCCTAGTCCATCACAAGAAAGGAAAAATGCAAGGAAGTAATATGGTTCCCTGCCCCTCCAATAAAAATGTAAGTGCTGAGGTAACCATTTGTTCAGGGGGGTTATCACACAGCCTTAGGATTAAAGAGGAAGCCCACATATTCCTTAGGCTCACAGGCAACATGCTTCAAAAGTAAACAACAAGCAAATGACTATAAATAGGATTAAATTGCAAATTTAAACGTAATAACACTTCTTTAACCCTCTAACCTTGCTAGTTTATTTAAGTAATTAACCAGCAAATGAATGACATCTGCCTGCTTGATAGCTGTCATTATTTTGATGTAATAACCCCTCTTGAGTCATGCTATCAAGCTATTTCCCTGCAATCTCTTTTTCCAGGCTTTTACAGAGATCCAAAGTTAGTAGCTAGGTCTCTTTTTCCCATCTTCCCTCGTGGTGTCTTCATAGACACAAAGCATCACGGCTCCTACTGGATTTGTGAGATGGGCTGTGTGATAAATCAGTTGCTAGCAAGAAAAACATGACAGAGAGACATTAATTTTATGTTTTTTATATCACAATTTGATTTTAAAAGCCCATGGCAACTTTAAATGGCCCTATTCAGAGCTTGCAGTCCAGTTTCTCTTGCAAGTTCTGTTCTCACTATTGACACCCTCCTGTGACAAAAACCCAGTCAACCCTCAGTTTCACTCATTGTACCAAGGGCTAAGTATGTTGAAAACTTCCAGATCTCTTCTACAGTCTTGAAGGAAAGCAGAAAGCGACTCTCCTGAGCTAGAATGCACACCACTCTGGCTGATAGCTCCTGAAAAATAGGAGAGCAAAAAGATGATGATGATGATGAGAATGTCCAGATATTCAACAAAGAAACCCTAAAATAATGCTTACTTTGGTATCTCATGTTCTGAATGATTGCCTTCATTTTTTTCCCTAATTACAGTGGTGGCATTTGCAACTTCAAAGCCATGATTCTATGCGCAAAAGCTAGGTTTATAGTAGAGATAATATAACCCAGTCCAGCCCAGCACAGAAGATTATAAAGCCATTCTTTTAAAATGGAGCCTAAAACAAAACACAGAAATATAGAGCCCTCCTGTTCCTTGTTGGAGCCAGCCAGCCAGGTCCCTTTTTTAAACACTGTTTAATTCCATCCTGCCTTCTTCATCATTTCCATTATTTTCTCATTCAAAACATATCTCTATGAGCTATTTTTGCCACTTTAACTCCCCCCCCGCCCCCTTAATTTCCCCCATTCCCGAGACTGTTAATGTCTCCTTCCAATGCATGGATGGTACTGCTTTGTCTCTAAGAAACAGCACTTGGTGAATGAGTTCACTGTTAGTATATAAGAGAGGATAAATTCTCCCTGAAATAATTTTGCAGTGTTGTAGCTAGTGGGGCTAAGGAGCCAATAATTAAAGTCTCCATAGCCATGAAATGTACTAGGTGATCTTGAAACAGTCACTGTGTCAGCCTAAGTTTGTTGTGACAACAGAACAAGTGTAGGAAGAGATAAATGTGCATAGTATCCTGGGCCCTATGTTTGGAGAGTAAACTTTGAAAATGTTAATATATATATTTTAAATATGACTACATGTTCATCATATAGCCTTTGTGGACAGCTCTAAATTCCACAGCTTGTTGCAGTCACATAGGCACCTTAATAGGTATGGCAGAATAATAAAAAGAGATTATAACGAGTCACTGTTTGTTTTATGCAACCATTATCAGAGAAAACAAACAGGAGCCACTGATCAGTGCTAGAACACACAATTTGCCTGAAGAAAGCCCCAGATTCAAACCTAAACATTTCCAATATAAAAGATCGCAAGCAGAAAGCCTGGGAAGAAATTTTGCTCGAGATACTGAAGAACTAAGACAATCAGGACAGGCATTACTGGGCAAGGTGGGCCAATGCTTTGACTTGCTGGACAGAATCCAACTGGGGATTCCATAAATGGAATTGCATAAACTGTGGCAGTGAATAATAGCTACTAAATTAATCAGTTGTCACTAGTATTCCTGGTTGCATGTCAATTGTGTGACTTGGTAGGAAGAGTATAAAGTTTAACTGCAACTCATTAATTAGTGGCAATTCCCTACCATAGTTGAAATTACTACATTTACTCCACTGTAAATCCCAAATAAAACTCTGTCTATTATCAGATACATTTCTTGATAGATACATATCCCCAATGATACAGCACTATTAAGTACTTTACAACAGCAATAGCAAAGTTACCTTGAAAAGAGCAGAAACGTCTTTGTCATCATTCTCAAGGGCCCACAATTTCTTTCTTGCTGCCTCCTGAAGCTGAGGATTGAGGCTGCGGCCAGAACGGCTCTTGACAGAAAATGAAAGGGAAATCTCTTCAAAATGAAAAAAAGAAAGAGAGAGAAGAATGGGAAATTAAGAGAGGGGTGTTACATATAAGGTAGCATTGAACAACTTTTCAGCCTCAAAGGTCAAATCCAGTATCAGCTGAGGGGTGTTCAGGTCTATTCATTTGCACATGTATGTACATTATGGATGTCTACCCCCCCTCACATATAGACATTGTGATGGTGGGAATGCTCAGGATGACTGGCATGGCATTAAACCCCAGCTTAGTTATTTTGCTTAAGAAGGCTAGTGGGAAGCAAAGAGGCTGCTTGAGGATCCCAGTGACTGCAACAGGGATTGCTATTTCACCACTTCCATTAGCAGCATAGAAGCAGCATGCAACTCAAGATCACACTGAAGAAAGGGAAAGTGGCTAAATTCTCCCTCCCACCCTCCAGCAAGATAAATCAGTTCCTGATTCCTCACTGCTGGAAATAGGCAAAAGCATTGCTCCCGACTGCTCTGGAGTTATTGCTCCTTGGCAACCTTTAGTAGGACAAAGCACCCCCCCCCCCAAAAAAAAAGATCCTAGTTGTAAACATTTCACTCAGGTAACAGGCAGACCATGCATATTTTTAAAACACCTGCCAAGACTTAAACGGGGCAAGCCAAATTACAGCAATACAATGTTTGCCAAGTCCAGTGTTATATACTTTGTATAGCAAATGCCCCCAACCACAAAAGCAAACCACAAAAGCAGTATAGACCCCTATACAGGTCACCCAGATTTTCTTCGTTTCTACATTTCTTTTGCAGGTAATGCAATTAAAAGGAATTAATGCACTATTTTATCTCAGCTGCTTCTTCCTCAGTGGTCACAAACAGAATCCTCTCTCCGCGTCCTAATCCTCTCACCACTGTTTGGAAACACTCCTTATCAGGAAATGTATAGCATTTTTTTAACATTGTGCATTTAATTTTTGCTGCACACATACTTTCTGTATCACTAAATTCAGAGGAAGTTCTCACAAGGGAAATTTGTGACTCTTTGAAAGCATAACCTGAGACCAAGAGTTTGTTGTCTTTTTAGATCAGGGGTAGCCAACCTATGACCCACAGGATGGATCCAGCCCATGGTGCCAAATCAACCAGCTTGTGCTCTTGCTCCAGCTGCCAATGCCACCAGCGCCACTGGAATCAGCCACACACTCATTTATGGCTGTTGTAAACACATTTATGATGGCTGTAAATGAGTCTGCTACCAATTCTGGCAGTGGTGGCTGGACCACCACTCCGGCCCACCAACTGTCTGAGGGAGCGTCACCTGGCCCCTGACTTCAAAAGGTTGGCAACCCCTGTTTTAGATCATGGCATGTACTTCCATTAAACCTAAATAACCTTTGCTCACAAACCCTGAATGACTGCTAAATTCCAGAAAGAGGTTGGGCAGTAGAGGACATTAATGTACCACATGATCATTCTCACACCCTTATGCACTGGTATCTAGAATTATAGACTCTGGAATACCTTGAAATTCTGTTCATCTTTTGCCCCTTTTTCTTCTGGTACATTCATCTTTTTACAATGCAAGCTACCACACTGATCAGACCTGCTCTAGAGGAACAGAGTTGAAGCTTCTCTTTCTCCCTCTTTCTTCACAGATGTTTTAAAAAGCAGAAATCAAGAGAAAAAAACTTACCATTTGGAAACCCTTCCCCTACAGCCAGTGACACGGATTCTGTTTCCAGAGAGCCCTCTCCTATCTGTGCAGGCTGACTTCCTGGATCCAGTTCCCTGGGATTACCTAAGAAGTCATCATGCAGGCAGAAGGACCACTATCAACCCCTTTTTAAAAATAAATAAGTGGCAAAACAAGGGCATAATACAAGGGGACACAGAGATAAAGAAGGAGCTGCCAAATATCTATCAAATAAATTGGACAGTCAAGTCCAAAGGTTCTGTTTTTGAGTGGCACCATTTGCCCAGGGTCTCAACAAGGTCTTTCCTAGCCTATGACCTTTTAAATTTGAGCTTGGATTTAGAACAATATATATCCAAGCAAGGAAATCTGATAAAGTCCTGAGATTGTGTCCCTTTACAAGGCCAGAAGCAAGAGACAGGAAGTTCCTGGAGCAAGGCCAGCCTTACCATTAAGCAAGCAAAGAGTTCAGCTTCAGATAGTAGATTTTAGCTATCATGAAAGGGCAGCAAACCACTACTTACTTCTTTTACTGTTTCTAGATGTTTACTTCTGGCAGTAGCGGGAGATGCCTATGGGAATTTTCATCCCCACCTTTTGTAAAGTGACTGGCTTTAGCTAGGATGCTTCTTGATTTGAGTGGGACATAGAGGGACACAATGTAGTGCTCCATCTCAGGCAGCAAACTATTTTGAGAAAGACTGACTGATGGTTTTGGGCAAGACCTGCTACTTTCCTTCATTCTTATCACTGAATCTCAGCCTTGGCCTAACACTTATTTCCCAATAATTACATTGGAAATTAATAATGTTTTGTGGCAATTTCCAAATTTACAGAAAAGTGGAATTGAATACAACTATGAGTATAAAGATGCAAAACCAGGGCTCTCACAGTCTTCCATGTTCCAGAGTCTGTAATTGTAGATGCCAATGCAGAAGGCTATAAGAGCCCTTGTGATGCAGTGTGGTTAAACTGCTCAAGGTTAACTCAATCTTCCATCCTTCCGACATCAGTAAAATGAGTATGCAGTGTGTTGGGGGCACACATGTAATGTAATTGCTATTGCTAAAACTCACACAACCAGAATCACAGATTTGTTCATTCCCAGACCTAAGGTTTCACTGCCAATTACCTGCAGAAGTTTTGTGCCAAACTGATTTGGAGTCTTACCTATCAAGGCAATTTTTTTGAAGCTAAATATGTAGCTGCTAAAGGTGCTTGAAAATACCTTCTAGTGGGAGGTGGGCTGAGGTGGTTTTGGTTGCTGCACTTTTTGTTTTCAGATGCAGCCTGTTTGTTCTGACATTTTACTATAGGTTACTCATAAGCCATCTTGAGCAAAGGACAGAGGTGGGTTGAAATGTTTTGAGCAAACAAAAAGACAGATCAAGTAGGAAATTAGGCTAGAGCCAAGGTGAGAGAAAGAGAGATACCATCTAGCCATCTCATCCTCTGCTTTTCCCATTTCCTTTTGCCCTCGATCAAGGCCTTCTCCAGTGAGTCCTCTCTTCTCATTTGGTGTCCAAAGTACTTTAACTTCATCTTCAATATTTGTACTGCCAAGGAGCAGTCATGGTTAATTTCCTTCAGGATCGACTTATTTGATCTCTTTGCTGTCCAGGGTACTCTCAAATTTCTCCTCCAGCACCACAGTTCAAAGATGTCTATTCTTCTGTGCTCAGCCTTCCTTATGACCCAGTTCTCACAACCATACATTACTACTGGGAATACCATGGCTGCAGTCACCATCTGCAGTGATCTTGGATCCTAAGAAGGTAAAGTCTGTCACTGCTTCCATTTCTTTCCCTTCTATTTGCTAGGGAGTGATAGGGTTAGTTGCCATGATCTTCTTGTTGTTTTTTTATGTTGAGTCTTAGGCCAACTTTAGCAATCTCTTCTTTCACCTTAATCAAGAGGTTCTTTAGGTCTTCTTCACTTTCTGCCATTAGGATAGTGTCATCTGCATATCTCAGGTTGTTGATATTTCTCCCATCCATTTTAATTCCAATTTGTGATCCATCCAGCCCTGCATTGCACATTATGTACTCTGCATATAAGTTAAATAAGCAGGGTGACAATATGCAACCTTGTTGTACTCCTTTTCCTACTCTAAACCAATCAGTTGTTCTGTATCCTGTCCTAACTGTTGCTTCTTGACTCATGTCATAAGTAGGTTTTCTTAAACATCACCTATTCTCTGTCAGCGTTCCTAATCTATAAATCAAACTGTGGTTTGGTTTATTTGGAGTTATAAGCCATATTACAGCTAAAAAGAGAAGATATAAATCTATCATGCTTTCAAAACAAGTGAATAAAGTCTTCCTGCTTGTTACTTTCTTTGTACTTGGACAGACCAAAGAACAACAGATAAGGCCTTTCTGAACTGTAGGTTATAGGCTATTTGACATTTTATGTGATAATAATTTTAGTCAGAGTAGGATGGAACACAGACAATAATCCTGGGAAAACTTGAAGACAGCAGAAAAGAAATAAAACCAAATATGAGGTAGATTGACTCAATAAAGGAAGACATACACTCGAGTTTGTAAGAGCTAGGTAGGGTTGTGAATGACAGAACAGTTTGGAGGCCACTCACTCATAAGGTCACCACAAGTTAGAGACAACAGCCAGCCCTAGAACAGATTTTCATATTATGTCTACAGTGCATTCTCAAGTCAGACAATGGCACCAGAATAGTCCCAGATTCACCACAACCGAAAGTACCTCCTTTTCTGTGATATATACCTGATGCCATTTTTGCATCTTGGAAACATCTTTCTCGTGTGTCCTTTGGGTGCTGTTGCAGATTGGACCAACTGGCCAGGTACACAGGTTGGACTGATGAACAAGAGGATGACTCGTCACCTGATGGAACCAGAAAGCGGAGGAGAGATGGGATGAAAGAATAAATTATTACAGAAAATTCCAAGTGTCCTATGACTGAGCATAAAAAATGACAGAAGCAGGGGGAGAGTAACAGTTTAATTAATTAATTAGTCTTGCGACCATATCTATAAAATAGCAAAAGAATTATAATAAATACACTACAGTACATAAACTAATTCTAAAAGAAATATAATCAGGAGAGAATACAGTGATAAAATTCATACAGTACAGTGGTACTTAGGATAACGTAATTAAATGCATTCCTCAGGACATTTCTTAAAGGAGAAATTACTTAATCCGAAATGCAGTTTCCCATAGGAATGCATTGAAAAACAATAAATCCATTTCAGAGGTCAGAAAAGCCATTTTTCCCCAGGGCCTTGGGATCTGTGCCACTCCCCACACCACCAGTAGTGTTGTGAGTGAATCTGCTTCATTTTTGGGAAATTTTGTCATGTTTTCACCCTGTTTTGGGGGGACTTAAAAGTGGAGTTTGGGTACTTCTGGTTTCTGTTGAACTTCAATTCTCAGAAGCCAATGCACATCCAGAAGATCCAGAGAGGGAGCCACCACCCCAGTCATTTTTAAGTCCTAAAAACAGGGTGAAAACACCCCAAAACATCCCAAATAGGGAGTGGGTTCACTCACAACACTCTAATGCTGCCGTTGGGAAACCCTGGAAATGTTTTTGATATGTGAAAAAAAATCTGTTATCCGAGGGCACTATTTTCTATGGATTTCTTTTCATCATGCGATTTTTTTAATTAACCAAGTTGTTTGTTAACCAAGGTTTTACTGTACATACTGTATATGATGATCCAACAAATCCATAATCAGGTGAGTAACTATCCCTTTCAGGATACTCAAATTTGTTTGATATATTGGGTTCTTATAGCCACTGCCTTAATTATAAACTTAGCAACTTGATCCATTGTGAGAAAGACAGAAAAAAGATAATTAACTCCTTTTCAGCACAGTAAATGGACTCTCTTGCTTGTTTGCTCGCTCTCACTGCACATTTCAAAAGATAGTTTGGCTAAAAGCATGCAGAGCATGACTCTTACCCCTGCAAACCACAATTAGTTAGCTATTTATTTTAAGTATAACAGCCTCAAAAGAGGGAACTAATCTGTATCTCTAGATGAACTGAAACTAGCATCAGGGTTTGCACAAACTATTAGAAGCTGTCCCTGTTGACATTTGATTTCTCATGTTAAAACAATCTTTTGCCATTCCTTCTTGTAGGGCATTCACTGAAATAAATCTGCTGAACATCCATAGTTTTTATTTTATTGTCTGGCCAACATTCCAATTAAAAATTAATAGGAGAAAAGGAATTATGAGTGTGTCTGTTGGTATTTCAAAGTGACATTTACCTAAAAACTATGTTACATTTGGTCAAAATACAATTGATGACTTGAAGTTGGATGCAACAATAGCCTCAACAAAAGGAGTTCTCAACCTTTTTAAGCCGGGGGCTGGACGGCCAGATAGCTTCGGGGGCTGGATGGCCATTTTGCCCTTCCTCCACCACATGGCACTTCCTGGTGTAGTGGAGACAGTGAGGGGGGCACATGAAATGGTGCTGTGGGTAGCATCCAACCAGTGGGCCGCAGGTTGAGAATCCCTGCTCTACAGAAAAGCACAGTTGCTGAGGTGATATGCGACAGCTTATTAATAAAAGCAGTCACCACTTTGAATACTCTTTTGATGTCACTGCATCAAGGTTTATCCCTGTTGTGCTGCTTAGAGACATAAATCATACATAAGAGGACTTCAGGCCATGGCCCTTTCTTGCGCCAATTATGCTTCTGAAAACTATGGCAATGAAAGTAAAAGAAATAGTACTTGGAATTTTCCATGCCCAAGACTTCTGATAGCACTCAAGGGACACAGAAAGACAACAACCCAGCATAGCTGTTATTCTACCAAGGTAACATCACAACAAACAGGGGCTGTGGTGGATCAGTGGTTAAGAAGCTCACTTTGTTAGCTGGGAGGTTGGCAAGATGGCAGTTCGAGACCTGGTTAATGCATGATGGACTGAGGGCCCACCTCTGTCCAAGCTCTTGAGGACATGAAAGGAGTCTCATTTGGGCATTCCCTGAGCAGTGTTTCTTCCACAAAAATCCTTTCAACACAGAATAATTTCTGACATGAAATTATTATTATCAGAACAAACTCGAAATGTTGTATCCATCAAGTGACAAACTTACTCCATTATGAACCATTACCTCATCTAAATCTTAACTACTGGCTAAAGCAGTGGTGTCCAAACTTTTTTTCAGCAGCCCAGTCCCACCCCTGACACACAGCTGTGGGGGCCGGAGGCGGACTGATCCCGCTGCTGACAGTTTTGACATCAGCAGCAGCAATGATTGCACTTTGTGCGGGCTGCTCCGAGCAGCCTCGGGGTCGGTCCCATCCCCTCTGCAGCCTGTGACAAAGCCAATCGCCACATTGGGAAAAACTTTGGAGCCTCCTCTGTTTCAAAAACCATGGCACTGGAAGGGTAAACCTGGTGCACTGCAGTGACATCATCCCGGGTGCTCCAGGAAGCTCTCCTAGCGCCATGGAATTTGAAACAGAGGAGGCTCTGAAGATTTCCCCAATGCAGCGATCGGCTTTGACAAAGACTGCAGAGGGGGTGAGACAGAGCAAGAGGCTACTTGGAGCAGCCTGGACAAAGCGCGACCACCGCCACCACTGCCGCCACCACTGCTGACGTCAGGCGGGGGGGCGGGTAGGGGTGGCCTGCAGTGACCCCGGGTGCTCACCACAGTCTGCATTAATAATATGCAGGGGCCTAATTGGGCCCACGGGCCATAGTTTGGGCACCCCCTGGACTAAACTGAAACAAGACAGAAGCAGAATTGTGCCTGTTTCAATTTCATTCAAAAATAAAAAGGTATCTGGTAATATACTATGTTCACTGCAATTCAGAAATGATAATGGGTCAAAAACAAGCACAGCATCTATACAGCACTTTAATCTGGAATGATGAGGGCTGATTCAGATACAGTAGTACACTGGATAATGATTGCATCGGATAACGCTAGAATCGGATAACAATGCAAGTTTTTTGGGGAAAAATTGCATCGGAAAAAGATTCTGGATAACGATCCTTTAGTGTTATCCAATTCAATTGTCTGGGGGGGAGGGGTTGGATTTGGGTAGAACATCTGCCCAATCCACACACATCCCAGCGATGGATTGCTGCTACTGAACTAGGATCGGGGGAAAGGCACGCGGGTGCCTTTCCCCCGACCCTAGTTCAGCCTGAGCGATCGCTGGATGAAGCCTAGCGGCACCTGGGCTACCTAGCCCGAGAGCCGCTAGGCTTCATCAACAGCCCATCTGTGCTGTGTTCGAAGCCTAGCAGCTTCGGACATGGGCTGCGAGAGAAGGTTAGCCCAGCCCAGCCAGGCTGGGCTAGCCTTCTTCCACAGCCGGTGCGGGCTGTGTCCGAAGCCGCTGGGCTTTGACAACAGCCCGCAAGGGCTGTGGAAGGCTAGCCCAACCTGGCTGGGCTAGGCTAGCCTTCTCCCTCAGCCCGTGCGGGCTTGTCAGAAGCCGCTAGGCTTCAAACACAGCCCAGATGGGCTGTTGACAAAGCCTAGTGGCGCTCAGGCTAGCTAGCCTGGGCACCGCTAGGCTTCGTCCAGCGATCGCTCTGGCTGAACTAGGGTCGGGGGAAAGGCAGGCACCCGCATGCCTTTCCCCCAACCCTAGTTCACTACCAATCGCTAGTCTAGGGTCAGTTTGACTTCAGGGGCAAACCACGCAGTTTGTCCCTCAATTTAGGGCTCTTTTTTTTAACATTGTTCGATGCATGCATTGGACAACAAATCGGATGTCATGACTTGTGGAACCAAGTCATAATGTTATCCGGTGTTCTAGTGTACCTAGCTTTTGTTACAACAAGATGAATGCCACTATTTCTCAGATTTTCAGTATGAACCTCTCTTCCTCAGGCAAATACTAATAAGTGAGTCTTCCTCATCAAGACAAATTCACCAGACCATTGCTTATTATTTTACAACTATAAACAAGACACCCTGGAATGCCACATCTTGCTACAATACAATGACTCCGAATTGTTCTGAAGGTGGGTTATTGAGCACTGATGGCATGAAATTTTTACAGCTGGCTGTAGAGCTCAGTGAAATGGACCATAGGAAATGGTCCCCACTGTGCCTCTTGGGGGATTGTAGCCTTACGCAAGCAGCACAGACTTATCAAGTGTCTCCAGGAGAAGTGAGTGGTAAACCACTTTTGAGTATAGGCTAGTTCTTGAACAATGCAGGGATTATGATGTCAATCTCCCACACAGCCCAAAATCCACATTGTTCTGGGTCAACCTGAGTCTTATTGCCAAGAATGGGTTGTACTGATACTGGTTACCTCTGTGGGCCACTATTTCCTCATTGCTCCAGTCCCCTCTTGGTCCCACTGCTGCTCTTGCTGGTGCTCCTGCTGTCGACACTTCTGCCTGCAGCCACTGCTATGGTAGCACCACAGGAGCCCAAACACCCCAGGAGCAGTAACATCAGTGGCTAGTCAAGGCTCTCATACCAACCTGTGCCTGGTTCAAAAGCTTTCGGGGGAAATGCATCTAAATGGATCTGCACAGCCCAAATACAGGGCTGATTGTATTTCACCCCTGGAAAATATGTAGCATTATCAATACATAAGTTCTGCAAAAAGCAATATGATCCTTAGAAACCTAGAAGGTGGAGAAGAAAAAAAGTGGCATATACACAGCATACTTTCCCCAAGGAAACAGTAAAGATCCAGTATCTCAGACATATATTAGGGGTTTCTAATATATCACTTAGCTATCAGTAAAAGCATAGGAAACAAAACAGAAGCAACAGTCTTTTTTAGATGATAGACTGTATTCAACCTTATTCTACTATTCACTCAGTTAACCATGCCAAGTTGACAAAGAAAGATCAAAGGAAACAACATACACAGAATCAGCAGTGGCACTAGGCTCTTGCTAAAAGCAGCCTGTGGACAACTCACCTGCAGGCCACAATGAAAATTTCCTCTGAAATGGGCAACTGAAACAACACCCCATGTGTCTACCATCCCATCCGGCCCCAAAGACAGCAGCTTATCCTTTAAGAAGCACCAAGACAAGACCAGTGGAGTTTTCTACCACATGAAGTGCCCTGTTGATTGTTGGAGAGCAAACTTTCAATGAGCACAATGCATCTTTTGATGGCTGCCCTGCATTGGGAAGGTGGGAGGTGTGGCTGGGCCTGTCTCCCAAGATGCAGTCACTGCCCAGTGCCAACTCTTCAGACCCAATGGCTTCTTTCTCCTCCATACTGCCTTTTCAGATCATATCATAAATGCCAGGCAACACATTCTTGACATTCTGTCCTACTGTGGGTGGTGCAGAAAGTTCCTCACATGTCCGAGTCCTTCACAAAATACAGGCATGCAAAGCCCACATCTCTGGGAGGCATAAAATTGCATATTAGGCAAACGAGGTAAACAATTTATGTAAACCCAGTCCCTGCAAACCAAATTTTGCCTCTGCTGCATAACTGAAAAGAGCAAGTGAAAAATCAAAATAAACTCACTACTGTATTTTGTTTTTCAGATGGAAAAGACTTCTAGGATGCCATGCAACACACCAAGATAGGGAAAGCTGCTTTATAGTATACAGCCAAATCACAGTCATATGATAAAGGAGAGTTCTCTACTTTTTGTATTCTGGCTCTCCACTGCAAGTGTGAACATTAACAATTCAGAGCCATCTCTACATTATTCATCTCACAATAACTAAGGGTATAACTATACAGTGAGAAAAATGCCACTCAACTTACATTTTCTCACTGTGAAGTTGCACTGGAGGGTTCTGTTCTCTTAAGTAGCCACACATATTGAGCAGTAAAAGCCATCTAACTACAGTTCAGTCACACAACCAAGTCTGACCCTTCACAACCCCATGGACCACAGCACACCAACAATACTGTCTGTCAGCATACCATCTCATCCTCTGCCATCCCCTTTTCCTTTCGGCTTCAATCTTTCCTAGCATCAGGGCCTTCTCCAGTGAGTCATCTCTTCTCATTTGGTAGTCAAAGTACTTCAGCTTCAGTATCTGTCCTTCCAAGGAACAGTCAGGGTTGATTACCTTTAAGATTGACTAATTTGATCACCAGAGGATTCTCAAGTCTCCTCTAGCACCACAGTTCAAAGGCATCTATTCTTCTGTGCTCAGCCTTCCCTATGGTCCAGCTTTCACAGCCATACATTACTACTGAGAAGACCATAACTTTACTATGCAGACTTTTGTCGGCAGGGTTATGTCTCTATTTTTTTTTATAACACTCCCTAGAGGTTTGCCATAGTGTGCTTCCTAAGCAGTAAGCATCTTTTAATTTCATGGCTGCAGTGATTGTCTGAAGTAATCTTGGATTCCAAGAAAGTAAAGTCTGTCACTGCTTTCATTTCTTCCCCTTCAATTTCCCAGGGAGTGATGGGGCGGATGCCACGCTCTTGTATACTCAATACATCATTCAGTATTGGTTCCAAGTGATCTCTCTCTCTCTCTCTCGATCTCTCTCTCTCACACACACACAAACACACACACACACATGCACACACACTTAAATTTATATACCTTTACCTAGAGAAACAAGTTGGTGGTTCAAAACTTTGAACTGAACTGAGAAGACACTACTTTTAAAAAATAGAAGGGCCTCTGGGTTCCTGTTGTGTCTTGTGGTCAAAGGCAGACAAAATTTGAATCAGCCCACCACAAACCCACAGTATAGGTCACCTCTCCCATATCCATGGAGTCAATATCCATGGTTTCAGTTACCCACAGGCCTAAAATATTCAATAAAAATAATATATACATAATATATAAGTATTTCTAAGGCTGGCCACTAGAAACCACTGTCTGCATTGTAAATATAGGTTTGCTGTTATCCATGGTTCCAAATATCTGCAGTAGGTTTCAGAATATCTCACCTGTGAATAAGGGAGGAACCTGTATTTTCTGCATGCATGTCATGTATGCATGTGTATGCACACACACACACGGAGGTAAGAAAGGGAAAAAGAAACTGCACGATCCACCTAGACATCCAGCCTCTAAAATTTGACTTGGGTGATGAGTCTACTGACGCTGAGTAGGAAGTTTTATTTTAAGAGTTCAAATAATGTGGGGATTACTGAAATAGTCAAGGCCTAGACCAAGCATGGCCAACCTTGGTGCTCCAGCTGTTCTTGGACTTCAATTACCAGAATCTCAAGTCAACACACCTGCTGATAAGGGCTTCTAGGAATTGAAGTCCAAGAACAGCTGGAGCACCAAGGTTGGCCACCCCTGGCCTAGACCAATGATGGCAAACCTATGGCTTGCATGCCAGAGGTGGCACTCGGAGCCCTCTCTGTGGGCCCCCATGCAGTCACCCCAGCACATAGTTTGCCCTACCCCTCTGCCTAGCAGCCCAATGGGAGTGCTTCCTCCCTCCCCCCAGCACATAGTTTGTCCTAACCCTCTGCCTAGCAGCCTAATGGGAGCGCTTCCTCCCTCCCCCCAGCACAGAGTTTGCCCCACCCCTCTGCCCAGCAGCCCAATGGGAACGTTTCCTTCCTCCCCTATTGCTGTGTTGGCACTTTGTGATAAATAAGTGGGTTTTGCATTGCAGTTTGGAAACTCAGTCTCTAAAAGGTTCACCATCACTGGCCTAGACAACCAGAATTCAGGGGGATACTGTACACCTCATGACAATCAGTCTTAATAAAAGGCAGAACCTTTTTTTCTACCACATTTATTAGAAATGTCTCATTTTCCTTCATTGACTTTGTGTACCTCTAAATGACCTAACTTTTCAATTATCAGGGTGCACACACTCAAGATCACCCCTGCTTATTCAAGAGAAATTTAGCCAGGAAACAGTCACAGACATAACAACTATAATTCTGTGCTGCTTAGTTGCAAATCACAGCTGCAGATAAAAATACCATTCAACATTTTAATGTACATTGAAATGACAAGCAAATCACATCATCATCATTAAGGTGTACATGGTATACCAGATGTTCAGACAGAAGTTTTGAATCTCCACTGCTCAGGTCCTTGTCCAAACCCATGAAGTATCATCTGATTAATATAACTGGTAGCTAGTACTGCTACTCTCTAAAACTGCTCTATCATGATCTTATCCATGTCAATTGCACTCAAATGTTTTTTCAATCCTGATGGGATCGTTTCCAGAGCTCTTATCACTACTGGTATTACTGTTGCACTTCTCTCCCAGAATTGTTATACAGTCAAACCTCACATAAAGAGCGCTTCACAGTTGTATTTTGTGAGGTTATATTTTATAATTTTTATTGTACTGTTGCTGTTTTGACTGTAAGCTGCCCTGAGTCGCCTCGGTGAGTGAGCGGCAATATAAAACTGAATTAATAAATAAATAAATAAATAAATAGTAACTCGCTTAAAGAGCAGAATTTTCTCTGAATGTTTGCTTCATTTAACAAATAAAACCAACCAAAAACTCACTTAACAAATAAATCGGGGTTCACAATCCCTCCCACAATTGGTTATTTATTGTACTTCAGTTCTCAAATACAGTACTGGTATTTCATGATATGGTATTTCAATCTCTTTTCTTCCATCCAATTGTAACCTGGGATTGCCACATCAACCAGCTTATCCAACTTTTTTTCAAACACAAATATGTGTGGAGTGTTGTTTCAGCTTCTTATATGTTTGATCTTAAAGTCCAACAAGATGTTAACTAGCTTATCCTCATTCTCAACAATCTTTTCATGTTTGTGTTCCCATCAGGACTTTGGACATGATATTTTATAATTCTTGTACGGATTCCAGTGTAACATTGCTGCAATTTGATTGTGGCATCCTTTGTAATAATAATAATAATAATAATAATAATAATAATAATAATAATAATAATAATAATAATAATAATAATAATAATAATAATAATAATAATAATAATAATAATAATAATAATAATAATAATAATAATATATTTAAGATCTTATTTCCCAGCATTGCTGGTGCATAGGGTGAACCAATGAGTCAAGGTTAAAAGGCTTTAGAATTTGCAGATGAGATGTTTGAAGTTCAGGAAGCAAATTAGCAGCTGCTGACAATTGTTTTAAATTGGTAGGCAAAGATTCTGGAACAATTCCAGATTCAGAAATAAGCATGAGGAGAGGGATGATCTGATCCAGTCTCCATATTCATTTAAATTCTTGCACTGATGTTAAATACTTTGGAAATGTTGTACTTTCTATATGTTTTAGGTTGCTAATTGATGGAACTTCATGTTCTAAAGAGTACTGTATTTATCCTTGTTGCTTATCCAGAAGTATGACATCCAGCTTATTAAAATAAATTATTTTACTTGTGATAACTTGCTTGTCCTAGTATAGTATTGCAGTTTTATTTTCTAAAACTGGAAGTGGCTGGAATTTGTAATTTGGAGGAACAGGTGAGTAAGGTTAAAGAATCAGTCAATTAGTGAAAAATGCTTTTGGTAATTTGGTTCTGGCTGCACATATAATTTGTTGATGCTAGCTTTAGGCATATGAATTGATTCTTTGTATTCACAACAAGTCCTAGGTGTATCATTCACACTGTTCATCATCATAATTTACTGATAGTATCAAGTCACATACTGTAACTTGTCATGGTATTGGATTACATAAACAAATCCTTCCTTTTCAGGCAAAAGATAGCGTCATTTAAGGCATAGATTTATTTGCTGGTTATTGACATTATCACCAGGAGGAAATTTATGATTATGATGAAATATTTATAAGAAAATGTCAGAATTGATTAGAAAAATGAAAATTCAGTCTTTAGTTAGGCAATACAGGTAACTTGATTAAGCCAAAGGCCAAAAAGTTGTACAAGCTTTTGAGTTTTTCTTCATCAGTTCTGTAGAACTCTTCTGTAAAATGCTACCACCAGTGGGTTTTTAAAAGATGATGGGAGAATTGCTTATACCATTGCTCTTGGACACGCAAGTTGCACAGTGTTAAAAGCACTTATGTATCTGATCAGTATTCACATCATTAATTTTCTGGAGTCCTGACAGCACAGAAGGTTTCAATCCTGTCTGCATTTACCTGGGAGTAACATCAGAATAGGCATGTGTAGGATTAGACTATATGAAGCAATGCTGTTTCTTCAGATGTTATTTTGATTTCCAATATAGCCTATCTTGCAAGTATTCCCAATGGTATGGAAATTCTTCAGTAAGTCAGTGAAGCAAACGTTTTGTCCTTGGAAGTGCTAAGATGGAGAGAGCTGCTCATCAGCTCAATGATGAAAGTCATATTTACCTGACTGTGAAGAAAAAAACTCTCTGATTCTCCATCTCCTCTCTCCAGAAATGTTGCTGGGCAAAGGGGGAAAAGGATACTCTCAAGCACCGGATCTCTTGAAAGATTGGAGTAATATTCCATTATAAGAAGGCGACTTTCAAGTTGGGATTCATGTACAGTACTGTGTTTCTGCTTTGTTGCCTAACGTGCAGCCATCCAAATTTAAATGAACCACAACTCCCACCCTCCCTTACCGCTGGCCAAAGCAGATGGAAATTGTTGTCTGGAAACATCTCTGCAGCCACAGTAAACTACAAATCAAAGGAAAATCACAGCAAAGGGCACCCACAGAGATGGGAATTGGGAAATAAGGTAGCTTTTACAGCGCACAACAACCCTCCCACCAAGGCTAACAAGAATTAACATCTGGACTCTACAGCTCCTAACACCCCAGGTGACTATGGATCAGGGCTGTGGCCAGGGGATTGGGAGTGGAGCAAAAACCCTCCTGAGCCCACCCACCTGTGGTGCCAATGTTATATACTGTACAGTATGTGAGTGTTAGATTGTTGCCCCTCCTGAACCCCACCCCCACCCCCCATCTAGAATCCTTGCTATGGCCCTGCTACGGATTCTAGGTTCTGTAAAGGCAAAGGTATCCCTTGCTCGAAAGCCAGTCGTGTCCGACTCTAGGGGTCAGTGCTCATCTCTGTTTAAAAGCAGAAGAGCCAGCGCTGTCTGCTTCTGCAGACGTTTCCACGGTCATGCAGTCCCCCCAAAAAGTAAATTTTCTGCTTGCTCTGGAAAGGAAACAGAAAGAGCAGGACAAGCAGACGATGCAGCCCAGCGCGAACTCTGGTGGCGATGTGGTTAAACTGCTGCACTGCAACCAAAAGTTTGAGAGTTCGATCCCGACTCAGCCTTCCATCTTTCCGAGGGCGGTAAAAAAATGAGTGCCCAGCATGTTGGGGGCGAAATGCTAATTACCTGGTGAGCCACCCAAAGAATGCACTACAGCGCTATGGGACGGTATAGAAGTGTAATTGCTATTGCCCTTCCCCAGTCTGCATTCTTGGGGTGGGGTCGGCTCCTTGACGCCCCCAAATTTCAGCGGGAGCCCCTCCCCTTCGCCTGGCGCTCCGCGAGTGCCTTAAGCCGTCTCCACGGTTTCCCCGCGGCCGGCGGGTCAAAGGGGGGCAGAGCCGGCGTCCCACAGACACGCTGCCTCTGAGGCGCGAAAGGGCCGCCGGGGAGATTCCCCACGGGAAGGCGAGGTGCCACCAGCACCGCCACAGAACACCCTGGACGGAGTGGGAAGACCCGCCGGTCCCTGAAACAGCCGCTCGAAAAATATATATACCTGTACTGTATTATTATTATTATTATTATTATTATTATTACTATTATTATTATTATTATTATTATTATTATTATTATTATTATTATTATTATTATTATTATTATTATTATTATTAGTGTCAGAAGCACACAAAGGTGTTTTCTGGAAAAGGCTTTTTGCTGGAGGAACTCCGCTCAGGGGACGCCCGAAGGAGGCTCCTTTCATGCCCCCCGAAATCTTTTCCCCACCCAAGGGGTCCCGATTGATCTCCTTGCAGTGGTGGGATGTCAACAATTTTACTATCCCACCGTGATGTCATCACAGTGTGGGCGGAGCTAACATCATTTTGTCATGTCATGGGCGGGGCCAAAGAAAAATACAAAATAATAAAAATAGAGAGCTTCAGCCTATAGGGAGCTCCAGGCTAGCAGCTTCTCTTCCTCCTCCCCGTTTGGGAGGACAGCAAGGAGGCCGTGCATATGTGCCAAGCACTAGGCGTGCATGCACACCAAGTGCTTGGCATGCACGCGCAGTGAAAAGGTAAGCCCCGAAGGTGGTTTCCCCCAAAAGCTGCTACAGGTTCTCTGGGGAAAGTTACTACCGGTTCTGGAGAAGTGGTGAGAACCTGTTACATCCCATCACTGTCTCCTTGCCATGTCTTGCTTTCGAACTGCTGGGCAGGCGGGAGCCGGGGCAGACGACGGGCGCTCACTCCGCCAGGCAGTACCCGGGTCTCGAGCTGCCGACCTTCCAGCTAACAAGGCAAGCTTCTTAACCACCGTCCCTTGGTCAAAAATAAAAAGGCGGGAATATACTGACCTCACTCGGTGGCTTCTTCCGAGAGACCCGCGGGGGCAGCCCACCCTGCGGCCGCCGCCCCCTCTCCCTTCTCCAGGCGCGGCTGAGGGAAATGCGAGAGAAGCCAAAGCAGGGGGAGCCGGAGGGGGGGGGGACTTCCTTTTTCTGAGCAACAGGAGGCGGCCAGCAAGCAACCCCAACAGCAGGAGCCGGACGAGGGCCGGGTTGAGCTTCCCTCCCTCCCTCCCTCGCTCTGTGTGGGGTGAGTTAAAGGAATGCCTTCCGAGGTTGGCTTACCGGGCGCCACCTCTTCCCAGCAGTGAGGCCAGGAGGTTCCCCAGGAGCCCAGCCGTCCACAGCACCGGGGAGAGGGAGAGAGAAAGCAGGCGGAGAGGGGAAAGGGCGCGGGATCAGACTGGCCTGGACTCGGTGGGGTTGTTGGAGGGGGCGGCGGCGGCTTATTTTGTTTTCCCGCCCTCGCTTTCTCAGCCTTCCGCCCCCAAAACAATGAAGGGGGTGGGGGAAATGTGTGTATGTGTTGCATTTGGCGCATTTTCCCGGAGACCGATTGCAGTGCCAAGAGGTCGCAAAGTTGTTTACAGCCGGATCGCCGTCGGGCTGGACCGAGGCGCTGCCCGGTTGGCTTGGCTGGAACTTGCTCTTCTGGTCCAGCCACCTGCTGAAGCCCGTCCGTTTCCCAGCGGATCTCTTTGTGCCCTTGAGACCCAGAATTTTAACCGCTGGTTAAACATCAACTGAAGCGGTAGAGCTGGCTTTGCTGTCAGCCAGTGGTGTGGAAATGAAGTTTTTTTTAAAAAAAATGCAAGGATATAAGGCCATTTCAGAAAGGCATATATGCTAATGTGTGAGATACTGTACTTGGGAGGCAAGCGATGAGAAACCTGGGGAGCATAGTGAAAAGTAGAGACATCACATTGAAAACAAAAATTCGCATAGTCAAGGCAATGGTATTCCCTGTGGCAATGTATGGTTGCGAGAGCTGGACCATTAGGAAAGCTGAACGCAGAAAAATAGACGCCTTTGAGATGTGGTGTTGGAGGAGAGTTTTGAGAGTCCCATGGACAGCGAGGAGAACAAATAGGTCGATCTTGGAAGAAATCAACCCTGACTGCTCCTTAGAAGGTCAAATAGTAAAGAGGAAGCTAAAGTACTTTGAACATCAAATGAGAAGAGAGGATTCACTTGAGAAAGCTTTGATGCTTGGAAGGGTCGAGGGCAAAAGAAGAAGGGGACGGCCCAAGATGAGATGGATAGATGGTATCGTGGAGACAATGGGCACAGAGCTGAGCGAGTTGAGGGGGATGGTGGAGGACAGGAGTGCCTGGCGGACAGTGGTCCATGGGGTCGCAGAGGGTCGGAATCGACTGTGCGACTGAACAACAAAACAGATACTGTTGTTGTTTGTTCAGTTGCACAGTCGATTCCAACCCTTTGTGACCCTGTGGACCATTGCCCACCTGGCACCTCTGTCCTTTGCCATCCTCCTCAACCTACCCAGCTCTGTGCCCATTGTGTCTATAATCTGTTATACTAATCCCATACATTGTGTATCTACTGTGTGCACAAACAGTGAACACCATCATGTCTTACTCTGCCCTCTGTATCTGTTTCACCTTTTGCTGGTCTGAACTTCAAAGACAACAGTATTCTAAGTTGTGACCCTAAAAAAAGCTTGACCAAAACAAATCAGGCATTTCTTACATTTCTTGCACTAATTCATATACAGTACTGTACGTAGTGTCATTTTCCAATGCCATCTTGAAATGCCTTCCTTTCCCTTTTGTTTTTACATTGGCAGTAAAGCATTCTGTGCTTGGAGAGAGTGAATGGCTTAACATTGAGCTGGAGTGGATTTAGGTTCTTTCTTCTAATTTATGTAGTATTACTGCAGTAACATGTAGCAACCTAGTTTAATTACAAAATCAATGATATGGTCGGTTACTATCACAGGTATATACATCACCATGTACTATTATTAAGAATTACACTGCATCTCTCTCTCTCTCTCTCTCTCTCGGATATATATATATATCCAAGTCCAATTCTGCCTATAATATCAGGATCCTAAGTTAGCAAAGCTCACCCTTTTAGCTAGGTTCTTGCATTGATTATGTGGGGCATATTTTCCACAAATGTAGCAAAAATTATCCAGTTTATTAACACAGCTGTGCCTACTCATCTTTAGCTGAAAACAGACTCACTATGCCCTAGCTGTACTATCCAGTAAGATGGTTTCGCACTACTGACAAGCCCTTGGCCCATCTCGCCTTATATACCTATTTCTGACGTCAGCTCACTGACTTGCCCAGACATGCCCAGCCCCTGCCAGAACATGCATGCCACCAGGGGATATGATTCAGCTGAAGTGGCAGCAGGCATAGTGGTAGCTGCAATTGTTATAATGTTCCCATGTAAAAATATGTTACCCAACTACCGACCAACCATTTGAACAGCTATAGTATGCCTAAAAATCTGTACATGATAGGCAAATTCTGAGTTCAGATTTTATTTGGAATCGGCACACTTGATATGTAAATCACATGTGTTATTCCCAATAGCAAAATCGTTATTGTGCAGTGTTATGCAAGTAAGACGCAAGCATCTAAACCAACTGTGACTAATTATACCAATAATTATCTAAACAAACCTCTACAATCATAATGTAATGCTTATAACCAACACTTGTAGCAGTAAGTTAAATTGAAAATACTTTTGATTTTAGATTAATTTATTGCATACAAAATTTAGTTTAATGTCTACTCATTTTGTGTATACTGTATATTAATAATACTCAATATATATAAATAAGATAATGATGTGACTCGTATCTGTGAATGGATTTTGGTTTAAAATGATGACTGATTAGAATATAATGTTTCTCAGTGGTTGTGGGTGGATCCCTGAGAGGGAAATTCATTTGCAGGAAATTGAACAGAGATGAGATCAGGGCATGGAGGCAGCATCCATCTCCTAATTTTTTTCCAAGGGATTCCTTTGCTGCCTCTGATTCTGAAAGCTGCATATGGCCAGAGTGATTTATGATAGCCAACATCCATGAATTTGTCTAACCTCATTCTGTTAAAAAAACTATTAACACTATGAAACTGAAAATCATAAAATCAATAGGACGTTTAGATGAGAAAACTGCTATTGTGTGGAATTTTCATACACATCCAGATATTGGGCAAAATATATGATTCAAAACATGCTTAATCTCCCATGGAGATAAAAAGAAGTATGAATAAGCTGTAAATATATTATCAGTGGAAACAGAAGAGGCCCAGTTGTTAAATTTATGGCTTACCTGGCATTCCAACCTTTGGCAGACATATTTGTAAGAGGAATGTAAAGAATGCAACACTGAATTCATCAGGTCCATTGTGCACTTTATGGCAACCTGGCACGTTTAACTGTGGGGCTGACTGAGCAGGGAAGAAAGGGGAGAGGAACAGAAAAGCTATTCCTTGATTGCCCAAAGGTGGAAAAGATTTCTTGATAGGCTTTAGATGACTGCCTTTAGTAAAGGTAAAGGTCACCCTTGCTCGAAAGCCAGTCATATCCAACTCTAGGGTTCAGTGCTCATCTCCATTTATAACTGAAGAGCCAGCACTGTCTGCATTTGCAGATGTTTCCATGGACATGTGGCAGGCATGCCTCGACACCGAAGTGCACTTAACGCTGCTTACATTCCCACCAAAGTATAGATACTATTTATCTACTTGCAATTTCTTGCTTTCGAACTGCTAGGTTGACAGAAGCTGGGACAGAGATGGATGCTCATTCCATCATGCAGTACTTGGGTTTTGAACTGCTGACCTTCTGCCTCCCAGTCAGACTCTTAACCACTTGAGCCATGACAACCAATAAAAAGGCCTTACATTTTAAGCTGACATCATCCAGGCAAGAACAGAACAAGAGGTCTACACCATAGGATACATTACTTAGGAACATGAAAAATATATGGATTTTTTTTTCACACACAGAGTCAAAACAATCTTCCATGTAAGTCAGCATTGTCAACTCTGGCAGCGGTTCTTCATGATTTAAGGCTGGATTCTTTCCTATTTCTACTTGAACATAAGGTTAACCAGGCTTGTTTGTTTAGCTTTCAAAATCAAACAAGACCAGGTCTGTTCAGGGCAATGAAACCCAGTTTGTTTTTAAGCTGACCAGGACAATGCTTCCCTATACCTCTTCAGGCTCACACTCTCTCTTTGATCCAGGAATTGCCTGTGCTGAGAAGTATTCTTTTAATTCAGCATATAGTTACTTATTTAAATGTTGTCTTGCTCCCAACACACAGGCTGAGAGTTTGAATCTCTACTGTGTCTCATGAGAGAAGATCCAGCCTATGTAGCCTTGGAGTAAACCACATAGTCACAATTAACAGAAACAGAGAATGGTAAATTAGATCCTCACTGCCTAGAAAAATCCTGGGTTATAAATCAGGAAATGGTTTGATGGCATGCAATCACCATTATTGAATAACACGTCAGAATGTCCAGGCAACTTCATACACATTATCTCAGTAATCAGCACAAATGTAACATGCTGTAACCTCAGCTAGCCTCAGTAATGCTTGAAAGGAGAAGGTCACAGTCCCCTTATACACTCTTCAAAGTACTGTACTCTGGTTTACTCTTCCTCAGGAGTATGTCTGCCTACCACTGTAATCACCACACATGCTTCCAAAGCAAGCTGCCTCTTGGTTGTTTAACATAGCTTATAGGAAATCTTTGAATCTTACCTTGATTTTTTCCATTCCTCCTTGAAATATAAAAGGAAATTCTGGTCTTGACTAAAAATGTTCAAGTCATGGTAAATTAGACTTTTATCCCACCACCACCACCACCACCCAGCTTCAGCACCCATGTCAGACTCCCTAAACAGAGCTTCCTGACACCACCCATTATTAAATATACAGATGTTTTCTCTAGCCCCAATGCATATAACATCCCCATGCTTTCTTATTCTGAGGATCTAAACACAGCAACCATCTCTCCCAAGGGAATCCTTCCTATATATGCGAAATTGCACATTCTTTCCACTCCCAAATAGAACTAGACCACACCAGACAACTTCAGCATGAGAAGAAAATCCAAGCTGCAGCCTTGCCTTTGGTGGGAGAATGAAGGCTAACTCTCTCCCATCCAGGAGAAGGGCTGGTTCCATTCCCTCCAATTCCTGTCTCTTCCTCCTGGCCTTCATTTACTGGGTGACAAGAACAGGTCAATCTGGGCTTCCAGCATCCTTCAGGAAATCTCCACCTTGCTCTAAAAGCAAAAGGGTACCTTGTGGATGGGGAATCATTCCTCACGGGTTGGCTTCTCATGGCTGAAGTAGCTGCTGCCAAGTATAAAATCAGTTTGTCCCACCTTCACTTGTGTTCTGCTTTGGACATGCTGTTTCACTCTTTGGGTTATTTTGTTTTGCCTTGCTAGAAATATCCCTATCTGGCATCTTCTACAGTGCTAAGTAGGCTTAAATCCATAAATAATGCAGAAGAATCAATGGCCTTTTGAGCCGGGTAGAGTGCAGGCATCAAACGACATAGCCGAATGTTACAGGACTTTGGGAGGGCTACAATGAAACATGAACATACACGGGAGTTGCCCTTTAGCATGAAATGTAGCACCTCGAACAAAAAAAATTCAGAGGAAAATGCAACCAGTGTTCTTATCTCATTCTAGAACTAGGAAACGAATCCAAAAGGTGGCTTCACATTGTTAGTTCTACATCTGGCCTAGACACAGGAAAAGTTGAAGTTCATTGAATATCATAATATGCCTTTACCACAGCTTGGAAGTGATGTGTTAAAATTAACATCTCTTCTCATCAAACAGGAGAAAAACCCCAATGTATAATGAAAAGTAACATGAGAACAAAACAGGAATTTCTGAACAACTTACTGTTAAAGAATAACAGTAAATCAACCAGCAAGAATTAAATGAGTAACAAGCAGCATAGAACCAATTTGCAGAGGATTAAAAAGCCTGGGAGAATTGAAAGGTCACAACCAAATAAGGCAGCAGGAACAGGATTTAGAGGGAGTAGAAGAGTGGACTTTGTTAAGATTCTGCAAGACTGCAATTTAGTTCACAATTAAATTTCTCAGCACTGAGCATCCAAACAGCATTGCAAATGTGAGAAAACAAAGTGCATGGGAAGGGTCTTTATACTGATTACTGAATCACTTGCATTGAATTGAAAGTAGGATCCAAACTTGCATTCTCCATTTCTATCTGTATTCCTTTTCAGTGGGGCACCCATGATGGAACAGATGTTTAGACAGCTCTGTGAGTTAAGTATTGATGTTGAGGCAGAGGTTGGAAGTTTGATTCCCCACTATGTCTCCCAGGAGAAAAGATCCAATCTACATAGCTTTGAGTAAACTGCACAACTCCAAGGTGCTCCCATAAGAAGGGACTGAGTACTTAATACCTAGAAAACTCTAGAAAGAATTGCCATAAGTCAAAATCAACTTGTTAGGACATTGATGTCATCATCATTATCATCAGTACTAGACTGTTTCAGCAACAATAAGAGAACAATAAAAGTTGTGCTTTTAAGATTAGTAAAGGCCTTGGCTACACAGGCTAATGAAGGCTAAATAAAGTCATTTAAATTCAGGTATGTTATGCAGTACAATCTTTGCATTCACATAGGATAATCACTTGAAATGATCCTGTTCAGTCTGCCTCCTGGAGGAAAGTAAAGATTTCAAATATTTATCTCTGCGAAATACAGTACACCAGAACTGTCCTAATGGGCTTTTTCCTCTCAACAAAAATTGCTTTCTTTTGTTCCACGAAAGAACATAGGAAAGAAGATTATTATTTCTCAGTTAGCCCATATACACAGGTGATTAAGCTATCTGTTTAAGCCTCCAATGGCTATGGGAAAATTGAAACTTGCTGGGAAAATTAAAGCAAAAAGGTTGCTTTGGTTTAATCCTAGAGATTGTACATGGTCGAAATGAACCAATATTGGAACAATCCTACCTCCACTATAGAAGTTGCCTCTGACAGAGACCCAGGAAGGTGTAGTAAGGAGCAATTTGGGGATGGGCTGGTTTGCTCTAGAAAGTACATCTGATCACCAGCAAAAAAAGAGCAAAGCAGTGAGCCAAACAATGAGACAAACGTCTGTGTAGTCAGTCTCAAAATTACTTCATTGTCAAGTGTGGTGGATTATAATCCACTTTTTGTGTCTGGCATGGATTGTAAACTGTGAAAACTCATACTGAAATAAACTATTGGGCTTTAAAGATGTCTATTTTTTTATGTTGCTGCTGGTGCTGCTGCATTCATAACCTGTGTTTCTCTATCAATTCACCTGCCTCTCCCCACTCAAGAAAGTCCATTAAATGGGTGGAAAATGTATAACTGCCTTTGACTAAAACACAAGAAACTATCCATCTGCAAGCATTCTAAGGATATTTAAGTGAATTTGATCTGTTTTGGCAAAAAACAAAAACAGAGTTTCCACAGCAGGAGGACTCAAATGGATAGAGTTCCCACTTCCTTTCCTCAGAACATGCTTTCCCCTCTGTAGCTTCTTTCTTCAGGAAATACTAACATCCATGTGTCATGAAGTTTTGTACACCGCCCTAAGTTGGTCGCACCAAGTAGGGCGGTATAGAAATCCAAAAAATAAAATAAATAAATAAGTCAACACTGACTTATGATGACAGGTTTCCAGGGTTTTCTATGTAGGAGGTACTCAGAAAGGGTTTACTAATCCCTTCCTCTGGGGACCGAGCAGCTTGACCAAGGACACATAGGCAGGCTTTTCTGGGACTGCACATTGGGGAACTGAACTCTATAGTTAACAGACTAAGATATCCAGCCAGTTTCTGTTATATTGCATATATACAACTGTTAGAGCTTAAAATGTAATTCAAAAAAGTAACTTTTCTATGTTCTGCCAGAGGGAAATAGAAATAGTTAACTGTGCAATGATATGAAACCTTACCCAGAAGCACATTCCACTTGACTTATTGCAGCTTGCTCCTAATGAGCTTAAGTACCATTGCTGCAGAATCAAAAAATGTGTCAAAAGCATAACATATGTCAAAAGATGATATTTTAAAACATTTTTGTTCAATACTTACCCACTGCTGTATCTCACATAAAAACATTTCCTGAGCAGATGGACAGAACATCTTGCAGTAAGTTCATCTCGCCATGCAATTAGCTTAGTTCTTACTAAGGAGGAATCTTTGCTGTTTGTAACTGAAGAAGGCGGCTCTAGAGGTATTGAGTTTTACTTACTAAACTATTCCTTGGAATAAAATAAAATAAGGAAGTCTAGGAGCCTTTTTGCCATCCTGGTGGCTACAGGCCAATTTGGAAGCAAGTTAAAATAGGTTCTGTTCATTGGTAAAATAGGTGTTGGTTGTTAAAGGGTAAATTTCCAATCTTAATGGGAACAAAATCTTTTTCCAGTTACCGGTATTTATGTTCAGATGAAAGAAGATCTGCTTTTCTGAAAAACTTCACAGGAATTCTACTAAACGACAGAACAACAAGAAATTTCATCAATATAATAAGCCTTACACAACACAAAATATATTTTGCGTGAGGTAAGGGAAATTCTGAGGTTGCAATATCAAAGAAGAGGTAGAAATATCAGAAAAACTTAATCTTTACTTTTGTTATCTGCAAAACCAAAACACTAATACACTTTCAATTTTAGTTCTCAGTGCTTGGAAGCCTAAAGGACATTTTGATGAGAACATTAATAAGAGTCAGAACATCTTGCTTTTGAACATTAAAAGGCAACTTTAAAAAAAAACCCTCCAAGTCTCTGGCATCTTAAGATGTTCACAAACTTCAAACTGGCAAACTGACAGTTCTTAAGAAAGGACTCTTTAAAAACATTAGTACAGTATGTGTGTTATTTCCTTTTTCCTGCAAAGGAGGAAGTTTGTGGGGCAGACATTAGAACATGAGTTTCCTTTAGGACAGAGATTGCTGGAGATTTATGGTAAAGGAGTTGATCTCCTTGCACTGGGACAAAGAGGAAACTTTTTTATCTTTAAAAATTGAGAAAGAATCACACCCACAATGCAAGTATTTTCAGTACCAAGAAAACGGTGGTCTCTGTCCCTGAATTCATCATTATTTAGCAGCTCTGCAGGCCATGGACTGTAGAGAGAGCAGGAACAAGCCAGAGGAAAGCTAATAATGGTTACAGTTGCAAACAGCTTATGTGTAGCACAAGAATAATGTAGAAGTGGCCATGTGGATGTTCTGAAAGGGAAATAATATAACAATCCTTCCCTGGGGAAACAAACTATATTTAGGATCTTCAAGTTGAAACAAAGAAACATCATAACTGTTCCCTCAAATGTATGCCAATCCTATGAATAAGTGACCTCCAGACTGCCCTGTCCTCAATAGTCCTGCTTAACTTTTATAAGCTGAAGGCTGTGGCTTCCTTTATGCAGTCAATCTATCTCATGATTTCCCTCCTCTTTTCCTGTTACCCTCAGTTTTTGCTAGCATCATTTTCCCCCCAGTGAGTCCTGTCTTCTCAACATTTACCCAGAGAAAGAGAGCCTCAGTCTTGTCATTTTTTTACTCTTTGATAGAGAGACCACTTGTTTGTCTTTTTGGTAGCCCATGGTATTCAAATGAGTGTGCACATGCGCACGCACGCATGCACGCACACTGGGAGAGAGATATTCTGGACATCTCCTTCCAGTTTCATTTAAAATAACATTTGGAGGCAAAAACAATTGTACAGGGGGTGAGCTGTACCTCATTTGAAAAGAAAAATTGCAGCTCTTTGAGTTCACCAGGAATGAAAACTCCCCATTGCTGTCAATGTGCTATTAACAAGGGGATGTTTGTAATAGTTTAAGATCGGGGGCTGCATAAACTGCTATAGGAGTCACATGAGGCCTTTAAACAGTCTCTCATCTACTGGCAGGAGAAGCTGCTTTTGCAATCATTACGGCATACAGTCAGTAAAAAAGCCAGCTTCTTTGGTGAATGAATAATTGCAAGAAAAAGTTCAAAAAAACCCAACAACCAATATTGTATCCTTTAATTTTGTCAATAGATGGCAGTAGATATCTATGTCAAATATTCTTGGTCCCAGCAAAACACCCCTGAAACAGTAGATGCTTCACAGGTGCCACAGTAGCCTGATGGATTGTAAAAATCTTAGCATTTCAGGGCCAACAGGAGTCGTTTTGCTACCTACAACAAAGCACAAGATGGGATCTCTTTCATTCCATGTACAGAAGCTGAACTGGACAGGTAAGAGTAGTTTGTTTCACCAAAGCAACAGGTTTTTCTGGAATGGGGGTAAGGTCAAAGGGGTGGTGAAGAAAGGCAATCTGTTACTGCATCCTCCCTTACCTCCAGCATCTGCTACCCAGGACAGTTGCCTCACTCTGATTAATGGCAGGACAAGAGAGAGAGAGAGAGCTCATAGGCATGCCCTCATAAAAATCTTTTGAATTCAACATATTGCATACATGAAATTGCCTAAAGAATGCTGTGTTGATTAAGATAGCCACTTGTCTATAGTTAGAATCTGATATTTCTGGGAATGGAGTGGGAAACACCCCTGCATGATGTTTATTTTTAGGCCAGGAAAAATTCCAAAGAGAAGTTGAACTCAATTAGTCACTCTCATAGCAAATTACAACTCTAGTTGTATGAAGGGAGAAGTTAGGCTCACCTTCCTGGTCTGCCTGTGGACCACTCAAATGTCTCATCTCTCCCCTCCCCTGCAGACTTGATTATTTTTAAAAGGAACAGAAGCAAATCTTACTCATTATTACTACAGGATTTACCAAAAGGTGATGTAACCACAGTTCTGTGTGAAGGTATTTGTGTGTGTGTGTGTTCTGCTGTGCAGTGGCAACATCCCAGAGAGTTAGGAGCAAAGAAGAAGGTTGTAGAAGAGGACAGTGGGTGGATACTCCTGCCATCAGGAAACAAGATTTACTTCAAAACTAGGAAGGATAGCTCTGGGCCACCAGCCCTTGGACTCCTGTTGGTAAGCTTGCATGGAGCACAAACCTTGGCAGTAGCAGCACAAAGCCTGAGGTGAACAATGGTCTAGAGCAGTGTTTCCCAAATGCTGGTTTTTGGACTTCAATTCCCAGAAGCCTAAGTCATTTCCCCAAAGCACTGATCAGCCAATGTAGTGACTTAGGCTTCTGGGAATTGAAGTCCTCCTGTGGGCTGTGTACCCCTTGTTGGGAACCACTGGTCTAGAGCCAGTTATAAGTGTTCCAAAAAGATCCAGCAGCTACCACTGAAGCAGTAGCAGTGACTTGGAGCCTGGAAAGCTCACCGTGTGTCATGCATGCTATAGATCAGGCTGTTTGGACTGAGAGGTGTTTCACTCCAAGCAGCCTGAGCTACAAAATACACACGACACATGGGAATGGCTGCAACTATTGGGTGGCTCCTGCTCCACTGCTGCAAAATGTTCACACACACACCCAATTTGGGGTTGCTCTATTATCTGGTTAGCTTGATTTTATGAGATTCTAGACCCATTGTGACATGCAGTGTGGTGCAGTAGATAGTGTGGCAGAGTAGGACTCAGCAAACCTAGGTTCAATTCCCTCCTTGGCCATGGAAACTCATGGGAGGGGTGGAACTTCCCTTTAAATATCTCACTTATCTTGAAAGCCTTATTAAGATTGATATAACATGATTTGGGCTGTGATGGCTTAGTGGTTAAGACACTGAGCTTGATGACTGGAAGGATGGCAGTTTAACAGTTCAAGACCTGAGTGCCACATGATGGAGTGACTTCCTGTCTCTATCCCAGCTTCTGCCAACCTACCAGTTCAAAAGCAAGAAATTGCAAGTAGATAAATAGGACTGCTTTGACAGGAAAGGTAACAGTGTTCTGTGCACTTCAGTGCCTGGTAATGCCTACCATATAATCACAGAAACGTGTGCAGATGCAGACAGTGCTGGCTTTTTGGCTGTAAATGTAGATGAGCAACACATCCTAGCCTAGAGTCAACTGGTTTTCAAGCAAAGGAGACCTTTGCCATTACCTATAACATGAACTTGATGGCACATAAACGTACAGTCTTATTTGCATGGATTCCTTTCAAGTCCATTTCTATAATCAGCTGGTCCCAAAGCAATTCCAGCCTCCTTCTAACCCTGGCCTTGGTTGATATTACAAGAAGCCACCTCTGGATTATCACGAGGGTACCTACTCTAGTCTCAAATTATGGCCCTGAACCTCAAGGAACAGGATGCAGTTCATTTGGTCATTGTAGTCCCAGGTACTACCTTGGTAAATGTTACAACAGTGCAGCAACATACCAGAATTATTACCTTCATATTAAAAGTGACAGGCTGAGGGAACAAGTCCTAACACCAAGAAACAGAATTTACCTACAAGTTAGTTATCAGGAATTGGCTTTCCAGTAAAACAATGTGAGGAACATGAGGAGGGGGAGGGGGAAAAGCTTTTGATAAAACCAGGCCAACAAAAATAGAAGGGAAATTAAAGTTTTGCCAAAACTGGATTGTGACTACATGCCTGTGTTTTCTTTAACAGAATCTCTGCAAAATAACCAGGTAAACAGCCATGGAGGCTGGGGTGGGAGGGAGGTGGGAATAGTTTCACAGCAAGCCTCTGGCTTAAAAGGAGTATAGTTCATAAGGGCTTTCCACACAGGCTGCACTTCTCAGATCTGTAGAGGTGTCATTTTGTTGCATCCTCTTCACAACAAAAATCCTATCTGAAAGGGGGAAAAAAGAGTTTTAGTCTCTATTCTTCATTGCTGGAAATGAAGTGTCATTTCTGAATTTTAAATCAATGGGTTTGTATAACATCTGAGAGCATAACTCACATTCCACAGTCTGCTGCCACTTTTTGAGATTTTTCCATTCACACACAGACCCAGAACCCTTTAGCTATTACTTACTGTACAGTTGGACTTCAGATGTGCTTTATAAGACCTTGGTTCTGTTCCTATAGTCCAGGGATCCTCAACCTGTGACCTGTGGGCTGGATGTGGCCTACGACACCATTTCATGTGGCCCCCCACTGCCTACAGCATACCAGGAAGTGTCACGTGGTAGAGGAAGAGCAAATGGTCATCTGGCCCCTGAAGCTATCTGAGGGAGTGTGACCTGGCCCCTGGCTTATAAAGGTTGAGAACTCCTGCTTTAGTCACTGCAAAATTTCACTATCAGCTGGCAATGTATCACATAATGCTGTTTAAATACAAAAATGCAATAGCAATAGCAATTACTTATATACTGCCCCATTGTGCTTAGAACCTTCTCTCAGTGGTTCATGGGTAATTAGCATAACTCTGTACTTATATTATTGATAGTTTACTGACATACCGCCTGCAGGGTTCTTCATATGCAAGATGATCTTCATATGCAAGAACAGATGATAATGGCACCATCTAGATGTTTGGGACTACAGTTCTTGCAATCCCTACCCACTAGTTGTGAAGATGGAGTTAAATGGGAGTTGTAGTTCAAAATATCTGGACAGCACCTGGTTAGCCTTTATCTTGTGCAACATTACTGATTTCCCTGAATTGGTCCAGGAATGAACAATGCTCCACCAATGTACCACTTTTCCATTCTGAGAACATAGATTTGTGAATTAACATATTTCTTCCTTTCTCTGCAATGTAACAAGGTCCCAGCTGAGGCTTGCAAATGCTGATCATTTTATTCATGTGCACTGAATCTTTTTGCACTTGGCAGTCAACTCTGCCAGAAATACCAGTGAGCAATCAGTCCGATTATGTGCTCATTTGGACCTCATTCCAGCCAGATAAACAGGCTAAAAAGAGAAACCCAAATATGACAAATTGCAATTCCCTTGCTCTTTCTATCACTTTTTGCTGTGCACTTGATGCAAATTGGCTAACAGAATACAGAAGCTTGAGTGCCAAGAAAGGACATGTGTGTAAGTGAGACAAGTATATGTGCTCTGTATATCATGGGGTGAGGGCCATATGTCCAACCAGACCGTAGCATGCAATTTTCTTTGCAGTCATTCTCACCACCAAAGAGACAATCTGGATCTACAACAAAGTAATAATAATAATTTTGTGTCAGAGATTACTCTGGGTTGAAAGGATTTTTGCTGGATAAACTCTGCTCAGGTGATGCACAAATCAGGATCCTTTCATGTCCCCAAGTGCAGCCTTCTGGTATCGAAACCGGACCTTCCCATCTCCAAGCTCAACTTGGAGCAGTGTTTCTCTTTGGTACTGTAAATGGATATAAATTACAAACAGGCTGAAAAGTATTTCTTGGCATATGCATACCCACAATCATTCGATCCAATGGTTACACATACAGTAATACCTTGGATAACGTTTACCTCAGATAACGCTAAAATCGCATAACGTTAAGTAATCTGGGGAGGAGAATTGGATCGAATAACGTTAAGGTCCTATGGGATGGATTGGATAACAACCTCTAAAGCCTGTGCGGTTACAATGTATCTCTAAGGCGCTTTAATGTTATCCGATCCATCCCATAGGATTTTAACATGCATCGGATAACACTAAAAATCGGATAACACCGAGACTTGTGGAACCAAGTCTTAGCGTTATCCGAGGTATTACTGTATTTTCAAACCGAGGTATTACTGTATTTTCAAGTACAATCCGAGGTATTACTGTAATCCGAGGTATTACTGTATTTTCAAGTACAACCCCATCGGTTGTACTTCTTGAGATGGTTAGCTGTCTGGATGATTTTAATAGCCTCTAGTGCAGTGTTTCCAGACCTTTGGTTTTGGGATCAGCCAATGTACTGACTTAGGGTTCTGGGAATTGAAATCTCCCTGTGGAGCATGAGCCCCACATTGGGAACCATTTGGCTAGAGCCTACACCAATTTATTTGGACAGACCCACAGAATTTAGTAGTTTTTTTTTTTTTTAGTAAGCATGGATAGACTCAGGCTATGCTGTATTCCTTGACAATAAAGTTGGTCTGAGAATTTATTGTTCCAGACTCTGGATGTTGCAAATTACTTATAACAAGGTAAGCAAGACTATCACAGCTTCTGGTAAATATGAGCTCATGTGTTGCATATACCAGCTGCAGAAGAACACAGTTGTTATTGGCTGACTGTCTTTATTTTATGCACAAGATATTTGCCCAGCAACAAAATCCTGCTGAGGCTCAGCTTCCAAACAAATGATAATTTCATGATCATTTTAATATTGGCAGCCTGCAAACCACTTTCTTTTTTATCTTCTTTTACTACACAGATTAGCTATAGCAATCTCATTTGTACAAGTACAGGGTCCAGCTGCAGGTGAGGAGTGTGAAAGAAGGTTCCAAATTTAAAAAATGAGATTCACCCTGGGATATTTTTCCCAGCATGGTCTGCTGGCACAGCTACTGGTCTTCTCCCACAAGTGCTATTTATTTGCCCAGTTATAGGTCCAGGAGTATTTCCTGCTAACCATTTGAAATGACAGAAAAATTCTACATGCATATTGTAAGGGTTAACCCTTCTCTGCCTGGAAGGGTTACACCCTCTGCCCCCAAACATATCACATATTATCCTACTTTGCCAGCAGTCTGTACCCAAAACTCTGGGCCCACACTCCCTTTCAGTACGGCCCTGGCACTCTCTGCCTGGCTTTGGGGCTAATGGGTATGCAAAGAGTTAACATCTGGCAACCAGACCAGTTAGAACATATTCACAACCTTTTGCACCATGGGCCAGACAACACCTCTCAGACAGATGTGTGGCCCAGAGGCATGGTTCCCCCTGCTGCTTCCAGTACTTCTGGTGGTGGCGGCGGCGGCGGTGGGAGCAAGGGCAGCACATTTTTGCCTGTTTTCTGCCAATTTTCTGCTCATTTTGGCTGCTTCTGCTACTTCTGACGGTGGCACCAGGGCACTCACCACAGGCCAGATTAATTGGTGCCAAAGGCTGGATTAGGCCCACGGGCCATAGGTTGTGAATCCCTGAACTACATATTTCCCAGCTCAGCTCTGTTCTCAAATCACCAGACACAATAATTCTGGATTTCAAACATAGATGTTGCCCTTGCTCAAAAGCCAGTTGTATCCGACTCCAGGGTTCAATGCTCATCTCTGTAGTTAGTAAATTTCAAAGATTATAGCAGAGGAAGGTGATTTATTTATTTATTTATATTTGTTTAATGCCCTCCTCCCCGAAGGGACCCTGGGCGATTTCCAACAATTTTAAAAACACTTAAAAATTAAAAACTTTAAAAAGCTTAAAAACTTAATTAAAAACTAGGTATTATAACTTGGACATACTGGGGGTCAAACCATCCAACTGGCTGGGGAAATTGAACCATCCGCTCCCCAGACGAGACCTGCCAGCCAGGTTTTCACTCCTTTTCTAAAGGATTTGCAATTTAGCCATTTCACACAGGAAAATAAAAATCATTTCTAGCTTTCAGGCTATGGACTGACTATATCTATTTAATGAACTACATTGTGACTATATTCTACTCACAACTCCCTCTGGTTCAAAGCGATCCTATGCCTCCCGCAGCATGTCCAAGCACTCTCCAAGCATGGTGAAAAAGACTGCCCTTCTTTCCTATCGAACACATTTTCCCACCTTTGGCCTTCCCTCTGAAGAATTCTAGCCAATTACTACATAGGATTAAATGTCCGTTAAAACTAAGTTTCCTTCTCACAGAACACAGCATTCTTATGACTACTCTTTATCTACTGTTGAAGGCCACATACCTACCCTCTGCAGTGAACAACATTCAGAAATCTACTTTACTGTATTAAAAAGCAAATTGAATATAATAATAAGAACCCCCCTTTTATTTCATTACACATATGTATTTTTAAAATGTAGTACACAAAATGGTTCCATATGTGTATTGCATCTGGGAAATCTCCTCTCCATAGACCTATTTCCTCTCTGGACCCTCTCTGCACCCCTCACCCCTGTTGGACTTTTCCTTTTTTGACTTATCCTCATGACAGGCGGCCTCCATTGCAGGGGGCAGAAAATCTACAATCACCACCTCTGCTTCCACCTTTGCTGCAGAGCTGTTTGGGTAGCCCCCATTGCAACTGTTCTATACCCAACATATGATAACATTAAAAATATATATTTGGGTGTGATAGCATTACAACATTTATTTTAAAAAACATTCTACTGTGTTTTATAGTGTTATAGCAGCTCTTTGCTATGACAGTTGACTGCTGAACTGTTGTAGTGGTAAATCAATAAGTCTTGGGGTGGAAGAAGAAAAACATTTTCAGGCTGCATGGAATCCTGCAAACTTTACTGGAGAAAGAGGCACAATACACAATATCCACAGAGATGGGCATCCACGCAGAAGAACACAGCAGTTTAGGAATCAGCATAATGACCATTCCAAAAAATTCACTGCTGGATAGTTACAGTATTATTATTTTTTGCAAGATGTGTTCCTCAGCTGTGCATTGTTTATTCCTTGCTATTTGAATCACTTCTGAATCATGAAACTGACATAAATGAAGAACTTTTTGAAAACACTCTGTCTTACAATGTCTTACAAGTTAGATATGGTTGTTCCTATACATCATCTGCCCCCCCCCTATTTACAATAAGAGAAAAGTCATATACAGTAATACCTCGGATAATGTTTACCTCTGATAACGCTAAAATTGCATAACGTTAAGTAATCTGAGAAGGAGAATTGGATCGAATAACGTTAAGGTCCTATGGGATGGATCGGATAAGAACCGCTAAAGCCTGTGCGGTTACAATGTATCTCTATGACGCTTTAACGTTATCCGATACATCCCATAGGATTTTAACATGCATCGGATAACACCAAGACTTGTGGAACCAAGTCTTAGCGTTATCCGAGGTATTACTGTATAGTTTATATGGAAGTTGAACCTGTTTTTTTTTTTTTTTAAATTTTTATTAGGTATTAAAAAAAAAAATACAAGGATACAAAAGTACAAAAGTACAAAAATACAGAAATACATAACAAGACAATTACAGAAATATCTAGACTTATGAAGATCATGTAGAGTATTTTATGCATAACGATATTACGTGTTACATTTACCACCTTTTTAGACATAATCTTCTACACCTTCTTTTCTATTAGCCCATTAACACCACCCTCGTGCTATATACACTGTCCAGGGAGTTCTGTACCTTTACAATTTCCAAAAGTCATTCTGTTCTTGTACAGGGGGTATGCCCTTTTTTTCCTCCAAAGAATAACTTATAAAAGGTTCCCAGATCCTCCAGAAATTATTACTTTGCATTTTTCCTTTCCTACAATTTATTTCCCAAGTAAGCTTTTCATTTAACGCTAAATCCCACATTTGTATATACCAATCTTGAATATTGATTTGTTCATTACATTTCCACTTTTTGGCTATACATAATCTTGCAACGGTCAACATTATAGTCAATAACTCTTTATTGTTCTTATTCATATCATAATCTCCTATATCTGTTAACAAGATTGTATCTGACCCCATTCCGATCTGCACTTTTAATATATTCTCTATTTCTTTTTCTATTCTTTCCCAGAAAAATTTTAATGCCTCACAGCTACACCACATATGCTCATATGTTCCCTTCATTTTTTTGCATCTCCAACATATATCGCTCAGATTACTATACATTCTGTGCAGGCCGACTGGGGTCCTATACCATCTCCATACTATTTTATAATTATGCTCTTTGATTCTGACCGACATTGTTCTCATTATCCTTCTTTCCCACATCTTTTGCCATTTTTTTGTTGGTATTCTTATATCTAGTTCCTGTTCCCAACTTTGTCTTAACACCTCTTGTATACTTTGGCTATTATTCAGGATCTTGTAGATTTTACTGACTAATCCTTTAATACCCATTTCTTCATTCCTGACTTTAGCCAAAAGTATCTCAAATTCCGTACAATCTCTATTTAGTCCATTTTCCCTTAGGAATTTCTTATTCCAATTATTTATCTGAAGGATCTTAAACCAATCTAATTGTAGTTGCGTGTACAGCTCATGCCTTTTTTCCTGATCTTTGCAAGTGTTAACCCAATCTTTTAATAATTTTACCTTCTTTTCTACCAATATATCCCTAATCTTTTTATCAATTTTAATTGGAAAATCCTGAAAATCTTCCACCTCTAAAATCGGTGAAATCCCCGGAGTAAGCTCATTCCTCACTCTGTTCCATGTCTCCACTGTTGTCTTTAACATCAGAACCTGAATCTCCTTTTTTCCTTTTTCCTTTCCATCCCATAAAAACTGCGCCTTACCCTCCTTTGTAAATCCTTTCCCTTCAATTCTTTCCCAGATTGTTTCTTGCCTAATTAAAATCTTTATCACATTTCTTATTTGAAAGGCCCTATAATATTTAATAACATTGGGAATCCCTAGTCCTCCCTCCTTTTGTGAGAGATACCACAGTGATTTGGCTATTCTAGCTCCTCTATTTCCATTACAGTACCTATTGATCATATTCTGATATCCTTTCAACTCCTTGTCAGTGTGTCTTAACGGTAAAACATCAAACAAAAAATTCAATTTAGGAACTAACATCATTTTGCATATGGCTATCCTACCAAACCATGACAAATTTAATTTACTATATTGTGCTATTTTCTTCTATATTTCCTTCTTCTGTCTTCCATAATTTAACTCTTTGAGTTCCCCAATTTTATGTGATAGCATTACTCCCAAATACCTCATTTTCTGTGTAATCTGCACATTATAATTCCTTTTTATTGACTCCTTGTCTTCTTTGTTCCCATTAACTAAGATCATTTCTGTTTTATCCCAATTAACTTTCAGTCCCGTTACTTCCTCGAAGTCTTTCAAATGTTTATTTATTTTAGCTATAGTTTTTGTTGGATGTTTCACCGTTATCAGTGTATCATCTGCATAGAGGCTTACTTTGGTACCTTCCATTCCAATTATGTCCTCGTCTTGACGAATTGTATTTGCCAACATTTCCATAGCCAATATAAACAATGAAGGTGACAATGGACAGCCCTGTCTCGTACCCGCCTCTAACCTAATCTCATTTGTATAAGATTCATTGAATTTGACTCTTGCCGAACCTTGTTTATATAACTTTCCAATAACCCCTTGAAATTTATCTCCGAATCCATATAATCTTATCAACTCATGAATCGTCACCCATTGTAAAGAGTCAAAGGCTTTGAAAATATCTAATGCTAAGAATCCCATCTTTTCCTTTCTTTTTTCAGCTAAATCCAGTATGTCCACTGCTCTTCTTATAAGGTCCGCCATATGTCTGTTTTTAACAAATCCCGCTTGATCCTTCTTAATATAATTGGCTATGAAACCATTTAATCTGTTTGCCAAAATCGTTGTAAAAATTTTTGCATCTTGATTGATCAGGGAAATTGGTCTATAAGATTCAATTTTTTCTATATTTTTACCAGGCTTGGGAATCAAAACTATAATCGACCTGTTCCATGAATCTGGAGTTGCATCTCCCTCTAAAATCCCATTATATAACTCATATAATCTCGGGGCAATCCAAGGCATAAAATCTTTATAAAACTCAGCTGGTAAACCATCCTCCCCAGGTGCTTTCTCCTTTTTCAACTTTTTTATTACATCTTCTACTTCCTTCATAGATATTCCTTGCTCCATTTTATTCCTATCTTCCTCTGTAATTTTTTTATTTTGTTGCTGTTCAAAGATTAGTCGCATTTTTCTTTGGTTTACCTCTTTTTTTGAATACAAATTTTTATAAAAGTTTTCAATAAGCAAAGCTTTTTCTTTCTTTTTGTTGCATCTTTTCCCATTCTTGTCTACCAAGACACCAACCTGCCCTTTACTCTTTTTATCTCTTGCTGCTTTTGCCAATAATTTAGAATTTTTATTGCCATATTCAAAATATTCTCTCTTAAGAAAGATCAAATCTTTCTTTACTTTTTCAATATCTTTCCCATCCAACTCTTTCTTAATTTTTTTTATCTTCTGAAATGTTTTCTGATCCTTCTTTTTAGCATATTCCATGTGAAGGTGTTTTAATTGTTGTTCCAATTCCTGATTCCTATTTTGAATTTGTCTATTTCTAATACTATTCAGTTTTATCGATTCCCCTCTAAAGATTGCCTTCATTGTATCCCAAACTCCTCCCCGACTGACCTCATTATTTTCATTAAATTTCCAACTTTCCTCCCATTTCTCCATAATTTGTTTCCTCGTTGATTCCTCTCGATATAACTTCGCATCATATCTCCAAATATACCCTCCTTTTTCTATCTCTTTAAGATTTATATTTGCTGTTACCTTTGCATGGTCAGATTCCCTAAATGTCCCAATCTTTATATCCTCAATTGTTTTGACTAATTCTTCTGTTACAAAAATATAATCTATCCGTGAGTACATATCATGCACGTGTGAATAATAAGTATATTCTCTTTCCTGCGCTTTAAGTTCTCTCCAAACATCCTTCATACCCATGAATTTTCTCCATTCTTCTAATATGTACTTTTTACCTCTTTTTTTTACACTTGTACTGTCAATATCTGAACACATCATATTAAAATCTCCACATAAGACCATGCGTTTAGTCCCTTCCTTATTCAAAATTTTCCCCACTTTATCTAAAAATTCTTGCTGTTTGTCATTTGGAGCATAGATGTTAACCAACGTTATCTCTTCTTCCTCTATTTTTCCTTTTATTATTAAATATCTTCCTTCTGGGTCAGCAATAATTTTATTCACCGTAAACCCCAATTTTTCCGAAATCAGGATTGCAACTCCCCTAGCTTTGGATGTCCCATATGCTTTTTCATATATTTCGATTCCCCTCACCACCAAATTATTGACATCTGCAGATTTTTGATGAGTTTCTTGCAAAAAAATTATATCAGCCCTATCTTTGTTGAGCGACATCTGCAATCTCCTTCTTTTCAGGGCATTCCCTGTTCCCTTCACATTCCACGTTATTATTTTCAGTGACTTAACCATTTGTGTCTAACTCCACCTCCCATTGTTCGTTTCCTTCCCTGGACGTGCTCCCTAAAAACCCTCCTGCTTCCCTACTACTAAAGAAATTAAACAAAGCAAAATATAATAATATCAAAAAACTAATTTCACTAAATAAAAAATAATAAAAAACAGACTTACCTAATCTTTCCCTTTCTTCTTCCCTCCCCACATCTTTCTTCCCGATGTCACCTTTGTTCTCCAAAGAGGGGAGGGGGGGCCGGAGAGAGATGGCATATACTTCCTCCAATAGCTCCCCGACTCTGACCATGATTAGATTTTACTTTTTATCATCCCACCTGTTCCGCGCTTGTCCCTGGAATGTCCGCTCCTCCCACTGCTCCTCCCACTGCTCCCTCCTCCTCCCGGCCCAATACCGATCCCATAACACCGACTTTGTACAATTCTGTTCTCAAAAGAATCCAATCCGCGTCCGCCTCCTTGATCAGGCCAATTTGTGTTAAATACAGCAATGCATCAGTATTCACATCAAGAACATGCCATTTTTTGTCATAAAAAAATCTCAGCTGTTGTGGAAATCGCCAACCATACTTAACGCCCTTTGCTACCAACAATCTTGTAACAGGTTTCATTTTGTATTTCCACCTCCTCTCCTCGGGCGCAATATCGTTGTAGACCTCCACATCCAGCCCTTCTATTTTTAGGGCGCCAGACCCAGCTTGCCTAATAAAGGACATCACTTTCAATTTATCCGCCCAATTTGCAAATTTAACTAGAACGTTTCTGGATGTCTTCCTATCCTTCCTTCCCCCCACCCTGTACACAGCACCAATATCGTCTAATCCAAAATCTTTACCCATTTTTAGTGAGTTCAACCATTCCAAAACTCTCTTTCAGCTTGTCTGGCGTCCTCTCAGGCAGGTGACGGATCACAATGTTAGATTTTCTCCACCCCTCCTCCATCATCATCATTTTCCTCTCTTGCACAGCCATCTTGTTTTCCATTACATGTTCTTGAATATAAAGCTCATTTACAGATATTATAGCATTTTTAACCTCCTTCTGCATTGCATTTGTAATCTCATCAATCCTTTGTGTATTTACTACCACATCTTTCTTCACGTCTGTAAGGGCTTTGGCCAGGCTTTCATATTGTAGCCTGGCCAATTCCCTGTCCCTTTTCATTTCTTCACTGTTGGCCTCTACTGTTTTATTCAATTTAGTTTGATTTGCATCCAGTTTTTGCATTGTCACCTGAGTATCTGTCATTTTTGCCTGAGTATCAGCCATGTTTTTGGCCAACTGTTGAAGAATTGTCGTTATATTGTCCATCCTTTGGGCCAGGTCGAGGGAGCCCCCTTGCTCTGTTGCTGTGGAATCCGTTGCTGCCGTTGTAGGCTCCATGTTCGGTGATGGAGTGTGCCGCTCTTCCTCTTCTTGCTCTTTACCCACTTCTTGCTCTTTGCCCCTTTTCCCTTTCCGACCTTTTGGTTTCACAACCTCCTCCATTACTTTCCCCTCCCTTCCCAACAAACACCCCAGTGTCTTAATTCAAGCTATGACAATCAGAATTTACACATGAAAGATAGTTCGGCCCTCTCTGATAAAATGTTATCCGGCCCCCGGGCCGAAATGTTTGGGCACCCCTGGTCTAAGTCAAAGGCACTTATATATAGGATCTTGTATATTGAAAGATAGATCGGCCCTCTCTGATAAAATGTTATCCGGCCCCCGGGCCGAAAAGTTTGGGCACCCCTGGTCTAAGTCAAAGGCACTTATATATAGGATCTTGTATATTGAAAGATAGTTCGGCCCTCTCTGATAAAATGTTATCCGGCCCCCGGGCCGAAAAGTTTGGGCCCCCTGGTCTAAGTCAAAGGCGCTTATATATAGGATCTTGTATATTGAAAGATAGTTCGGCCCTCTCTGATAAAATGTTATCCGGCCCCCGGGCCGAAAAGTTTGGGCACCCCTGGTCTAAGTCAAAGGCACTTATATATAGGATCTTGTATATTGAAAGATAGTTCGGCCCTCTCTGATAAAATGTTATCCGGCCCCCGGGCCGAAAAGTTTGGGCACCCCTGGTCTAAGTCAAAGGCACTTATATATAGGATCTTGTATATTGAAAGATAATTCGGCCCTCTCTGATAAAATGTTATCCGGCCCCCGGGCCGAAAAGTTTGGGCACCCCTGATCTAAGTCAAAGGCACTTATATATAAGATCTTGTATATTGTTGTTAATTAAGGAGTTGACGTTTAGCCCCCGAGTCAAAATATTACTGTTCTTATCAAAGTTCCAAGGTCTTTTCTTGAAGGCCTGCACTATCTCTCAAAGCCGAAAGAACAAACAGAGAAACAACCTGAAAACGAATCTGCTGACAGAGTTTAAAAGGCACTTTTCCCACCGCAGTATTTCCTGGGCATGGCTTGTAGTACAAAGAAACCGCTTCGTCACCGCCCCTTTCAGGCTCAATTGTCCGCCATTACTTCTCAAAAAATAAAAATAAAAATCGGTAGCCCAAACACCACAGCGATGACCCAACAAGAGCACTTTAATCCCGCTTCAACTATGTTTTAAAAGTATATATGTATAAAGCTCTATGTGCGATTTCACTCAGGCTGCCTTCTCAGCACTGCCCCCTCAGTTCGCGCTTCACTCCTCTTCCCCTGCCTTTCTTCTGCTCCAGCAATCCCGGTGTGGCTCGGCAGGCAGCAAACACACACACACCTCAACCCGCTGCTCCAACGATCCCGGCGCGGCTCAACAGGTAGCGGGAAACACACACCTCCACCCGCTGCCCGGAACACGCGCCTCCGATCCCCGGCTCACCACGGCCTGCCTCCTCTCCGCCGTCCACGTCTTCCTTCCGTTCCACTTCGTCCCAAAAACCTCCAAGAACCTCCGGGAACTCAGCCACCAACCTCCGTCACAAAGCAAGCTCCGGCACAGAAAAAAACTATTTCCACAGCTCCACCAGGCAGCGGCGAGGTTTGAGTCTTCCGACCCCCCCCTTTCCGCCACCGGGGGCTCAGTCTTCCATGCCCCGCTCACAATCGGCTGCTCTCCGGATATCTCACCAATTCCGTCCCCCTCTGCATTTCGGAGCAGGACCGCCAGGTATGTTTATTTCTATTTTGTGTTTATTTATCCCATTGATTCCACATTGGTATGGCAGAGCAAGCGAGAGACGATGTTTCCCCTACGCCATCTTGGCTCCGCTTTAACGGAGCTATGGCGCTTTAACGTTATCCAATACATCCCATAGGATTTTAACATGCATCGGATAACACCAAGACTTGTGGAACCAAGTCTTAGCGTTATCCGAGGTATTACTGTATAGTTTATATGGAAGTTGAACCTGTTTAAGGCATTGGAGAATACTTCTAGGTAGGAATCAGAGATCTGAAAAGTTATGTAGTTTTGACTACAGTACTAGCATTCTCTAACCGGCATTTCACAGTCCCAAAAAATAATTTTTCCAAACACTATAGAAATGCAGCCTAGATTTCAAGTGCTCTTTTTTTTTTGTCATTTCGTCTGGTCTACATAAATCCATTGCAACATCTTTACAATCTTCTTTGGACTGTATTATTCCAAAATAATATTACATCATCATCTTCAAACTTACTTCCTTTGCTGCTGTTCCCAAACTCCAGATAATTTATAAGCAACCTAAATATAGCCAATCCCAATCCAGATTCACGAAAGCCCACCTCTTTTTATTTCCTCCACTATGATACTCATTCATCCTGATCTCTGTCCAGTTACCTATCCAAGAAAGAAGGTACTCTATTCACCTATCCAATCACTGCTGAATTTACTTTTGGTGAATGACTATAGTTATACATGTCAAAGCTGTGAACATGCTCAGAAGGGATTCCAGCCCCTTCTGTCATCATTCTCTTTTGTATGGTTTCAGCACCAGCTCTGAAGAAGAGCTGAGGCCTGCTCACATGTACACTTTACATATGAGTAAGAAACCAAATTTCTCAGGGTTCTTGCTTACATATAGAGCAGTGGTTCCCAACATGGGGCTCCACACCCCACAGGGGAACTTCAATTCCCAGAAACCTAAATTAGTACATTGGCTAATCAGTGCTCTGAAGTCCAAAAACCAAAGGTTGGGAAACAGTAGTATAGCCCCTACAGGTGTTCACAACCCTCTCATGTCCAGTACTGGCACTGAAACTATGAAGAAAGCAATGTCCCCGCTTGGATTCTTCACTTCACCCAAGTTTTTAATGGCTGAATTAAAGGTTAAAGCAGGCACGTGCAAATTCCAACCTGAGGTGGTGGGGAGACTCTGTTAGGCCCCGTTAACCTGGTAGAAGATCTCTTGAGACCAGTTTTATGTATCTGAATCTGCCTTCTCTTAACAGTCCGACCTGCTCAGAGATTCCACTAAGTTACTGAAAGATAATTGAAGCAAAAGATTTCCTTCCATTCACATGGACTACCAGTCTCTGCTTAAGTATCTCAGTCCACATTGTGACCAAAAAGACAAGCTCGAATCATCTCATTCCAGGTATATCTAAAGGCATGTGTAGAATGTGCACCGCCTTCTACCTGTCTTGTCATGTCATGAAGAAACAGCAACAGCTTTCCCCAGAACAAACAGCCCAGGGGCCCTGGCTGTCATGGGTATAACTGTGAGGCAGTGTTTAGCCGAAGGATCAGTGACAGGGGTAGGGTGGGGCGAGGGGTGTGAAGTGGAGACCTTGTGATACAGCACAGAAAAGCCTCTTTCATTTGCTTGAAATTCCAGACCTGCTTGCCTTGAACTTTTGGCAAAGAGCCTCAGAGGTTCCTCAGGTAACACTGGAGCAACCTGTTCAGAGATGATACCTGACAGCAGCCTATGGTCTGACTTGGTGTGGGACAGCCTACACTAACATGGACTGACAGGCTGATACTGAAGAGACACATGGTTGTCACAGCTTGCAGAGTTGTGTAGGCTAAAGAAACCACATAAGCATCCTTTATATGGCAGAAAGTAAGCAGCAACTTTAAGTCACCACACTATCAAATCAAATCTTTTTCCAACTGCAGACTGCTCCCTTTCAATATAGGTTTGTTCTTCTGTCAATGAGTGGTTGTGTTGGCAGAAGTGCCCATAGGTCACAACTCAGTTCCTTCTACCCCCATCTGTAAAATATGGCATTTGTGGTGCTCTTGCTGTCTCTTTAAAAAGTATCACATCTCACCTGCTGATAATGGCTGCCCCAGATAGACTGGCCCCAGTTCCCACTTGCGTGATAGCACAGGCAGGCTCACAGGACAAGCATAACAAAGCACGTGTGCCATTAGGAATTGTAATAAAAATAGCTCTGTGCCATCAAGTTGATTATGACTTACAGAGTCCCTAACCAGGTTTTTGTTTTGGTTTTAGGAAGTGGCAGTCAGTACTTTAGGAAGTGGCAGTCAGTACAGCTGGGTGTCATCTGCATATTGGTGATACCTCACCCCGTGAGATCATACGTTCCCACGGGGTGAGGTATCACCAATATGCAGATGACACCCAGCTGTATATCTCAGCCCGTGGAGATCCAATTGATGCAGTGGAAGTCCTATCCAGGTGCCTGGAGGCTGTCAGGGTCTGGATGGGGGACAACGGGCTACAACTGAATCCCGGCAAGACTGAGTGGCTATGGGTAAGGGGTCCTGCGCTATCTCGGGAGTTACCATCTTTGGTTCTGGATGGGGCAGTTTTGCCCCAAACAGACCTGGTGCGTAATCTGGGGGTCCTCTTGGACTCACGACTACTGCTCGAGGAGCAGGTGGCAGCCGTGGCCAGGAGGGCTTTTGCACAACTTCGTGTAATACGCCAGCTACGCCCACTCCTAGACCGGGATTCCTTGCTCATGATCACACATGCTTTGGTCACCTCCAGACTTGATTACTGTAATGCGCTCTACATGGGGCTGCCCTTGGTGACCATTCGGAGGCTGCAGCTGGTCCAGAATGCGGCTGCTCGGGTAGTGATGGGGTGCGGGCGTTATGCTCGTGCCTCACCACTGCTTCGGGAGCTGCACTGGTTGCCAGTATGTCTCCGGGTGCAATTCAAGGTGCTGGTTATTACCTTTAAAGCCCTACATGGTAGTGGGCCAGGATACTTAAGAGACCGCATCGTCCCAAGGACATCTGTCCGTCCCACCAGGGCGGATCGGAGAGGCTCTCTTATCATTCCATCGGCTAGAGAGGCGCATCTCTCTAGCACCAGGAGGAGGGCCTTCTCCGTGGCCGCCCCGGCCCTTTGGAACCTCCTGCCAACTGAGTTACGTCTCCAGACAGAGCTCCTGCCCTTTCGGAAGGGCCTAAAAACCTGGCTGGCAGGGCAGGTATGGGGGTCCAGGAACATGGGGTCCCATGTTGGGTGGCTGATATGATGGGACAGCCACCCCTCCCTCACTCTTTTAAACTTTTAAAATCTTTTTAAACCTTTTAACCTTTTTAAATCTTTTAAATTTGTGTAAATTCATGGTTTAATTCTTTTTTAATTGACTTTTAAGTAATTTATGAACTTTAAGGTTTTAATTTATGAATTTCTGTAAGCCGCCTAGAGTCAGGTTTGCCTGATTAGGGCGGGGTAATAAATCTAAATAAATAAATAAATAAAATAAATACAGTCTGCAAAAATGTTTTATTAATTGGATCCACTTATTTGATTGGTGCCTCAATTTTATGAGGATATAGATTATTTAGGGTAAACCATCTGTCTCCCCAGATATTCAGTCTAGTTGATACCATCAGATTAACCTTCAATTCTCAAACTGGGTTTCTGTCTCCAGAGATTAACAGCAATGTCTTGAGATGATAAATAACAAACCTGAACAGTCTATTTTTTCCTGACTAAAACTGAAGTTCCCTACCCTAGTAAAGGTAAAGGTTTCCCTTGCTTGAAAGCCAGTCGTATCCAATTCTAGGGTTCAGTGCTCATCTCTGTTTCAAAGCTGAAGAGCCAGTGCTGTCTGTTTCTGCAGATGTTTCCGTGGTCATTTGGCAGGCATGACTAGACACCGGAGGGCATGGAACACTGTTTACCTTCCCACCGATGTGGTCCCTATTTATCTACTTATAATTTATTGCTTTTGAACTGCTAGATTGGCAGGAGCTGGGACAGAGACAAGAGCTCATTCCATCCTGCAGTACTCCAGAATCGAACTGCTGACCTGCCGCCTTCCAGTCAGTGAGTTAGCCACTTAAGCCATGTCAGAAAATTGTGAAAGCCCTACCAAAATCTCCATGATTATTTTCAACAGTTTATTGAAGCAAAAGGGCTATATCATTCTTCGGCAACTTAGAGCAGAAAAAATTAAGATCTTACCATTTTCACTGAAGGCATACTTTGAGAAACCTGAAATATCAAAGAATAGAGTGGGCATTTAGAATAGCACCCCTCCCTGTGTGCACGCACACACACATCAACATACACTTCCTGAGCCGAACCAGGAGGGCACCTTACTCCAAACATTTAGGAAAGGCTCTTCCCACCTTGCTTACACAAGCCACCTATCCCTTTACTTACAGAAATACAGTACAGTATAGAAAACTGAACCAGTGCACATTGTGCTGGGGAGATTTGAGGGTCTTGATAGCACACCGGTGTCTACTCACAAAATTAATGCTGAAAACAGGGTTCCCCTGGAATATCTTTATTTCCCCTCCACAGGCAGCCTCTGCTGGAAAGAGAATCTTGTGAAATATTACTATTAGTGGATACAATTGTCAGTAAACATCTATTAAGTCTTTATTCTGCTTTTTGGATAGTGATCTTGTCTTCCTCATCGGAAGGAACAGTTTAGGAAAGGGGGCAATAGTCTTCCTACTGCCTGGCTTTCAGAATACATATAATGTATAAAATATGTTTTATACTACTCTCTGTAGTATAAAATATTTTTTTTAAAAGCAAGCACAACCAGTGCTTTTGTGAAATAACTTGAGAGCGATTTAATCTGTACAGGATCCAAGAACATAGATCTTCGAGCTTTTGCATCAATAAGTGCCTCCCAGCTCTCATCTCCAGAAAGAGCCTCCTCGAAGATTGTGATTTTTTTGGCGCTACAATCGGGCATACCCCCAGGCAACAGCAACCTGGTTGTGCCAGCTAATCTTTCTCACTCTAGGCCAGGCGAAAGGAACTGCGGAAATGAATTCACCGAAAGGTGGCTTCCTGGACATGGAAGATCTCTCCCGCGACCAGAAATTGCAGCTGCCTTGGCTCGCTGGGGGTGGTTCATGGACAAATAAACCAGAGGCGGCTGCAACTGTATCTCAGAATGCACTTTTTTCATGAAGCAGGAAAAATGCCATTGGCATGTATTTGTTTGAGGTGGATCCCAGCTTGCCATGAAGTGACCCACATGCTATGATAACCAAAGCAACACAATAGAGCAAACAGCCAGATAAAATAAATGACAGAATAAATACCTGGGGGGAAATGAACACATCCCAATTTCTTTGCTTTTCTCCTCTTTCTCTCTACACCCCTTGCACCTTTTCCCTTTACAACTGGGGTGCCCAAACTATGGCCTGTGTGGGCTGGATCTGGCCCATGATGCCAATTCATCTGGTCCAAGCTGCCCCATGTGGGTGCATTTTACTTCCACTTCTGGGAGTGACAAGGGTGGCGTGAGCCAGATGAATTGGCATCATGGGCAGGATCTGGCCCACAGGCCGTAGTTTGGGCACCCCTGGTTTAAGCACAGAAAACAGGCAGCTTAACATCTATCTCATCCTCTTGCAAAACGGATTGCAAGGTGCGCTTCCCCTCCGCTTCTGGTGAGAGGAACCACATCACGCTGAACCACGTGACCAGCTCAGGGCAGTGGTGGGATGTCAAAAATTTTACTACCCCAGCGTGATGTTATTACAGTGTGGGCGGAGCTAACATCATGATGTCATGACTTCATGGGCAGGGCCAAAGAAAAAAATACAAAATAATAAAAATAGGGAGCTTCAGGCTATAGGGAGCTTCAGGCTAGCAGCTTCTCTTCCTCCTCCCCGTTTGGGAGGACAGCAAGGAGGCCGTGCATATGTGCCAAGCACTAGGCGTGCATGCACACCAAGTGCTTGGCATGCTTGCGCAGTGGGGGAACCAGTGAAAAGGTAAGCCCCGAAGGTGGTTCCCCCCAAAAGCTGCTACAGGTTCTCTGGGACACTGGGAAAAGTTACTACCGGTTCTGGAGAACTGGTGATAACCTGTTACATCCCATCACTGGCTCAGGGCCCCAAAAAGTTTGGGCACCCCTGTTTTATAAACTTGTCGGCGGTGGCGAGGAAGCGGCCAGTCCCAACTTCTGCCAGCAGGGGGCAGACAGACGGCGCCCCCGCCCCCACCCTCCCCATTTCCCACGGACAGTAAGTAAGCCCTCACGCAGCCCCGCGGCGCTGGTAGCTGGCCCGCCCGCTCTCGTCTCCTTCCCTCTTCATCCCACTTATGCAGCCCTGTCTCCGTGCAAACTCCCCTCGTCCCCCCCCTCCGCGCTCGCTGCACCTGAGGAAGACCCGCTTTGGCAAACTTGCGGGGCGGGCCTTCCTCCAGTGATGGGATGTAACAGGTTCTCACCAGATCTCCAGAACCGGTAGTAACTTTTCCCAGTGTCCCGGAGAACCGGTTGCAGCTTTTGGGGGGAACCACCTTTGGGGCTTACCTTTTCACTGGTTCCCCCACTGCGCATGCGCGCCAAGCACTTGGTGTGCAAGCACGCCTAGTGTTTGGTGCGTATGCACGGCCTCCTTGCTGTCCTCCCAAGCGGGGTGGAGGAAGAGAAGCTGCTAGCCTGAAGCTCCCTATAGCCTGCTTCCCTAGTTATCCTAGAGAACTGGTTAGCCAAAGACTTAGTACCTAACTTCTTTCACTGTTGAAAAGTTGAAAAGTGCCAAAATGAAGCCATCTTGTGGTGAGTTCATTCTGTAGTTCCTTCCATCTGACCTAGTGTGAGAAAGACTAGCCAGAATAAGCTTTAAGCTCTAGTTTAAAAGCTCTGGTTGATTTGTGTTGTGGGTGGGTGGGTGGGTGGGCGTATTTTAATGTATTATTTTATTTTATTTATTTATTTATTTATTTACGGGTTTGTGGGTGGGTGGGTGGGTTGAGGTGTGTGTGTGTTTATTTTTATTTTACTTTATTTTTTATTATTTTTTAATTGATTTTCTTTGGCCCCGCCCACAACATCATGATGTCATGACATTTGCTCCGCCCATGATGTCAGCTCCGCCCACACCGTGATGATGTCATGGTGGGGTAGTAAAAAATTTTGACATCCCACCACTGCCTTCCTCCCCCACGCTGGGCTTGGGATCATTAGCCTGACTCGAAGGACGCAGGGCGGGAGGGACGAGAGCGAGGTTGGGGCGAGCTGGAGGAGCGCGCGGTGCAGACGTCGACGCTACACATACACACATACGCGCGCACATAGACACGCGGGGGCGCGCGCGCAGCCAACCCGCCCCCGCTCCACACACACCCCTCCGAGCCGTCAGCAGAGCTGGAGCCTGGGCATCGGTCTGCATTGCATGACAGCGGCAGGACTCAAGCCTGATCAGCCCATGCTGGGCTGGAAGGGGAGGCTTGCTTGACCCACCCCTCGGGTGGAAGAACCCGGTGTTTCAGGCAGAGGCACCTTGGCCGGCTTTGCTTCTCCTCCTCCTCCTCCTTCCTTTTCCCTCCCCATCCTCGTTCTCTCTCTCTCTTTCTTTTTTTTTAAAAAAACCCCACCCTGACCTTATTCTTCCTCCTGCCGAAGATTAAGCTCCAAAGACACCAGACGTGGTGTGTGAGAGATAGAGAGAGAGAAATAGCATGGGCTCCTGGAGGCACCTGCCGATGGACTGCTAGACGGTCACTTAAACAGGATTTGCACGTCCCTTTCTCTGAAGGGGGATATAACTGAGAGAGAGGGAGCCCTGCTCTAGAGGAGACCGAGCGGGGAAGGGGCATCGCTGAGACCCGGAGAGAACTGAGAGGACCGCTTCGCTCCCTTTGTTGAATGAGAAGCCCAGCGGGGGGGGATCGCCATGAGCACCAGCAGTAAGTAGGGCTTTTCCTTTGCTCGGTGGGCTGCGAGGAGGAGGGTTGGCACCGTCGGACTCAGGGTCTCTTTTAAAAGCTGACACACATGCCCACACCATGCTGGTCTCCCTGGATCTCTCCCCCCCCCCCTTTCCCACTCTGTGCCCCGGGGTGGCAGCAGCGATCGAGGACTCTCCGCCTGTGTTGCGCTCTGGTCTGGAAGCCCGGCGCAGCCTCACACGCTGACACGCATGGACTTGGTTAACTCCAGGCTCACTCGTGTCCTCGACCTGTGCGACTGCCTGCTAGTGTAGACATGGGCAGGATGCCGTCCCTGGGCATCCCAGGGCAGAGTTCAGAGGGGAGGAGGGAGGGAGGGGTGTGTGTGTCATACTGGGGAGTAAACATGTGTCCCCTGATCAGTACAGAGAGTCCCACCTTTATGTAAAATCGTAAGGATCGGTGTAGGGAACAGTGATGTGCTTTTTAAGACAACATAATAAAGAGGTGTTCAGCAAGGTGCTGCATTTGAATTTCTAAGCAGGAAAATAAAGGAGCTGCCTGCCTGCTCAATTTGACGTGTTGGTAGCAAAAGAGAAAGAAAAGATTCAATGTGGAGATAGCAGACTGATGTTTATTTCTCTTATTCATTCTGTTACTATCATTATATGCTCTTTCCCCCTAGCCTCCAGTCATCCCTCAACATCACTTTTGCTTCTTTCATCCACATGAAACTGACCTTCTGAAACACCTTTACAGCCCTATCCATTTATTGTGTCAACTACGAAAGGACAGCTTGGTAGATGACATACAGTACTTTATATACAGTACAGTACTTGGAAGATTCCCGTTGCAACTCCAAAACTTGGGGGCAGGAGGGCTAGGGCAATCCCTTTCCCTTGGGGATCTGGAGAACCAATATCTGTCAGCTTCCATAATATCAAGTTAACTAAACAAGAAGCAAGCCTGTAGTCTGGCAAGACCGTGCTAGTTGATCTTCCTGTTCATAAAGTCTGGTGTGTTAAACATTGACCTCCTTGGAGTTTGACTTTGAATTACTGTTGTTGCATGCATGGTTCATTTTCATGTTCTTCTTGTAGGCTTTCTGCTTTCTAGTCCTTCCCATCTCAGTATCTGTCTTCCTGGTCCTGGGTGTCTCTGAATAAATAGGTGGTGCCAGAGCAGCTCCAGGGCAGGATTGCCTGGGAACATTCATTTTTGCAGGACATTTGAGCCCAAGGAATCGGTGATTCTAAATTTATTGGGCTGCATCATGAATGAGCAAACTTTCCAGGCACCTTCCCTGTGGGCCACACCAGAGCTGCCAAGGAAGTGTAAAGGCAAGAAGGTGGCATGTTGGTCAACACGGACAACTGACATCCAGCCTAGGCACCAGTTCACTCACCTCAGCCACCTAGATAATAAAATGAAAACACACCCACTCTTAGCTGTGCAACACCTTAGAGGCAATTGCATTGCCTGGTTTGCATGCCTGGTTTCAGACATCCTCAGATAACACAAAAGCAAAAGAAGAAGAGGATGAGGGGGGGGGGGACAGGGTGGATTTCCTCTCAAGTGAAGCAGATGCAAATTAATGTCAATTGCTTGATGGTTGGTTCTTTCTCCAGAGCTTAATAGCCAGTTTGGGTGCTGATAATTACTGTTTGCAGGACCAGTTTCTCATAAATCCATTACTGAGCAGTGTCCCCTGAGTACATGTGTTGCATTTATGTGCCATCTTCACTACCAACCTATAGGCTCATTTGTCATCTACAGTAGCATGATGGCAAGAGGATGGACACAGAACAAAGTGGCCTTTTACCCACAGGGTGGCCTTTTAAGCACAGCATCCCTTTTATCTTAACGCTGCGATTTGTCCCTTGTTTTGCCCATGCCTGGCTTGCAGGCTGACTGAGCCAATGTGGAACTGGCGAAGATTGGTGGAATCAATCTGTCACGCCACCTTTGTGAGCCTTTGTCTACCCCCTGTGCCATGGCACTGGCAGACTGAATGACACACACACACACACACACACACACACACACACACACACACACACACACACACACACACACACACACACACACACACACACACACACACACACACACTGCTCCCTTTGCAAAATGCTTTGCAAAATGCTTTTTTGGGGGTATTACAACAAAGAATTTCTTATAAACATTTCATGAAAGGCCAAAAAAGTAATTACCATCCTTTTTAAAGATTCAGATTAATCTGAGTCCAGATACAGTACTCAGAGCCTGTGGAGTAGGTGGAATAAAACAAACAAAAAGTGTGTGCTTCGCTCTCTTTGATCATGTTGCAGGCCTGCTTTTATAAAATGTGATGATTCATTATCATGTCACCAGCACCATGTTATTCATTAACATGGATGGATTGAATGTATGCAGAAGGAGGGCTTGCATGGCAAGAAGGAGGCCACCCCACCATGGCCCTTATCAGTAAATGCTGCCCCCTACTTCTTCAATGGAAGCTATAAGTACAGTACTGTACTGTGCTTTAGTTTTCCTCATGGCAATGATTCACATGTAGGAGAAGAATCAAGGGGAACTATCTGGGGACACCAGTGAGATGGAGATTAAATGCCTACCTGGCTGAAAACTAAACCACTGAACATCATATCTGACCCTGTCTATAGTGCTACATGCTTTGCAGTTTTGATCACTTTAGAGCAGGATTTGCATGCTAGGCAATGAGCAAAAAGTAGACCTTCTGTAAAACAGCATCATTAGTCAGGCAAGTTGGTGTCTAAAATGTTTGGAGAGCTACCCTCTGCCTGGACCTTCCCTAGACTTCAATGTTAATTGTTGAATCTTGGAACTGATATAGAGAGAAATAAACAACCAGTCTGGGGCTCTCGTCCCATCATGAAACATTTCCATTCTTCAAATTGTGAGTCATGAATCCTACCTCTTTAATACTGTAAGAATGTAGGAAGTTTAAGATACATGCTGGCTCTTAGAGGCTGGTATATAGCCATTTAGACAAGGATTTGGCTGAACAATGCTTGGCTCTCTTTTTATAGAATCTCATTGACTCTGAGATATATTTCTAGCTTGAGAAGTTTAAGGATTGTCCTGTATGTCATATACAGTCCCCTGTGTCTTTTATTTTATCTAACATTTAAAACCAATGTAATTTTGAAAAACACTAATCATCTAAAAATGTATACATACCTAAACTAGGTAAAGGTAAAGGTCACTCTTGCTCAAAAGCCAGTCATATCTGACTCAAGGGTTCAGTGCTCATCTCTGTTTATAGCCAAATGGCTAGCACTATCTGCACCTACATACATTTCTGTGGACATGTGGCAGGCATGCCTAGACACCAGAGTGCACATAACGCTGTTTACCTTCCCACCAAAATGGTATCTATTTATTTACTTGCCATTTCTTGCTTTAAAACTGCCAGGTTGGCAGCAGCTGGGACAGAGACGGGAGCTCACTTCATCATGCAGTGCTCAGGTATCGAACTCCAACCTTTCAGTTTTCAAGTTCAGCATCTTAACCACTTGAGCCACCGCAGTCCATACTTAAATTACATATTTGCATATTTACACTCTACTTTTCTAATAGCAAGGGACTGCAGTGGCTCAAGTCACTAAGACGCTGACTGGGAGGCGGAAGGGCAGCAGTTCGATTCCCGAGTACTGCAGGACGGAATGAGCTCCCGTCTCTGTCCCAGCTCCTGCCAACCTAGCAGTTTGAAAGCAAGAAATTGCAAGTAGATAAATAGGGACCACTTCGGTGGGAAGGTAACAGCGTTCCATGCGCTACGGTGTGTAGTCATGCCTGCCACATGACCATGGAAATGTCTGCAAAAGCAGACAGCGCTGGCTCTTTGGCTTAGAAACAGAGATGAGCACTGACCCCTAGAGTCGGATACGACTGGCTTTAGAGCAAGGGAAACCTTTACCTTTTTACCTTTCTAATAGCCTTGTCATTTGATTCAATTAATCCTCAACATCCTATGATTCAAGCAACTTGCTGCAGATTAGCAGATGTTCAAAGTCTTGTTTTTGCCACATTCATGTTGTTCACCATTATCATTATAACCCCACCTATTTAGGTTTGTTTTGCAGCGTGTTCCCTGTGTCCTGAAGTGGAGTGTGCACCTACTGCTTTTAGTGGCTTCTATTCCATTCTCTTCAAATATCCCAGCTTACAAATTCTCTAGCTAAAATAATTAGGAAATATTTCATTGACAGGTACTTGGTGCCATTCATCATAGGAAATCTCACTGTTGGTGAGATAAGCTTTGTACTTCTCCTCCTCTGAAATAGACTGTATTATGTTTTCTGATAGATGGACTGTACATGCATCCAAGAACTACCGCAGACATGGTTGAAACAAAATGTTTGGGCTCAATTCATAGACAGACAATTACATTGGCCACCCAGGAAATAGAGGAATGGGACACACACCATTTCAGGGAATAGGTCTTTAAATTTGTTAGGGGTATAGTGATGGTGGGGCTTCAGTGAAGGATGCTGCATAGTAGAATGTCCTACTCCATGCTTCTCTGGCAGAAGAGTTACATAGAAATTTCAAAAACACCTTGTTTCTTGTGGCTAACAGACTATGTCAACATGGCAGAACAACTTCTGCAAGAGTTCTTGGCATCTGTTTAAGAGAGGGAAGACAATTGGGTTTTTAAAAAAATTATTCTGATCTCATTTTGCATAAAATGCAACTGTACAAAATCAGTACACTTTTCCCCAAGCATGCACACCATGACAAATGCAGAAAGCCAGGTGAAGTGTTCAAAAAGACACAAACAAACCATCAAGTGTTGCTCCCTTTGCTCGATCATGCAAGAAGGCAAAATTTAATACATTTTCTAAGAGTGCCTATCTCATAGAAAAGCACAACAATCAGTCGTGCAGATACACAAAATGACTTAAAGACTAGCTTTAAAAATATTTCTCATTGTTTTACAGCAAGGAGAAATTCTTTGTTCTTTCTCATTTATTATCCAAAGGTGAATCAGATCCAGTATTGTTGATACTAGTGCATATGCTTTTATGTGTCTGATTTCATCCTATGCACACTGCTCTCTTGCTAGAAACATGATATTGAATCCATGGTCTCTGGGTTTCCCAATCCAAAATACCATCCAATGTGCACTAAACTAGATGAGAAGATAGTTACACTTGACTCAACTCTCAGCAATGTTAAGAACGTATAATCTTATCATGGGAATTGAAACTATGCCTTGTATATGGCATAGCAGAGATCTCCCAGAGGAGGACAGCAGGCACAAATATCTCTGTATGATGAAATTAAGAAACCAGTTGGTTCAGTGGACATTGGTAGAACCTGATCTTGGATGGTCTTTATTTGGATTCCTCCTCAGCCATGAGTCGCTTCTTTGAGAAAGTTATAATATTTCAGTTTCATTGCCTGGCTTTATGAGACAGATACTCATGTCCAGCTTCAGAAATGTGTTGCCCAAAAGTATCCACAAATCAGCTTTGCAAACTAAAAATGCTGTTTTCTGAACCAAAATAACAATAATATTTATCAGAGTCTCTACAGCAAAATGAGATTCTGAACAGGAACCTCTGTTGATGTAAATCAGCACCACACCCTATTGACTTTCATGGAATTGTGCCAGTTTTTAGCAGCTGAGTATCTGCCTCCCAGATTCCTTTAAGCCTCTTATTTCTAAGCCATGCGTTACAATGATATCAGGATTCTGTCTGGCAGACGTAAGGGAAAACAGCTGTTTTGGCCTAAAGACATCCGATTGTGCTTGGCTATCATGGGAGACCTCTGCCCATGAAATGGCCACCACATGAACAGTGGGATATATCACATCTGAGTACAGTCTGCTCAACACACCAGGCCAACCCTTGTTCATTGTGTGAGTCCGCTCCAACCTGAAGTTTTCTTCATGTGGTTACAAACAATCAGATGCAACTGAGAGTTTGTGTCAGACAGACAAAGGATACTGGTGAGTTAAGAGCATTCAGTGCCACCATGCTGCTTGTGTCTCTATTCTGAGCAACACAGGTATCAGATGCATTCCTGATGCATTGCAAATACAGTCAGAAATGCCACTGTGACATACCATCCCCTGGAAGAGACTCATTTTGTTACTTACACCTGTTACTTCTGATGGCCTCTGGGAATAAGCGATGTAAAATGTATGTAAGTGAGGCTACTAAACAATAGAGAATGCAGCCTTTTCTCTTGTTAGATCATGACATGCTGAGATACAGGAGATTGCTGGAGAAACTCACATAAGGAAAAGAAAAGCTCTTTGTTCTTTCACAGACACTGGATTCAATTTGGCATTTTACAGGGTGGGATTTAGAGTTGTAGCATTGGCAGTTTTTATATGTGTTAAGCTATTAATATATCTTCTATTATAGTTATCTGCGCTAATGAGCTACAAATAGATTCATAAGGTTATAAATAGGTACAGCAACGCCTGTGAGCACTTCTATTGAAGCTGGTCCCTTGATATAAGCCATTGCCAGAAAAGATACAGAGAACAACTCCACCCCACCCCCATCCTGCCAGCCTGTTAAGGCTGTTTCCATTGTTATGGGATACATGTACATCAGAAGGCACATTTCCTTAGGGATGAATGAGTTCATCATCGTATGCATCAAAATCTAGTTTTTGAAGTCTTTTATTTCAATCTTACCCTGCTCCTCCTCCTTTTACAGTTGTACCTCGCTTAAAGAGCATAATGCGTTCCACAGGACTGTTCTTTAAGTGAGTTTGCTCTTTAAGCCAAACACCATTGTAAATGACCAATTGTGGGGGGATTGTGAACCCCGATTTATTTGTTAAGTCAGTTTTGGTTGGTTTTATTTGTTAAGCGAAGCGAACATTCAGAGAAAATTCTGCTCTTTAAGTGAGTTACTCTTTAAGCGAGGTGCTTAAAGCATTTTGTATTTATTTTAAATGGATGTCTGTATATTTTTCTTCATAGTCTCAATACTCAAATGACCAATTCGTCATTGGCTGCAAATTGTATCTGAGAATGATTTTTTTTCTGAAGCACAAAAAATCCAATTTGTGTGAATTTGTTTAAAGTGGATCCCAGCTTGCCACAAAGTGACCCACACACTATGATCATGGAGCCATCTCCTATGGTACATATGAAATGAGACATGCAAGATTTAACACCGGGACTGCAATGGACTGCTGCAGCCTTGAGGATATTATCAAGATGTGCCTTCATAGCCAGTCTATCTGGCATGGCCTCTTCCACCTCCATGACTGTTGGGAATCAGAGTTCCTTCTCCACTCATTTTGCCATTGGGCTCAATATGATGGTTTCCATTGGCATTTCCTCCACTGAGGGTGACCATTGCCCCATCCAAAGGGTCTCATCCACCCATAGCCATTGGCCCCTTTAGGGGGTCAGGTTAGTTAACCACCACCCAACACTCAGCATTGAGTCACTGGCTGTAGGTCTACTCCACTACCGTAGTGGGATGTCTAGCCAGATAGTCATAACAGAATATATTGTTTGAAAGGAGAGTGGGGTGAGGTGGAGTTCCCTCTGGATCTGGCTACCAGGAGATTACATCCATCCATGATCACTAATTAGAGTGATAAAATGCGGTCAGTCTCCCAAGCTCTGAGGCATTTTGTCTTTGACTGACCAATGCTGATGAGGTGGCAATGACAGAAAAGAGCTATTGTTTTTATACCTGACTTGTGAGCTTCTCAGTAGCATCTGCTGGCTACTGTTGGGGAAAGGAATGGAATAAAGACACATTTAGTTGGATACAGTGCAATGTTTTCCTTTCAATATGAGAGAAATTGTAAAGAAATTAGTAAGAAATTAGGTGCTAGCATAGTCATACAGTACAATTTCAGCCATGGTTTCTAAGAGGTACTGGATTTCAGACCTTAGAAAGGTTTTAAAAAAACAAACAAACTATGATTTCCAGAGCACACACACACACACACAAGCTGCATGCCCAAATACTGGCTAGGAGATTCTGGAAGGTGTAATAAAAAAACAGAAACAACCAATTAACATTTCCAAACTATGCAGGAATCACCATAGTTTTCATTCAATAGATATGAACATGGTTTGCAATTTTCACTTGAACACCTGCGTCCTTAGTTATTCTTCTCTGGTTGCTGCTTAGAGCTATAGCACTAAGGGGGGAAAATGCCTAACCAGAAAGGCATAAATGTATCTAGATCTCAAAGTTCCTACAACCTTTATACAGTACTGTTCCCATTCCCCTCATGCTCTGGGGATCTGTGACATACAGTAAAACCTCGGTTAACAAATGGCTCAGTTAACATAAAAATCGCATAACAAAAGGAAATCCATAGAAAATAGTGGCTCGGTTTACAGAATTGTTTTCAGAACTGATTAATTGGTTTTCAATGCATTCCTATGGGAAACCACATTTTGGTTAATGTATTTTCATTTTCAATGCATTTCCATGGGAAAATCAGATAAAGTAATTTTCACTGTAAGAAACATCCCAGGGCATGCATTGATTACGTTAACCAAGGGTCCATTTTATTAAAATGAAATTCTTTGATGTAGGGTCATTGGCTTGACATGAACTAAATCTATGAGAAAGGGCAAAGAATCATTTCTTGAAAGTCCTCCAAACCTTGCACTGTAGCATGGCTTGCGGTAGCAGCCTCTGTGTGATAGCTTCCAACAGGGTGCTCTCTTCAGAGTGACAGATTCAGAACAAAGTATCATTGTGTGATTAACTCTCAACTGCAGAAAGAATGTTCTCCTGGAAATCCGCCCAAAGGAGATTAAACTCAGTTAACCCTGATGAGGGCCTCTTTGGTCCATCCTGGCCTGAAAGGCAAGTAGAGAGGCCTGACCTTCAGAAAAAAATCTCTTCAACCTTCTGCCAAGTTACGATACTTTTTAATTGACTCAAGTGAGAGGGAGGATGGTAAAAGGGCAGGACACTCAACTGAACATGTCTTCAACTTTATTCTAACAATCTAACTGCAGAATGAACTCACCAAAAGGTGCCTTCATTTTGGCAGTTCATGTCTGGCCTAGACAAGGAAGAAGAACTTTATTTTGTTCCCTCCTTGCTCTATGGAGGGAGGAACAAATGGCCAAGGAAGGATGATAAATATGTTTTGCCACAGGTCCGTGAGTGGATAGATCTCTTTGTACCCAATTAGATCTGGCCCATTCAAGATAATTAGAACCACCTCTTCCCATATAAATCCCTGTACTGTGTGAATATTCACATCTTGGTTGATACTTTTGGTGACTGCTAAAGGTATACATCAGGGGTGCCAAAACCTTTTGGGCCATGGGATGGTCATGTGGTTCATTCCACTGAAAGTGGAAGTAAAATGTGCCCACGCATGTGCAAAACACTGCTGTAAATGCACCCACATCTGTCGTATATGTGTTTATGACAGCTGTGGGTGAATTTATGGCACCATTTTGTGCATGCGCATGCACATTTCACTTCCACTTCTGGGAGTGGCAAATGCAGTGCAATCTGGATAATTTGGCCCCGTGGGCTGGATCCAGCCCATAAGCCATAGTTTGGGCACCACTGGTATACAATTTATCAGTGGTCACCCGCTGGACTAGAGGGTGGGATTGAAGTACTGTACTACAGAAAAGTTCTTTTCACTGGAAGAACTGTGCCAAACATCCCTGGAACAAAACAAAACAAAAGCAGGTGCCAGTTATTCCAGAAAGCTTCTTGTACACAACAGATAACCCATGATGATTCTCCAATTCCTTTAGTCAACCATGGAGATCTCTTGAAAGATCTTTTTCTTTCTTTCATCATGATAGTTCTCTTGTGGAAAGCTCTTAAGGGCAACTCAAAGGCTCTGGGATAAATTGTTGGCTGGAAAACTTGACACTGCTCTGTTTCTTAATGCCTGAATGCTCAGGCTCTCTGGGTAAGAATCGGACTGTTCTAGGGCACAGTTGCCTGATAACCAGCATGGTAGGAGAGGTTGTACGTTAAGTACCTTAGAGGCACGAGAGCACAAAATGACTATTTTTATCATCTAAATCAGGATCCCAGCTACGTCCACTAAGTATTATTGCCCAATAATCTCCATGGACATGTGATTAAAAAGTGTTTACTAGCAAAGTGTAATTAAACAAGAATCCCATGGCATTGTTATGCCCCTTCTGTTAGCAAAAGGCTTCAGTAGTGTTTCCCTCCCTGCTACTGGAGAATTTGCAAGGCTTTTGTTGCTGCTAAAGGGTGAATGGAAGATCCTGTTAATGCAGTTCCTCCAGATGGATAGGAACAGTGCTTGGAAAAATTACTTTGCTGCCCAAGGAGCAGTGGGAGCTGTGATCCATAAAAGTAACTTTTGTAGTTGTCTAGACAAGTTACTTTTATAAGCCTGGGATGGGATGAGAGAGTCATAGAGGTGAGTCCTTGTTATTTTCTGCATCCACTTAGGTCAATTTTAAAACTCTTTACTGGGTTCACTGCTACTTGTCATATTCGTTATTATATTTTTGACCTTACTGTATACTTGTTACAAATTCTTTGCTTTACCTTTTTTAAAATAGAAGAAGGCAGAAGTAAGACAGAATGCTGCTACTTAGCGGTAATGCCTTTGCTATTTTATACTGGCTAGATATAATGGGAAGTTTTAATTTCCCAATGTGTGAAAGACCCACTTTGGCTGCAGGTTCATATCAGTCCCTTCCTCTCCTAGAGAATAGATTCTTTATCATCCACATAATGTCTTCCTTAGAGAATTTTTGCCTCTGCTTTTAAACAGTCAGTAGTTCTCTGTTCTCATCTGAATTCAAAGAATTGTGCTTCATATAATGTGGTATATTAGACTACATGTGCAGTATGATGTAGTAAATAGAGTGTCAGACTAGAGCTCAGGAGGCCAGGGTTCAAATCTTGACTCAGTTATTCCCTGGAGAAGTGGAACTGGTAAAATCAAGCCTTAAATATCTCACTGACCTTGAAAGCCATTTTAGGGTCACAATAAATTGGTTCCAACTTAGCAGCACTAACAACATTAGATCTAATCAAGGTCAAAATTTGCTTTTGGATCCTCATTTGCTCGGAAGATGAACCTTCAATCCAAAGTTTGCATATAACACATGTTTGTTTAGAATTGAAAGTTTCTGGTCTTCCTAAGTTTGTTGCACAAAGTGAATGGAATGCACAACTTCCAAAGTTGTGCAGGTTTGTGCATGTAACAAGAAGATTTGGTTTCTTGTTGTGTCAGAACACCTCCTGGCGATTGGAGTCTCTTTTGCACCTGGATTCCCATCCATGAGTGGAAAGACTCCTTCTGTGTATGTGTGGCTTTCTGTAATAGTGACTAAACTGCTTTTGGCTTGCTAGATAACACATGTACAAGAGCCCAGCTGACTTTGGGCTCCTCCTTCCCGGGGCCAGGGAGAAAAGTTGTGGGCTTTGCCGGGCTGCCCGACACCGCCACCCAGCTGACTTTGGGCTCTTCCCTCCCGGGGCCAGGGAGAAAAGCCACGGGTGGGGTAGTGGGATTTCTGCTGTAGCCACCCCTGGACTAATTGGCTCGGGTAGAGAAGCTGTGGAATTAGCACTGTTAAATTATTATTGTAATATGGTGGTTGTTTTTTTTTATCCAGGGTTGTATTTGTTCTTTTGAAAGTGATGTAATTATTGTGTTATTTGTATTATTACTTGTGTTTATACTTTTGATTGTAAACCGTCCTGAGTCGGGTTCCTCTGATTGGGTGGGATAGAAATTGAAAAATTAAATTAAAGTAATTAAGAAGAAATATACAAACACACACCAACTCCAGTTGAGAGCTCACATCAGGGAATCTCAGCCTGTGGCCCATGGGACAGATGTGGCCTGAGGCACCATTTCATGTGGCCCTCTCACCGCCTCCACCACACCAGGAAGTGCCATGTGGTGGAGGAATGGCAAAATGGTCGTCTTGTCCCTGAAGCTGTCTGAAGGAGCGTGACCCGGTTCCTGGCTTTAAAATGTTGAGAACTCCTGGCTTACATCTTTCCATCCCAAAATGACCTATTTGTCATCTCAAGCTTTTCCTCTTTTGTCCTTCTTGCACAAGGGGCAGCACCACTGTGAGAGAAGAAGGGCAGCAGTGGTGGCTACTTGTATCTGAGTAAACATTTTTTTTCTGGAAACAGGAAAAATGCCACTGGCATGGATTTGTTTAGGGTGGATCACAACTTGCCGTGAAGTGACCCACACACTGTGCTCATGGAGCCATCTCCAGCGGCATATGCAAAGTGAGATATGCAGGATTTAACACTGGGGTTGCAATGGACTGTGCAGCCTGAAGGATATTATCAAGGTGTGCCCTCACAGCCAGTCCATCTGGCATGGCCTTGTCCACTTCCATGACCACTGGGAGTCAGAATCAGAATAGTGAAGTGGTTCCTCCTCTGCTCATTTTGCCTCCAAATCTGCTCTAGAGAGTTCCTTTCTCCTCTGGAACAATTTGAGGGAACATGAGTGGGTGGGGTGGGTGAGGGCTTCAGAAGGGAGAGGAAATGTATTCTGCCAGTGCTATTTGTTATGCTGACAGACAAACACCAGTACTTGAAATGCTTTATTTATAGTAAAGGTAGGTAAAGGTCCCCTTTGCTCGAAAGCCAGTCATATCCGACTTTAGGGTTCAGTGCTCATCTCTGTTTATAGCCAAAGAGCCAGCACTGTCTGCATCTAGCATGTTTCCATGGACATGTGGCAAGCACACCTCAACACTGGAGTGCACAGAATGCCTTTATTTATAAGCTCTGATAAATATGAGAATTTGAGGAACAAAAATTAGTTAATGTAGCCTTGGTAGATTCCCTTTTTGTTACCTCATATGTTTTTCATCGCTCCACATTCAGAATTTAGACTAGACCAGTGTTTCCTAATTTTTTTCAAATCACAACTCTCTTTTATAATAGCAAAGTGACTTGTGACCTCTCTGCCACTATTGCATAAAAAGGTGTTTTTAATGGGGGTAAGGAAAACATTAAAATGTTTTACCCCTAACGTTGCTGCTTTGCCACACAACCCGCCTCACAAAATGGCGGTGTATAAGTTCTCCTCTCCTTCTAGGAGTTTCTGCCACATAGCATAGCACAGTGATGGTGAACCTTAGCACTCCAGCTGTTCTTGGACTTCCATTTCCAGAAGCCCTTATCAGCAGGAGTGCTGACTTGGGCTTATGGCAATTGAAGTCCAACACCTGGAGTGCCAAGGTTTGCCATAACCACTGCACGCGCAAACACACGCACCAGAAAACACTTTGCCACTCCCTTAGAGGGGTCACAACCTACAGTTTGGGAACACGTGGTCTAAACAAAATTAGATGGCCACAGTTCCCATTGAAGCCAATAGAACTTCAGTCACAAATTTGATAACTTATCTGAGAGAAATTAATGGGGCTCTAGTTCATCTTATTTAGCTAAATTCCTTCCCTTAATGCTTTGCACTTAAATTACTTTTGTGAAGACACTCCAGGAGATTTATCATAGTGCTAAGTCTTTAGTATCTAGCCTTGCTAGTATTTTTCATCCAATTAGCAGCCTATATCTTGATATTACAGTATTTCCCTGTTAAATCTGTAGAATGTTTGTTTCTTCCTTACATTTATATCTCACTTTTCCTTTGGAGAGCGCAAGGCAGCATTCAGGCCTCTCTTCCTTTCCACTTAATCCTTGCAACAATTGTGTGAGATAGATTAGGAGGATTGAGTGAGATTGGCCAAGTCATTAGGCCAAGTTTGTACAATCAGAAGATTAAAGTGACTCTGAGTTCTAAAATGTTAAGTGAAGGTCACATGTTAACTATTCTTGAAAATTAAATAGAAGTCCCATACACATAGAAACTTAGATATCATACAACAGGGTTCTTGTCATGGGCAGGAGATTTTTGCCCTTGGAAGCATTTAGCTGTGAGATCCCAACTTTTAGTTCCAAGCCTGAAGGATCATATAATGAAATGATGGCGAACCTTGGCACTCCAGGTGTTCTTGAACTTCAATTCCCAGAAGCCCTGATCAGCAGGACTGCTGACTTGTGCTTCTGGTAATTGAAGTCCAAGAATACCTGGAGAGCCAGGGTTCACAATCACCTCTGGTAATGCATGGCAAGGAAGGGCCCTTGAGATTACAACCTGGACAGCACACTGAGCAAGCTAGTCTGTCATGTGGCCTCTGTCACATGGAGCAATGTGTTTTGTATTTCCATTTAAATTGTAACAATTATATTGCAATTTGCATTTATACAGAAGAAATTAGTATGTGCCAAATTTTTTGCTGTGCTGTTTTTTCTTATTAATTTGCATGATATGTGGGTGACCTTTCAAGTCTGGGCCAGTTTTCTTTAGCTCATCTGCTATTTGCGTGAAGCAGCCATGAGTGTAAAGGGGAGGGGGAGGTCATATTCTAGCAAATTAGACAAGATATTGGACTATATAACAGGCAGGATACTTTGGCAATAAGATTTAGCTGATTGAAAAAGGGCATAAATCCTGTGTATTGTTCTACCAGTGTGTTAGAGATAGCTTCTTGCAATATACCCTTGTAAACCTGTCTTAAATATTTTCTTTGTAGTTTTTAATTCTAAAATAAATCTGGCCAAATCAGATATTAGACAGCCATACATTGTAGCTGGCATGATATTGGATAGGTAGCAGTGTTTGGTACTTTACAATCTACAGTCCACAGAATTTGATATCTGGCACCTGCTGTCTGGCATGTGATAATACTATTTGATATTATGTGATATCAGTTTACTTCTAGTATCTAATAGCATGCTATATATTTTGGCTAACCCTATCTATTCCAGTCAATAATATGGGTGTTTTCTATAAGACCACTCACTATTTTTGTCATTTTGATCCCATTCTCCTTTACTTGGCAGTGGCTTTATCCACTTGTTCCAAGGCATTTGTTGAAACTTGTCAAGTGGCACTTCTGGAATTTCCTGACATCCCAGCTGTTGTCAGTCTTACCAGGGTTTTAAGTAGAAGGGTGATGTGGGATGGCAGGGTTACGGAAGACTGGACATTAATTTCAAAAGAAATGCATTAGTAGTGGCCAATAGCTTTGTGTAGTAAAGATTCAGTAATGATAAGGAACCTGTAGATCTCGTTTCCAGAGCACCATATCAGAAATGTCACATTTTTGGCTACAACTCAGAATCCTCTAGCCAGCCTTGCAAGTTGCCAAACTGGCCAGGGAATTTGGAGATTGTACTATGTGAGAGAAAATTTCCCAGGCCTGCTAGTGAACGAAGTGATATTGCCTTAGTGAAAGATAACTGTTGTTAACTTAATCCTTCTGAGCTGTGTTTTGTGTAAACTGTGTGTCTGGAGGGAGTTTCCCTTTCACATCGCATCACTTTATTATCTAGCAACCTTGTCAGCTTCTGTATTGGAACAAGATTAAGGTAGCACAAGGTGAGCTTTGAGGTGTTTATTGGGGATTCTTAGTAAGAGCTATAAATATCCAACTTGTTTGGAAGGCTGTTGCTAAACCAGGCTCAGAAATGAGAGAGACACAGAGACAGAGAGCATGTTCAGGTGAGAGGACACTTTCAACTGTCCCAGTCTCATTTCATGGCAGTGTGTACATACAAAGCTATTGTTCTTCACTCAGTAGAAGTTGGACTGGCTCCAGTGTCAGTCTGCTCCAGGTTGTAGTAAAGTGTCTTCCTTTAACCATACATTTAAAATAACATCACACTATTAAGAGGAGTCAATCTGACTATTAGGCAGAGAAGGACAACTGCTTCTAGCAGCAGATTTTAGGTATCATATTTTGGGGCAGCAAATTGTTAGCTATATTGTTTATTGTTGTAGTATTTTTACCACTGGAGATGGGGAGATCTGATTGTCTGTTATGAGTGCTACCAAACTTGATTAGCTTCATATGCCATGGTTTGTGAGCATATTCTATGTCATTTACTACTAATAAGATCAAGAGAGCCATTCCAATCAGCAGCACCAGAAGTGGAATTGGAAATCTACTGCTGACATGAGTCTGTAGCTCCCACTCAAAATTTTCTTGGCATTCACATTGGGCCATGAGTTTTGGAACATCAGTGTTGCTTCTGAACCATTCACAATGTTTCCCACCCTGATGAAAACTAGCATATATTTGTGGTTTTGAGCTACCTACTTGGCAAATTGTATGCAGCTTTTGTTTGTGATAAAGACCATGCCTGCAAAGCCTGTGGCATTTAAAAGAGGTAAATGGTATATTATATGCAAATTATCATCAAACTTCTATCTGCATAAGGACCAAGTAGCTTGCCACAGCTGCTTGTAGTTAATTGACAAGATGTGAATTTCTATCTCATTATGTGCCTAATAGCAGCTGAGATGTGACCCATCTCAGCTGCTATTGACCCACCTTGTCAATTATCTACAATTAGCCATGGCAAATAACTCAGCCCATATGCAAATGCTGATAGGATTGTAGCCATTTGTGTTCATTTCCTGGTTATTGGAGGGAATGGCCTCTTAGAACAGAGACTTTCCAACTGTACCTGGCCTGTTGTTCAGTAGCACAGTCAAGCCCTACCCTTTGCGACCCCATAGTGACACAACAGGCTCCTCTGTACCTGGCCTGTACTAAATATTTAAATGAGAGCCAAAACAAATCTTGACTATCTTTATGTTAGCGCATGGCAAGGTGCCTATCAAGATATGTAGATGGACACTGTTCCCAAAGGATACATTGCTTTTTTGCAAGAAGCACCCTAACAGTTTCCTGCTGATAAGTTAACATGCATAAATATACATGGCCCTGCATGCCAGTCCCAAGAGAGGAGTTGCCAAGGAGTGCAGTAGCTATATGACTGCTTTAGTGTCCCATGTAGTCAAGATGATGCTCAAGGTACTGTAACAAAAACGTTTACCTTATGTGGAGCTAGAAATGTTTGATTTTCAGCTGGATTTAAAAATGGAAGAGGCATTAGAGATCATGTTGCAAACATTTTATAGATATTGGAATGTACCAACAATTTTCAGAAGAAGATCAGCTTACGATTTATAGACTACAACAAACTGTGTGGATCATGAGAAATTATGGGTTGTCCTGATTCATAACTTATATAGTAGAAAAGAAACTATATTTATGACAGGCTATGGAGAGAGAGAGAGAATGGTTTACTATAAGCAAAGGTGCCAGGCAAGGGTACATTTTATCCCCTGTGCATACCTGGGTTCAATCATCAATTAAAATTGGAACTGCAGCCAAGAAATCAGAAGACTGAGATGCCGAAGGGCAGCAATGAAGGAATTAGAAAAAATCATTAAATGCAAGAATGTTTTATCGGTGACTAAGACCAAAATAATCCACACTATTATATTCCCAATGACCATGTAAGGGTGCAGAAGCTGGACAGTAAAGAAAGCCAACTGGGAAAAGACTTTTTTACTCTATTTGAAATGTGGTCCTAGAGAAGAGCTTTATGGATAACCTGGACTGACAAAAAGAAAAAAAGAGGGGGGGAGGGGGAGATGAAGGCCCTACAGCAGGGGTTCCCAACCTTTTAATGTCACAGGCCTGACCATGCCCCCTCGACAGCTGAGTGGGCTGGACCATATCCCCTGGAAGCAGAAGTACAGTAAACCGCTACTTATGAGAAAAGTCTGTTCCATAGGCTTTTGCTTAAATTGGTTTTTTATGTAACTCGAAAAAAACCCATAGGAAAAAATATTTTTTACATAGCTTGAAGCAAACCCATAGGAAAAATAATCTTTATGTAACTTGAAGCAAACCCATAGGAAATCATGTAAATCGGGACATGGTTTTAGCACAAAATCATTATGTAAGTCGAATTTTATGTAACTCGAGGCATATGTAAGTTGGGGTTTTACTGTAAATGTGCCTGCTTCCATGCTTCAACAGCCATGAGCACATTTACAGCTGACATAGCTGCATTTATGCAAGTGTGGCACATTTTATGGCTGTCGTAAATGCACCCACTTTCACTTTTGGGTGCGGCAGCGGTGCTAGTGGGCCACATGAAATAGTACCATAGTCTGGGCCTGGCCTGCGGGTTGTAGGTTGGGAACCTCTGCCCTACAGCAAGTGATGCTTGAACTGTCTCTGGAAGCAAAAATGATAAAATTGAGATTGTACTACTTTGTGCACATCACGAGAAGGCAAGATTCTCTGGAAAAGACAAGAATGCTTGGAAAAGAGGAAGCCAGCAAAAAAAGAGGAAGACCAAACCCACAGGATTGAGCTTGCAGGAACAGAGATGGGCTATTGAGGACAGGATTTTGAAGATCTCTCATTCATAGGGCTGCCACAAGTCAGAGACAACTTGACGGCACATAACCACTACAACAACAAGCAAGCCAGATGAATCGTGAAGAGAAGCCACTACACAGAACATATGACAGTATTCTTGGAAAATTGTATTCTAGAAGGGAGCCAACAACCATCACAAGAACATCTAAGCTGCTGCTGTGTGTATTTCCAGGCCTAAATCCTAAACCAGTCATATCTTTGTGTATCTCTTTTTATCATCAACTTTAAGGCATGTCAGGGATGACAGATTGTTTCTGTACAGTAGGAGTTATGCCTCTCGGGACATTGAAAATTGCCTCACAGTTCACCACTTTGCATCTTTACTCAGAAGTAAACCTCACCCAAATACAGTGAATGAGTAAGCATGCCTTGTACTTGACATTCCTCCTCCTCCTTTGATGAACTTGATGAACCAACCACTTTCTAAAAACACTGTAGTCTTTCTTCCTCATGCTATTTGTTGCCCTCCTCTCATATAACAAAATAAGAAAAGCTGTGGTGGAGCAGATGAAAAACTAGCCTAGTCTATGTATGTTATGCCAGCATAGCCAGTCAGATGCCTATGAGAAGCTCAAAAGTAGAACTTGAAGAGGAGTGTCTCATTTTGCTCATGTTCCCCAGCAATTGGTATTGAGAAAGGCATTCTGCTCCTCATACTGGAGATAATACATAGCCACTGTATGATTTGTAGCTATTGATATCATCTGTGGTTTAAAAAGGGGACAGATTTCTAACTAAAGAATTACTGTATCTGGGGTCTTCTTACCCACATAAGGATATAGAGGATATTTGCTCCTGCTAGTGAAATGTATTGCATTTCCCTAACCATTCTCTTTAAATAGACCCCATTGGCAATGAGATTGGCTTTTAAGTTCAACCTAACATTATGTCATATTTCAGACTGATACTATTTGATTTCTACATCATAAACAATTTCCAAACGAAATTGGTCAACACAGATAAATGATATTCTTTGGGTTTTTTCCCTTCCTGGCCCTCGTGTTCCTCTCTAGAACTGAATTTCTTTATTAATCTATTATCAGTACTGGTATTTATTTATTTATTTTTACTATTCAGAGCCAGTGAATTTCACTTGTTGCTACTATAATTCTAAATGAGAAAGGAAAATCCTGTTCCTCTCATGTGATTACTTGTAACTCTGTTACTTTATATTAAAAAAGAATTCCCCTGGAGAAAAAATGAAGGTTGTGGAACATCTCATGCCTGTGCCTGGCTATAGATCAGGGGTAGTGATCCTATGGCATGGGTGCCAGAGGGGGCACTCAGAGCCCTCTCTGTGTGCACATGCACCATTGCCCCAGCACAGAGTTTGCCCCTCCCCTCTGCCCAGCAGCCCAATGGGAGTGCTTCCCCCCAGCACAGAGTTCACCCCACCCCTCTGCCCAGCAGCCCAATGGGAGTGCTTGCTCCCTTCCCTCACTGGGATAAGTTTGTTGACTCACATGCAGCATGAGGGTATGGCATGGACAGCAGCCTGTTGAGTCTGTGGTGAAGGTGAGTTTGGGCACTTGGTCAATAAAAGGTTCGCCATCACTGCTATAGATGATCCTCAAAGAGGCTACCAGTCAAAAGTGTGTCTCTTCTGTGGCATTTTAAAAATAGCCAAGCAGCACCAGATATGGAGGGAGTGGGTGAATGCCTAATAAGGTGATGGGGGAAAACTGGGCTAGTGCAATCTTGGAAGCAGTCTGCATTCCAAGCAAGCAAGTGATGGATTACTCCAATGGGGTGCTGTTGTATTATTATTGTGCTATCCTTAGGTGAACAAGAGGAGCCTGGATCTGGTATGCCCCAACACAAGGTGTCTTCATGGGAGACCCATCCCCCAGCACTGGTAAATGTAATATACTGTACTGTATGTTCAAGTAAACCTGGTATCATACTTCAAGACAAACAAACAAAAAACCACCATGTTACATCTAAGGCAAGCTTTTGAATTTTCCAAAGCTCTTCTTCTGGGATAGATGGTACAGAGTTGGTGAGAGGGAATAGAAGAAGAAGCTGTGAGAAGTGGGGCAAAATATTTGGCTAGATGAAATGGCCATTGTTTTTGAAGGCAGGTAGCATGTAAAACAGGGTGAGAATTCCACATTCAGTGGGAAACAGAAGTGGTACTATTGTATGCCCATGAATGCAGCTCTTATCTTAAAAATACCTGCAAAGTGATTTTAAATTCTAAACAGACATCCTCTGGGAATGTGTGGTTTCTCAGATTAATGAAACACCTTAAGAAAAAGGAGAATGTAATATTTCCATGAAAGGACCTCACTTGTTCTGTCTTCCACCCCAACATTTATCATGGATTCATATCTGAATAGTTCTAGAGAAACTTTGAGATGAAGATTTTCTTGTCATTCATAAGATCTGATGGATTCCCCTTCATAGCTGATAGATATTAGATTGTTATATCTGTATAAAATTTGGCCATCTAATGATTGGTTATCCATTGCTCACCCTTGCTTGATATCATATAGGATTTTAGTTAGAGCTTATCCAAAACAGATATGTGTACAAGCTCGGGGGATACTATTTTAACTTTTCATTTTTCATTTCCAAGAAAAGCTTGAAACAAATTATATCCTTGTCCCAGCTGCAGTCATTTTGTACATCCAGCTGTCTGGGATCAACAGGAAGAAAGACTTTTTCACTCAGACTTGGTTGTTCTTTCCTTTATATGTTGTGTATATATCCCACTGGAGGGAGGCAAGTTGGTGTATTTCTGGATACAATTAATTGCTAGTTTAGCCAGCTTTTGATAATTGCTCTAGGGCTTAAAATTATAGTTTCAAAGTTCCCCTTGATAGATCTCCAAGTGCATCTAAAAAAATGCCTCTGAGCTGAATGCACTTTTTCTTTCCATGAATGGGAACTGGATATCTTAGTCAGATGCATACATGCGTGCGTGCGTGCATGCGTACACACACGTACGCACACACACCTTTATGTGCTTTCTAATTTAGAACCCTTTTCCTTCTGAGTAGAACAAAACAAAAAGCCCATCTTATTTTTCTGTTGCAATCAGTGGTTCTATTGAGGTTTGGTTAAACCTAAGAACTGCAGCATATATTTTTTATTCTCGGTGGATCAGATTCAATGTGACTCTCAAATTGATCTAAAATATCTTTACTCTCAGAGTCATGGAACAGAGAACTGCAAATGCTAGTATTGGTACCTGAGCTCTGCTTATGATCCAGAATTTTAATAAGCATATTTAGTAATACAGGTTTTGTGTGCAATCCAATCTGTCAAACCATGGGGTGCTTCTCCCTACTTCTGAAATGCAAGGTGAAAAGGCCATAGAAAATGTGTTAGAAACCTCTGTATACCTTCTGTGCTAAACAGGAGTCCCTCTGTGTGTGTGTCTGTGTGTGTCGCTGTGCATTTGTATCTGCAAGTACTCTGCACTGACTTGTAAGGTTATGCCAGTTCCTGCCAAAATTTTTGAGTCAACCTGCATTGCAGCAGGTGCCGGTGCCAGTACAAATGACCATTAACACATTCCAGCATTATCATCCTATGAAACAATCTCACTTCTGCCCTGCCCTCTGTGTGTATGATGTGTGAACCATGACAACTAATGAACGCAGAAAGGATTTTCTTGGGGAGGGGGGAGAGAAAATATTGTAGTGTATTCCACCAGACAATCCCTTTGGGTAATTGTTAGATGTCAATTGGTTCACAGGACTTTTTCTTCCAAGCATAATTATGATATACAGTCAAACCTCGCATAAAGAGCGCCTCACTTAAAGAGTAACTCGCTTAAAGAGCAGAATTTTCTCTGAATGTTTGCTTCGCTTAACAAATAAAACCAACCAAAAACTCGGTTAACAAATAAATTGGGGTTTGCAATACCTCCCCCCCCATCGGTTATTTACAGTGGTGTTTCGCTTAAAGAGTAAACTTGCTTAAAGAGCAATCCTGTGTAACACATTATGCTCTTTAAGCGAGGTACCACTGTATATATATTGCCCTGTTGTCTCATTCATTTTAATCACTGATCCTTCAGTCCATTGTGGGTTTCAGTGATCATTGTGTTAGCTAGTCTAGTATATTGCTACATCATCAGCTAGCCACATATCACAACACCCTAAAGAAATGTGAAAAGCTAGGCATTTCCTTTTCTAAAAACATCCCAAAATCACTTTCATGTTTGTCTCATTTGAGAGGGAAACCTATGAATTGTTCACCTGACCATAGGTTCCACTTGATATTATGATAGGGGAGAATGTTATGGCAGATTTGTCGGGTGCAAGGGACTGGTATAAGGAACATCCACAGTTTGTTGGGTCATGCCAAGGCTTAGCCAGCAGCTTCAGAAAAAGATCATTCCCAATTGAATATCTGAATGCAGGGGGTGACTGGCAAGGAAGGAAACAAATTACTAGAGAGGGAGTCCATATTCTTAGCTATCTACTGATTTAAGGTAATAATATTAACTTCTGCCAAAGCAGTTCTCTGTAAATGTTTTGACTTGTGCACTACAAAACTTGTTAATGGTGTTAAGCATCTGCTTTAATAAATGACAGAGCCAGGTTTGCAGGGAGCTGACCATCTGACCATTTGGGAATGAGACAATTGTATCCAGCATAAAATAAGGTACAGAGCAGACCCAAGCTGTTTTGCTGCCTACGGCATAGCTGCACTAGGTGCCCTTATGCCACTAGTATTGGAGAATTTGGTTTTAAAGGGGGGGGGGGCTTTTTTTAAAATTCCTTAGCAGATATCATTATTTTCAGTTACCATCAGTAGTTACAGTCAAGGGGGGGGGGAGATGTAGTGTCCAGCATGCAGGAGACCTTGTGTGCTTACTGGTGTGATGGATGGTTAGATAAAGAAGAAAGTCTATCAACAAAACAATGGGAACAGAAGTAAACCGGAAGGGTGTGTGTGGGACTGCCTCAAATGTCAGAAGCGGGGGGGGGGGGGGACACTTTACCAATCAAGTTAGTGACAAAGGATAATCATGTTAGGCTATGAAGCACCCCCCCCCCACACACACACACACACCTTCTCAGTGATACCTAGTGTTGGTGCATACAAGATTGCTATTATCCCAGCAGTCAGATGTATAATACTCAAAGTTAATCAAATTAACTTTGGCACACAAGACAAAAAATCTCCCCAAGCCCCTCTCCATCTCTCTATCATTTAAAAAAGGATAACAGACTACCAATTTGTTGGCCTTTCATGGTACGCAAATCTATGGCCTGAAGCAATTTGTTTTAGTCTTCCTAATGGTAGAGTAAGGCACAGGTAAAGGTGACCCTTGCTCGAAAGCCAGTCGTATCTGACAGAGTAACCAATCCACTAATGCTTTCCATGAGAAGCAAGAACTCCAGCTGATATTCAGCCAAGGGTATATTTTCCTTTTTTAAAGTTTGCTTGCTCTCAGGTACATGTGTGTTTTATAAGTGCTTTCTTGTTATCTATTCATCTTGTCCATGGAGTACAGCATTACAAGGAGACATGAATGTATAAACTGGGGTAGAAATAACACATTAAAAAGAAAGCACTTACATTTAATGTGGGTAGGTTTGTTTGTTTGTTTGTTGTGACAAGGATGTGAACAAATTAAATTTCAAAAGTAATGTATCCAAGAGGAAAAACCATCATACTTACTTTTAACTGGTTTCTAATATACTTTTAATGAAGTTAAATTATGTTTAAGTGTGTTTTTAATGATGCTTCATTAAGTTTGCAAACCTCTTGGAACACTATTTTGTAGTGGAAAGGTGGTTTAGATACAGTAATTTAAGAGTAAGAATATGAGTAACACTTACTAGTTCCTTTGTTCAGTTACTTGTTTCAAAATGTTTCATGACTTTTCCAAAGGTCATGCCATTATCTTGTCAATTTTTCAAAAAAGTAATGAAATTGTAAGTATCTTTTTATAAAGTATGAGCAACAGCAACAAATTAGAGTTGAAAAGGTAACAATGTCTTTACTTTTTAGAAATAACATCCCAGGCTCTAGGCTAGTGGTTTCCAAATGGTTTTTGGCCAAACCTCACCTAAGCATCTCTAAAATTCTAATGCTTCCCCCCTGTGAATTATAATTCTTATTATTCAAAAAGTGAACTCATACTCATGTAGAGGATGCCTAAAAGGTCATTCACTGTTAAGAACTCATTCTTTAATTGCCCCCTCCTAAAAATCAAATTGCCCTCCTGTGGGACATGTGCCCCACTTTGGGAACCACATCTTTAGACAGCAATTGTCTAAAGCCTAATTGAACATATTGTGTCTGTTTTTGCAGGACCTGTGAGTAGTTCATCCACAAGCTTCCCTCACAGGCCTGGACAAATATGTAAAGGAGAGTGGGCAGAAATTTACAGAAGTGATCCTGCTTTCTCCTAACCTTCCCAGAACCTTGTAGTTCATGAAAGAGAACATAAATACAGTAATACCTCGATTAACTCTAAGACTTGGTTCCACAAGTCTTGGTGTTATCCGATTTTTAGTGTTATCCGATGCATGTTAAAATCCTATGGGATGGATTGGATAACGTTAAAGCTCCATAGAGATACATTGTAACCACACATGCTTTAGCTGTTGTTATCCGATCCATCCTATAGGACCTTAACGTTATTCGATCCAGTTCTCCTCCCCAGATTACTTAACGTTATGCGATTTTAGCATTATCCAAGGTAAACGTTATCCGAGGTATTACTGTATCCAAATAGCATTGTATGGATATAAAGCACATTTAAATTTACTGAAGCAGTTGCCTACATTCACAAAAGCTGAAAAATATCCATATAGTCATGATGGCCAATAGTGGTCTCTGGATGGAAAGATGAATTCCTGATGAAGTAAACTGGTCAATTAGTCTGAATGTGAATTTTTGGGCAGGTGTGTTTTCCAGAATGTCCCTCCCCCATCTCAATTTTTAAACAGTTTGGAAAGGCATTCTTCACAAATAGTTTGTGTTTTCTATGAAATATCACAGTTTGTCTTTCCCATTGTAAGCAATTCATTCATTCATTCATTCAACATTTAAGGAACTGTCTTCTGTATTTGTCCAAAAGTGGTATTTTCCTATTAGAGTGCTTATTTTTTGTAAACAGGAGCACAGAATGTCTAGAACAGGCTCTCTTCCATATAAACAATGAGACCTTGCTTGTTACAAACTCCAGTGTGAATGAAACAGTGGCCTTTGATTACACACTGTTTTCTCTTTGCTTAGCTTCTTCAGAATCCTCTGACTGTATGCCAGGTGATAAATAGTGATTTAAGAGCAAAGGCAAGGAACATACAGTCCTTTGGATGTCATGAGACCATAGATCCCATGATTCTCCATTGCTGATGATAAGGTTCATGAGATCTGCAGTCCAGTGGCAAACCTGCAGCATTATTTATTCTCAATCAATGTACGAGGGGGGGGGGGCTTTGGCATAACTGTGCCTCATGTTTTTCATAGTGAATACATGCATCAGAGTATTCCACAAAGATTTTTATGTATGACATTCAGGCCTGTTACAAAGCAGAACTGCATGGGCAGATTATCTATAGAATGTTGTTTGGATATTTATGTTCTCTTTAATGAACTTTGTTAATGATTTGAGCCAGCCCATATGGTGATTTGAGCCAGCCCATATGGTCACTTATACATCATATTTCAGATTAAAGTTCACTATGGCCTTGAGTTGCTCAGTCAACAAACTTCTGATTCCTTGAGAATTTAGGGCCAAAATCTAAAACATGGGATGAACCGTTGCCATGCCCCAGGGCATGGGCTTTTGTATAAACATTGCAAAATAATTTATATTCATATGTGTATGCATGACTGGGTAAGGCAAATACTGTATGCAGATTTCCTGAGCTACATGCCAAAGTATTATTATTTGTACACAGAAGGAGCCTCCTCAAAGATGGTGGTGTTTTTGAACCACAATCGGGCGTACTCTGGTAATGGCAACCTTTTGTTGCTGGCTAATCTTTCCCACACTAGGTTGGACGAAGGGAACTGCAGAATGAATTCACCAAAAGGTGTCTTCATTTTGGCAGTTTTACATCTAGCCTAGACATGGAAGAAAAAAAGAATATGTAAAGCATACTTACAAGTATATTTCTGCTGATCCAGCAAGCTTAGCAAGTGGAGAGAAAATGGGCCAGCAGGCACTAAAAAAATCTATCACACACACAATAAAATCAAACTTTCTCTTTATCCAGTGCTGGTCACACTGAGATATGTCTCTCCACTCAGAAAACAGAGAATAACAATTCCTTGAGACTGTCCTAAGCCAGCACCTTGAGATCTGGTAACCATACAGTGGCCATAACTCTGTTACAATTCCAGCCAAGGGAGCACAAAGGCTAGTTATTTTGGTTCGGCAGCAAATGCCTTGTGAGTATGATTTGGTACCCAGTATAATCCGGTCTCTTTTCCTGCATTGTTAAAATAAAGTTAAACTTATTAAAGTAGACAGATTTATACATTCACACGTGCAAATGATATTTGCATTGAAATTATCATCTTTAGATCTGTCTTTTGCTTCCACTGGTGAGGAGTAACAAGATCTAAGTAATAATTACCTGTAACTAGTTATTCTTGAGATAATGAAACATACAAGGCTGTAGCCAGGATTCTAGGGGGGGGGGGGGTTCAGGAGGGGCAAAAATTTTCAGGAGAGACAACAATGTCACACTCACATACATAACATTGGCATCCGGGGTGGGTTGGGGGGGGCTGTTAGCTCAGGAGGGTTCCCCACCCACCCCGGGGCCCCTGGCTATGGCCCTGGAAATATACATTGAGTAATCACAGAGTTTTAGTAAACTACTGGAATAAGTGGTTAGAAACTTTTTAGGTGAGGCAAGTAATGCTTTCTATGTAATTTTGGGAGGGAAAGCATTTAATGGCATTTTTAGAATCATGTTTACTGGAAGTTTTCAAGTTTTATGCTGTTCTGCTGTTAGTTTTAAATAGAAAAGGAAGTATTATTGGGTTTTGTCCTCTTTTTGTAAATATCTTCTAGATAAAATATCAGAGTTAGCCACAAGAACCAGGGAGTACTTCCATGGCCTCTTCCAAGTGAGGATGCAATTTGTAACACAATAGCTGAAATCCTGACACTCAGTTTAGTGAATCTACCCCTCTGCAAGTTCCATTGATTTAAATGGATCTACTCTAACTTTAACTTACTATGCTAAAATAAATCAGTTAAAGTAGGCCATTTGAATCAATGGGACTTATGGAGAAGTTGATTCACAAAATTCTCATTAATTCACTGGGCCTACTCTTGTGAGATTTAGTATGGTGAGGAACAGGAGTGTGGCATTGAATTGCCTGTGCAATCAATGCAATAATAACAATAATAGCAACCTGGCTGTTGAGAAATAGTGATCAACATAATAAGATTCTTTTAGAAATACAGTACAGTCAAACCTTGCAGAAATAGCACCTCGCTTAAAGAGTCACTCGCTTAAAAAGCAGCATTTTCTCTGAATGTTTACTTCACTTAACAAATAAAGCCAACCAAAAACTTGCTTAACAAATAAATCGGGGTTCACAATCCCCCCCCCCCGAAGTCACAATTGGTCACTTTCGATGGTGTTTTGGTTAAAGAGCAAACTCGCTTAAAGAGCAATCCCGTGGAACACATTATGCTCTTTAAGCGAGGTACAAATGTATACTGTTTCAGGCTCTGGTTGTTTCCTAATATCTAGTTAATGATTGGGCAGTCTGTAAATTACAGCAAATGGACAGTAACCAGCATTTTGGAACTAAGAGAAAGAAGACAAGGAAGAAGTTGGCAACAGAGGTGCAAAAGGCTTAACTAACAGGTCCTGGTGGAGATTTTTGATTCATCATTTCTCTATGCTCACAGCTTTTTCAACCATGGCAAAACTGAAGTCAGAAATGTTGCCATTTTAAAACTTATGTTTTGACATGGATAGTGAATTATCAGATTTGCATTTTTTTGGTACCTCAAATCAGCACTAGCAATCCATGGTAGCCAACTTAGTACAGAGAAGGTCTGGTTTAACTCCATGCAATATAGAACACAGTAACTCAACAGCTTTCTTCATCCAATGTCATAAAATACAATATAAGAACAGAGGTGGATAGGTCCATGTAGATTCCCATCTTTCAATTTTGTGAATTTGTCAGTTTGCAGAAATCTGTTGAAATCTTGTTTCTGAGTCTAGCTGCCTGCCTACCAAGGCAGAACAATGGGATTTTTAAAAAATCAGATTTCAGGAGGAAAATCTTGAAACTGATTCCCCAAACTAGTATGGTTTGCTATTAGTTACAGTGTCAGACTAAGACCTAGGAGACTCTGGCTCAGTCACAAACCCTTTAGAGCAATCACACTATTTTAGTCTTTGTCCACATTAACTTGGCAAGTTGTTGTGAGAATAAAACACAGAAGTGTTTGCATGTGCACTTCAAAGAAAAATAGAATACAAATGAAAGGTGTCCTAGAAGATCCAACCTGTGTAGCAGTGGGCAAGTTGCACAATCCCATGGCATCAGTGATGGGATGTAACAGGTTCGCACCAGTTCGCCAGAACCAGTAGTAACTTTTCCCAGTGTCCCAGAGAACCGGTAGCAGCTTTTGGGGGGAACCACCTTCGGGGCTTACCTTTTTACTGGTTCCCCCACTGCACATGCACACCAAGCACTTGGTGTAAGTGACAGTTATGTGTTTGGGGTGGGTGGGTGTATTTTCATGTAATTTTTATTTTATTTATTTATTTTATTAATTTATGAGTTTGTGTTGTGGGTGGGTGGGTTGAGGTGTGTATGTGCTTATTTTTATTTTATTTTATTACTTTATTTGCCCCTGCCCACGACGTCATGACAGCATGATGTTAGCTCCGCCCACACTGTGATGACATCACGGTGGGGTAGTAAAATATTTGACATCCCACCACTGCATGGCATCCCCAAATTCATGGAATGGGAAACCACTTTGAGTAGTCTCTACCTAGAAAACTTTAAAGAGGGTTGCCATAAGACAGAATTGATGAGATCAGTTATTATTAATATGTTAGTATATACTTTGTCTTTCTCAAAAGTCCTATTCAGAATAATTATCTTGCCTATACAAGGAATCCTTCATTTGAGAAGAAATAAGGTCTTGAAAGCAAAATGTTAGAAGGATTATTTTCCAATCTGAGAATTCAGTTTAATTATATAAACCTCTGCATATTTCTTCCTGTTTGGAAAGAGAACAGTTCTGGAAAATCCCAGCTTGGCCTAGCTTGCTGCTGACTGCATGTTAATTGTTGCTAATGAGTAGGAGATGGAAGTTGGCTCTCAGAGCCATTGGAGATGGAATGTCACTTCATCTGAGGAAGAATGCTCTTCAGTGGCTTGTTTTTCAGTGGTGGTTTGGCAGGGAGGGAAAGGCAGTGCCGACCTCAAAGCGGACTACTTTAACTACATGAATTGATTTGTTATCACAGAATGCCTCTGTTCTTACACTGAGCATTCTCTGAACCCATGCTTAATGCTCATTGTGCTGCAGAGAACACTGAGTGTTAAGAGGATCTTCTGTATTTACTGTACACAGGTGGATTTAGTTGTTTCTGAATGGTGGGGGAGGGGTGGGGGAGGAAAGAGACTCATTTTGGAAAAGAAGATAAGGCCTCTGGAACATACTGTCACCCTCCCATTAGCCCTCAAGTATCTGGTCCTCAAGGCAAGAAGTATGTATCAGTTCTGCATAGCAGTCTAGCTGAACTGGTGTTGAACAAAGATCTTTTAGCCTGCTCCTTGAAAGAGATCAACAGGTTGATGTCTTTTGAAGTCTGGCTCTCTGGGCTTTGCAGAAAATGATGACAGCAAGAACAGGAGGGGAAGGGGAAGGCAGGGAGAAGGAATGCAAAGGACATCTTTGTTTTAACCTTCCTTAAAATTGGTGGGGGTCTATTATTCCCAGGAAGCTCTGCCACTTGGTTGTCTAGCTCACACTAGGCAAAGGTTCTTTGCTAAAGACAAACAGCACATTTGTTTTCCCTAAGTCTAAACATGTGCTATGTTAAATTTGGGTTCTGATGAAAGAGGTTCCACTGAGTGTCCTTGTGAAATTTCGCAAGCACAAATACTTTTGCTGTGCCACATGGGTGCTTCATACTGGATGAGATTTCTCTGTAGAAATATCTTTTATATGGGGATTTAACAAAACTTAGAAAAGTTACTTTTTGAACTGCAGTTCCCAGAATCTACCAGGCAGCCTGGTTAAGGTATTCTGGGATTTTTAGTACACCCCCCCCCAATTTTTTGGGATTGAATTCCTACATGTAGGTAATCACATGTAACAGCCATATACACCTATTGTTCACTGTACACCGAGATTTCATTCTTTTAATTTGTATGCACATGTTGTTATGTGCCATCTAGTAAATTCTGATTTATGGCCCTCCTATGAATTAATAGCCTCCAGAAGATCCTGTCATCAACATCCTACTCAGGTTTTGTAAACTCATAGCAGGTTACAAGCAAGTAACATTTGATGCAGAATCAGCTGTGTGAGGAACATGGAAATTTAAGACGCTTTCTGCTCTCAAGTCAGACTATTTGTCCATCCAATGCTATGACTGTCAGTGACCATCCAAAGTCTCAGGCAGAAAGTTTAATCACAGAGTACTCTCATTTTAACTTCTGTTTCTTGTTGTGGACTGTAATAAAGATTGATTTGATAGGATACTACCTAATGTTTTTAACTGGATATACCAGGGATTGAATTTGAGCCTGTCTGGAAGCAAAGCACATGTTATACCACTGAACTATGTGGCCTCAGCACAAGTCTAGGATTTTTCCCCTCCCTGAAGTGATTCTTGTCTCCTCCTATTCTCTACTAACATGCAGGCTGTGATACCTGACATTTGGGGTTTGATACCCGAGTGCTGCACGATGGATCTTAGGAATATGAAAGGAGCCTTATTCAGGCATCCCCTGAGCAGAGTTTCTCCAGCAAAAATCCTTTCAAACCAGAGTAATTTTGACATAAAATGTATTATCTTAACAACCATACACTGCAGTCCATTATTAGAAGTAGAAAGGCTAAAGCAATTTTCTTTTCGTTTTCTTTTTGCAGTGCTTTGCCTAGGAAAACTATGTTAACTCTTCCTTGTATTTTAAGGAAAAGCTGTATAGGCATGTTTCTGAAATGCCTTAGCTAACCTATTGCTAAGGAAGGAATTAGAAGAGGTGAATAGATGGTGTCTCGTCAACCCTTAACTTCCTAGGATTCTTTGTTGTTCAGTCACACAGTTGATTCCAACATTTCACAACCCCATGGACCACTACATGCCAGGCACCCCTATCCTCCACCATCCTCCTCAACCCACCCAGCTCTGTGCCCATTGTGTCTAAAATATCATCTAGCCATCTCATTTTTGGCCACACCCTTCTTCTTTTGCCCTCCCCCTTTCCCAGCATCAGGGCTTTCTCAAGTGAATCCTCTCTTCTCATTTGATGTCCAATGTACTTTAGCTTCATCTTTACTATTTGATCTTCTAAGGAGCAGTCAGGGTTGATTTCTTTTAGGATCGACCTATTTGTTCTCCTTGCTGTCCAGCGTACTCTCAAAACTCTCCTCCAACACCACATCTCAAAGGCATCTATTCTTCTGTGCCCACCCTTCCTAATGGTCCAGCTCTCACCACCGTATATCACTACTGGAAATACCATTGCTTTGACAATGCGGACTTTTGTTTGCAAGGTGGTCTCTACTTTTAACTATGTCCCCCAAATTTCTCATAGCTTGCTTCCCAAGAATTACCGGTTGTCGTCTTTTTATTTCATGGCTGCAATCTCCGTCTGCAGTGATCTTGGATCCTAAGAATGTAAAGTCTGTCACTGTTTCTACTTCTTCCTCATCTATTTTGCAGGGACTGATAGGGCCTGTTGCCATTATCTTGGTTTTCTTGATATTAAATCTCTAGCTAGCTTTTGCACTCTCCTCCTTCAACCTAAGCAAGGTCTTTAGGTCTTCTTCACTTTCTGCCATTAGGGTAGTGTTATCTGCATATCTCAAATTGTTGATGTTACTCCCAGTGATTTTAATTCCAACTTTTGATTCATCCAGTCCTGCATTGTGCATTATGTGCTCTGTGTATAAGTTGAATAAGCAGGGTGACAAAATGCAGCCTTGTCTTGCTCCTTTTCCTATTCCAAACCACTCCATCATTCCGTATCCTGCCCTAACTGTTGCTTCTTGACTCATGTACAGATTTCTCATGAGGCATATAAGGTGTTCTGGTATGCCCATCTCTTTAATTACTTGCCACATTTTATTGTGGTCCACACAATAAAAGGCCTTGGTGTAGTCAATGAAACAGAAGTAGACTTGTTTCTGGTATTCCTTTGTTTTCTCTATGATCCAACGTATGTTGACAATTTGGTCTGTAGTTCCCCTGCCTCTTCTGAACCCAGCCTGTACTTCTGGTAGTTCTCTCTCCACGTGCTGGTGAAGCCTGTCCTGTATTATCTTGAGTATAACCATGCTAGCATGTGGGATGAGCACAATTGTTCAATAATTTGAGCATTCTTTGGCATTGCCTTTTTTGGGATTGGAATGTATCCTGATCTTTTCCAATCCTGTGGTCATTGTGTTTTCCAAACCTGCTGGCATATAGAATGCAATGCTTTAATTACATCATCTTTTAGGGCTTTGAAAAACTCAACTGGAATACCATCATCTCCACTAGCTTTGTTATTAGCAGTACTGTACTTTTTAGGGCTTTTCTGACTTCACTTTCCAGGATGTCCAGCTCCAGTTCAAAGCTCTCATCATCACTGTGATTGTCAGGGATGTTGAGGTCCTTTTTGTAAAGTTCTTCTGTGTACTCTTACCATCTTTTCTTAATCTTCTCTGCATTGGCTAAATCCCAGTCATTTTTGTCCCTTATCATGGTCATTTTTGCTTTAAATGTTCCCTTGACCCCCCCTTTTAAAAGATCTCTAGTCCTACCCCTTCTGTTGTTTTCCTCTATTTCTTTGCACTGTTCATTTAAGAAGATTTCCTTATCTCTCCTTGCTTTTCTCTGAAAATCTGTGTTTAATTGATTGACTTTTTCTCTTTTGCCTTTTCCTTTTGCATTCATTCTTTCCTCCGCTATTTTAAGAGCCTCATCAGACAGCCACTTTGCTTTCTTACACTTTTTTTTTCTTTTGGTGTAGTTTTACTTGCTGTCTCCTGTATGATATTTCAAGCCTCCGTCCATAATTCTTCTGGTACTCTGTCTATCAAGTCTAAACCATTAAATCTGTTCCACACCTCCACCGTGTATTCCTTAGGGATGTTGTCTAAATCATACCTGTGTGTCCTAGTTGTTTCCCCTGTTTTCTTTAATCTAAGCTTGTATCTGGCAATCAGTAGATTATGATCTGAGCCACAGTCTGCTTCAGGTCTTGTTTTTGCTGACTGCATGGAACTTCTCCATCTTTGGCTGCAGATTATGTAATCAATCTGGTTTCAGTGTTGGCCATCTGGTGATGTCCATGTGTAAAGCTGCCTCTTGTGTTGTTGGAAAAGGGTATTTGCTATGACTAGTGCATTCTTTTGGCAGAACTCTATTAGCCTTTGTCCTGCTTCATTTTGTGTTCTAAGACTAAACCTGCCTATTATCCCATTTACTTTTTGACTTCCTACTTTGGCATTTGAATCTCCCAGTATAATACAGACATCATTTTTTTGGTGTCAGTTCTATGAGGTGATGTAATTCCTCATAGAGCTGGTCAATTGTGGCCTCATTTGTGCTAGTGGTTGGTGTGTAGACTTGGATTACAGTGTTATTGAATGGTTTGCCTTGGATCTGAACTGAGATAATTCTGTCATTTTTTAGATTATATCCCATTACTGCTTTTCTACCAAGCCTTTATATTTAGATGTAGCAAATTCTGCATGGAATGGACAATGGCCATTTTGTTGCCCATCCTTCTGCGAGCTGCCATTGTGAGGTGCTGCTTTGGATTGTGCTTTTGGGTCAGAGCAATTCTGATCTGTGCACCATTAGACAATATGTCCCTTCAGTCTGACAGTTCCTAGGTCCTTCAACCAGAATGCATGCTAATTCTTAGAGTTCCTTCTTTTCGTTGCCCTTATTTTGTTCATTAAAAGGGCCCAGATATTTCACTCAGCAGCAATTATAGAGCAATAAGTATTTTCCTTGGGAGTTTTCCATGGCTCATGCTTTACTATTTGAGCACTCTCTTGGGCCTTCTCCCAGGCAAGCAGCCCCTCTCCCTCTCTCTTGCTCCCTCTCTCCCCGCCTCTCTTTTTAGACTGAGATCCTTGCTATCTTGATAGAAGGAGCCCTTCCCATCCTTGTGGTCTTGCTGCAGTAAAGGGCAACTTGGTGTGAGGGAACATCCCCTTTAGGCCTTGGACATTTTATCAGAATCTGTGGCCCAAGTAATAGTTTCCATTGTAGTTGACAGATTTCAGCTGCTGTTTTCTAACCTTGACCTGAATTATACAGGTGTGTGTTGCCCCTTTAATTCAATTTCTTAGCCCAGAAGACAGGTGAAAGAGATGATCTGTGGTAGGGTGCTAGCTTCTCAAGGATGTATTCATTCCAAATTCAAGGAGGCAACAGTGTTGTCTACTCCCTCTTATATATGTAACATAGAGTTTTAGGAAGAATCCAAAGATTAATATTTTACTGTGGTTCCCTCTCCAGATGACAATATTGTTTTCCCTCTGTTAATGTTCAGCCATGACTGTAGTGTATGTTTGGTAGACAGCAGTGACTAAATGTACTCTCTCCATCTCTCTTATTTCTGATAGCTTTGTTCACCTTAGCTGCAGTAGGGTTTCCATGGTGATCAATGCTGCCTGGCATCCACACTGTTTGTTTTAAGAGGCATTGCCCAGAATTTGCCATTTCTTCAGGAAGAGTTTATAGAGGGCAGAAAGGGAGAGAAAGACAGATCATATCATAGGGAGATGGACAGCAGGGGAGGAGGCAGAAGGTTCGGATGTCTAATTCTTGAATTGCTTCTGAACAGAGTGGATACAGCTTTGTCAATCATTCTGAATGCAATGCATTATATATTCTCCGTAGTGTTTCAGAAGCTGCTCTGATCACATTCTAACACCTTTTACCTTTAATAACCAAATGAAACTCTCTTTGCTTTTTGAGTTAGCTGTAGACTTCAGAGCCAGCAAAAGAAATACACAGCAAGATGAATTAGACATGCATTTAAAAGTGATATGTGGTGGAATCCTATAGAGGTCTTGTGCACATTACAAAAAGATCCCTTTATATTCCAATTCAGAAATCATATCTGAATTTTTACAACATTTTGATGTACTTTGAAGATCACAGCCAAGGATATGTTTCATCTTTTACCTGTGGTAATAAGAGGAAAAACATTTTTTTTTAAAAAAAGAGAATTTTTCAGGAAGTATTTAAATCATGCTAAAACCAGATAAAAAACTCAGTTTAGAATTAAGCAAACAAAAACTATGAAATTTTTGCCACATCTGGAAAAATCCCAGCTTTTGCCACCACCTTTTACTTACTCTTCCAGATGATGATGATGATGATGTACTGTCAAGTCACTTCCAGCTTATGACAACTCTTTCCAGGGTTTTCTAGATAGAGAACAAACAATTTCTTCTTCTGGAGATGCCCTGGGACCGTGCAGCTTGCCCAAGGCTACAAAAGATGGCTGTTCTCCCAGGGGACCCTGTGGGGAATTGAACTCCCAACTTTGGACTCTTGATAGGGATTGGACTCAGTTATCCATAGGCTCTCCGTCAGATTTGCAGTTGTAGTTGTTGCTGCTGCTGGCAGTGGCGATGGTGGCGGCAGCGGCATATCCACCCATTCAGAAATAAGTCCCATTGAGTTTAGTGGGATTTACTTCCAGGAGATGAGTGTAGGATTGCAGCCTTATTTGCTGAATAAATGTGTGGTCAAACTGTAGAAACAGAATTACTAAGCAGCTTTGGCTACAATCTAGGGAAACAAATTACATACCTTAAGGATCCATATAGATCAAGGGTAGGCAACCTATGGCGCGCGGGCCAGATCTGGCCTGTGGCAGCAAATAATCCAGCCCCTGCCTTCACTCCAGCCACCGCCACAAGAATCAGCCATGAATGTGTTTATGGCAGCCATAAATGGTGGGGGACCACCAGTCTGGCCCCCTCAACTGTCTGAGGGAGAGTGACCCAGCCCCTGACTTTAAAAGGCTGATGATGAATGCAACTTGATTACAGGAGTCTGATGAAATAGACTTTTTGTTTTGGTAAGAACCAGGCAAAAATATAAAAACCTCCTGTATTCTGATTTTGGCCATTCATATCAGATACTTTCATAACTATAGACACTAAATTTGGGACCAACGAAGTCTCTAATTGTGATACTACTTTAACATTGGTGTTGATTGAAGGTCAGTGTAATTTAGAATGTAGTACTGCCATTGAATTCCACTTAAACCAACCGAGGTTGGGGGAAGTTCCTATACCAGGACTCTGTGGTAAGCTCATTATGTGTATTTTGAAAATTTCTCCAGAATCTAAGGATACATTGGTCTGTATTAAGTTGCATCTTATATTTATATGCACTATTACTTTGTCATATCACAGCAGTAAAAACTAATTCCCCAACAAGGATAGGAGAATTGTTTAGGCTGATGATTTAATTAAGATAACTTCCTTGGGGCCATATATCATGGGAGTAGGATCACAGGTAAAAGACTAGGATAAAAATGACTAACGTGTTTCAGTTTAAAGGCCTTAATAATTACACCAAAGTATAAGCATTCTGGACTTTTAGATTAGGAAAACTACTGCACAAAAGCTGGGAAGCTGTTCAATATTGGTATCAAAGAAAGGGAATATGGCCTCTGGGGAAACCTAGATCCCTAGAGAGGTCCTTGAGCATGATGACATGATTATGTCCATGCCTTGACTGCCCCACAATGTCTGAGGAAACTTCTGAATCATTGTGGGTTGTATCAGCTGCACAAAAAAGATTCAAAATACACCCATTCTGATTTACAGTTTGTGGGAAAACTCTAGGAACCCTATGACCCACCAAATCATTGTACCTCCTGTAAGTCTGGACTCCTCAGGAATTTCAGATAGATTCCAAAGCAAAGGTGGAAGACTGTTTTTTGAGAATGGAAATGCTAATCTCATAAAACTTTTCAGACTGCAGCTGTAGAAAACCAACCCTAACTTCTGTCAAGGTGCAGTTCTGTTTTTGTACCAGACGCACATCTACTTAGCAGTTCAGATTGTGTAGACTAGTTGCATATCAGAGATTGAATTGATCTAAGGCGGGGGTTCTCAACCTTTTCAAGTTGGGGGCCGGGTCACGCTCCCTTAAATAGTTGAGGGGAATGGACTGGTTGTCCCCCCACCATTTATTGCTGTCGTAAATGTGTTTATGATGGTCGCAAATGAGTCTGGAGCTCATTCTGGTGGGAGCAGCGGCTAGCGCAAGGGTGGGGGCTGGATTATTTGGCACCTTGGGCCATAGGTTAAGAACCCCTGATCTAAAGACACAGTGCAGTTCACCCATGAGCTGATCATACATCTGATGATGTGTGTCAGATCAGTGGATTTCATGTGGGTCCTTCTTTGTCCTTAATACAGAACATCTCAATGCAGTAAGATTGGGGAAATGACTATTACTAGCAAAACAAAGCTAATTATGTAGCAAGATTCCACCAGTCCATCCCTGCTGTAGCTGTTAATCTTTCTGTAAATTTGTTTTTAATGAGATACTAGAAGTTGTAACATACAGTAGCTGTAGCAGCAAGGGCTATCCCCTTAGATTTAACAGCTTTCTGCCACATACTGGCAGACATTAATTTAATGCTGTATGATGCTTTATCAAAAACCCATTAAACAACAGCATGGTTTACTTGCTTTCCGTTAGTGTGCAGACAAGCTCTTTGAGAATGCTACATGAGTACAGTCATAAAGCCCAAGGAGTTAGGCTGGTGGAAAGGGAAATGAATCAAGGAAAAACTATTTTTAATGATATAAAAATCTCATTTGTGTGTGCATGTGTTTTGCATCCTACTCTTCTTCTAGGTGGGCAAGGCAGCCCATATGTTCTCTTTCTGCCCAGCCAAGCGCCTTATTATTCATATCACAAGAATCCTATGAGACAGATTAGCCTGAAGAATGTCCAAGTGAGGTTCACAGCCAATTCCCATCCAATCTTCCACAGTCCTTATCTGGATATGAGAAATAGAGGAAAATATATTTCCTGAAATTGTTCAGGTTTTATTGGTGAATGAGTAAAAAGGCAGTACATACTGACGTGTAATGTTAAAGTGGAAATGAGAAGACATTCTGCCTGGGATTATCATTTACGGAGGATGGAGGATTCTCTTTCTCTTCCCACTGACACGTGTAGGTGCTCCAGTTCACAAGGGCTTATTTCATAGGAACAACTTGATCATTGGCAAACCAGTGGCTTTTGCTATAATTAAAAAGAGTCTTAAGTGCTAGGGGTATACACCAGTCATGAGATTTAGTTCAAACTTGATTTAGGAATTTGGAAAATAGGTAAACTCACCTCATTTAACTAATGTCTGGATCCGAATCTTCAGCTGCATCCAAAGCTTCGCACTACCCAGGTTTGTGAATTTTGCTGTTTCACAGTTTTAAATAGGATTTTCTTCCTTTTTTCTTTCCACTCCTGGGATTTTCCAGCTAACAAAATGCTCCCAGTTTTCTCCCATAAAATGTGGTGCATAATTCATTAGTTGCTGCACAGAAACTCAAGGCCTTCTCTGCAAAATTCTTTATCAGCACCTCGAGAAATTTTAAATCTTCAGTGGAAAGCAGTAGGAAAAGAATGCTAAAATGATTGAGTCCTGAAAATAGGAAGCCATGGCCTTTGGTTTGCAAGAACTGAGCAGAACTGTTGATGATGGGACTTTTGGGAGGTCTTGAATTCATAAAATTGCCGCAGGTCAGAAACAGCTTGACGTCACACAGCAGCAACAGTAACAATGCTATAGGTAAGAAGTACAATAAAAATCATTTCAGATGCTTTAGCGAAAACACCACCATTAAAATTTAATCTTATATGATCTAAAAGCTAAGCAACATTCTTTCCATTCTTACTTTTTCCCTTTTGTTTGCTTCACACATTACTGAAGTCAGTGGAGCTATTGTGGAAGCAGCAAACAGTCTATAGCAGGGATTCTCAACCTGTCACCTGTGGGCTGGATGCGGTCCACAGCACCATTTCATGTGCCCCCCCACCACCTCCACCACACCTGAAAGTGTCATGTAGTGGAGGAAGGACAAAATGGCCATTCAGCCCCCGAAGCTCTCTGAGGGAGTGTGACCCGCCCCCTGACTTTAAAAGGTTGAGAACTCCTGGTCTATACACTGTAAGCAGAATGCAGTGTGAAAAGTCCATCAAGCATTGTGCATGGAAATAGCAAAGAAATATTTATAAAAATAAGAAAATATTGAGGACATTGGCAAAGAGCTCTGGCTCACTCTTAACCATGTGAATTTTCACAGCAGATGGTTAATACATCTAATATTTGTACACTCCATCAGCCATTTATATCTTGCAAGCTCCACTTGTAAAAACATGGAAGAGTCATAAGCTTATTCAAGTGTTTCAATTCTGGTAACAATAAATGTATGATGAGCAGGAGGTATGCTAGCCTTGTACACTTCTGTTATTTTCTACCTTCAGAGTATAATAGTTTGTGGAGGAGAGGTTCCCTTGTGCATGGAGGTGTGCCTTTTCAAACTGCCCCTTTTACATGAAGAGAGAGGGGGGGGAGCAATAGAAGGGGTTATACACTGTCCACCCAGCCACCTTGGGTCCATTTTAGGGGGCAAATGAGGTAAAAAAATTTTTAAAAAACAACAACAACGTGTGTTTATAATGTTCCATATCTCATTGCCTAAAAAAGGATTTAGTTTGGTTATATTTGCTCATTATAGTGACCATATGGATTGCCCACCCACCGCCTCCATCACACCAGGAAGTGCCATGTGGAGGAGGAAGGGCAAACTGGCCGTCTGGCTCCTGAAGCTGCCTGAGGGAGCGTGACCTGGCCCCTGGCTTTAAAAGGTTGAGAACTGATGTAAGGCATCAAACAACATGTCCTTGTTATGTATTTCAAGTTACCAGGAGCAGGTATAGGCAGAGAGCCTAAATAAGAGAGGGAAGCAAAGCAGAACAAATTAGAAGAGGAGTTTGACTTTCCTCAAATTCTCCTGAAAGAAAAATCCCTCTTAAGTGCTAAAAGCACCACACCCACTGATAGCCAGGACTGGGAGTGCAAGCATGTGAGATTGTTGTTTCCCAATGGTTTGTTTGAACTACTGCTCCCAGTGCACTTGAGCAAGGAAGGCCATAGACATGCTGGTTGAGGGATTCTGGAACTGTAACCCCCCAAAATGAACTTTTCAGAGCTCTGTAACAAAATGTAGGAAAATTGTGAGCAAGTGTCTTGTGCATCTGTTGGATCTGCTGTTCAGGTACTAGTTGATGAGGAACTCCAGGGTCCCTTCTCTCCTTCTTCATGTTTCTTATATATCGTCCAATCAGAATCAGACTGAACAACCCTTCAAACAGAAGAGGCCTTAAAATACAGCGCTGAGCTCTCTACTCTAGTTATTCCTCTTTTTAGGAACCAGAAACTAGTGAATGGAAACCCACAAGTTACACAGATAAAAAGGGAGTTCTGCAAGAGTGCCACTTGATGAAATTTTGTTCATTTGCAAAGGGCAGTGTTTATTTGAACCTATGAACCAGGAGTCCTCAACCTTTTTAAGCCGGGGGCTGGATCACACTCCCTCAGACAGCTTCTAGGGCCAGACAGTCATTTTGCCCTTCCTCTACCACATGGTACTTTCTGGTGTGGTGGAGGTGGTGATGAGGCCACATGAAATAGTACCATGGGCCATATTCGGCCCACAGGCTGTAGGTTGAGAATCCCTGCTATAAACTGCCCTGCTATCTTAAAATACAGTACTGGTGATTGAACAAAAAGTCAGATCCTTCTCTCCTGAATTGGATCACTGAACATGATCAGATGGGAAATCGGTTGTAATTTGTGGATTGCTTGTGGAGTTGTCAGGTGCAATCTGTTTCTCAGTGACTTACATGAAAAAATGTGCTCCAGCCTGACCCAGATCCACGTCTAGGGTGAACCTTCAGTGCCCAGCTATAGGGATACTGCTTTTGCTGGCTGGGTTGAAGCCATTCTATGACAGATGGAAGTATCACTTTAACAGAGATCGTTGCTTGCAAAGTGACCCTTTCCTTTGCCATCAGACGTGTGCTTTCCAGCTCTTTGGTCACACTTTGAGTAGATATAATACAAGGGTTGAATATTCACCAGAATGCTGGAGCCACTCTGAGTGATTGTTCCTGTCCAAAGTTATACAATCCTGCCTTCTGCTTCAGGGATCAATGTTACCTATAAGTAGTTCCATAACAATTAATTCTAACCAAGGTTCTAGCAGACTTGCATGTACAGTAAAACACCGGATAACGATTGGATCGGATAACGCTAAAATCACATAACGTTAAGTAATCTGGGGAGGAGAATTGGATCGAATAACGTTAAAGTCCTATGGGATGGATCAGATAACAACCGCTCAAGCCTGTGCGGTCACAGTGTATCTCTATGGAGCTTTAACGTTATCTGATCCATCCCATAGGATTTTAACATGGATCGGATAACACTAAAAATCGGATAACACCAAGACTTGTGGAACCAACGTTTAGTGTTATCCGATGTTTTACTGTAATTTGTTTATCCATAGACAAAGCCTGGTCCATTTTTAACGCAAAAGTAAAGGAAGATGTATATTTGAAATGCTGATGAGTGCTGCTATTTGCTTTCAAAAGGTTTACACAAAAATAGCTTCTTACTTGGGAAGAGCCCCAACATATTTACAAGGGATTATATTCTGTAAATGGCATTAAACCCCTACATAGTTGCTAAACCTCTCTAGAAGGGATGGGTGGGGATGGTAATCAATTGATATTGGGAAAAGACCTTCATAAATCACATTAAATGCTCTTTTTATTCACTTCAAGGATTACCAGATTTCCTTCCTCATTTTCCCCTGCCTCAGGCCAGTGTCTGTGTATGTGCTAACTTAAATCCGTTTATCAGACAACTCAAAACTGGCATGCCTCTTGCCAAGAAAGAAAAGCTACAAAACAGAAACATTTTCAGAGCTCAGTAATATGCTTTTCTTTTGCTTCTCTGCCAAGTGTTTTAGGCACTACACTATATTTAGAATAACATTTAATATCCTACTTAGGGAACATATCAGTTTGATCCTATGGGAGAAAGTTACAAGATTTAGAATGCAGTTCTAGGTCGCCCTTGCTTGAAAGCCAGTCATATCCAGCTCTAGGGTTTATTGCTCATCTCTATTTATAGTCAAAGAGCCAGTACTGTCTGCATCTGCAGATGTTTCCTTGGACATGTGGTAGGCATGACTAGACACTAGAGTGCATGGAACGTTGTTTACCTTCTCACCGAAATGGTACCTATTTATCTACTTGCCATTTCTTGCTTTCAAACTGCTATGTTGGCAGAAGCTGGGACAGAGACAGGAGCTCATTCCATCGTGCAGTACTCTGGTCTCAAAATGCTGACTTGCCAACCTTCCAGTTGTCAATTTCACCATCTTAACTACTGAGCCACCACAGTCCCTTGGAATGCAGTTCTACAGATCCTAAAAATGTGAGGCACAATTCCAATGGTGTGATGATGATCTCTTTTGATGATCTTAATATAATTGTAAATATTACTATAATGGAAAGAAGGCTTCAAGTACAATCTAAGAGGAGTGAATGATTTGGGTGAGCTGCATTTGCAAGGCAAGTTTTACCAGATTCTTTCCACGCCAGGAGAGTTCTGAAGGGAGAGGCATGGCCCTGTTATGGCCAGGAGCACTTTTTAAACACATACCTAAATGTAGAGTTCACTAGGGTGACTAGTGTCATTAAAAGTGATTATATTGACATTTTCACAATGCTACTTTTCTTTTTAGACCTGTGGTTTCAAATGTAGGGTACATGCCCCACATGGGGGCAATTTGTTTTTTAAGGGAGACAATTAGAGAATGAGTTACTAACAGTGAATGGCCTTTTAGGCTTCCTCTGTGTAAATAGGAGTTCACTGTTTGAATAATAAGAATTATATGTCACCAGAGGGGGGTGAGATCAGGGTTTTAGAGATGCTTAGGTGGGACATGGCCAAAAAACAAACAAACAAACTGGGAACCACTGATTTGGACCAATAACATTCACAGAAATGGGGACAGTCTGAGAATGCATACAAATAAAAATGGGTAGAACCACACTTGGGATATTTTGTGGGTCTTATGCAGACTCCTCTGGCTTCTCTCAAAATTTCTCAAGTTCTTTGTCTGTGGAACCACTCCAGAAATCTGCTCCACTTTTCCCTTTCGCAAATTCATGTGACAATGTGGTGTTGTGTGCAAATGCCCTGAGAAAGCTGCTCATCTTAAAGAACCTGTCAAGATGGGCATTACACATGTCTTTTCCCTGAGGAGTCTTTTTGGTGTTTTGCCCTGAGGAGGAACATTAGCGTCTTCTAGGTGAATTTTCAGGGGATTCTGTATCTTGAGATGTATTGTGAAACAAGGAGAAAGCCTTAGAAATGTTCAAGTTCCCAAGACATTTCTCATTTCACTCAAGTTTGCATTTGCCCTAACAGAAAGTGGTCAGACTGGCAATATCATGTTACTGTACTTGAATTATTGGAATGAGGTTGATCCCTCCCCCCCATGTTTATTCATTTGTGTGTGAGAGAGTGAGACAGAAACACAAAGAGAGAGTTTCATGTGTCATAGCACCTCCCATCAGCCCTTCTAGCAGAGTAACATGTGACTCAGGGAAGTAGATTGTTGAGCTGAGTGGTGTAGTTCAAAGGCAGGGATTCTCAACCTGAGGCCCATGGGGCGGATGCAGCCCACAGCACCATTTCATGTGGCCTCCACCACACCCGGAAGTGCCGTGTGGTGTAGAAAGGGCAAAATGGCTGTCCAGCCCCTGGCTCTAAAAGGTTCAGAATTCCTGTTCAAAAGAACTCTTGTTCAGAGGTGAAGAAAGTAGCATTGAGAGCTAGTTCATGGAAAGATCAGAAGAGATACAGTTTTATCTAAAACTGTATATTTGACAGCCAAATGACCAAGCATTGTTTATACTTTGTTCAAGCCTTGAAAATAAGTTTGACTGTCTTTTGCTTACCATAAGTTGCCCTCTTTATGTATCTGGCCAGGAAAGCTGTTGAATTCTAGGCACCCACCAACTGAGCACAGAAAATACACAACCTCATCTTTGGTAGAACTGTCTTATTTCCTTTAGGAGCCCACAGTAGGTTGTGCAGAAGAGAAATAAATTGGTCATAGGAACATATGGTTCCAAAGGGACATATCTCACAAACCAAGATCATAAACTGCAGTTTGAAGTTGGTTCATTTTTCCTAAACTATAATCAAAACTAATATAGTTTGTCCAAATTGAACATTGTAACTAAAGGCAGTTGGTTGAAAGGGGAAGCAAAGGCTGAAAACCTTTTCTGTAATTATCCGAATAGCATAACATTTGGAAGCAAATTGCTGTAAGAAATCTCTGTAGATGTAATCTGTTGCATACTGAGTTATACAACTCAACATGAAATAGATCATTCCTATGGATATTTCTTAACTTAGTTCATTTCACATCTAAAAGTTATGGTGTTTGAGTAACAGCAACAGAACTTCAGTCAAAATCTGCCAGTTGCTTCTTTGTGGCACTGCTATGGAAAGAGAAGATTTGGGGATAGTGGTCCTCTACACTGACACCTGTGTTTCGCAAGGCTCTGTGCTGTCTTACATTCTCTTTAATTAATCCTAAATATATAATGAATGACATATTGGAGAGGAGCAGAGGTCCCACTCTCACATATAATCTCTAACTGATGTAATATACAGGGCCGGATTTTCCTATAGGCTAACTAGGCTTCAGCCTAGGGCCTCAAGATCAAAAGGGGCCTATATATTGATATATATCACAGTAATGATTTATTTTATTATCTCTCATCTAATTTACAAACTTAAAAATGGGAGGTGAAAGGGCCACATAAGTGGAATAGCCTAGGCCCTCTTTCCATGTAACTCCGGCCCTGGTGATATAATTTATGAAAGGTGTTCATTCCTATAAGTGGGTAATAGTAGCTTTTGATGCTACACCACCAAAGACATTTCTGTCCATGTGGGACCCCTATCCATGTTCCTGCCCATCTCTAAATTTTGCCAAAGTGAATAATTCAGAAAATTATCTTATGGGATGAAGGTAGTTTTGGGCTAATAAAACAAATAAGGGACAATTATATCTTTTGAATGCATAGAATTATCTATTATTTCCTCTCCTCCTTAATCACCTGTTGGCCGGAAAAATTGAGATCTCCTAGGAAGTGCTGCCCAGGTAGGGTCAAAAGGTGATCAAACCACAGAAAACATCAATGACATTTTTCTCTCTAGTGTCCATATCATAATGTTAGAATACAGTAAATAATTAATGGGAACTGTCAATACTACAAGTTAAACATGGCTTCTGAAATGCTGCCTGGAGTCATAGAACCAGCATTAACAAACATGCCAAGTACCTTGTAAGTGACCATACTTCAAGGTGGCATACGTCAGACATATGCTAAGAGGGCTGAAAGGGAAAAAGGCTTTGTTTGCTAACATAGTCCTTATTTGGTTGGTGCTCTGACCATTTTCCTCACTCTGCTCAAGAAAGGATATACAGTACTGCATTTTTTGGACCATAAGACTCACTCACCCTCCCAAAAAAGTGGGGGAAAACAAAGATGCACCTTATGGTCCAAAGGCACCAGGTGGGGCCTTTTGGATTTGAGTGTCTAGATGGGGAGGCGAACCTAGATGTGGGGCTAGGTACGTATTTTGCTTTATTTTAATAAATATTTTAGTAAGGTAAAGATAAAGGCTTCCCTTGCTTGAAAGCCAGTCGTATCCAACTCTAGGGTTCAGTGCTCATCTCTGTTTCAAAGCCAAAGAGCCAGTGCTGTCTGTTTCTGCAGACATTTCCATGCTCATGTGGCAGGCATGACTAGACACCAGAGCACATGGAACACTGTTACCTTCCCACCAAAGTGGTCCCTACTTACAATTTCTTGCTTTTGAACTGTTATTTTAGTATACCAGTACTATTTGGTTCAGAATATTTTGTTCTTGTTTTCCTGCTCTAAAAACTGGGTGCGCCTTATGGTCCAAAAAAATACGGTAGTTATACAAGATGGGCAAGGAAGGAAATTGCTGCTGTAAGGTAAAATGCTCATTTATCAGTCAATAGAAATCAAAACAGTGATTGAAAAGAAATACAGTAATACCTCATATAACATTAGTATCGAATAACACTAAAATCGCATAACATTAAGGAATCTGGGGGGAAGAATTGCATCAGATAACATTAAGATCCTATGGGATGCTTCAGATAACAACCGCTAAAGCCTGTGTGGTTACAATGTATCTCTATGGATCCCATAGAGGATCAGATAACACTAAAAATCATATAACACCAAGACTTGTGGAACCAGGTTTTAGTGTTATATGAGGTTTTACTGTAGCTCTTTATAATTTCCTAGACATCTCGGCCAAAGTGCAAAAGACTGCCGGCACTGTAAACTGCCTCAGTCAATGAACAGGCATTTGGGTTTTCTAGTTCTTTAGCAATTGTTGGTAAATGGCAGAGCTCAAGAGAGTTAGCCTTTTTAGACCTCAAAGTCCAGAAATGCAACTAGCCATGGCATTCTGAAATAATAACTTCCTCAATCTCTAACTCTTTGGCATACATGATAAAATGGTCATCTAGGTGTCTACTATTAAAGTAGAAAAAAGACTTTGCATTGGCCAGGCAAGAATTGCTACCAAGAGAGAAATTCCTAAGTTTCTATCTCTGTTTGTCTAATCCAGTGGCGGCCCACCTATGGCACACATGCCAGAGAGTGCACTCAGAGCTCTCTCGGTGGGCACACAAGCTGTTTTCCTGGCACAGAATTTGCCCCACCCCTTTGCCCAGAAACCCAATAGAAATGCTTCCTCCCTCCCCCAGCACAGAGTTTGCCCCACCCCTCTGCTGAGCAGCCCTAATGGTAGCATTTCCTCATTTTCCCCCAGCACAGAGTTTGCCCCTCTGTGGCATGGACAGAAGCCTGTTGAGTTTGGGCATTCAGTCTCTAAAATGTTCACCATCACTGGTATAACCTATTCATGTTTTCTGCTGGAGGAGCCTAGTAGTACACACAGGAGCTGAAATCCTGTTGCTTAGCATAGTCAGTTGCAATTTGAGTAGGTCTATTCAATCAGTAGGGAGTTCCAGTGATTCAATGGGGCTACTCTCATTTTGACTTTCTATGCTAAGTAACAGGATTTCAGTCAAAATGTATGTAAGATCATAATGCCAATTTTTTTAGATTCAAATGTCCTGATTCTTCCTAGTGAGGATATCAGCAGCAAATTCTGGAAAGTCAAAATGTAACATTTCCAAACTCTGATTATTAACATTGTCTTATTTTATTGGTTTATGATGCATACTGCTCTATTATAAATGAGGATACAATCAGACATGGTATCTTTATTTATAGGGACATGGGACAGCATCGTCGCTCCTGGAGATGTGCAAATGTTTTCAGCATCCAGACAGCTAACAATAATTTCTGTATGCCTTGAAAAATGGCTGTGTGACATAAGCTTTCTGAATGAACACTAGCTTGAGATTCATCATTAAAATTGGCATTGCTCCCTACCCTCCCGTTATCCCACCCCTTGTGTCCTTCTTTTGGGTTATAAGAACAGCATTTGTGGCAGAGGTAACTACAGGCAAAAGTAATTCCTCAGTTGCTTGATAGTTATTAGCTCATGACAACCATTCAGATGTTCACAGATGTTCAGTAATATTGGCTCAATCAGACAGGCATTTGTCCTGCTGCTTCGTGTGCTGTAGGGGCAGGAAGACTCGCTCTCATTTCAAGCAGTCAGATTATCTGATTGCTAGAGCAGATTGATCCATCCCCAGAGTGCATCTTCCAGAGCCTCTGACAGAGGCTTCTAATTTTTTTTAGTGTGGGTAGGTTTGCTCTACTTTGATCCATTTCCAGTGTGTGAGATCACTAGGGACAGGCCGAGAAATGAGCCTTAAGCTATCGAGGACCCTGCCACTGTCAGTTTGTAGTATTGTGAAGTGGCTTAGTAAGCAAGCTACTTCAGGATATTGGCAAATTGAACACTTCTCTTGCTCTTCTGTGGAGGGGTAGGGGAAACGAGATGATGGTGATGGTGATGGTGATGGTGATGGTGATGTGGTAGACCATTACTGAATCACTGAATCACTTAGATCAGGGGTTCCAAACCTACATTCCATGGGCCAGCCCAGGCCCTGCCCGCCAACATCATTCAATCTGACCCATCACCGTCTCCCTCACACCCAGAAGTAGAAGCAGGTGCATTTACTTCAGCCATAAAATGTGCCTGCACATGTGCAAACACATGTGTAAGCATGGAAGTGGGTGCATTTACGATAGCCATAAATGTGCCCGCTTCTGCTTCCAGGGGCGTGGGCCGGCCTGCTCAGCTGTTCTGAGGGTGTGGTCAGGCCTGCAGCACAGAAAGGTTGGCCACCCCTGACTTAGATTAACATTTTAAAATGGTGGGAGTTTTTGCCTCTTTGTCAAATGCCAATCGAAATTGTAACAGTGCCACTAATTGTGCCATGTGGAACCCCTATCTATGTTTCTACTTCTCTCTAAAGGTTGCCAAAGTGCACAAACCAGAAAATTATCCCATTGTATAAAGGCACTTTTGGGTTAATAAAACAAATAAGGGATAATTATATATTTTGAATGCATAGAATTATCTATTAATCAACTCCTCCTTAATCATGTGTTGGCTGGAAATTTGAGGTCTCCTAGGAAGTGCTGCTCAGGTTGGGTCAAAAGGTGGTTCAATTGCAGAAAACATCTCTGACATTTCTCTCTCTAGTGTCCATATCATAATGTTAGAGTACAGTAAATAATTAATGGGAGCTGTCAATACTGCAAGTTAAACATGGCTTTCTTGCAGCTTTTCAAACTGGAGAATAAAGTCCTTTCCTCAGCTGATGCCAGAATAATTTTAAATCACAGCATATCTGCCAAGTTCAGTATGCCTTAACCAGACCTTGGAAAATTCATTTTTTGTACATCTCCCAGAATCCTTCAGCCATCAAGGCCACAGAGAATTTGGGGATTGTAGAACTTTAAAATAACATTCCACATGCTTTCTGTGCTGAGATAAAAAAAATCAAATTTAAGAAAACATGTGGTTCCAAATTTATACTTAGACAGTGGTCATTTTCTCTAAGAGTCATCCCATTTCAGTCTTTGAGATTCGCCCTCCTGCCTTACATAGTTAGACATTTGCATTTCCTGAATGTGTTGGGATCCCTCAGTTTTCCAGCCTGGGACAAGTAATTTGGTTTCCAATTAGATTTCCTGCAGTTTCTTAGCTTTGATCTGGTTTGAGTCTATAATTTCATTGGGGCAATTTGAAACAAAAGCAAAGAAGGGAGGCAGACAGGATATAACATGATAATATAATAATGCCTGGTTTTTTATTGCTAAGCAAATGTCTAGTATCATCTTTGGTTCAAATTCCAAAAAAAAAAAAAAAAAAAAAAACACACCATTTTATCTGGTCTTTCACCCAACCCTGGGTGCTCCAGAGGCAGCTTACATGGAAAATGGTTCCTGGGAGAAATGTATTCAAATACTTTAGTACCTGTATATACTCGTGTATAAGACGACCCGAATATAAGCTGAGGTACCTAATTTTGACATGAAAACCCAGGAAAATATATTGGTCCGAGTATAAGCTAAGGGTGGGAAATGTAGCAGCTGCTAGTGAGTTTTAATAATCAAAATACATGAAAATATGGTAAAATTAATTAAATTGTTGGTGCATCTCAATTAGGTACAGTCTTGGGACCCTCGTGGTCATTGACCCGAGTATAAGCCATGTCCCCTTTTTGGGGCTCATTTTTTGGGCTAAAAACTCAGCTTATACTTGAATATATACGGTAATTGAATCATATTTAATACCTTTAATTTACAGTATTTAACATGCTAATTGTAAAAATCCTACACAGATATCCTTTGAGTCATCCTAATTTTCTTCTATTTTATGAATGAGAGAACTGAAAATGAAAGCTTTGAATCATCCAGATGATAAAATAAGAGAATGACAAAGATAAAACTTGAACCCAAGTCTTTTATAAATGAGTTGCCTCCTCAATAGAACTTATAATTTGACAGAAATTTCTGAATAGCTGTGACCAGCCTTTTAATGCACAATGAGTTACAGCATTTCTAACTCTTTCAAGCAGTTTATCGGTGGAGATCTCCCCATGTATGTTATGGCATGATAGCCATATGTTTCAAGCAAATGTATTCAAACTGTGAGGAAGGCAAACTGTGCAGAAGAAGGAGACTGTGTAATGTTCCAGTTATGACCAAGTGCAGATAAGAAACATTTGGGAAAATCCAAGCAGAACAGTCACAATTAAGCTGATTTTTCTTCTCTTTGTTTTTAGAATGTTGACATGTGCACAAAGGACCCTTTCTAAACATGTTTTCATTATGCCCTTCCTTGCCCATAATGATGTGACACACTGTTTCCACCCAAGCAGGTCTACAGACATTGCTCTGTCAGAATGAGAGCACTGTCCAATTGTTTATAATCTCCTATTTCTTCACTTTCTTAATCTTTCTTGAACAGAGATGTTATGATTATTGATCCTTGTCTGAATTTTCCTACTAGTTCAGTGCTTAGAAGTAACTAGTTATAAGTAATACAGTCAAACCTTGCATAACGAGCATTTCACTTAGCGAAAAACTCGCATAACGAGCAAGTTGTTCGCTAAGCGGTCTGACTCGCATAACAAATTTTTTTTGCTATGCACGTTGGACTTTTCCCTATGGAAAAACTCACATAATGAGCATTTCTATGGGGAAAACTCGCATAGCAAATTTTTTTGCTATGCAAGTTTTCCCCCTTGAAACGCTCGTTATGCGAGTTTTTTCATAGGGAAAGTCCAACTCACATAGCAAAAAATTCATTATGCGAGTCTGACTCGCATAGCAAAAAACTCGCATAGCGATCAGCCTCCCAGAACGAATTAAATTTGTTATGCAAGGTATGACTGTATAGATAACTGCAGTGACCTGACCAATTTATACTTCACAAGTAACAATGAATATTTACATTACAATTAGGGTAATGTTTTAAAGTACTGTATTTTTAAATGTTATTTTGAAAAGAACATTTTAAGGAATTTCTAGAGGAATTTTTCTCTTTTGTTCCATTCATTTATCAATTCAAAGTGGCAAGGAAGGTTTTTCTTTCTTTCATCGTCTGCTTGTTCTTGTTTTGAAGATGCAGTATGAATATTCCTTTGTATCTGAGGAGGTGCTCGGCAATAGCAATACAACATGTTAATGGTGCATTATGCAGTCAATTACCTTTGAGAATGAAGCAATAATGACAATATGGCTAATCAAATTGACTCCCAGCCATGATAATGCAATGAATTCCGGGGGGGGGGGGGTTGAAACAAACGTTCCAAGCTATATTTCAGTTATGCTTTCCCATCCTTCTTTATTTCTTTTATATCTCTCCCCCACCCCCACCCCCCAGGGAGCAGCATTTAAATTTCATAAAAGCCTTTGGATTTATAATGGAACGAGGTCTGACCTTTGTGTAGATTTGACTCAGAACTTGAAACCAATGCCTTATGGGTTGGGACAGCACCTGTTGCTACAGGGTCGTAATCTGTCTACAGACATTCATTCTATGAATGTTTGTAAAGTGTACAGTAATCAAGTGAATTGCTGAGATATATGGATATATGAACCAAACCTCAGACTGTTTATAGTTATTTTCTCACATGACATTATGGCATTTTACCTTCCTGATCCTCTCTTCACCCATTTTAGTACTACAACAACCCTGAGATGTGTGTTTCATTGAGATACATTGATTGACCCAAGAACACCCAATGAACTTCATGAAATTGGGTTTTCCTAATCTGAGTCCAATGGTTGAACCACTACCCAAGACCAGCTGGCTGTATCATTATATTCTTCCATACATTCTCAGGTTCAAAGTGCAAACAATGTGTTCAAGATGGAACACAGCCTCAGATCATTTTCTTCAGTAGCTGCCCATCCATTTGGTATTCATTTGTTGGTTTTTAGGAATTAATGACAGTTTTGACAAGATAGACACACAGACTAGATATATACATAAATATAGTTTTCAGTACTTGTTGAATGACAATTAGGATATGCAATTGCTTGTATGGCCATTTGTTGTCTAGATTTTTCCTAGCTCTTGTACAAACTATTGAAATGTCAGATCTTGCTATGCTGGGTGAATAATTCAGCTTTCATCACTCACTCATTAAACACTCTGATGTGCACTTTGCACCTCTTTCATTGCATTGCTGCTGATGCATGGAGAGACCATTCTGTACCCATCTTCAAGGTCAACTCATCATCTTTACATTTGTCTTCAGAATTCTCTTTTGCCATGCCCTATTGTTGCTCAAAACATGAACATCAAGACTGGTTTACTGGCAGGTGTGCGTGTGTCTGGCATGTCTGATTGGTTTAGCCCACAATCTCCCATTTTCCTGATTGTTAACTCTTAAATGAATAGCAGTGTTATTTACTAATATAGGGAGATATTGGGATAGCATGATAAGTCAGAGTTCTTGAGAGTTCTGGTTTAATGTGAATGAGAGTCATGCTTGCAAAAAGAGTAGCTAAGTAACTCACTGAGCATCTGACCACATTATACGTACTATATAGCAATATCCAAATCCTTTGTCACTTTGTCAATGAGCCAAAGAAATACCCTCAGTTTATTTACAATAAGCAACTCATGATTTGAAGACTTGTTTAGCCCCACCCATGCCATGGGAGCAACTAAGTAGTGCACTTCAGCATGGAAAGTTAGAGTACCTCTGGAGCCCTTGTTTATTATTAGATATGATCCCAGCTGTAACATTCAGTCCTGGTGGTAGACAGACTATGTGTTACAATAAGCCAGAGAAACTGATGTCCTCCTTCATCATGGCAGCTCAACCCAGGGGTTCCAAACCTACAGCAGTTTCAGTTTATTGTATCTGCAGGGTGTGACAGTGGATCAAATAGTACAGACACTTGACTATATTTCTGAAACTTGTATGTTAAGAGATTATTCATGAGTTTCAGTCTCATGTTGAAAACCTGTCTTTCACCTAGCTCTGTGAATAAGGCCTTCTTGCATTGTTGTAGATAAAAGCACTGGTCATGATGCTAAAGAGATCAGATACTACAAGAAACATACTCTACTAGCACATTGTTTAATTGTATAAGCTCAGCTTCAGATTTGAACATCTTCTGCCCCACTCAAGAAGAAACAAAACTGCCCAAAGCAGGTTTTGCCTTATATTTTAACTGAAAAGGATATACTGTAGCTATATTAGGATGAAATGGGATTGAAAATATCACTCTGCATTTCTAAAAAGCGTATTCAGAATTCAAGACATGGAAGTAGAACTCACTGCATTAATTTTAATTATTTTGATCATTGTGCTGCAGAACCAACGTCATGATGTCATGACATTGTGGGTGGAGCCAAATAAAATAAAATAAAAATAAAAATACACATTAAAATTAAAATAAATACATATAATACACAGCACACAAATCAACGCACCCACCCACCCCAAACACAAACCCGTCACTTACCTGGCCTGGGGTCAGGGAGCAAGCACTAGGCAGGCAGGCAGGCAGGCAGGAACCGCAATGGCGCAGCAGCAAACTGGCATGGTGGCAAACCGGTGCGGCAGCATGGTGCCCTGGCGGTGTGGCCCAGCGCAGCCCGGTGAGGAAAGGCTGCTGGTGACACTGTTGCTCCTCCAGGTGCTGCCTGCGCCCTTTCCAGGCAGCCAAAATGGCTGCTCGGAGTTGCGCATGTGTCAAACCTCCATTTGACGCATGTGCACTTCTATTTTTTAGTGTGCATGTGTCAAATGGAGGTTTGACGGATACACAATTCCGGGAATACACATCCGGAGGGCAGCCAGAGAGGTGACTGAACCGGTTACCCGGGGGCTTACCACTACCCCGGCGATCCCCTCCAGATGGCTGCTACCAGTTTGGGTGAACCAGTCCAAAGCAGTAGCAGCCCATCACTGCATATGCCCTAGAAATGTATAGAAACTCAGGATCTCTGGTTGCTTAGAGCGGGTCATTGGGTTGCCCAGTCAGTTTAAGGAATGGTAAGCCAGAGTTTCATGATGGGATCAAATTTAGTCATGAGAGAAAATTCATTGGTTTTTGTTACTTCTCCTAAGAATCAACTTACTTTTTACACACATACAGATACACATATCTTGCCTTACGTTTATTAGAAGTTGATGTTTGTTTACAATGTCCTCTTGAGGTCAAAGTGTATCATGCCACAATTTTGCCAGGAAAGAAAAAGATAGAAGAAGAAAAATCTCATGTCAATAGAAATCAGAGGACTTGTCATGCAGTACCCGAAGAACATGTGTGATGATCATCACTTTAGAGTTTTAGAAGCTCTATTTATAGCAGCTGTGGTCTTCACTAAGGTATGTGAGATGGATGTGACAGTGTCTATTTAACGGGCATGGGTAACCACCCATACCTGTCAGGTATAAGTTCCTGCTGACAAAGAAATAGGTGGAGAGGAAATGAACAGTATGACAAGGCTCCTAATGAAGGACTCCATGCTTTGAAGGAAGGCAATTTGTCTGTCAGCTTTGGCATTGGCATCCTGGTCTGGATTCTCAGGCAGCACTCATCCATCAGCACTGATGTTTTCACAGATACCTAGAGCTTCAAGAGCACTACTGTAATCTCCCTTATTATCCCACTACTTCTAGTGCAGTGTTATTCCAGGATGTAATGGGAGACCTAAATGGCCATCCATTGCTTCTAAAGCCACATTTATATAACTCACTAGTAGGAAAGAGGGACCTAGCAGAGAGTAGTTAGCAAATAGCCCCCCCCCCAAAAAAAAAAAAAAAAAAAAACAACCCAGAGGCCAACCACGGCTTTTTCACTTGTCTTTTCTTCACACATGAATTTCTCCTAAAACATGTGTACCTGCTTGCTAAAATTGGACATATTGTTTGAATCTGATTAGCTTTCTATTGGTAGTCTTCAGTAGAGAATTAGCAGCTGCATATCTCAGTTATGTATTGTAAGTGCCTCTTTATGAATGATCCAGTTCTCTTTGTCTGGATGAGGAAAGCTGCTTTGGTCTTTCTAAAGGAATCTTGCAGAGGATGTTGTCTTATTCAAGCGGTGACTTGCAGACAGCCTTGGAAGTCATAAAACAGCTATGTATGGGAATCATCTCTATTTTTTTTTTTTAGACCTCTTGCTTTTTAACTTTAACTCTGAGAAGTTTCTGGAAGAACTGTGGTGGGGATGATCTTCCTTCATCTAACTACTGTTTCACCAACAACTGATTTTTTTCCAAATATTCAGAACTCTTTCTGGGGCGGGGGGGGGGGAGATGTAATTCTCCATCCCACATGCTATCTTAATATAATACACTGTTTATTTGTATCTTTAACAGCTTGGGCCGTACTTCTAAGTGGAAACAGATGTAACAATGAAATTTCATCTTCAGCTGCTCAGTTGGATTCTGTTTTGGACTTCATCAAACAAATATTCCCCATCCCAATGTGCTGATCTTGCAACACAGATCACATCTGGCCAATGTATGGGGGAGAGAGTTGGCAGAACCTGGGAGGAGAGAAACTGATGACCAATATAATCACAGTGCAATCCAAAATGAATGCAAATGGATTATAAATAGGACTTTATCTGAATCCTGGCATTTGACATTTAAGTACAGTATAGGGTAATATTGTCTTTGGTGCTCCAGCAAAGGGTTCTGAAAGATCATAATAAGAAAAGTAGTTTTATTAACTGCTGCAGTTATACTTAGAAATTGAAATAATCTGTAGGAAAAGCCCTTGAGTATATTTTTCCAAAAATTTATGTTTCCGGAATTTAGCCACTTCCCCAACATTCTCAATCAGGAATCCTGTTCTACTAACTAAAAGATGTTAAGAAGATGTGTAGAAATAGCATTGGGCAAAATAGTAATTTAAAAAACCATGAACTTTTCTAAGTTCTAATGTGCAATCTTATTGCCATTCCTGCTTTGGTGGACAGGCACTGTTCAGAAGCAGCTCTGCAAACAGATTTCAAACTGATTAGAGACCAAGGATTCCCAGAATCACAACATTTACCTGGCTTTTAATAATTGACTAAAACGGTGATTATATATTTTGCCTGCCTAGTATTTCTGATTCCGTAAAGAAAGCAGATTTTTGAAAGAAAGAAAAAACCAAGCAGGTCTAAAATCCTGCTGATGGACAAAGCACACGCCACACTGTATAGCATATCAAGGATATGGATAAAACTGGGTCAGCTGGGTAATGTGGTAACTCTAGGGAGCAGCTTATGTGCAGTAGCCTAGCATGAACACTAAAAAGAAGAATGAGAGAAAAACCTGCACAGTGAACTGTAGAACTGAATATCAGACTATAGCATGGCAGTCTTTGTGACCACCATGAAATCAATGTAATATTAATTGATACAACTACACACAGGCTAGATAATGAACTTTTGTGCAAAACAGGACTTCATCCATTTAAAAGCTTAGGGATTTGTTGGGGGGGGGGGATTCTCTGACTTTTCCCAACCAGCACATTCACTCACTATCTTGAGTGGAGGGTTCTGAGAGTTGTATCTAAAATAAATTAAAAAAACCCAAATTCTGCTCAGAGTTCAGAAAGGGATTCACTCTTTCAAAAGTGTGTTAATTTTCATTCTGAATAGGGGGATTTGGGCATGATGAGACACAATTTTGCATGTGTAAGTATGCTCCCAAACATATGTGCTCATATTCTTAAAAGAGGAGAAGGCAAATGAGAAACAAAAAAGTTATTTCTGCTAAACCAGGCTCCAATAGCCCACACTCTTTAGCGATAGCCTTTTCTCAAACTCTCTCTAGATTTTGATGGTTGTACTGGGAGATGACTGTACAGGTTCCAAGCAGCTGTTGTCCATCTAGCTGGCATGCGTGGGACGAGGGTTTCCCTTTCTCTTGTTGATGGAGACATATCTGGTGTAATGTGATCCAGGATATAAATGTTATGGCTCTCTTGGCCTATTGAACATCCATCTCCCAAAGCCTCTCATTGCCAAGTATCCTAGTATGCGGAAACATGTTGCCCTTTCCCACCCCACCTCTGCTTTTGGCTCTCTTCCTACAGATCATGCAAAAGAGCTAAAACCATATAAGACCAAGTAAGAGCTCTAAAAGCCAAGCTTAGGATACTTACTGTTGGCAGGTCACCCAACTGAAATGCAAGGATTTGATTAATCCCACTGTGGTTCCCTGCATGGAAATAGAAAGCCTTTCTGGAGCAGGAGAGAGTAGCCCATATATAATAGAACTCAAGAGCAGTCAAGATAATTCTGAGAGTGTGTGGCTGCAGACACCATGTGGATAAGGCAGCTACAGATTCATCACTCAGGAAGAGAACAAAAAGAGAAGACCAGTTTATATGACATTTGCATATGCCAATAGGTTCAGATTTAGGCATATTGACAAAGATCCAGTAGTAAGTCATAACTAGAGTAGGCCCATTGAATTGCTGAGGAGTCAATTTCTCCATAAATTCCATTGATTCAATAGAACACCAGCTGCTACTCAGACAGTCCCATGGCTTTGACCCTGTAATGTAAATTCTGACTCCAGTACATCACTACTACTGCCAACCTAGCAGTTCGAAAGCAAGAAATTGCAAGTAGATAAATAGGAACCACTTTGGTGGGAAGATAAAAGCATTCCGTGCGCTCCGGTGTCTAGTCATGCCTGCCACATGACCATGGAAACGTCTGCAGAAGCAGACAGTGCTGGCACTTTGGCTTTGAAACAGAGATGAGCACTGACCCCTAGAGTCAGATACGACTGGCTTTTGAGCAAGGGAAACCTTTACCTTACATCACTGACCTCCACTTTTGCAAGGCAAGGAACAAGGAGAGAGGAATGTAAAGTGAAATGTGGAGGGGGGGGAGGAGAAGGGGGAGACAAGGCAAAGAAGGCAGTTCTCTTCTGCCCCTGGTGGTAGGAGAAACTGGACTCTCCTGGCTTGAAGCTTCATTACCTTCATTAAAAGGTAGGAGCAGAATTTTTAAACATGATTGTATCTCAGGGTAGCAGCTGTGTTTGACCATTTTGCCACCTTTCAGATGTCAGATCCATTTTAGATTGATAAATAGGGTAGCTCCCGTTTCGTGACTGCTATTTTGAGATGCATTCATCAGATTTTATGCTGGAATTGGGTGTGTGGTTCAGAGCACTAAGTAAGCAGTACTCTTAACTCTGCTTTGAAGAAGGGAACTGTGGAAAGCCCTTGGCTGATGTCCCAAGGCTGTTATTGGCACAGTGAGTTTGAAGAAAAACATGTTGGAATGTTATCTAGGGAATCCTTTGGACATCACAAGAAGATCTGCTAAGTAGCACACACTAATCTGCAAAGAAGTGGCATAAAAAGCACAGTGTCTGGATAGGAAGATTTAATCTTTTCCCTGTGAATTATACATAGATATGAAGCATATGGAGAAAAGCAGTGTGGTACATATTTTCAGCATGTGTATTTAATAAATATTGACTTAACCATCAGTTAAACATATGGAGAATAATTCAACTCTTCATTACCTGGGAGATAGGTTTTATCATTTAATATAGCTCTTGGGTTAGTTGCAAGAAAGATAGTTCACAAATGAGGCAACCTTCACCAAACTGTGACCCAAAGACATCAGATATTTTTCCTAGCTGGTTCTTTTACTCTAAATAATATCTATGTTCTCTTTTGTGAATAAGGCATGTCACTTGCCTTCAACCTAGTTGGTCTTTTTCTAGACTGTAATTAAACGGAGAAACCTTATTTTCATCCTCAGAACAGGCCCAGGTCATGTTATTGTTTATGACAGAGATCATCATTACCAATCTGGGCTCAGTGCTCTTCAACATTTTCATAAATGACTTGGATGAGCAAGTGGAGGGAATTCTCATCAGATTTGCAGATGAAACAAAACTGGGTGGAATAGCTAATACTTTGGAAGACAGGAGCGGAATCCAAAAAGATCTTGATAGGCTTGAACACTGGGCTGAAACCAACAGAAGGAAATTTAACAAGAATTAAGTGAAAAGTTTTACACACAGAGAACAAAAACCAGATGCACAGTTACAAGATAGGGATACTTGGCTCAGTGATACTACAAGTGAGAAGGATCTTCGAATTGTTGTAGAAGACAGGCTAAATATGAGTCAACAGTGTGATGTGGCAGCAAAAAAAAAAGACCAACACTATTTTAGGCTGCATTAAAAGAAGTACTGTATAGTCTTCCAAACCCATGAGGTTTCCCCCTTTATTCAGCACTAGTTAGACCACATCTAGAGTACTATTCCAAGTCTGGGCACTGTGCTTCAAGACACATGCAAACAAACTAGAGCAGGTGGAAAGAAGGACAACAAGGATGATCAGAGGAATGGAAACCAAACCAGATGTGGAAAGACTGAAGGAACTGGGCACATTTAGCCTTGAGAAAAGGAGACTGGGAGGGGATATGATGATAGGACCCTTCAAATACCTGAAGGATAACCATAAAGAGGAAGGGCAGGATCTGTTCTCCATCATCCCAGAGTGCAAGAGGCTCAAACTATAGGAAGTCAGAGATAGGCTGAATATCAGGAAAAATTCAAGAGAGAATTGGACAACCATCTGTCATATCTACTTTGATTCAGATTCCTGTTTCGAGCAGGGTGGTCAGACTCGGTGGCCTAAAAGGCTCCTTCCAACTCAGCAATTCTATGATTCTATGTTTCTCCCATGCAGCCAGCAACAGCTGGCTTCCATAAGGCAACACACAACAGGAGTCATCCCTTTGCCAAAATTACATCACAAGCTTTTGCCTAAGTCCCCTGAGGTGTACTGTCCCCGTGGAATCATTTTGCCACCTTTCATGGGACTTTGTGACCTCTTGTGTAACATGGTTCAATTGTATACAAGGTTTCTTCCCATGTCATCTGGACTCAGTTGGTGGAGTCTGCGGCTAGCTTGGTACTCTGTCTGCAGCTTGCCTAGATGGAAAGGAGTGTTCAGAGAGCCCTTGGCTAGGCTGTTGTAACTGGCTGCCTTTTTTTTTTTAATTTGAAGTGTGGCAGCTGCTGTCATGGAATGCCAATGGTGCTGTGAACTGCTTGGGTGGGTGTGACTATGGGTAACATGGGAGTGAGTGGAACATCAACAACTGACAGGGAGTGAGCCACTTGCATCAGTGCAGCAGATGGCTGGAGGGGCAACTTGTTTTGCCACTGATCCCAAATTATAACCTGAGAAATGAGACTCAGTGTGCCTCATGGACTGGATCCAGCCCGCCTTTCCTAATAATCTGGCCCACGCCACCTGCACTGCTCCCAGAAGTGGAATTAAAATGCACCTGTGCATGTGCAAAACATTGCCGTAAACACCCAAAGCTGTCGGAAATGCATTTACGACAGTCACAGGTGCATTTATGCCAGTGTTTTGCACATGTGTGGATGCGTTTTACTTCTGCTTCTGGTTGGAGGAACTACGTGATCAGCCTGCTCAACCACATGACCTGCCTACTCAATCACGTGACTGGGCCAGTTCCTGAAAAGTTTGGGAACCCCTGTTCTAAATCTAAAGTAATTCTAAATCTAAAGTAATTCTGTTTGACTATATGGTTTCCTTGCTTGTGTAATTAGGATTAAGCTGGAAGGTGACTGGGAGGTTGGATTTTTCACAAATACTTTGGCCTGATGATAATTGGGAAATGTATTTTCTATGTTCATTAGAAATAATGACAATGAATTTGGTTCACCAGCAAAAGCTATGGGTAGCGATACCTGACTGGCTACATATCATTATGATGCCATTTTGTGTAATATATGATCCCTAGCTGACTGGCCTCAGGAAGCATTGTGACTTATTTGAGCACCCTCTCCATTGTGATGTCAGCACGAAATTCAATTTGTCACTATGTCCAGAGTCCTCTTTCTCTATAACTGAACATGATATAGGCCATTCTGTAGAGGGTTCCTCTTTTCTTACCAGGCATGCAAGGGAACGTTCACTAGTCCATTGACTAAGCTGAAAGCCCTCATGCTTCAGATGGAGTGGTACCTGGCTTGCATAAACACAAGCCAGATATCACAAGGACCAAATGTAGAGCCAATGCACTATCCATTTATGAATAGGGTTCTAGCCTATGTGCTTCCAAATAACTTACTATGCCTCTGAGAATCAATAATGAAGATTAAAACATTCTCAAAGCAGCAATTAGAATTAGAAACAATAGCAGTGTAGAAGCTCAAAAAAAGTGAATGCTTTTATAGTTAAGAGACTGGGTGATGTTCTTCCACCCACTCCTCCTGCTGGTATAACTTCTGCTCTGAAACAGGTGAACAATTATTGTCTTGGTTAACCTTTCTATCAGTAATTTCTCCTCTCTCCTGAAATAATGAAGGCAGCCTAGAAGGACTCCATCTAACAGTCTACCACAACAGGCTATCTTTAAATCTTGTCCCATTAAATTCTTTAAACGGCTCTGAAGCAGCAGAATCACAGCTTGGAAAAATGTTTTGTGTTTGGTTTTGTTTTTAAATGAGAGCTCCCAGAGCTCTCAGCTACTCACAGTGGCTGAAGGATTCTGAAAGTTGGAGACCCAAGCAGTAACGTGTTCAGGCTCTGGCTAGCATGCATTCAGTAGTGAGAACTGTGCTTGCAGACTTTGAACCAGGTCTGAAGTGCACTGTGTGTCAGCCCCACGGGTGTGCTGGGCACCTTGGGAGGGCGGTGGACAGGAAGTGATGGCGGTGCCTATTGGGGGGAGAAATCCCATACATTCCCATTACCTCTGCCTGCCTCTAGGGGGCGCCAGTTGATGGGGCACACAAGGATGAGTCCCTGTATCCCTGTGGGCCAGCACACCACTGGTCAGCCCACTAATACAAGAAGAGCCTTCGATACACAAGTCTGTAAACACACACACACAACTTGTATCAAGCACAGCAACAGATTTTCCCTGGCAGGACTCTTTTTGCTGGGAAGGAAAAATATTAGCAGTACCTCCTGGGTACTGGTGGTGGGGAGAGATATGGTATGGTTGGGGTATGCATTCAGGAAGGTTGTCCTGACTTGCAGTTTGCCAAGTGGCAAGGAGTCCTAAATCACCATTACATCTGTTTGCCTCTTCATGCATTTAGTTGTTTGGGTTGGCAGGCAGTTTGATTAAAGATGGAAAGATGACATCCTGTTAAGTCAAGTGGTTCTATCAAAGCAGCCCTCTTTCAGCATTTTACCAGGCTGACAATAGCTCCAGTGCTTTCTGCAAAGGACTTAAACTTGAGCTAATTTCCTTATGAATGAAAAAGGAAATATGTTTATGAGAATTGCTCAGATTCCTCTTGGTGCTGCTTCAAGGAATGCATGGTCCTCCAGATACATACAGTACAATAATACCTCAGATAACATTAGTATCGAATAACACTAAAATCGCATAACATTAAGCAATCTGGGAGGGAGAATTGCATCGGATAACATTAAGATCCTATGGGATGCATCGGATAACAACCGCTAAAGCCTGTGTGGTTACAATGTATCTCTATGGATCCCATAGGATTTTAACATGCATCGGATAACACTAAAAATCGGATAACACCAAGACTTGTGGAACCAGGTTTTAATGTTATCCGAGGTTTTACTGTACCGGTGAACTACACTCCTTCCTAGCTGAAGTTGGAAGTAGCAATGTACAAGTAACATAGTGACCAGTTAACTAGCTATTTTAGGTAACAAGTGATGTAACTGGTAGTTACAAAATTGTTTGTATATGTCAGTGGTGGTAAACCTATGACAGGTGTGCCAGAGGGGGTGCTTAAAGCCTTCTCTGTGGGCACATGCATCATCGCCCCACCACACAGTTCACCCAACCCCTCTGCCCAGCAGCCCAATGGGAGCACTCCTTCCCTCCTCTCAGCACAGAGTTTGCCCTGTCCTTCTGTGGTGCAGACAGCAGCCTGTTGAGTTTGGGCACTCAGTCTCTACAAGGTTCACCATCACTGGTATGTGTAATGGGTACTTACCATATTTGCTGGTGTATAAGATGCACCGGAGTGTAAGATGTACCCTGTTATTACCAAAATAGCCCACTATAGGCCACTATATACAGTACAAGACACACTCCATTTTTCCAGTGTATTTTAAGGGGGGGGGGAGTGGGTCTTATATAGCAGCAAATATGTTAAGTTATATCCATGTAATAGTAGCACCCAGTTATATTCAAAAAATACTTTTAAAGGGTATTTTTAAGGTGATTTTTTTGTCAGAAACTGTTCTATGTCATTCTGTTATCAAGCTGAAATGGCAAGTGAAATGTTTGTTTCACCTTTTTATTTTTCTAAACGTTTCTGAGATCAGATAGCAGAACTGGCCACTGAGGGAATGAGCAGTTCTAGCACAAGGCCTTAATTATATGCCATGCAACAAATTACTTTTTGTGTGTGGAACAAAAATTATGGCAACATGGCTCTGGAGAAGTAAGAAAGAGTCCAACAAATTCCTCTTAAATTGCAATGTTTCCAGCCCTAGCCAATGTATCCAGTAAAGAGGAAGTGATGGGTATTTAAGATCAATGATATCTAGAAGGCCAGAAATCCTGCACTGCTGCCATGGAGGAAGATATGGATGTGATTTAGTTCCATTTTGAGCCGTGCTCTTCTTACAGCTGTGTATCATAATGGCAAATGGTGACTGGCACAGTACGGCCCTGGTAAAAGCAACTATCCATGCCCTTCTGTTACAGCATAAAATATGGCTGGGCTACATGGCTTATGAGCCAGAAAGGACGTCATTTGTTCTCATATTTGTCAGTGGAGGCACAAAAAAGAATCCAGCCGTAAACTATAATCAGGCTCTATGAATTGGGAGGTGGGCAGAGGAGCAGATCAACAGCATCCCATTTCCCGACACTTCACAGAGAAAGCCTGAGACTGAAGGCAGACGTGGCGGTGCGGCAAGAGAGAAGAAATCAAGGTTTCCTAGGGAGCTGGGAGTTGCTTTTGAGCTGAATAATTGTGGCAACAGGCAAAAAGTGTTCCTTGTCTTCCTCCAGATTGCACGATGGGCCAAAATGCTTGTACCTAGCATGGTGATGGTGAACCTTTTAGACACCAGGTGCCCAAACTCACCTTCACCACAGACTCAGCAGGTTGCCATCTGTGCTCCACCATCACGCTGCATGTCAGCCACCCACCTTGCCCAGACCCCGGGGGGGGGGGAGGAAATGCTACCATTGGGTTGCTAGGCAGAGGGGTGGGGTGAACTCTGTGTTGGAGGGAGGGAGGAAGCACTCCTATTGGGCTGCTGGGCAGAGGGGTGGGGTAAACTCTGTGCTAGGGTGACAGTACATGTGTCCACAGAGAGGGCTCTGAGTGCCCCCTCTGCCACACATGGCCATAGGCTTGCCACCACTCACCTAGCAGCTCTCTTCCCAGTCCCCAACTATTTAGAAGAACAGTGGGCCTGACAAGACTGGAGCAGTTTGGTTTGCACTTAAAAGGTTCTTAATTTTTTTGTGATCCATTTTATCCCTCACTTGAGCGACACTTCCATTCTCACTGTATGCCCTTTTTCCTTCCACGAGAAGGCTCCAAACTGGTCTTTGAATCACTCAGATTTAACCTCATTTCAATTAGTGACACTCCCTTTCTAGAATACTTCTCTATCTCTTCCAGCAACCGGCATTCATCAGGCTGTGGCAAATCTCCCCTCCCCCTTTTTTTGTAAAGTAAATGGCGTACTTTACATTGTAAAGTAAATTACATAATAGGTCTGTCCAGACATCCCACTACAGTAATGGAGTAGACCATACAGCCAGTAACTCAATACCAAGTGTTGGGTGGCAATAAATAACCTGTCTCCCTAAAGGGGTCAGTGGCTATGGGTGGGTGAGCCCTTTTAGGTGGGGTGATGGTCACCTCAGTGGAGGAAATGCCACTGGAAACCATCATATTGGCCCCAATGGCAAAATGAGCGGAGGAGGAACTCTGATTCCCAATGGTCATGGAGGCAGAAGAGGCCATGCCAGATGGACTGGCTGTGAAGGTGCACTTTGATAATAACCTCTAGGCCGTGGAAGTCCATTGAAGTCCTGGTGTTAAATCCTGCATGTCTCATTTCATATGTGGTGCAGTGGTTATACTGCTGTACTTCACCCAAAAGGTTGTGAGTTCGATCCTGACCAGCATGACAAGGACTCAGGGTTGACTCAGCCTTCTATCCTTCGGAGGTCTGCAAAATGAGTACCTAGCATGTTGGGGCAAAATCCAAATAACTTGTGAACCACCGAGAGAGTGCACTAAGCAATATGGGGCAGTATATAAGTGTGATTGCTTTGCTTTATGTGCCTCAGGAGATGGCTCTGTGATCATAGTGTGTGGGTCACTTCATGGCAAGCTGGGATCCACCTTAAACAAATTCACACCAATGCCATTTTTCCTGTTTCAGGAAAAAATGCATTATTGGATACGAGTTGCAGTTGCCGCCGCTGCCAAAATGACATAGTGAAAAAGTAATGCATCTACCTACTGCCAGTGTATCTTGAATGTCTAGAATAGTGATGGCCAACCTTGACACTCCAGGTGTTCTTGAACTCCAGTTCCCAGAAGCCCTGATCAGCAGATGTGTTGACTTGGGTTTCTAGGAATTGAAGTCCAAGAACACCTGGAGTGACAAGGTTGGCCATCACTGGTCTAGAAGAACTCTGCATCAGTAGGAAATATTTTTAGAAATTAAAATGGTAGATGAAAGTAGAGGAGCTGGGTTCTCCACTGTCCCTTTCAGTGCCATAACCTACCACATAAATCATAGGGTTGTCACAACCCACAGCTCTATTTTGTTGCCAACTAACTATCTACACAGAAAGGGATAATTAGGAGCACTTCAAATCATGCAAAACCCCACCACCCTATAGCCTGAACACTCTGCCAGAAAAGAGTGGGAAAGCTTTAAAAAGGAGTATGGTGAAGTGCTCGAAGTCAAAACACATGTGGATGCCATAATTTGATTCAAAACAAACAGCACCAGAAGTGATTCAGATAGCAAGCTACATACTTGTCTGGGCAAGCTTAGTTGTTGCCTAAGCACAAAGTTCAAACTCACACTTTCATACCAAGCTGGTGAGTCCTGATGCCAACTGGAAAGGGACAGAACACATCATTTTAAGGTACTGTACCTCACTTTAAGGTACCAAATTACCAATATTCCTGGATCATGGAGAAAGCAAGGGAGTACCAGAAAACCATCTACTTCTGTTTCATTGACTACACCAAAGCCTTTGATTGTGTGGGTCACACTACACTGTGGCAAGTCCTGAAAGAGATGGGAGTACCAGACCACCTCACCTGTCTTCTGAGAAATCTGTGAGTCAAGAAGCAACAGGTAGGACAGGGTACAGAATTATTGATTGGTTTAGAATAGGAAAAGAGTATGACAAGGCTGCATATTGTCATATATGCAGAGTACAACATGCGTAATGCAGAGTTGGATGAAGCACAAACTGGAATTAAGATTGCTGGGAGAAACAACAACCTGAGATATGCAGATAATACCACCCTAATGGCAGAAAGTGAGGAAGACCTAGAGAGCCTCTTGATAAGGGTGAAGGAGGAGAGTGCAAAAGCTGGTCTGATGCTCAACATTAAAAAAAAAACAAGATCATGGCATCTGACCCCACCACTCCCTGGCAAATAGAAGAGGAAGAAATGGAAGCAGTGACAGACTTTACCTTCTTGGGATCTAAAATCAATGCAGATGGTGACTGCAGCCATGAAATAAAAAAGACACTTACTTCTTGGGAGGTAAGCTATGGCAAATCTAGGCAGCATAATAAAATGTAGAGACATCACCCTGCCAATAAAAGTCCACATAGTTAAAGCAATAGTCCTCCCAGTAGAAGTGTATGGCTGTGAGAGCTGGACCATAAGGAAGGCTGAGCGCAGAAGAATAGACGCTTTTGAACAGTAGTGGTGCTGGAGAATTTTGAGAGTACCCTGGATTGCAAGGAGACCAAATCAGTCAATCCTGAAGGAAATCAGCTCTGACTGCTCATTGGAAGGACAAATGCTGAAGATGAAGCACAAGTACTTTGGCCACCAAATGAGAAGAGAGGACTTACTTGAGAAGGTCTTGATGCTGGGAAAGATCGAAGGCAAAAGGAGAAGGGGATGGCAGATGATGAGATGGCAAGATAGCATCGTTGATGCAGTGGGCATAGACCTAGGTGGGCTGCGGAGGATGGTGAATGACAGAGGAGCCTGGTGTGCAGTGGTCCATGGAGTCGCAAAGTGTCAGACTTGACTGTGCGGCTGAACAACAACAAATGCATAAAAATTACCTCCATCACTGCTCATCTTCAGATTAATATCTCTACATGAAGCCTGCAGGAAAGCATTTTAGTTCCCTGATATTTTGCCAGGTACCTTGAGATCTGGAAAACTCTCTGGAGTGAAGAAAGATGCATCTGACCAAAGGGCACATTCTCTCAGGGGTAATGTTTTGGGGTGGGCGGGCCCATGTATCAGTATCGGAAAGGTTTGCCCTATTCTAGTGATGGTTAACCTTGACACTCCAGGTGTTCTGGAATTTCAATTCCCAGAAGGCCTGATCAGCAGGAGTGCTGACTTGGGCTTCTGGTAATTGAAGTCCAAGAACAGCTGGAGTGCCAACGTTCACCATCACTTTCCTACTCATTCTCTTTGATGAATGTGGCTACTTTCTCCCTGCTTTCCCTAGTGTAAATCTAATGTGTGTTTTGCTGGAATGTGGCTAGATCCCTACTCTCCAGTGAGGAGACAGGATCCTGTCTACATCTCCATGATTCCTGAATTAAATCTGTGAAACATTGTAGCTAAAACAAGTTTATTGCCAAATTTTGCCTCCTCACATTCCTTTCCCTTCAGTGTTGTGTCTTCTAGATTGTAAGATTAATCCTTACTGATACATTCTTGGAACTGTTTCCAGTGGAATGCTGTATGTAAATAAATAAATAAATAAATAAATACAGTGCTACCTTGCTTAAAGAGCATAATGTGTTCCACAGGATTGCTCTTTAAGCGAGTTTACTCTTTAAGCAAAACACCATTGTAAGTGACCAATTGTAACTTCTGGCGGGGGGGATTGCGAACACCCTTTTTGTTGTTAAGCAAGTTTTTGGTTGGTTTTAGTTGTTAAGTGAGGCGACCATTCAGAGAAAATTCTGCTCTTTAAGCAAGTTAGTCTCTAAGCAAGGCGATCTTTATGCAAGGTTTTACTGCACATACATACATACATACATACATACATACATACATACATACATACAAGTGCTGACGAGTGCTTTCTTTCCTAATACTATCAACTGTACACAGGGCTTCCTCCACAATGTGTGATTTTCACAAGAAATGCCCCTGCCCCCTGCACAGTAGGGTACGGTAAAAATGGCCCAAGGTAAGGGCTATTTTGGAGGAATTGGAAGACAGACAGGCTGAATGGAAAACTACCCACCCACCCCAGGCCAGAAGTTGTCAAATCCCTGTACAAAACTGTCTTTAAATCTCCTTTGTAGATATGAACAGATAAGCATCTTTGCCCCTGCAAATATTACTTCAACCAATTTGCAACTTAGACAAGATCTTGTAAACAATTCTCAATTGACCTGATTTGAATTAAGTAATGGCCCCACTTGTTTACATGCTTTACAGACAATTTCTGTTATATTAGGTTTCTGTTCTACAAGCTATCCTGCTTAAGCTCTGTTCCTTTTCTACTGTGTCATGGCAAAACACATAACTGTATCATTAAACGAAGATTTATTTGGCACTAGTTAGAGCTCACCTTGAATACCGGGTCCAGTTTTGGACACCACACTTTAAGAAGGATGCTAACAAACTAGAATACAGTAAGTTCAGAGGAGAGCAACAAAGGTGATTAGGAGACTGGAAGCCAAGCCCTATGAGGAAGACTGAAAGAACTGAGGATATTTAGCCTTGAGAAAAGGAGATTGAAAGGGGTTAAAATAGAACTTTTCAAATGTGTGAAAGATAGTCATTAAGAGGAGGGACAGCATTTGTTTTCTATCATCCCAGAGTGCAGGACATATAATACAGTAATGGGTTCAAGCTACAGGTTGTCAGATATATCAGAAAAAAACTTCTTAACTGTTAGAGCAGTATGACAATGGAACCAATTGCCTCAGGAGGCAGTGTATGCTCCAGTACTGGAAGCATTCAAGAGAAAATTGGATAAGCATATGTCAAAGTTACTTTGATTTGGATTTTTGCACTGAGTATGAGGGTTGGACTTAATGACCTCAGTGGTCGTTTTCAACTTAGTTATTCTATGATCGCAAGTGGCTATTTTTCATAGAATTGCCATGTAACGGCAAGGTCTACAATTATACTCTTGGTGGAAAGCTGGAGGTTGTTGTGCCAGTTATGGTTGGTAGAGTGAAAGGCACGCAAATACTTAGGCCTTCTCTGTCAGGAGGCAAGCAGAGGTGGGACGGCTATGGGTTATCTGGCCCCACTTGCCCTTCTGGACAAGCTGCTATAGTGGATATGCCAAAACTAGAGAAGTCTAGGTGCTCTTGTTGAAGTTACCATAATCTGAAAAAGCATGTGCTGGTCTGCTGAAGTGTAATGAGATGCAAAATTGGTCTTGCAATGTGGGTCGTTATTCAGCAAGGAGTCCATGCATTGATAGAAGTCTCTGCAATGACATTATGCACATGGAAATGGACTTGAAAAATCAAGTCCACGTGCATGCTGTTTTTTAGCCATTTGGATATCACGTCACCCACTGGCTAGGCAGACCATGATGCGCGCCCTCTGCTTTCACCTTGCCCAATGGATCAGACGGAGGATGCTTTGGTGAGTTTTATTCCTGGCCTAACATCATTGACAAGAGATGGGCAACACTGCCTAGTTAGACTGCTCAAGCTCCAGTGCCCTGACAAGGCTCTCATCTGGGGGCGGGGAGAGCATAACACACATTGTGAATTGTCCAGTAAACAATTTAGGGCAGGGATTCTCAACATGTAGCCTGTGGGCCAGATGTGGCCCAAGGCATCATTTCATGTGTCCCCCCCACCTCCACCACACCATTTTATGACTTTGCAGACTGCCAAAAGTAGGAGAAGTAAACATCCTGCAGGCAACAGACCAGCTATTAAAGCTCACAGCTACAGAGTGCCAGGTGACAGTGCTGTTCAGTTCAGGACACACAATAGCAAGCTTCCTTTGGCCCAGACTTCCTTCAGCACTTGAGCATTTTTGAGAGAACACTTTCCATGAGCCTAGCCAGAAATAAAATCTGGTCATTTTCTCCCCTCCTGTTTTTCTCTCTCATTTTCCCTTCCCTGCTCCTCTCCTGCCAGCTTTGTCATCTTTATGAACCAGTTCTTTAGCTTGCTATGTATTTTCCTTGCTGTTTCTCTCCCCCCCCCTTGCAGAATGATACCATAGTTGCTCTCTGGAGGCCTCACAACCACAAGAAAAAAGTTCCTTTGATATAATGGCCTGTCAAGTAATAGTTTCTAACAGCCCATGCATGTTTCTCCACGTTGTTGTCCAGAAATTGAGCAGCCTGTTTGACTGTGGCATTTCTGTTTGACAGCAGGCAATGTGCAACTTCCTCCTCAAGCCTTAACACAAGAACATTTTCCTGAAGATGCTGGATGTCTTTCCACTCTTTTTAAGGATAGCAAGGTTGTAAGGTGCTAGTAAGGCCATAATTGGGGTGCCAATTTTAGATGGTGCACCTTTTTGCTTACATTGATCAAAAACATTGACAATAAAAGTAGGCCCTGCCTCTGTGGCCAAATAGTTTTTGGCTGACTATGTAGCCAGTAGATCTGGGAAGAGTAATGGAAAGGTGGTTGGTATGGTATGGGCACATTTTACTTCTGCTTCCAAGAGCGACGAGGGTGCTGCCAGATGAATAGTAGCAAACCCATTCATGTGGATTCATGGGGGCTTGGGCTTCTGGGAATTGAAGTCCAAGAACATCTGGAGTGCCAAGGTTCACCATCACAGTCCTAGACTCTTCCAAAGCAGCAGTGGGAGGTATACCCTGGGCTCAGTAGACTAGATTTTGAAGAGAAGGCACAGCTGCCAGGGGAATTCTGGCAATTGTAGTCAAAAACACACACATCTCTACACACCTCTTGTAAAAATGTTCAACTATAGTTGGCAGCAGGTAGAAGTAGTACCAAAGTCCCTGTGAATAATGTCATGGGAATGATGCTTGTACAGAGGGGAAAGACTTCAAAAACAAATCTGACTTTGGAAGTGTATTACCCTTCTGCTTCATATAATTAAACAAGCTTGATTCCATTGATGTTATTCCAGCAGGTACCACCTCAGTCTCCCACAGTCATTAGGCTCAGTTACAAGTATACCCCAGACAATGAGGACCTTTGATGAAGAAAATCAGCTGCTTTACAGGAGTAATGAGGGCTTAAGGGACAGTGCAAGATACTGCAGTCAAAGGAGGGGCATCTTCTCTTATGATCAGAGATATATAAGACATCCTGCCTTATATTAACTCACATTAAAAATTTACCAGCCTTCTCTTTCCAGCCATCAAGATAAACAGCCCTCAGTCACATCACTTTCTTTCACCAGATGACTATCTGCCTGCCTGGCTCTCTACACTCCTACTTTGTTCTTGACAGAGAGATGATGAGGCCATTGTAGGTATCTGTCAGTTTGACTATATACACGGGCCCTCACAACCTCCTCATCTAGTTTGTTTTTCTTTGACACAAGGTGACAGCTAAGGTGGATGACAGTGGAAGGCATATGCAAGCACCAGCTCTTTATGGTCTAATTAGGGAGATGGTGAGACGGTCAGAGGGTATAACACAAAAGTGTAGCGTCTGTACTGTGATCCATGGATCACTCTCTAATGCATGAAGAGGGGCAAGCAGAGAGCTCAGGCTTATAGGCACACATTCCTCTTAACTTCATCCAGGTGTGTAGCCTGAGGTGTAAATGCCCAAACAATTATCACTAATCTGGAAAGAATTTGCTCTGTACTACTCTGTCAGCTGAAATTCCTTCCAATCCGTCTCCCATACAATCTATCAGCTATCATGGTTGTGACCTCTTGGAAGGTAGTCCTGACAGTTTTCCATTTGTGGACTGAAACCTCCTTTTGTTTATCCCAAATGATATATTCAAAGCTGAATCCAGATACAGTAACACCTCGGATAACGTTTACCTCAGGTAACACTAAAATCGCATAACGTTAAGTAATCTGGGGTGGAAAATTGGATCGAATAATGTTAAGGTCCTATGGGATGGATCAGATAACAACCGCTAAAGCCTGTGCAGTTACAATGTATCTCTATGGAGCTTTAATGTTATCCGATCCATCCCATAGGATTTTAACATGCATCGGATAACACTAAAAATCGGATAACACCAAGACTTGTGGAACCAAGTTTTAGCGTTATCCGAGGTTTTACTGTATTACTATTTAATTAAAAACATAACATAAGTAACAGGCAGCAGAAGAGCACTTGTCATTGTGATCAACCAGGAACTGTATTTATTTATTTATTCAATTTGTATAGCCACCCCAATCGACATGCAACTCTGGGCGGCGTATCCACCCATAAGATATTGCAATGCACCTCTTCAGTGTGCACACACACTTTTCTCCCCCACATGATGTCAACTCTGGTACAAGTTTGAAAGTTTTCTAGATGTTACAAAAACTTAAATACTTTTTATCAGAGAGTGGGGGATGATTTAAGAGCTGTGGTGCCAGTTTCAGCTCTTTGAAAATATATCTGTCTCTACTTCCTGTTCAGTTTGGCAACACATCTATTTTGCTATACCAATAAAAGTATCACTGACAGAACAGAATTGGCGTTGGAGAAATGATTGTGGTAAAGTGAGGGTATAGATTCCCAAGGCCAAGATCTGACTAGAAGCGATGTCAGGTTTTTAAAAATTAAAACAAGCATGGATGAGTCCCAAATGGGTGTAGCACCTAAAAGAGTTCCGGCTTATTCATTCACTTTGCTCACACTGTTCCAGCCTCCCTCCCTTCTGTAAATAGCAATGAGAAGTGCATGCAGTCAAATTGTTTCTGACATACAGCAGCCCTTTCCAGGATTTTCTAGGTCAAGAGTACAGAGGCATTTACCATCACCTTTGAGGGTACCCTCGAGCTTGCCCAGGGCTATACAGGCTAGTTTACTTCATGAGAGGACGAGTGGAGAATTGAACTCATAGTGCTAACCAGCCAGTGTCTCTGCAAACAGTGATCAAAAATGTTCCTAATAGTAACAATGAAAACCTTTTGGGTGATGGTATTTTTCAGGACCATGGCAGAGAAAGTCAAACCTCCCCTAACTCTGGCCTCCATCTGGATTGGGATTTCCATGCTTGTTTTTAAAACTGGAACATCAACTGACACCACAGCATATCCTCAAACATAGTCTAGATGTGTGAAGCATAGAAAAGTTACATTTTTTGGACCACAATGAGTTTTGTGGGATTATACTAACATGTTTTATTTGGTGTAAACTTTCATGGACTGCAGCCTACTTCACGAGATGCAAATGGCCTGCAGTCTGAAACTGCCTGCCAAATAAAACATAGTCATCTTTAAAGATGCCAAAAAAGTATTTGTTCTTGTTACAAAAATTGAATACAACTACCCTTGAATTTCTATTCTATTCTATTCTATCTGATAGCAACCCCTAGAATCCCACAGGTGGACTGTTTTCTCTTCCCGCCCCCAGCCATGTTGTAAGAGCACTTCTTTACTGGATGGATATTTAGCTTCAGTAGCTGAGAATAGGGAAGGGGTATCATAAATAAATTTCTGCAGCTCTTAAGATTGACGCAGCCCCAAGACAGTCAGGAATACCCTGACACTGGCTGCACTGGATGGATGGCAGCTTTTCTCAGCTGCCTGTGAGTCAGTTCTCTCCTTTATGCACACACTTGCCCCTCAAGGCTAAAGTCTCAACTGGTGAAGCTAGCAATGTGCCAGCTGCTGCTGATTTTGCCAGCCTTCCTCTTCTTGGCAGGAGATGTCTATGTGAGTACCATCCACCTTTCTCTGGTACTTGCTCATCACCACACGTGAGTGCAGAAATATTAGCTGGAGGGTGTCTGCTTTAGGGACCATGTGGCGCTCGGTAGATTAAGACAGATAAATGAGAGTCTTCTGCTATCAGAGGAGACAAGCTAATTGATGGGCAAAAGGGAGAAGGGTTTGTTTTAGTTGTGATTCATCAGTAGCACATTCATCATTTGCTCACTCTTCTGATGCCTTTTGTGATTAATGATGCTTTGGTGCCCAAGATAGTCTCTGTTCATCTATGCAAATGCATATGTGAGTGCAGGTTTTATACTTGGAATAATTTCTGTCCTCAGAGGAACAAACATAGGAAATTGGGTGGAAATTGCCTTCTGGTCTTGGCAGTGGCATAGGGTAGGGGGGGCAGGGGGCAGCCCACCCTGGGCGGCACTTTTTGGGCTATGGGTGTTCTTGTACTACAATTCCCAAAAGCCCTAGTGGGAGCGGGTGCTGGCATCCACCAGGGAGCAGCAAATTTGGCTTATGCCCCGAGCGGCTGAAATCCGCGGACATTACTGGGTCTTGGACTGTTCCGATGCAGCGCCCACCCACCTGTTAGATAGAATGAGTGGTCACCTCAGGTGGTAGGATTTGGTTGCTGCAAAAAGCCTGTGAATTATTAATTGTGTGAATGACTACTGATGCATTTTTACCACCAAGGAGAAAAATATTTAGGGCAGTGATGGCGAACTTGGAGCCCTCTCTGTTGGCACCCATGCAGTCAGCCCAACACAGAGTTTGCCCCACCCCTTTGCTCAGCAGCCCAATGGGAGCACATCCTCCCTCTTCCCAGCACATAGTTCACCCCGTCCCTCTGCCCAACAGCCCAATAGGAGGGTTTCCTTCCTCCCCTGGTACTATGTTGACACTTTGTAATAAATAAGTGGGTTTTTGGTTGCAGTTTGGGCACTTGATCTCTAAAAGATTCACCATCACTGATCTAGGGTTTTCTGTTCTGGGTGCCAAAACAAGATGGCTGACCTTGCATCTTGGTACAGCATAGAGAGAAGGGTTTGAAGCTCTGTTGCTGCCAAAATATCTTGGGCATCCCTATTCAATTGGGATTCTCCTTGATACCTATTATTGTTACTTCCTACAAAAAAAATAAAACCCTCCACTGCGTCCTGCTCCTTTGTGGTTTTATATTTGATTGAAGCCATTGGGACACCACCACCACCACCCCCCGGAAGATGTTTTTCACAATGATCTGTGCATTTCTTAAGTGTCTCAAAAATGATATCTAATTTTCATGTCATATTAATTTCAGGTACGCGCTTTACATACTCAACCCCTATGATGCATACAGGCAAGGCTTATATTGGAACCATCTAGAGCAGGAGTCAGCAAACATGGCTCTCCAGATGTTCTTGGACTTCAATTCCCAGAAGCCCTGATCTGCAGGTGTGCTGACTTGGGCTTCTGGGAATTGAAGTCCAAGAACACCTGGAGAGCCAAGTTTGCTGACCCCAGATCTAGGGTAAAGGAATGCATGGAAGCACAGAATCAGCATGACACATTGCTCGTTCAATCCTTACCTGGCTTCTACATATTCATCTATACTTTAGACCCACTGATTGGGTAAGTGTACAAAATGCCCATGCATAGGTTCTACCCACATGAACTGGTGTTGTTGTTTGTTTTTTTAAAAAAACATTATACACACAGGGTACAGTTTGGTATGTGTTAAGGATTTGGTGGTTCTCAAGCAGTGGTTCTCAAACCTGGGCTAGAATTGTTCTTGGACTGTAACTCTCATAAGTACTACCCAGCATGGTTCTGATTCCTTCTGGGATTCGCTACATAAATATATGTATGCAATCAAGTGAATTCAGATTTAGGGAGAGCCTTTCCAGGATTTTCAAGGAACAGAGTTCTCAGAATTGATTTATCATTCTTTTCTTCTAGGGGACATCTTGGCCTTTTTAAATATGGTGGCCAAAGAACTAGCATGTAGCTGTCATGAGCTTAAGGACAGATTTTCAACTTTTTTGATCGGATGTAAACAACATTAAAGGTGGACTTCCTTTCTAAAAACATGTAGCACTTGTCAAAGGTACCTCCCAAATCCATGGATCTGAAGACTTGTGGCAATGTATTAAAAGGCAGCCCATCAATGAACAAGGAGTGATGTGGTTCTGCATCAGTTGCCGTGGATATACATGGAGAAAGGGGGATCTTCTCAATCAGCCTTCCACCTGTTCAGACTAGGGGCCTTAATCAGCATTCATTAGCAGTCTTCAGCTCTATAGCATTTATAATGTGCTTATCAGCAGGACATTAAAGTGCTAGACATAAGATCCAAGTTCATCATTCAGATTTTTCTGCTAATAGCCTCCATCTACAAATTAAAGTCTAGATGTACAAGCAATCTTCCCTAGGGATGGAACCTTCTTGTTCCACAGAGTGGGAAGGAGGCTCATGTTTTTCATGAAATCATATGCATGAAAACTATTGCAGTAAGAGAACTGCACATTTTGTCTCTTGGTACAGTGACAACTTAGTATTGATTTACCTTACCATGCAGGGTTTGCACGTGACTGGCTATATGGCTAACTAGATCAAACACTTTACCGAAAGAGTTGGGAAGAAGAAGAGTCCTAACAAGAAATGGTTCCCTTAAGACATAATGGGAGTGAAAAGAGTAGTCATGACAGTAAACCTGGTTTTCTTAATCACTTTCTTTTGCATAGCCCCCTTCTGTGTGTGTTTTAATGACCACTGAATTAATCTGCCTTGCTCACTGGCTACATTCATAATTGTTTGGCTCTAGTTAGCTGGAAAAAATTGCATCTCTGTTAATGGTTCATCATAAATTGGCTGTAGGCTGTCCTGTGTTTGTCCACTTACCTGGTCATGTCTAAGCCCCCTTTATAGGATCAGAGCAACTGGTTATACTAGCAGCTGTTGTAATTTCTTAATCCCTTCTAAGTAAGTACACAAACATTATCTTCTATGCCTTTTTTTTAGGTCAACCAAAGTTTAAGTAAATATGTAGTTATAGGCATTTCACAATAGATGCTCAAACAGTGAAAGACACGAAAGCTTTCCTACAGTACAATAAAAGTAAAGTTATCAATAATATAGAGACTCCAGATCTCTAAACTATGTAACCATTTATCTGTGTGCACAAGCATGGGATTAAGATATTATGCACTGCCTTTGTCACTTTTGTTTTGCTCTCAAGAAGCACTTGCTAAGTAGGGAAAGGAGCAACAAAAAAGAAGTACAGTATGTAAATGAATAGGGAGGCATCTACATATCAAATGAAACTGGATTGCTTTTAAGTAATTAGTTACATAAATGATGCAGTTGGACCTCTTCTTATTGCTTGGAGGCTCAGGCTGCTAAATGAAGAGCACTGACCTATATAATCCCTCTCTTGCTGGGAGGGTAGCCACTAATTACAGGTTGTAAACAAGTTCATCAGCCTACACCTTTATTTCTGGGGAACCTCCTTTGGCAGGGTGGAGAAATACATTGACAGTATGTTTGAAACAACCTGCATGCTTGGGTACTGGTTGCTGTCATTGAAATAAAATTCAGATGTTGGTCAGAGATGGCGGCTTCTTATGGAGTCAGGACATGGAAGGGTGGATCTTGCCATCTGCCTGGTGTAATAAATGGCTTTAAGTTGGTCTTGTTGGCAGAATATCTTTAAGAGGCATGAGAATAATTTAAGGTAATTATAATTTGATTGAAAAAGTATTCCGCATTAGCTGTGTGTAAGTTCTTGATAACAACTGCTGTTGTTTGAGTTACCTTTCTGACAGTAATGCTGAATGTACTCCCAGATCATCCATGGAGAGGGGGTCACCTGTGGTATCCACTGGCCTAGACATAAGGGTTGGAGTAAATTCATTCATTCATTCAATTTATGTTCTGCCCATCTAACCAAATCATCACTATGGGAGGTGAGTCGGAATTTCTTTTGCAACTCGACTTTACTGAACAGATCAATAAAACATATACAAACTATGTCAATCATGTGTACATTCAAATAGTCTGCTCCTATTAGTCCACTTTAGGGCAGTTCTTCACTCCAAAGGTACACAGTGCTTTCTGTACCCTTCGTATAGCAAGTCTTCAATGGCTCATAATCACCCCAAGCTCTGTCTTTCATCATAGAAGGAGATAGTTACATGTTAAATGGCTCATATCTTGGCTTCCAAATGTCAGAGGTGATTACGTTGTCTCTTCTTCCTCCCTTGTTGCAATTTTAGGAATGTGGATTGTTTGGGCTGAATCCATGGGTGGGTGTTGACAACTCTTTTGCATGATAGCATCCCTTGGCCAACTAAAACTTGATGCCTGCATCACTTTCTTGAGGGCATCGATCCCAGTCTCTGTCTTTTCCTTCTCCTTTTCTTCCCTTTCCTCTTCTTTCTTGAACCATTGCCACCGGCCCTGTGCCTTACTGCTTACTCTTTTCCCCTTTCTAACCCCTGGATTTCCTTCCATACCTCTAGATCAGTGTTTCTTAATCTTTGGTTTTGGGACTTCAATTCCCACAAGCCTAAGTCAATTCCCCAAAGCACAGATCAGACAATGTACTGATTTAGGCTTCTGGGAATTGAAGTCCCCCTGTGAGGTGTGGGAAACACTGCTCTATATCTTTTGCTCACTGGATTTCACTCTTTCTTTAAGGTTCCTTGACCTCTGGATCTTCTGGGCCAGCCCCTTCTGCCATCCTCTCCTCCTCCATCACCACCACAGATCCCAATGGAGATAGCATTTTTGAAGGGGACAGCATGGCCTTCTTCCAGGGTGATTCAGGTGAAATAATTTGTGGGTCATCTAGAGTGGAAGGCAGGGGAGGCGGGGATGACAAACTTATACCAGATTCTTCATGACTCCCTCAAAAAGGTCAGCTGGGTTATATACATTTTAATCAGCACTTCCCATGGATTCTACTGAGGCCCCTCTTAGGGGGGATCTTGGTTAGCAAAAAGTACAACATTTGGATCAGTTTTGAAAGACTGGGATTCAGTTCAAAGATCAAGGCATACATGATGCTCAGCTGAGGTGTGCATTAACCTCCTGAAATGTGGGTTATTTGTAAAACCACCCATAAGAGATCATTTATTTTGCACTGATTGCTGAACTGTTGTTTTCTTCTCTGTACATATTGTGCCTCTCCATTTACCTGTAAAGTTTGACAGATTCCCTGAGCCTGAAAATGGCTGCCTACTCGCTGCCATCCTTACAGTTGTAATGCTACAACACTTCAGCCATTGGTCTGCTGTCATGCCAAAGAACTATTGCAGGATTGTGGCAGTTAAATATGATTTTTAAAAATACTAATTGGAACCTGCTGGTGGCAACTACAAACAGCCTCTGCAGCAGGGGTGGAGGTAGAGGCAAGGACTGTGGAAGTGACAGATTCCGCCGCCGCCGTGCCCCCCCCCCCAATGAATAAATCAGAATCGAGGCCTACGGGGGACCAGAGAAGGAAAAGCTCAAGAGAATGCTTGGCAATGGTGGCTGTCGAGTTTATTTTAAAAAAAAATCAGTCCAGGCAAGGTTTCACAAAGGACATGCAAACCAACACAAGTACCACGTGACTTTAACCCATTTTTAATTTTTTAAAAATAATGTTTGGAAACTTGATTCTTTTGACAGTCAAGATTCACCCTTCATCAGAGACTGCCCCAGAGCTAGCTGTGATATGATGCCATCCCCAAACTGAAAATCTACCAGCTGAGCCATTTATTCGCTAGTCTGGCAAATGCCACCACAGTGTGGATTTTTCTGAGCAGATGATTTACAGGCCAATTACTGCAGGAAATGTGGAAAGATTAATGTGATTAATCATTTCTTTGTTCCCATCATCACACGCAAGCAATAGGAGGAGCAGTAGGGGAAATGGGGAGAACACATGCTTTTGGAGGGAGACTAACCCAGCTAGCCATTTTGAAGGAGAGACCATCAAATCAAATCTCGCCCGGTAGCTGCTCATTTCACTGCCATTTGTGTGCTATTATATTATAGCATTAATTATATTCCCAGCCTGTTGCTGGAGTACAATCTTCCAGTGTATGGACTAAAGTGTACTGCTATGCTTGCAATCACATAAAGAATACAATTACCCCTGCTGCAGATAATCACACTGACATCCTCAGTGGAGCTTGAAAATACAAATAATTAGTTACTTCTAATTGGGTCTTCCCTCCCTGAAAACTAAAGAATAACTACATTGCATTATGGATACAATGTAAGCAAGATTCATATTAACAGCTGAAAATAATTTCGCCCCCTAGCCAACTGAGTTCGGTTTCTGGGTAATAGTGGGGCAAGTCAATGAATATTTTATTTAAACTTAAACTCCACACTAACTGTTGGAATTAAGCTGGAAAGTGATGCCCCAAATTATGTTACACTATCATGCTGAAGAAAGACCTGAGAAATAGCAATAAGGGCAGCAAAGTTCCTGCTGTGGCAGTTTCTTCTAGGTTTCCACCTTACACTGTTTCATACCCTCTGCTGAAGGAAGTTGAGTTCAGGAAGCAAAGATTGCAAGTAGATTTCCACCACTTCTTCCTCCTAAGCAGGTTGTCTCTTAAAGGAGCAGAGAGGACAAGGAAGTGACAGGCTTTGCTATTCCCAAGCATACTTTGAGTAAGAGCCTGTCCGATCTGGCCTTTGTAGTTACAGCCTGGATTGGGATCTTAATGGTCACTTGAGGAACTAATGATGTATAGCCCACTCCCTTCATCCAAACAGTACAAGTGACCTAATTGCCAGTAGCATGAAGTGGCTGGTGAGCACTTCATGATACTGGCAAACTGAGTACTTCCCCTGACCATTTGCAGATTGGGAGGGGAAATGATTTTTTTTAAATGTTTGGTAGATGCTCACTGTTGCTGATAGCTTAAAAGACACATTGGGAGTGAATTGGTCCACTCTATCATCCAACATATTTAGATACTGAAAACATCATTGGACCATCCAGCCCTCAAAATGCCCCAAAGAGTGCGTTACATGCCTGTCTGGAAAGGCTCTGTGTGAGAAAAGTGACTCAGAGTTTGTAACTAGATCAGGTCTATATGGCATGAAGTCTTTATTCACTCCATCAGGTGCATCTGAGTTGCTTGTGAGTTCTCGTTTGCCTTCTACGATCACATTCCCCTGATCTCGCAGGCTTGATTCCATAGCCCATGGCATCCTTTCTCCAAGAAAGGTGCCTTTCTCCTATTTGAGAGCAGAAGTATTAGGATGTACCTTTAGCAATTGTTGTGGTGGTTTATTGAAAATTAATGGGGATGTTCCTTTACTTTTATAGTTGCATCCACATGGGGATTAAAATCAAATACTGAACAAGTCTTTATATGTCTACTCAGAAATAAGTCCCACTAGGCTAGATCCTCTTGGGTTTGAACACCACAAACCAGAAAAAACTTACATAATTTGTACAATAGTGACAATTGTCTGTTTCACACTTGGACATATGCTCAATGAGTTCCCTGCCTGGTTATGTGATATACGGGGGGGGGGGGATCACAAAAACTGCTTGGCCAGTCTATTTTGTGCAGGCAGTGTTTTGCAATAGGATTTTAGACACTTAAGTTCAATGCAGGTATAAGTATTTTATAAGGGTGAGAGGGTGTATAACCCAAAATGATTTCATCAATATAACACAAAACTCAACTGATCTATCTAGTGCTACAATTGTAGATTTGAAATAGTTATAAACGAAATGAATGTTATTTTATTGGCATTGTAAAAGTTTTCACACCTTACACCATACATCACTGTATATACTGTGCGTTGATCTATGCTTTCAGGTACACTCAAAAATAAATTAAAAAAATCATTCACACAGTCAAAAAAAAGTGTGAGGAAACCAAACAGCTGAAAAAAGGAGCACTGAGGTCTGAAGAAAATGTACAGGCTACACATGCAAAAAGATTGGATCAATTCAGGATTAGTCATAATGTTATCTGATCAAAAGAGAAAATTTTGAAATGATCCTTGAGGAATAAAGGACAAAATACAGTCAAACCTCGCATAACAAGCATTTCGCTTAGCGAAAAACTCGCGTAACAAGCAAGTTTTTCACTAAGCGGTCTGACTCGCATAATGAATTTTTTGCTATGCGAGTTGGACTTTTCCCTGTGGAAAACTCGCATAACGAGCATTTCTATGGAGAAAACTCGCTTAGCGAAAAATTTTCGCTATGCGACTTTTCCCCATAGAAATGCTCGTTACGCGAGTTTTTCCATAGGGAAAAGTCCGACTTGCATAGCGAATTTTTCGCATAGTGAGCAGCCTTGCAGAACGAATTAAATTTGTTATGCGAGGTATGACTGAACAAGAAAAATGACTATCTGGTCTTACCCTTGAAAGCAATTTAGCATCAACTTAGTTGTTAAAAATGTACTGCCTTCAGTTAAACTTAACTAAAGTAGACATTTGGCCTCATTAATAAATGATTCACCATTTTCCTACTATCTTTTTCATTTCTGTATATAACAAAAATATCTTCAATCATTTTGCGAATTCACTGAAACTTTTTAGTTACTTTTATTTTGGGGTATAGATGGCCTCACAAAATGGTGGGGAAGAATATCCCAGGTCTCAGAGCTTTGTTAAAGGAATTTTAAGGGAAGAATATATTTTGTACGTGTACCATACACCAATGGCTTACACTACGGCATGCAAGTAGCTTTTTAAAAAAGTAATCAAAAGGCATTTGTTCAATCCTTTTTAGATAATGGAAAGTGAACCGTTGTTTTTAAGAACTTGTAACTGTAACAAACAGTTGGGGCCTTAGCATTATAACTAATTTGTGTTGGAAATTACTTTTCCAAGCTATGATCCTCACATCTTCAGACCAAGTCCCATCCATTGAAGCCTAACAGCTTATTTTACCTTTCAGCCAGATTGCAGAGCAAGCTGTCGTGTGTAGCCTATGTGACGGCAATGCTTGCCAGGACTCAGGGATTGTTTTGCATTCTTATCGCATCATTCACCTGTGCCTTCTCAAAGCACTTCACAAAAATTAATTACAGCTAGTTAATTAGATCAAGCTGTTGTGTAACCCTGTGAGAGGGATAACTCTAAGATGCCAACACATCATCAAGGGATGGCATTGTAAAGTGGGGTGCCTGCAGAGGTGCATTTACAATTTTGCATTGCTAATCATGATCTGTAGCTTTCTCCCTCACCCTTCCCTCCCTAGTTTGGAACATGAGGGTGAAGAGAGAGCTGAAATATAGGAGGAAGGGGGCAGTCTTATTATGGCCAGCATGAAAGGGTGTGTAAGTGTGTGCTTTGTTTCAAATGGCATAATAGATTTAAGTTTATATCCTACACACACATCCCATCCCAAAACTCTCTCATTTGTCATGTTCCCTCACTGCCAACTTTTTGGTGGACCAATGTTAGGCCCGGCATGCCATTAGAAGAAAAGCAAAGAAGGGATTCCTTGGAGATTATGTGACCCTGCCTAATGGTCAGACCAGCTTCCTGCATGTAGATGCCAGAATTCTTTATCAAATAGTAGTGTTGACTTACTATAGGGCAGGGTTTCTCAACCTTGCGGCCCCAGATGTTCTTGGACTTAAATTCCCAGAACCCCTGATCAACAGGTATGTTGACTTTGGCTTCTGGTGATTGGAGTCCAAGAATACCTGGAGGCCCAACATTGAGAAACTCTGCTATAGGGTCCTCTTCTTTCAAAATATAGCACATCATTTTGCCTAAGGAATGTTACTGTCAAATGCAACAAGACATAGTACATTACTGTAGGGACTCCTACAACTGTGGGCTAATGGACACTGCAAACTGCCAAACGTCAAGCCATTGTACACTGTACCACCTAAACAAGTCCAAAGCCAGTTACATGTAATACCTATTCCACAATATTTGCATTTATAAAATGGGACGTGTCCCTTACTGGCTATCCTGGCTTGTAAGCATTCTAGTTGTTGTAGTTTAAAAAAGAAGGAAAGAAGTAAGTAGGGAAGGAAGGAAGGAAATCCATTCCATAAATTAGCATGTGCTAATTTATATGTGTAGGGACGGTGGTGGCTTAGTGGTTAAAACATTGAACTTGATGACTGGAAGGGCAGCAGGTCAACAATTCAAGACCCGAGCGCTACATGAGAGAATGAGTCTCAGCCCCAGCTCCTGCCAACCTAGAAGTTTGAAAGCAAGAAATTGCAAATAGATAAATAGGTACCACTTTTGTAGGAAGGTAAATAGCATTCTGTGCGCTTCAACATCTAGTCATGCCTGCCATGGAAATGTCTGCTAACACAGATAGCAGCCATAAATGGAGATGAGTACCAAACCCTAGAACTGGATATGAGTGGCTTTTGAGCAAGGGTAACCTTTACCTCTTACCTTTAATTTATATGTACATATGCAAATAGTAGGGACTGTGGTGGCTTTGTGGTTAAGAAACTGAGCTTGATGACTGGAAGGTCAGCAGATCAGCAGTTTGAGATCTGAGTGCTTCATGACAGAGTGAGCTCCCATCATCTGTCTCAGTTCCTGCATAAGGTTTCTTACCTTATGCAAATAGTAGACCATTCTCTCTTTTTTTTAAAAAAAAAAGTGTGTTTTAAGTTTTATTATGTGTGTGCATGTTCAGCAGTAGCAAAGTAGTCTTCAAGTTTTATGCAGGTGGAAGTGGCTTGCAAAACATAAACAAAGATAGCTTCTCTTATATAACATATTTACAGAAACTTAGTCTCTCTGCCTTGGCAGCAGTCTTTCAAGGTCTTTTAGAGACTGATAAGAGGCTTGTTGTTTTGCTTAAGTCTTTGGTAGTTCAGTTCATTAAAGCAGGTTCAAGACAGAATGAAAACTAATACTCATTCTGGCTTCATATTAACTGGTACAAAACAGTTCAGTCCTTTCAAGCACAAAACATACACTCACTCTGGTTAAAGAGAATAGTTGGTGCTTATGGAATGTTTGCTGAATCCAGTTGTAGATAGAGCTTTCTACCTGAGCTCTTCTCCAGGAAGGGTTGCAGGTTCAATCCTTCTGCATTCCTTCTCCTTGCTCCAGTATCTTTGACATGAGTTCCAGCATGAACTCGTTTGGTTATTCCAGCATAACTCCTTGTGTTCTTTCAGTACTCCCTCATAACTCTTCCAACTAAGTGCTCAGGTAGCACTTCATTTATAGAGTGTTTTTGCTGAGTCACAGACATCAGTGCTTACAGCTGTGCTCAACAGTTACAGTCTCTTAAAGTTATATATGTGTATACTCACCCTATACAATATACATCAATATATCATACCTGACAGTGTGCCATAGTCTTACTAACTTTAGGCAGCCTCAAATTGGTATCCTTCATCAATCATCAATGTCCTTTAGATGTAACCTAGAATTAAGCAGTTTCGGAATATAAAAGGAGATTACCTGCTGATGTGAATAGGCAAGGAAACCCCCCCCCCCCAATGATAAGTAAAAAAATAAAAATGTCATCTTTGATGACTAAGCAGCAACTAGAATCTTCAGCTTTAGCTTGCCTCCTCCAGAAACCCAGGCTCACTCATGTTCTGCTGTTTTGGGGTCAGATGTGGCTCAAGGAGAAAGTGTGTGCCACTGGCTTAATCCCTAATTGCCCTATATGTTCTGTACAGCTTTATTGTGTGTCACTCAGAAGATGCAAAATAAAGAGGCAGGCAAGACAAAAGGCAAAAGTAGGGAACAGCATCATTTATTATTGTGGAAGAGCAATACAGTAATACCTCACTTAAAGAGCAAAATGTGTTCCACGGGATTGCTCTTTAAGCGAGTTGCTCTTTAAGCGAAACAAATTTTCCCATAGGAATGCATTGAAAAAACCAAAATTCTGTTCTGGACCTCAGGAAAAAGCCCTGAAAAAAAACATTTTTTGTTGTTGTTCAAAATTATTTATAAAGTGCACTTAAACAGCACAAATACTGTAGTGTGCAGGAACATGTTAAATCAAACAATAATATTCCAAACATTAAACTTCAACTTTTAAAACATCACACATCAAGAATAAAGTAAAAAAAAAAGGGATTATTTTACAGCTGGAGTGCCCAAACTTTTTGGGCCATGGGCTGATCACATGGTTCAGGGAGCTGGTCACTAAGGCCTGGGGGCCAGATGCAGCTGTCTCGCTCGTCCACTTGCCAAAACGGCAGAGGGGCCAGCCACACAGCCTTACGCTATCTGCAGAGGAGTGCCTTTGCTAGAGAAGCACTTCCCATGGCACCCCTCCGCAGATAACAGATGGATCTGTTCTCGTTAAGCGAGTTTTTGCTCGCTCAACGAGGCAGACATTTTGGGGGAAATGCTGCTCGCTAAGCGGGTTACTCATTATGCAAGTTACTTGTTATGTGAGGTATTACTGTACTTTTTCATATGGGGATGATGCAAGATAAAAGATGATGTTGTCCCTTTGAGATTTCCCTTTTGCTTCCAAACATGCTGAGTTTTTGAATGGAAGAACTGAATATCCCCAGCCCACGTTTTGGGCCAGTCAGAAGTCTGAGGGGGCTTCCGAATGAAGGAAAGCTCCTGGCACTACCAGTTAAAAGGCATTGTGTGTGGAACTATTCTGTCTTTCTCTCTTGAATGCCATTGTTCTTATAAAAGAAGAAAAAGATGAGAGAAAGAGTGGGAGAACTTGGCAGGCTTACATATTGATGACACTATTGTCTAGGAAAATTCTGCGAGCAATTTGACTGTACTACAAAAACATCCCAAAGAGCACACATTGTCTTTGCTTCATGAAAACAAAGCAAAACACATCCTATGCAGGCTATCCCTGCCAGGGTGCCCTTAGTTCTTTGTGGAGAAAACCTTTGACACCTGGGATCTCATCCATTTGTATGTTCATGTTTCTGGTGACCAGAAATGCTCATTGCCCCCAGAACAAGCACACTCTAAGTACCTCTGGACTTTATGACCTAGAATGAGGAATGCCTTCCTTTCCAGAGAGAAACTGTTTGGCTGGTATTCCTCCAGCAGCCAGTTAACGTGTTGTTTGGGTCCTAAATCTATAGTGAAAATCTTCAATTATCTCCAAAGGTGCACCTTAGCTGAGTTATCTTGTTGACCTTCCTGAACTACTGTGCTTAGTCATCAGTGTAGGGCCAGCAAAGAAATGTTGCTACCTGCAGCAAAAGAACATCTGTCAACAACCTATTTTATAAACTTCAACCAGTCTGGGAAATAAAAAGAACTCTCATGGCCTGGAGGTTTAAACCGTTGTACTACAGCCAAAAACTGTTGGTGCTGTGAGTTTGACCCTGATGGGTCTCAAGTTTTACTCAGCCTTCTATCCTTACAAGGTCAGTAAAACACTGCCCATCATGTTGGGGGCAAAATGCTAATTACCTTGTGAACTGCCCAGAAAGTGAATTAAATGCTATGGGGCGGGTGGTATATTGTCTTCTATCACACTTGAGGGCAGCAGGCTGGCTCACATAGGGTACAAAGCATGGGGTACTCCCTAAACTCTGCCCTCCTTGCTCCTCCCACATCTTCTCTTGCTCACCAGGATCTGCTCCTTGAGTTACATCTCTCACTTTGCTGAGTGGTAGCTCTGGCTCGGCATCGGTGTAGATGATGACAATTAAACCAAAGGCTTGGGAAAGGATCAATCTCTGTTCCTTATGCCATCTTCAAATTGAGTCCCTGGAATTAAACCAGGGAGACTGTGTTCCACGTAGTGCCTGTGTGTTGTTATGGAAAGTACACTGATGCATTAACTATGATGAGGTGCACTTGCCTTTAATTTCTTGCTAACTAAGCACCGTCTGCTTCAGCCACGAGTGAACTAGTGTGAGATTAAGGCATTCTACTCATTTTCTCTCTCTTCCCACCCCCTTCTGCTTTCTTTTCTCTGATTGCTGCATCTCAGCCTATACGTTTCCTAATGCTACTTACATTATTACTGGATTATTCGAGCATAATGAGCTTTGCCCTGATCCGGCTGTCCCTCTGTAAAGGGGCAATGTGATGTGTAATGCGCCCATGTAGGGGCAAAAGAGAATAGAAAGGTTCTGGGAAACCATTGGGGGCAGAACGAGACAATGCAAGCCATGTGTATAGAAGTTGGTTGTGTGTGTGAAATTCCATCATTAATCTAGAATTTGGGCAAGGCAGCTCAATGCTGCACAGATATCATAAGCAGGAAAGTCTGATCCAGTGGGAAGATCTTGACCTTACTTACATTTCATCTGGAGAGAAAAAATAGCAGTTTCTCTTGTGAAACAAGAACCGTAGCCACAGTCTCTTCCCTGCCATTTAATTTAAATTTCTACCCTATGCTGTTCATGCCCCCTTTCCATCTCATACCTTTTCTTACCCAGCTTGTTCTCGCCTATTATCAGATGACAAGCTCAGTGGTAGGTTGCTATGGACACCAAGAAGTTTCCCTTAGAGACCTGACACTCATAGTAATTGACAGAAAAATCATGCACAAGAGATTAAAAAAAATGTATGAATGTTTGTTTAAATGTTAGCTAATTCCTTGACTCAAGCAACCTCTCACCTTCGTTGGAAAAACCTCAAAGCCTGCTGCTATCCAAGTGTCTGGTTAGTTCTTTGTTCTCATTGCAGGAGGCAGGCAGGCAGGCACTGCAGAGGAGGGTTTCCACTCTGCTTTAGTCACCCTGAACCTTATCCAAAATATAGCAGCGATTATTTCGTTTCAGTACAAAATGCTGTACAGTATCATTGGTAGGTCTGTTGCTGTGTGTGCGTGTGTGTGTGTGTGTCTGTCTGTCTGTGTCTGTGTGTCTGTGTGTCTGTCTCTCTCTCTCTCTGTGCACGTGCGCGTGTGTGCAAGAAGAAGCAGGAAGATACAAAGGTAGCAGGGACTGGATGTGAAAAGTACAGTTACACACACTTAGGCACCCCCTACCCACCCCCTTTGGGATGAGGCAGTCAAAAGTGCAAATGTCTCATGGACAAATGCAGGCTCCCAGGAAGGGTCTGGAGCAAGAGGGAAATATCCCCAGGAATGTGGCCTGACTCTGGGAGGGCACTGCTGTCACAAAAGAGAGCAAGACAGAATGGGCAGGAGAGTCCTTAGCGAGCAAGAACCTATTGATTAGCTGCTCTTGGTAGAGGGAGAGGAATGAAGGTCAGAGGCAGGTACACGTCAGGAGATAAGGAAGACAGACAGATAAGGGCACAGCAACTCCATTAAAGGGCTTCAGGGAGAAGGTGGAGACATTCGTGATGGATGCAGAAAGGGATGCAAAGCCACTGGGATGATTTGATGTGCCTGAGCTGAGCACATCATTTGTTCTAACGGATCCATACATCTTTTCCCAAGGAGGAGTTTCTGTATTGGGCACATCGTACTGTTCAGCAGCACCACAGTATTTTGTCCCTTCTTCAACTAATTCAGGGATTCTCAACCTGTGGCCCATGGGCCAGATGAAGCCCATGACACCGTTTCATGTGGGCCCCCACTGTCTCCGCCATACCAGGAAGTGCTGTGTGGTGGAGAAAGGGCAAATTGGCCTTCTGCCCCCCAAAGCTGTCTGAGGGGGCGTGACTCGGCCCCTGGCTTTAAAAGGTTGAGAACTCCCAAACTAATTTTTCTTGTACCCCTCCTCCCTCTACAACTAAGCTCTGTTCTTGGAGTCACTTATAAAGCGTGGGCTATGCAGTCATCAGCCCAAATTGGTTAAAACCCTTGGCATTATTTGGTAATCTGAAACAAAACACTCTTACTCCAAAGCTATTTTATGGACCATTGTCGTTTCTTTGGAACCCAAATGGAGCATTAATTTTCCCAACTGTTTATTGAAGTTATGGGTATTTTTCCTTGATGTTCATATGATGCAAAGTTGAAGAAAATTGGTACCAGCAGTTAGAAATAAGAAGAAAACTCTGACTGTCCAGATTTTTTTAAAAAAATCTACCTCCTATAGGTGTTTTATTGTTGTTAACAACCCGGACTCCAATTTAGGTAATGCCACTTCTGGACAACTGTGAAATCACAAACAGATACTCACTTTTGACCTGTTATGGACCTTCATCAAGCTGGGTCTGTATGACCCAAGCCCATGTGGGCCTGCTAGGTGAGAGCCTAGACTGCACTGGGGCTTGAGCAGTCTAACTAGGCAGTGTTGCCCATCTCTTGTCAGTGATGTTAGGTTGAGACTAAAACTCATCAAAACGTCCTGTGTCAGATCAAAAGACCAGTGTTTCGCTGCCACCGGGAATCACCAGAAGATGGCCTGCTACCCTGCTGTTTGGCTGAGGACCCACCTGCCATCTCTCCCCCGGGCCCCACCCAAACCCGGGGGATAAAAAGCCGAGCCGGCTCCTCATGGAAGAAGATGGCCGCCAACCTGCTGTTCAGCTGAGGAACCTACCACCCTTCCCCCGGGGCCCACGCATGGCTAACCCGCTGTTCGGCCGAGGACACCTGCCATCTTTCCCTCGGGCCCCACCCATGTCCAGGGGATAAAAAGCCAAGCTGGCTCCTTGTGGAAGAAGATGGCCACCAACCTGCTGTTCAGCTGAGGAACCTACCACCCTTTCCCCAGGCCCCACCCATGCCCGGGGGATGAAAAGCCGGGACTTGGCCTTTGGAGCTGGGCCGATTGGCCTCAAAATCCCGCTTCCGCCACCACAGTTATTATTCCCACCTGCAGACGTTGAACCTGGGCGCCGTCATGGATGTTGAGCCCTGGGCTCTGTTGCGGACACTGAGGGTTTGTCTGTTTGGGTTTAATGTGTATTGATAGTTATGAGGGGTTTGATTTATTGTGTATTGACTTATCGTGTATTGATTTATTGTGTGTATTGCTCTATCAGATGGTAACTACTGTACTTATTGCTCTGTTATATTGTATCCTGATGTATTTTTATTGTATCAACAACCATCATCATCATCATCATCATCCCTTGGGCAAGGTGAAAGTGGAGGGTACATGTCATCGTCTGCCTAGCCAGCATGTGACGTGATATCCAAATGACTAAAAAAAAATTGCATGCAAATGGAGTTGAATTCTCAAGTCCATTTGCATGTGTGTAATATCATCATGGAGATGTCTACCAATGCACAGACTCCTTGCTGAATGACTCCAAGGTATCCAAGGCATAGTATTTCTAAACAAGCATCAAGGAAAGAGAAACCAGTGTAGGGAAATCTCTTTCTTTTGTAACATGCTCAAAGGACTCCAAAGGGTTAGAAATGCCTCCTTCCCCCATCTCGAACAAACAAATAAATGCCTATAAATGTCTCTTGAGACTTTCTTCAATCTACTATTTATTTTGAGAGGGCTCTGGCATCTGAGGTGTCCTTGGAGAATTCTCAGGGTCTAGTCAAACTGAATTTGGCAAATCTGACCTTCTGGTGTGATGTGAGTATTCTCTTGAGATCTCTACATATTTTGATGTGAATTCTGTGAACGTCTTACATTTCAGTTGGGTGGTCTGGGTGCTTTTGCAATGTAACGAAAACCATGTACTTTTGATGAGCTGCCACCACAAAACTAAAGCACCCATGAAAATAATGGTTACATCAACTGAAAGCTCGTCTTGGCAACTTTCAGAAATGTAAAGAGCCATTGGCCAAAAATACAAAGCAATAAAGTCATTGCTTCTGAAAGTTGCCTTGAAAAAATGCAATCTTTGTTGGGGGGGGGGTGTTGGTTTCTGCTGGTCCAGCGACCAAACCATACAACTGATTCAGGTGACCCAGAGTGCGTTTGAAAGAGGAAAGAATAACCTTTGTTGTGACACTATTAGATTTTAAATTGGATTTGGGGGGAGCTATGAAGCATTTTACAAAAAACCCACTCAAATAAGGTTACACAAACGCAAAAATAAAAGGGAAAACCATGTTAGAAACTGAATATGACAACTTCCTGAGGTGGATACAATTTGAATACAACATGTGGAGAAGAATAACGCTGAAGCAGGAATCAACAACAAAGATATTAAGGAAAAACGTGACTCATAAAAATGACATTTCCGAGGGGGGTCGGTTGACAGTGAGCCTGCGACCAAACTGATCAATCGATCAAAAAGCACACTTTCTAACCTTTTATTCAAAAAGTATCTCTCCACACCAGAATAGATACATTGTTGTGACAATGGATACACTGTAGCAAGTTTCTCCTTTGAAGTCATAACCATTTTCCCTTTTGGATTTTCCACTTATTGAAAAACTGCTTTCAAGGAATTGTGAAGGAAAAACTTTTTTACTTTGCGGTTTGACTATTGAAATATTTATTAAAAATATATCCTTTGCAGTTATTCACCTGTGGTGAATTGTTGTGTGTACAGTGGACTGCTTATGGACACGTGTGAATAGTGGGTAGAGTTGGGGAGAATGGAAAATAATGGTTAAAAGCATTTTTTTGAAAAATAAAATATAAAAAATAATAGTAAACACAAATGAAATTGGGATTTCTGCTCTTGGGTTAACACAACGTAGCAGTTCAAAAGCAAGAATTTGCAAGAAGATAAATAGGGACCACTTTGGTGGGAAGGTAAACAGCATTCTACGCCTGCCACATATCCACAGAAATGTCTGCAGACACAGACAGCGCTGGCTCTTTGGCTATAAACAGAGATGAACACTGAAACCTAAAGTCGGATATGACTGTCTTTCGATCAAGGGTGACCTTTACCTTTGTCCAGAAAACAATTAGATTTTATGAACATTTTATGAAAACCTTAATTTTATGAACATAATGGCCTTATTTTCCCCCATTTGAAACATCACCTTTAACTAATCAATGAAATAAAAGAAATAAATGAACTAATGAGCATAATTCAACACATCGAATTCATGCACTACATCCCTGACGGGAGTGTCCTTAGACTCTACCTGCCACTTTTTTTTTTTTTGAAAGGCAACCCTCACAAACAATGTATTGATCCTCCACTTTTATTTTTATTTTCCAAACAACATTAGCAGGTGTGTGTGTGTGTGAGAGAGAGAGAGAATGAGAGAGAGAGAGTGACACATTTACTTGCAGATAATTACAGAGTTTTATATACACCAGTCTATTCATGACAAAAAAAAGAGATATGCGGATCAGTAACAAAGGCACTGATGAGAAGATGACTCAGTTCATTGTTTGTTTGTGGAATGTTTATGAAGAAATGTTTCAATGTTTACAATAGGTGTTCAGATGTATTTTGTATATAATGCTCATTCCATTTCCCTATGAGATTTAAAGAATTGGTATGAATAGGTAAATGTTGGTATAAAGAACTTTCTTATACTTAGTAGGGTTGTTTGTCCATCCAGCCCAACATTGTCTTCTTCAGGGCTGGGAAATATTTGTATGTTCAGATATTTATGAGCAACAAACTGCATCCCTGCTCAGTGGCTGATGGGAACTATAATACTCTACACTACACTTTTTGTTGTTGTTGTCCAGTCGCACAGTCAATTCCTACCCTTTGCGATCTCATGGACCATTCCTCGCCAGGCACCTTTGTCCTCCACCATCCTCCTCAACCCACCCAGCTCTATCATCTATCCATCTCATTTTCTGCCTCCCCCTTCTTCTTTTGCCCTCCACCTTCCCCAGCATCAAGGCTTTCTCAAGTGAATCAATTTAAAATACCTGGGCAAAGAAGTACAGTATGTTGTCAAAAGGGGGGGGAAATGCTACTGCAAATTGAATTTTTGTAGGGAGGATATTTCAGAGTGATGAACCAGAACAGGAACAGGTCTTTTATTTGTATCTTGATAATGCGCTACTGTTATGAAAGCAGTTGTAAACAGGTGATATAGACCTGGATCTAACAGTGTTATTGCACTGGTGTGATCTCTGGCTGGGGAACCTGAGCAAGCCGCATTCTCCAGCCTGCTCTAAATTAGTATCTTCCAGATCCATTGCAGCACACACCCTGCCACACTGACTGTGGATGATGAGAGTTGGAGTTGGAATGCCTCAGGTTAAGGAAGATCACTTTGTAAAGAAAGGAAATTAACTAATGGATGTTATTAAGCTGGCTATGGGAATACCCATCCTATGCCATATTAACAGGCTGTACCTTTTCTTTTCACCAGCAGTTCCCTTTCAACAAAACCCCTACAACTCTGGAGGCCGTCCTGCCATAATCCAGTGCTATCGTTGTGGAGATACCTGTAAAGGGGAGGTAGTACGTGTCCAGAGCAATCACTTCCACATCAGATGCTTCACCTGTCAAGGTAAGTGCTTTCGGGGGACTTGGATCTGTCTTGCTTGGTAAGGGCACAAAGGTTAGAGTGAGCTATTCTTTCTATTCCATGAAGAGTGCTCCAAGTTAAGGTAACATTCAGCTTTAACAGGCATGCAACACCTGTCCAAAGCTTATGGACTTTGTATCTATTTATGTGTCACTGCAGTGATGAAAAACAAAGAAAGCTCATGTCTGTAAATTATGTGTCTTGCCCACTTGTTCCAGGACTGTAACACTTTTATAGCTTATAGCTATAGCTGAAACTAATATCTGTAAACGTTGGAATTTCTTTTCAGTTTTCTCATTCAAATGTCATGGGGCTGCAGTGGCTCAGTGGTTAAGAAGCTCGCCTTGTTAGCTGAAAGGCTAGCAAGTCGGCAGTTCGAGACCCGGGTATTGCATGAAAGATTGATCGCCTGTCTTTGCCTCAGCAATTAGGGACATGAAAGGAGCCTCATTTGGGTGTTCCCTGAGTGGAGTTTCTTCTGCAAATAATTTCCCAGAAAAAAATTTCTGACACAAAATTATTATTATTATTCAAATAGCTTGGGATACATCTTGAAATAAAGATCTGCACTTACGGTACATTTTGCTTCAATATTAAAATGTTTCAAACTTCTTAATATATTCTTCCTGCTTTTGGCAAGCTTCAAACAATAACATTTAATAAGATCTTGGCTGTCACATCTCAATTCCTACTGTCTGTTACCTGTGGAATTCCATCGTGTATTAAGTGCTATTACATGTTATTAGTCAAACAGGAGAAGACAAAAGAAGCAACATCACATTTCAGCACCTTATGTAAATATTATTTATATATCTGCCTAATTACTTATAATAATAATAATTTTGTGTCAGAAATTAGTCTGGGTTGAAAGGATTTTTGCTGGAGAAACTCAGCTAAGGGGACTCCCGAATGAGACTCCTTTCATGTCCCCTAGATCTTTTCCCACTGAAGTGCTCCCTATTTATTTACTTGCAATTTCTTACTTTCAATCTGCTAGGTTGGCAGGAGCTGGGGCAGAGATGGGCATTCAATGCATCATCCAGTACCTGGGTCTTGAACAGCTGACTTGCTGGTCTTCCAGCTGACAATTACTTACTGGAGCTGTGGTGTCTCAGTGGTTAAGAAGTGTGCCTTGTTACCTGGAAGGCTGGCAAGTCAGCAGCTCAAGACCCCCAGGGACTGCGTGACAGATTGAGCTCCCCTCTCTATCCCAGCTCCTGCCAACCTAGAAGATCAAAAGCAAGAAATTGCAAGTAGATAAATAGGGACCACTTTGGTGGGAAAAGATCTTGGGGACATGAAAGGAGCCTCTTTCAGGCATCCCCTGAGTGGAGTTTCTCCAGGAAAATTCCTTTCAACACAGAATAATTTCTGACACAAAATTATTATTATTACTTACTTACTTCAATATATTCCCTACCTTTTTGCATTGCCAGACACTCAAGTTATTACTGTATTACATGTAATGAGCCATTTTGGGTGCCTGGCAAACTACAATCACATCAGTAATGTGTGGTGATGATAGCATTAGCCGAAACAGTAAGAATTGTAACTGCAAAATAATCTTGCAATGCATGACCAGCAAAATTTGGTCTATGTAGAGCCCTTATCAACTCTTAATATGATAATATTGATCCTACTGGAACTTGAAGTAGCAGAAACCTCCTACTCAACTTTAAATTTCATTTACTTCCTATTCTATAAAGTCCTTCACATCTGCATGACAGCTAGTCATTCAACTGCAGGTCGTAGACCTATATGTCCATAAAGTGGACTTGTTGCCAATAACTCAAGCAATGGCAATTAATAGATTAAGGGAGTGGGGCTTCAAAAAAGAATGGAAGAATGGTTGACTCCCACTTCCTTTTCCTCTGACAGCCTACAAAATGGCAATTGACGGCCACTACATACCACTGATCAGACATTGTCCAATATGATAGGCCTGTGGTTTTGAAAACATTCCCCAGGATTCTTGTGTTATATTTGCAGAGCTTGGGGGTGGGGTGGGGGAGTGTGTTGTTTTGGAGGGAGAAAATTATACTTCCCCAAAATCCCGTAATTAATATAGTCATACTAGCTAGAGGCTTCTGGGAGATGTAGTGTAAAAACAAACAAGTAAAAGTATACCCCAGCTTTGCTGATTTACAAACTCCTCAATAAACAGACTTAAGTGTCATATCCTGAACTTTGAATTGAACCCAGAAACAATTTGGGAGGCAGAGCTGCCATTTCAACAAGGGGGTTACTGTTCTCAGCATGTGATCCTCTTAATGATCAAGCTTTTGCATTCTGGACCAGAAATGTTTTCCAAATACTCTTCTTGTTCTCTCTCCTGCCAAGCACGCTGCAGTATTTCACATGGTCTGCAACTAGTACATGTTTTAGCAGAGCTAGTACTGCATTTTCTTTCACAAAAGGGTAGTCAAATCTTTTTGCTTACTGGATACCAAGGGAGAGGCCAGGTCCATAGGTATCCTTAACCAATGAGCTTGAGTTTCCAATGAGAGGAGATGTATAATAAATCTAAATAAATAAATCTAAATAATAAATAATAAATAAATAATCTAATAATAAATCTAAATAAATAAATAAATAATCTTATCCAACATCTGTTTGGCCTTAGCTCTTGTGGCCTGTAACTCTCTTGTTTTAAATGACTTCCATTTTATTTTCTTAACCCGCAGTGGCCACCCTAAACTGCCATCCTGGAATGAGATAAAAAGACTGAAACAAAGATAGTGTTGGATGTGAGCCAGATTTTATTGGGGTCTAAATCTATCCAGGAAAGTTCTTTAATTGTATGATCAGCATCCTCACCAAACTACAATTCTCAATTATTATTATTATTACTTTTGAGGTTGGTGGGGGGAGAAGCTGTGTCTGTTAAACTATAATAAAAGCCAAAAGTAGCCAGGTGATTCATCCATGGAAGCAAAGCTGCAGATGGGGCAGTACCTTTACTGGATTACTAAAAACAACATATAAACAAGGTAAACTTTTGAGTCCTGAGGCAGCTCTCTATCAAGCAAAGATTTATGTGATCTTTTCCTGATGAAGGCTTCTGCTAGGACTTGGAAGGGCATCTTGTTCTGCTTCATAATAAATGTGTGGTGAATACATATCTAAAAGGCAGGGATTGAGCAGGGAACAATATGGAGCTCTGGGTACTCACCCTCGACAATTTATAGATCTGGTTCTTACCTCTTCATGAAAGCAGCTGTTTCAATCAGTGTGTTAAGGAGCCTTTTAATATCTGTTCTGGGCAGTTAATTTTTATAGCATCTTAGTTTTGCTCCTCCCCATTCAGCCTCCCAAACGTGGGAGGGACAAAATCAAGTAGTTCACAGCATTTGATTCTTGGCTGAATGTACTTTAAACATGCCCATCAGTGCAGGGTATAACTGCAGAAACCAGGAGAATAACAGAAGGACAAAGCTGACTCATTTCTTTTATATACTGTGACCATACAACATAAGGTTGCTGCATATCAAAGGCCAGTAACAGGAAACATATAAAGTACATTTAATTGCTACAAGAAATTTTCTTGGATATTATCTGTAGTGTACTGAGTTCTGCAACTTGGTGTAGTTCAATACAGCAACATAAAGTGAGCATTCAGCTGCTCTGTACTGCATGTAGAATACCTATTGCCCCTTTTCAACTCACCCAGCTGGTCCAAAATCTTGTTTTGATATTCAGAAGTCCCACCATATATTCCATTTACCAATACCAGCTTCCACCTTTGTCCATGTTTTGTCATGCCTCCCTCCTTCTCTATTTAAGGTGGCAGGTTTCAAGGCACTGGCTGAAATCTCATATAATTGCTATGCTTCTTCATACCTCTAATTAGGGAGACAAATCTAAGGTCAAGCAGGTTGGGAGAAAAAAGGAATTTTATTTTTGTACTTAAGGATACTCCAACATGTGAACTTTCATCTCCATTCATTTCCAGCTAGAGCCTGGATTCACTGGCTTGGCATGAAGATGTTTCTATGTCTGTAGTGTTCCTCCAAATGGCACATTGAACCCCAACATGAATACCCATCAGTTCTCTTTAGCCCCCTCACCCCATCTCCAGTCCTTTGTGCCATCAGGAGCAAGACAGGAAGTGGAGAATCAACACTGCAATTCATGAAACTTTCTTGGTATAGAAGCTTGGTAGCAGCATTGCAAAATGTAAACAAACAAACAAAAATCCTGTCCAACTCTGGCTAGCTGTGCCACTGTGACATTACAAGGGCCCCCCCAACATTTCAGATTTGGGCCCTATACTGGTGACTGAGCAACCCTATTCTTATTTGCTGATGGAGGCAGGAATTGAGGGGCAGCCATTAATTCTGTGAAGTAAGACAGACAGTCTAGTCTATGTTACCCTCAAGCATGTCTTTCTGACCTATGCCTCCTTCTCACTTTGGACACAGGTCCCTTCTCCTAGACAAGGAGTGCCCATACTATGGCCTGTGGGCAAGATAGTGCCAAATCATCCGTCTGTGTTGCCCTCACTGCCCCCGGAAGTGGAAGTAAAACACACATGCACATATGCATAACATGCCCACACATGTGTATAACGCTGCCATAAATGAGCCAAGGCTGTCGTAAAAGCACTTATAGCCAGGGGTAATTTATGGCAGCATTATGCGCATGCACATTTTACTTCCACTTCCAGTGGGAGGAACCATGTGACTGGTACGCTCAACCTTGTGACCAGCCCGCAGCCCAAAAAGTTTGGGCACCCTCGTCCTAGATTTTTGTGAGCCGTATCCTGGGGTTTTGTGTAATGAAAAAAGCCAAAATGGTGCCCCTTATTTGTACTACCTGTTTAAGAGGCAAGCCCAGGATGGCCTTGGCATTAATGGGCCACACTAAGTTTGATTTTGGCAGAAGCAAGGAGGAACAGTTGGGGCTGGCATTGGTTCTTTGGAGGCAAGGACATTTCTAAACCTATTGAAACTAGATGTTGCTCATTCAAAGAGATTTTAATAAATGGTTGTTAGAGGAACTCTCTGCATGCAGCCTATATCCCACATTCAAAACCTTGCCAGGAAATGCCCCAGCATGGCAGGAAGATAGACATCTTCCATATACTGTATGTAGTTCCTGGAAATAATAGGCACTGGTTCAACCATAATGATCTTGAATTGAGGCTGCAAGTTGTGCAAGACTAATCCAGGGCTAACTCTAAATGTAACTACCAGTCTTTCAAAAAGCAGAAAAATAATGAGCTGAAGTTGTTATAAAAGAGAGGTTTATTTCTTGGACCCTGAGGAGCACAGGGTGTAAGCCAAGTGACAAGTGGGCCCTGGGCCAGGTATTTCCAAAACATGTTGTGGGAAACATAGTGGAAGAACAGGTCAAGATCCCAACCTGACAAAGCTTGAGTGGCTATATTTATGATGCCTGGGAACTGGGAACACTGAGTATGTGACCATCAAAGCTCTGAACACTTGCATATAGATCCCATTCATAAAAATTATTCATGTTCTAAAATAATTGTTATCTTCCTATAAAATACATAGCCTTCTAAATCAAATGCAGAATTTAATACTTACTGTTTTCTAGATGGTGTAACAAAGTCAACAGATTTGTGATCTCAGAAGGAACAAGCTAGAATTTGTTTTCCGTAAGCAAATAAGGAATAGAGTTAGATTAAAGAGAGTTTATAAAAGCTTAGGAAGCAACATGGCTTCAATTTCCTTCATGTAGTGTTTGAGTGCAGGTGGTTTCAAAATATTGAACCAGGTAGTGACTATAGCAAGAAGCAGCAAGTACTGAATAGAAGCTTTCTATTTTCGAGGTATATAGTCATTGGCGAAGTTCTGGCATATGAGCAACATAGTTGTGATGCTCATAACGAGTGGCCTATAGTTCATGTGAATTAAGCAGCAGAAAAATCAGTACCCTGCATATATGGGTGGTACATGACTGGGACTTTCATCTAGAGATTCAGTGATCTGCAGCTTTGCACAATTGTGAGGTCACAAAACCCAGGCTCACTCTAGCAGAAGCTCAGGGATGAAGTTGAGCAAAGACAGAGGAGGGAAAAAGCCAGCAGGAATTGCACCATCTTTGCCATTTTCTGATGGATTATTCATGTGGGTCATTCAGTTTGGTACCTGAAAACATGAGATCATATCTGGAGATACCCATATACTTCTACATAGAAAGAATCCATGAGATCCATATATTCTCATGTTCCCCTGTCAGACACAGCTCACCATGCTGGCTTCTAAATTTCCACAAGGGAAGCTTGTGTTACCAGCCCCCTGCAGTTTTGTGCAGACTGTTCTGCCAGACGAAGAGTGCAGACTGTTTCTAGCATCACAAGGAATGTGGAGCCACCAGTGGAGAACTTGGCAATGATTTTCCACCAGCTTTCAAAGAAAAAGGAAACACTTGTTCCATATCTTTGCTTCATAGCTCCCCACCCTGTCCAGACCCATCTTCTCTTTAGTCTACCCTGCATTCTGTTTATAAAAACAATTTAATTTTAGCTCATCTGTGTCATTAGCAATCCAATTCTACGCAAGCATGAGCTGGAGCTTGGGAATGTTAGGTTTTTGGGAGTACAGCTCCCAGAATTGCCCTGGCTTCCACACACCTAAATCCAGTTGTTGAACAAAAAAGTAACTTCTCCAGGTTCTGTAGGGTATATGGTTTTCTGTATAAGGTCCTACTATAATTCCCTTGTGGCTTTAAGGATGTTATCTTTTTCTCCGTCACATCAAATCTGACATGATTACCAAGGATTACACAGTAAGACATGTAAATCAGGGGTAACCAATAGTTTTACACCACAGGCCTGACCAAGGCCCCTGGACAGCTGAGTGGGCCATACCATGCCCCTGGAAGTGGAAGCTGGTGCATTTAGGGCTGTTGTAAATGCGCCCACTTCCATGTTTATGACAGCCACTGGTGCATTTGTGCATGTGTGGGCATGTTTTATGGCTGACGTAAACACACACACTTCCACTTCCAGGTGTGGCAGAGGCAGCAATGGGCCAGGTGGAATGGCATCGTGGGCAGGAGGTGGCCAGCAGGCTGTAGGTTGGGAATCCCTGATGTAAAGCAATGGGAAAGATGTTGGGTGGTTGGCAATGCTTTTATCAATGGAGATGGAGGAAAAACAATGGAATCTAGATTTTCTGAGGTGAAACCTGACAAACCTGATTCTACAAGGTTGCAGCCTTCATTTTGGGCCTTCACTTGAAACTATGGATCTGGCTTTAACATTTGATTATGATGCTTGAGAGACTTTTTCTACACTTTCCAAATTCTGCAGTCCTTAATCTGATGAAGAGTCTTGTAGGAGTCAAAAACTATGTGCCACCTTTGTATCTGAATTTTGCATGAAGGTTGCACAGTATTTTTCTTCTTTGTTTTAGTCAGAATGACAGTAATTCACCCAATTTATCATTCAGATTCAGAGAAGCTGCAGATAAAACCTCCCTCCCTCATAAAAAGCTCCCCTTACTTGCCATTGTCAGTTATTCAGAAAGGGCCTCTGAGTAAAAACCCTGTTATCTTATTATTCTATTCCTTTATAAAAGTTTCCATCAGTGCTTTCTTTCCAGTAATACTTTTCCCTTATCGAATGCTTAAACTTCCACAGTCCAAGTAATCCATGTCTAGATGCTTAGGATGAAAGGAGATTAAATGTCTTTTGCATTTTTTGTCTATGTTCTACATTTGAGCAAACCCACTTTTTATCTCTCTTATTAAGCGTTTTCCCCTGATTATCACCAGCTCGTTCCAACTGGCAGGTTCCAAATGTGAACTGATCTAGTTGCAAAGGTTTTTAAAGATTGACTGGTCTCCTGGTTGAGTCGCATTACAATTGGGTAGGCAAGTTCACAATCAGATTCCTTCCTAAAGAGGCAAACTGTTTAAAAGGCTGTGGCTCCACTCTTCCCTTTTTTAATAGGCCCGAGCATGTGACTTTAGTTAGCAAGCCATTTGTCTACCTCACTATGAGTTTCTGTCAGTTACCTTATTAGGACATATTAGACACAGTTGCTCTGGGATAAAGGGAATTTGGCTGTGTGCACTTGCTTGCTTTTTCTGTCAAGGCTACAGTAGCCACTAATGATCTGATATGCTAACGTCATCTGGGGAAGCAGGATGGATGGTGTTGGCATGATTCAATGCTTGCCTGAACAGAGATCAGACTTCCCTCCACCACTAGGCCTTCATGCCTAGGTTGCATCTTGCTCCTTCAAGCCAAGAGGCAGCACTGTTTGTGGTCAACCACCAAGGCTCATAGACAATTCCCCCCCACAAGGAGCAGCCAAGTTCTCAACAGGGTCTCTCAGCAGGGACCATGCCTTCCTCAAATAGGACCTTGCTTCACTTTTCTTGAACTTTGCCAACAGTGACATCTTGTGGGACTGAAAGATGCACTGTGCCCATGGTAGGTTTCTTTTCTAAGAGAGAAGGGTGGTGGTCATCATGAAGAACACACATCTTCTCTCAGCTTATTAACTATGTAACAAAATGTTATACTTCTTATATGACCACTGAGGCAACTTAGAGTTGGCTGGTCATTGTGACAACACGGCCGCAGGTTGGATCAAAGATATGAATAGTTATCAGTATCTAGTGATAACTTATTGGGGGAGGGGAGGAAGGCCCAAGTCAGTAATCAAACATTATAGACAGAATTCTTTCCTCTCACTTGATGCATAATCAGTGCACGTGGTTGGCTTTCCTTAATTTTCTCTGGTATAATCAGATCTACAGAATTATTCTGGCCATTTTATTACTTTGTGTAAACTGTTCCACAATATCTCTTCTCAGTAGCATTGTGTGGATTTCATCCACCCGGGGCTTAAGCTAAATTTACTGCTCCCTGGTGGTTGCTGGCGCCCGCTCCCACTAGGGTTTCTGGGAATTATAGTCCAAGAATACCCATAGCCCACAAAGTGCCGCCCGTGGCAGCCCCCCCCCCTGGGGGGCCCTACACTATGCCACTGTCTCTTCTAATGCTGGTTCATATAGGGTTTTCCCCATCCCTACACACAAACAATTCTTAGCCACATCCTTATGTGTCATAAATGGCACTGGTGGACAAACGGAGATATTTCTAAGAGAGAGTTCACAGCATGGTAAGTTGAAGAAATCCTCGTTAAAATATGCAAATTAAGCCTTAGAAAACAAAATATCAGGTAGTATTTATAGTGATCTACGGCTATCTCTCTCAGATAAAGGTGACAACAGATGAAACTCAGGAAGTGGGCATCTGAAGTAGCTGAAGAGAAGTTGAAATAAAATATATTCAGTCAGAAAGTCCTCAGGGAGGGAGCTAAGTAGATTTTTGGGGCAAGGCACAGGATGGTAAAGTCTAGACATGGTAATGAAAAAGACCCTATTTCACATCCTTGCCAAATGAGCCTTAGTGATTGGTCGTATACACAACAGGAACCCTTCAGATGAATACAGGGAAGTGAGCAAGCCCACATGCAGTATGAGACAGTCTTTTAACTGTCCTAGTTCCTTAAACCAGTAGATTTTTTGCAGTTAATGATCATCATTTTGAACTGAGTCTGGAGCCAGATCAGGAGCCAGGAAAGATTATTAAACATGGGTGTCAATATTACTGAGTTATAAGCAGTGGTGAGCAGTAACAGGTTCACACACCCCGGCAAGGTTTTTTTTTTTTTTTTAGCAAAATTGGGTCGCTTTCGGGAAGGGAGTGGTGAAATTGGGTGGCCTTCGGGAAGGGTTTTTTTTTTTAGCGAAAATGTGTCACCACACCCACCTCCCTGCCCTGCCCAGACTAACACAGCTACCATTTAAAAAGTTTTATTCTGTGCAAGCATATCAGAGAGTAAACAAAACAAAAAGACAAAAACGTTGTGGCACCTTAAAGACTAACTGCTGTATTTTAATGTGAGCTTTTGTGGATCAAGTCCACTGGCTCTTTGGCTATAAACAGAGATGAGCACTGAACCCTAGAGTTAGTAATGACTGGCTTTCGAGCAAGGGAAACTTTTATCTAATAACAGAAGATCCCTGATTGGTATTCAAATTTGACATCAGGTTTTGTCCCTGCAAGTGCTTCAAGGTCTCCCTTGCTCAAAATCCAGTCATATCTGACTCTAGGGGGCAGTGCTCATCTCCATTTACACCAAAGAGCCAGTGCTGCCTGTGTTTGCAGATGTATGGCCATATAGCAGGCATGACTAGATCACCCATGATGTAGGCTCTGCCCATGACATAGGCTCCACCCATGATGTAGGCTCCACCCATGACATAGGCTCCACCCATGATGTAGACTCCACTCATGACATAGGCTCCGTCCACGGTGTGGTAGTGAAAAATTTGCTGCCCACCACTGGTTATAAGTGTGCATTTGTAACCAAGCAGATTAACACAGATCAGAGATTCAGAGCTGGTTGGAACTTAGTAGTGTTTCTAATGTTTTTTTAAACTTTGATTATTTATATGTACCTTTCTGGTGGCTGTACAATAATAACAAGTTAAATAATGTACAGAACTATATATTAAAGCAACAATTAAACATTGCTGAAGATTAAAATCAATTTTAATAAAAATATTTTTAAAACATTTAACATTGTTCTTAAAGAAAGTGAGTTTCTCGACGCCCCTGAGATGATCTGCTGAAGCAAAGCAATCACACTTACATACCACCCCAGAGCGCTTAGTGCACTCTCTGGGCAGTTCACAAGTTAATCAGCATTTTGCCCCCAACATGCTGGGGACTCTTTTTACCAACCTCGGAAGGGTGGAAGGCTGAGTGAACCTTGAGCCCTGGTCAGGATCAACCTCACAACATTTGATTGCAGTACCACTGCAGCATTAGTACATCACAGATAGGAACATTTCCACAGCTCTGCATCCCTGACTCCATGCTATCATTTCAGATGATTCCTGTAAAAATCTATGACTGGCTTGGGGATTGGAGAGGATTAACTAAATGGCTGATTATTCTATCTCTCTGTATGCTTTACCTTTTCTGCAGTTTGTGGCTGTGACCTAGCTCAGTCTGGCTTCTTCTTTAAAAATGGGGAATATATTTGCACCCAAGACTACCAGCAGCTCTATGGCACCCGTTGTGACAGTTGTCAAGACTTCATCACAGGAGAGGTTATCTCAGCTTTGGGCCGGACGTACCACCCCAAGTGTTTTGTGTGCAGCATGTGCAGGTGAGTTAAACATCTGGTAGTAACATGCATACACATCCATAGCTGGGGATCACAAACAAAATGTTCAAAGTACATGAACCCACACTGAGCAACATAACCATGCTGGCATTTCATTTTTATACTGCCCATTTGGGAAATTTCCCACCCTGGGCAGTGTACACACAATATCAGATAACACAACAAAACATACAACAAATTAAAAAACAGACCAACCAAGCAAATACATCCCAAAACAAGACAAAATAACTGGTGTCAGAGGGCACAGCGAATCAACTGACTGGCTCATTTATAGCCAAAGGGACAACACCCTGAAAGGCCACCTTAAACAAGAGAGTTTTTATTTGTTTCTTGGAGATAGACAGGGATGGGGCCTGGCACAGCTCCACCGGTAGTGTGTTCCACAGCACTGGTGTCACCACCAAGAAGGCTCTATTTCTAGTTAAAGACTTTCTATCCATCCTTGGGTTCAGTACCTGAAGCTGCACCAACTGTTACAAATGGCTGATGCAGGGAGTTGTTCTAAGTGAGAGATGATCCAACAGATAACAAGGTCCAAAACCTTGTGCAAGATGCTATGAAAGTACGGGTAATATGCAGTTGTCCCAGTACTGAGAAGCTATAGCTGAGAATGTCAAGGAAAGGTATAAGGCACAGGTTCAAGTTGAACAAGAGAAAGCTATTTATGGGCCTAAAAGCCTGAGGATTTTCATGAAATACATACAATTCAGATAAATTTTTTATGTGGACTCTTAGTCCCTTCTGATAGGTATAGACTACTAGACTGTAGCATCTGCTTCTGTGGATCAGCTTTCATGGTGGCATAAATTGATGGAACAGGGCTTCTTAACACAGGCTTGGGTACTATAGACTGGAAACTATATTTGTTTCTGTATACAGCTTCCTCCACCTTAATCATCACAGGTTGGAGATGATTGGCCTGGATTCAACTGGTATCCCCAAATATAGTAAAACCATCATATCAGCAGAATTTGACTCACAGTCCACTGAGTGATTCAATGGGTCCATCAGCAATTTGATTTTGGACATTGTTTCCACCTAGTTTCATAGCAAATATTTAGTACAAATCCTACCCTGTTGGTGCTGTTTCTTCTTCAACTTGGTGAACTATTAAATTAAAGAGAAATACATTTATTTTTTCAAAGCATGTATGTTCACGGTGCATGCTTAAAACATACTCCTTTAAGGAGGAGGTTTAACAGTTCCCCCTTTTTCCTTTTGATATCTCTCTTGCTGCAAGCTATAACCTCTCCCAATTAATTTCTTCAAGTATCTCCAATTAACGTCTCCAATTTTGCGTTGTTATGGACAGACGTTACTTTGCATTCCTCAAGCATGTACACAAGAGCTTTCTTCCCTCAGTGTAATTAATGTGGAAAAGCTGCCACTTAGTTCTTGCTGTCAAAAACCCTAACCACAATTCTTACTCTCTGTGTGTGCAGTGGCAGTGACAGGAGTGCTGGGCGCCATTATCCTGCTAATCTTTAACCCATGTGATTTTTCAGTAGAAAAGGATGGTTAAAGTGCTAAAAGATCCTAAGTCTATGCCAACACAAACATTTTTGCATCATAGTCTTTCTGCACAGTTTCTCATGAGATACTGAGAACCTTTGTAATCTTTCCCCTACTTAACCATCTAGGGGAGGGACTACAGTAGAACTATCTCTGGGGTTGTCAAATCCTACCATCATACGGCAACATCTTGAAATTAGTTTCCTATAAGAAGAAACTGACTGTGCAAGCATGTGCTTAGACTAGGTAAAGGTAGAGGTCTCTCTTGCTCAAAAGCCAGTCATATCCGATTTTAGGGTTCAGTGCTCATCTCCATTTATAGCCAAAGAGCAAGTGCTGTCTGTGTCTGCAGACGTTTCCATGGACGTGTGGCAGACAAGACTAGACACTGGAGTGCATGAAACTCTGATTACCTTCCCACCAAAGTGGTTACTATTTATCTACTTGCAAGTTCTTACTTTCAAACTGCTAGGTTGGCAGGAGCTGGGACAGAGACTGGTGCTCAATCCATCATGCTGTACTCGGGTCTTGAACTGCTGACCTGCCCACCTTTCAGGCATCAAGTTCGGCATTTTAATCACTAAGCCACCACAGTTTGTGCTTTTAGACTATGTACATGCAATCAGACAGTTGCACTGGGTATGGAGAGGGTGCTGTGTGCTTGTATGCGTTCATGCAGTATAATCTTTCCTGGGCTGCAAAGCAGAAGCATTTTCCATATACTTAAGGATTCAGAGTTGCCTGCTAACTGCCATTCCTGAATTAATAGGGGTTCACAGTACTTCTTGCCCTCTTTATTTTCTCTTTGTCAGTATACGAGATGTGAAACCCCCACCCCCAAATCTAAGCCCTTTGTAGTCATATCTCCCAACAATAATTTGCTTGATACATCTGGCATTTAGAAGCACAGGTAAAGACATGTTTTCTCATGCTTTAGTTCTTGTGTGGCAGGATCTCCAAAGATCTGATGCCTCTGGGTATATCTGCATTCTGGCTTGTTTGCTCTCCTGTGTTTAGTTTTATGCACATACCTGTACATATTTTGTGCATGCATGCCAACAACAGTGCTACTAGTTCTCAGATTATAAAGTGGGTTTTTTTTTCAATTTTCAAAGATTAAAATTTCATAATTGTGAGTGATATTTCCACTAAACATTCTATTGTATGCTGAGCAACACATTTGGAAGATTTGCTCAATAGGAGAGAACATGAGACCAATACTTGTCCAGCTTTCTGGAGGGAGTGACACTGGTTAATTCATAGTTCAGCAAACCAGTTTAAGCAGTCTTATCCAAGGTTTTGAAGCTGTACAGTTCTCATGTTTGTCTGGTTTCTCCTTTATTTTTCAGGAAACCGTTCCCTATAGGAGACAAAGTTACATTCAGCGGAAAGGACTGTGTTTGCCAAACCTGTTCACATTCACTGATCAGCAACAAACCTATCAAGATTCATGGGCCAAGTCGTAAGTCTGATCTTTATGGAACATCTAGAAACAGTTGAATTTAGGAAGAGAAATGCTTTTGAATGGCTAACAGTGCCAAATAACATTTACCATTAGAGAAAGAGAGAGTGAGGCAGTGTTCAGAAGTCTGTTAGGATTCTTGCCATTATTTTATTTATTTATTTATTTATTTAGATTTATTATCCCGCCCCAATCAGGTGAACCTGACTCTAGGCGGCTTACAGAAAATTCATAAATTAAAACCTTGAGGTTCGAAATTACTTTAAAAAATCAGTTAAAAAATAATTAAACCATGAACCACTACAGTCCCCCAAGTGTGGTGGAGCAACACTTTGATCTTAAGGAGTACCACACAGCTGAAGTCCTGTTGGGCTTTACTGAAAGTTTTGGTTGAACTGATATTTGGCTCCATGATTTGGCTTTGTGTCACTGCAATTATGTTCTTTCTACAATGAATGGAAATTTTCCCATGGTTTGTAATTAAACACAATTGATAGTGAGTAAATTATTTAAGAAATTACAAGACTAGGATGCAGAGAGAGACAGCAAAAATAAAATACATCCATCTGTTGGACACCTATTGCAAAGATTTGAATATTAGCCAGAGGTTTCTGGGGCATTATCAAATTTGATACAGATTTTATATGCTGCCATATATATTATATTTGTTATATTTTACCCCTTCACAAACTTTCCTGTAAAATTCTCTTTCACAACATGTCTCACAGAACAAAGGATATGCTCACACAGTTACACAAAGGGTAAATTCATTAGCAAATGTTCAATGCCAGGTATTTGTTTTATATCTTCCCACTGTTTGCAATTGAAAGGGGGACATTTGGAGCTAATCTGAATAACAACCAATAACATCTGCTACTGCCAGTTGTAGGAAGCTGTACTGATTTGCGTACTTATCTGTCATGTTGATTAAACACTCTATGCCTGTGTATATGGTGTACAGTGATGGGATGATAAAAAATTTTGTACCCCACCCTGACGTCATCACAGTGGGGGCGGAGCTAACGTCATGACGTCATGGGTGGAGCCAACGTCATGACATCATGACGTTGTAGGCGGGGCCAAAAATAAAATAAATAAAATAAAAATAAAACACACACACACACACCCCTCAACCCCCCCCCCACAAAACCGTTAATAAAATAAATAAATAAAATAATAATTAAATAAAAATACACCCAAACACCCACCCACCCCAAACACAAACCCCACTTACAATGGGGACCGTTGGGGCTGGCCCCCAGCCTTGGTGCCCGGCGCCGCGCCTAGCCGGGCGGCCCACGCTCCCGGCCGCAACGCTCCATGGGCGGCCCCGACCCTCGGCGCTCCGCGGCGCGCCTAGCCGGGCGGCCCACGCTCCCAGCCGCAACGCTCCATGGGCGGCCCCGACCCTCGGCGCCCCGCGGCGCGCCTAGCCGGGCGGCCCACGCTCCCGGCCGCAACGCTCCATGGGCGGCCCCGACCCTCGGCGCTCCGCGGCGCGCCTAGCCGGGCGGCCCACGCTCCCGGCCGCAACGCTCCATGGGCGGCCCCGACCCTCGGCGCTCCGCGGTGTGCCTAGCCGGGCGGCCCACGCTCCCGGCCGCAACGCTCCATGGGCGGCCCCGACCCTCGGCGCCCCGCGGCTCGCCTAGCCGGGCGGCCCCGAGCTGCCCATGGAGAGTTGCGGCCGGGAGCGTGGGCCGCCCGGCTAGGCACACCGCCGGGCGGCGAGGGTCGGGGCGCCCGTGGAGCGTTGCGGCCGGGAGCGCTGGGCCGCCCGGCTAGGCACGGCTCCTCCTCCTAAGCCCTCCGCCACTGCCAGAGCCACTTCAAAATGGTCCGGCTCCGGCAAAAACAAGTGCGCATGCGCAGAAACAGAATCTGACGCATGCGCAATTTAAAATTGCAGCACGCATGCGTCAGATTGACTTCTGCGCATGCGCACTGAATTGGAGCCATTTTGACTCCAATTTAAAAATTTTTTTTTCTTTTTTTCAGGCGTCCGGAACCGGACGCCTTAAAAATAGATTACCCTCTCGGAGAACCCTCCGAAATTGTTCTTACCGGTTCCAGGGAACCGTCTGGAACCGGTGACATCCCATCACTGATGGTGTATATAAATTCATGCCTTGATGTCTCACTCCTATGTCTGATGAAGTGGACTTGATCCACAAAAGTTCACATTAACAATATAGCAGTTAGTCTTTAAAGTGCTGCAACATGTTTGTTTTTGTTTTCTGATATGCCTGAAACACAGACTAACACAGCTACTATTCAAAAAAATTAATTATTTTATCCAGAGTATGGATGGGAGTTGAGAATCCAGTGCATCCAATGGATCAAGGTCCTCTCTCACACACATACTCCCCCAAAAATCTCTGTCCCTACCTAGGAAACCTCAACAATGGCAAAAATGGCCTAGAAAGGGGTACCTGTGGTCAGAATCTGATACTGTATCTGTCTTTCCAAAGTCAGGGAATTGTTACAAGCCACAAGGAGGGAGATCAACTCTTTCCTGTGCCCCTTGGGGTGTATTGTAATCTGGATCATGGGATTTCACTCTAAAGCACTATTCCCATAGCTCCTGTTTACAAAATTACAAACAAATAGTGTTTCTGAAATCCTAAAATGAGTGAAGACAAACAAATGAAAGGCATGTATAATATGTTATAGTTTTTTCAGGTTTACATGGAAGTCTTGCGTAACCTCTTCCCACCCACCACCCAAAAGCTGTCTGTTTTGTGAAGATATAAATGAACATGCTATGATCTTGTATGTTAATTGCAAGCTTGGTGCTTCACTTTGCTGAAATTCAGATGCACAGACTCTGAAAAACACTGAGTTTCTGGGTGCAGGGTGGCACAGTGCAACTTTGTAACAACTCATTGGACAGACCTCTTGCCTTGCAGGAAATTACTGCAGTTGTGGGTGAGTTCATCACTGCTTCCTTTGAATTAGAGAGGATGACAGCCTGTGTTCTTTGAAATAATTAAATACATGGACTTTGCTGCTCTTGCCTGTATCTGCCCATCTCTGGCTTGAAGGAAAGAGAAAGTGATGGGAAGTCCAGAACCCATAAGGTTGTTGAGCAGCCTGGGATGACGCAGCCTTCCATGTCAGGCCAGGCTACCTTCAGGCAGTAGTACCTGCAGGTCCTTGCTTATGCAATGCCAGATTTCACAAGACGGAAGGTTGTGGGGTGTCAAAGGAGATCAGAGTATTTCTTTTCTTCATCTCTCCCTTGAGGAGAGATCCTGACTGTCATTCAACAATGAGTGGGAAAGCAGAGCAGGGTGTCTGGCCTGCAGCCAGTTCATTTGCACTAAAGTAAGTGGCAGGCGAAGGAGCCCAGTGAAGCCATTCTTCTTGGGCTACCTGATGCCTTCACTGCTGATGGGGTTTTTTTTTTTGTTCTGTTTGTTTGTTTTTTGGCAACTAACCCTCACAGCAGTGGCCTGCCTTTCAAAGGCCTTGTAGGGAGCACTTGACACACTGGGATGTGGACCAGCTGGATGCAATTGAAATACAGCCTGTGTGTTCTCCAAGTGGAGGCAACAGATGTTGCCATTCCCTAGTGTTTACTTAAACACATGGATTGCAAAGAAGGGAAGTGTACAGCGTTCCTCACTATGATTACAAAACAGTATTTTCCTGTGACAGCCTGTTCCTGGCCAGGCAACTGGGGGAGCTGCCAAACAAGACCAATGCTGTGGCCACAATTCAATAGAGACTTAAGAGCTCATAAAGTCTATTGGTTTTAGTTGGGTTGTATTGTGGCCTACATGTAATAAAGGTGCAAACAGAACTAAAAATTCCATTGGCATTCTACAAGCGCCCTGGACTGGAGGAAGAGTGTGTGTGTGTGTGTGTGTGTGTGTGCGTGCGTGCGTGCGTGCGTGTGCGTGCATGCGTGCGTGTGTGTGTATGTGTGTGTGCACGCAGTTAGGGTTCACATGCTTATTTTCTTCAGGAAAGAGTGGTTTAAGGGATGACTCTGACCACTTTGGCGTGGCTAGAAGGGCTATGTTTTGATATGATGACTAAACTTGAACTGTGTTCTGTTGCCTGTTATCAGCTGAAAATCAGGACATACTTTCTGTCTTGTTTACCACATCTGCAGATGGGACAGTTGTGCTGCAGGCAGGCAGGCTGGCCAGCTGCATCCCAGTGATAACATCCAGATTTGGTAGCACACATGCGCTTCACAGGAAAGGGTTGGGGAAGAGTCAACAAAGATGACGCGCAGCTAGAGATGATATCTTGTTGGAGCTCAGAAAATTCCCTCTCTTTTTAGTAAAAGTACCCAAACACACCTAGCCTGCAAAAAAGATTCTGGGAGCTGTAGTTTAAAAGTATAACACAATATATATAATCACATAAGTAATGAGAAGTTAGCACAGAGATATCCAGGGGAGCCCATAAGTCCCTACCTGGCCACAAAGAGAGAAGGACTCTGCTTGGGGAGGGAGGAAGCTCTCCCATTGGGCTGCCGGGCAGAGGAGCAGGGTGAACTTTGTGCTGGGAGGAGGGAGGAACCATTCCCATTCAGGACCGTAGCCAGGATTCTAGTTGTGGGTGGGCAAATATTTTTTCAAGATGGGCAGCAATGTCATATATATAAGCAGCCGGGAGTTTGAGGGTGGGCAAACTGCTAACTCAGGGTGGGCAACACCCACCCTGGCCACCCCCTGTCTACCGCCCTGCTCCCATTGGACTGCTGGGCAGAGGGGCAGGACACATGCTCTCAGAGAGGATGTGACTTACAAGCTGGCTAGAGACACCCTGTATAGTTTGTTTACAGCAGAACCTTCCTCTCTTGCAACATCGCCTCCATTTGCACCATGCCTAACATAGAAAATAGCAACCCAGGATGTAACTGTTCTTCTTGCAAGGTGCCTCATTAAAGTATGTGATGTCACAGGGCATGTTTGTTCTTAATTTTTGTTGTTGTTAGAAGCTCAAATTACAGATTCATGCATTTCAGAGTTACTACATTCATGAGGTGAGGTGAAATGTCCTCTCCAGTTGGCTTTTGACTTCAGGAGCAGACAGATTTGAATTCATGAGGAACAACTGCCAGGGAAATTCTAAGCTTCTGTGAAAGAAGTGGGAGTTGTGCATTAGCAAGATAGTTTATTTCCATGAGAAAATTTGTGCAGGAAAACTTCCCCCGTGTTAATTCAGTTGGGGGAGTGGCAAAGCATTTGGGATTTTTAAAAAAATGTTTTGCATCTGTTCTTGTGATCGCTGTAACTGTGAGGGGGGATGTAATTCTACCTGTAATTCAACTATAATATATTTTTCCCGGAAGTCATTTTTTTCTCAGTTGATGGATGTGTCTCTGGTGACTCAATAAACCGGTCCTGGTATGAAACATGCGACCACACACACTCAGATACGAGTAGCAGCCGATGACGACGCAACTGTAATACTGCATATAAGGCGTGCAAGGAAATCCTATTAAGATGTTTTGCCTAAGTTAAAGTTCTGAGTTCTTACTGTTGCCTTTCTGCTCTCGAATGGAACAGACCTCTCAGAGTTAGACAGCCAACTGGTCCTCCTACCGAAGCCAAGTCCAATGATTTGAGCTGATAGCACAGCTATTCTCTTCTTTCTCTTTTTGATTTCCTGGAACCTGTTTAGAGACCCCTGAGGGTGGGGTGGGGGTAGGGATCCACAAACCACTATTTTGTTTATGCACACTCACACACACAGCCTTTCCTCCCCATGCTCTGTACCACTGTCAGGTCACCTGAAGACCGCATCCTCCCCTGATATTCACTCCTAGAGATATTCCTCTCTTTGGCTGCATGGCTCAGGTTACTTCAGGGCATCATGGATTATTCATCACCAGCTGAAAACCACAATCTGCACAGGCAGAACACAGCCTTTCTCTGCCTTTACTTCTGCACCTTTGTTAGCCACCTCTTTTGAGATACCTTTAACTCTGTTTTTAAAATGGTATAAACTTTATGTTGTTTCAGAAAGGAATGCAAGAAAACATATATTGTTAGTGTTCAAAGATTCTAGGGTGAGAATATCTGGCCGTAGAATCCTTCTCCCTCCCTTTCTCTTCCTTTCTCTCTGGTTGAAAGGAAATTGACAGTCCCTAATAGAAGTTAAAGGTCTGTGGTGGCTTAGTGGTTAAGACTCTGAACTTGATGCCTGGAAGGTCAGGAGTTTGAGACCCAAGTGCTGCATGACGGAGTGAGTTTCCATCTCTGTTCCAGTTCCTGACAACCTAACAGTTCAAAAGCAAGTAATTGCAAGTAGATAAATAGGTACTGCTACGGTGGGAAGGTAAACATGCACTCTGGTGTTGATCATGCCTCCCAGATGTCCACAGAAATGACTGCAGATACAGACAGCAATGGCTCTTTGGCTATATACCCTAGAGTCAGATACAACTGCCTTTTGAGCAAGGGAGAACTTTACCTTTAACTAACTGGTTAAGTCTTGGTTAAGTTTCTAAAAATGAACATTCTACTGAAGAATTTTATCAAAATTAGTTCAAGTCACTGGAGTACAGGGTAAAATGAAAATTAAGCATCTTAAATTTACAAGAAGAAGAAATAGTCAAATGAATCATTTCATGTTCTCCTCAGAGACATATTTCATAAGCAGACTACTTTCCAATATTAAATTGTGTAAAATGAAATCAAGCTGAAAACCAAAGTGAAATAAAACAGGAAACCCCCACAAAAATCTGGAACTGTATTATCCCATTGTTTCATTCCCTTGATCTTCTCCTCCTCAGCTTTTTTCAGCTATAATTTGATGATGAGTCTATATGCTCAGTTGGATTCGCAACCAAGGTGGCGGCCTGTAATGTGGACACTAATAAACATCTTGAATGCTTTCCTGGACTTCACACTCCACAGGCATTGCTACTGCTGTTCATGCTGCTAGCAGCCACTCCATTGCCGGGAAAAGTACAGTATTGGCATCAAAGGCTGTGAATCAGCAACGCCAGTTGCATCCCAGGGTAATGATGCCAAGCTGAAGCATTCAAAGACAGTGCTAGTGAAGAGGAGCCTTCCAGATATTGCTGGGCTGTGTTTCTTGTTGATCCTACATCATGAGAGATAATATGATTTGAATCACAGCAGCATCTGGAAGGGCTCGTGTATTCTCAGGGTGTGTTCTGTGTGTTCCCTAGGGCAACCATATGATGGATGCCACCATCTTGAATGCTTGTGTATCTGGCATGGCTAAACAAAAGATTTCTTAGGCTCATGCTGTTGGGATTCTCCAGATTCATTTACCTGGAAGGTAGAATAACTCTCCTGATAGTCAGGTAGCTATTCCTTGTGCATTCAGGAACCTGATTGTGGCACAGGTTACCTGGAACTCCTGAACCATTCACTACATTTTGTTGGTAGCCCCAGGAAGCAAAGTATTTGCAGGCACAGTTCTTCTCCACTGACTGTTTCTGTAACTGCTGCTGGTATGTGGTTAATTCTCTTCTATTTTTCTTGTTTCCTAGAGTGTGCAGGTTGCAAAGAGGAGATAAAGCAAGGCCAGTCACTCCTGGCCCTCGAGAAACAGTGGCACGTCAGCTGCTTCAAGTGCCAAACCTGTGGAATCATCCTGACCGGAGAATACATTAGCAAGTGCGTATCCTCCTCCTGTCACCAAACCCCTCTGGGATCTGCTGTGCAGGAATTGTGTCAAAGCTAAGGATCTGAAAGGAATACTTGAAGAACAGTAGATGGCAAACCACCACCACCACCACCACCACCCCACCCCTGGTGTCTTTAGTGTGGCTGTGCATGTTGCACACCGGAAGGGCAAGCAACAGTACAAGTGACACACAGTCCCTCTTCCTCACTCCCTGCATAACATGCAAAGAGAACAGTTGTGGCACCACCTTCTCTGGTGAGGTCAGGAGGTTCTCTGTTCATCTGAAACCCCTGAGTTTTAGGGCAGGAGAATAACAGAGTAGCCCTAGAGAAGTAAGAGACACTTGTAGATCTGTGTTTTTGGACTACAGCTCCCAGTAAACCCTAGGCAGCATGGATCTATGAGGGCTACTCCCTAAGAACATCCAGTGGCTTAGTGGCCAGGATCTTGGAGACTGGAAGGTCAGGTTTCGATACCTGAGGGCTGCATGGGGACATGAAAGGACCCTCATTTGGGAATCCCCTGTGTGGAGTTTCTCCAGCAAAAATCATTTCAACCCAGAGTAATCTCTGACACAAAATTATTATAACACAAAAGAAACTGTCTGTGTTACAGGCAAATCCACTGAAGATAATTGTTTGCAAAAGTGCCACAGGAATGAAAGTCACCAGACAGCTTTCTCTAAAATCTAGTTTGATAAACTGTGTGACATTTATAGCATGTAATTACTCAATTGCTCCGATTGATCAGTTGAGACTCTTAGCCAAGGAGCGGTTCAGGAGTGTCTACGAAAAGGACCCCCTGAACCATTCATTCCACAAAGAGATTATTATTTGGTCTGGAAAAGGCAGGAGACCCTGGACAAATGCATGTTTGTGTAAGTGAGAGATCCATAGTTTGATTCCTGGTACGGGTGTATCAAATAACAAGTGAAAACTAGTAACATAGCAATCTTCCTATAAAGAAACAGTCTGGGATAGTTACTTTAATTTAATTTTATTTTTGGACTGTAACTCTCAGAATCCTCTGGCCACTGTGGCCATTGGGAATGATGATCTGAAAATAGCTTTTTTCAAACTTGGGGAACATAATCAACTGTTTGGAAAAGCAGCATGCAAAGCAGCTTTTCCAGACTTGCCATTAATTAAAAATCATAATGGAGATTTAATGCATGCCTGTTTCTTTTCATGCCACCTGCTTCTTCCTCTCGATATACCAGACCTCACTCAAGGCTGTGTCAGAGGCTCACTTTAACCCAATTGGCTAGAAAAGGGGGTTTCAAGGAGCTTATAAATTGCTTCACCCCGTCACGTGTCCTGGTTCATGAAGAACAGCCGTAGGCTGATCAAAATGGGTACAAGCAGACTGTGAACTGATGTAGGCAAGACTAGCTCCAATGTATCTTTCCCTCTAAAATGGAAATATTGGCTTCTTCTTTAGCAGTATTAACCAACAACAGGTAGAGCTAATGGAAGAACAGGGAGTCTCCATCTAAATCCTGAGACCTACTTTGAGAGCAATCAGAGAATGAAAGTAGGAAAACATGCCTGTTGACTGGAGGCATCTCACTTCACATAGAACAGCAGTGGGCCATCTCATTGGGGCCAAGAGCCAGCTTTTGCTGGAAACCACAGGACTACACTTCCACATGAGGGGGGGATAATGACCAAAAAGGTGATATGCTGGCTGGCTGGCTGGTTGGTTTAACAGTTATTATTATATTTATTATTATATTTGGGTTTCTATACCGCCCTACTTGGCAGAGCCAACTCAGGGCGGTTTACACACATGTATAGTTACAGTCACAGTTGTGTATCCTGCAAAGATTCCAGCAATAGGTTTTTTTTTTAATTAAAAAAGGTTTAACTTTAAAAAAAATCACATCTGGCCTACACACAGAAAAAGAACTAAAAAGAACTCCAAAAAACTGTTGTAAACCAGAAAGCCAGCTTGTAAACTCACAGAAAGAGCCTCCTGGAAGATTGTGGCATTTTCGAACACCAATTGGGCATGCTCTGGCAATGACAACCTTGTGTTGCTGGCTAATCTTTCTCACACTAGGGCAGGTGAAGGGAACTGTAGAATGAACTCATCAAAAAGTGCCTTCATTTTGCCAGGTTTACATCTGGCATAGATATGGAAGAAGGAGAACTTGTACCCTCTAATGGTCAAAAACTAGAAAGGAGAGTGTAAAGGGGCTTTACAGATGCTGGTGATTCCTCAACATCTGGCAAATGTGTACCTTAGAAGCACAGTGGGACTTTTCAAACAATAAAAAAAGAATTCAAAAGTTTGATGGTGGTCCAGAAGGGCCCCAAATGAGCTGGGAACTTGCAAAAAAAGCCCCATGGACTGTAGCCTGCCCACCCACCCATATACACCACACCACTGAAAATGCCTTCCATTTAGATTTGTTTGTTTTTCCTTTCACAGGGATGGCATCCCCTATTGTGAATCTGACTATCATGCACAGTTTGGCATTAAATGTGAGACCTGCAACCGGTATATCAGTGGACGAGTTTTGGAGGTGAGTGCCATGCAGACAGTCCTTTATGTAATATACAGTTCACATGTTCTCATGATGGGAAGGACATATCTAGCCAGTATTTTGTTTTTAGAAGAGATGCCCCAAGCATTTCCAGAGACACCCAGAAACATCCAAAGAGAACTTATCTCTCTGTAACTAAGAACTGCACAATGCCCACTAGAATTTGTCCCATGTCTCATTCCATCCATTCCATTCAAATGGATAGTTGGATGGGTAAGGGATGTCCTTCTACCACTCAGAACACATCTCACCTCATCTGACTTGGAAAGCTAAGCAGGGTTGGCTCTATTTCAGGGATGTCCAAACTACGGCCCATGGGCCAGATTTAGCCCATGACACCAATTCATCCAGCCCACACTGCCCTCAGAAGTGGAAGTAAAATGTGTCTGCACATGCACAGAATGCTGCCATAAATGCACTCATGGCTGTCATAAATGTATTTATAACAGCCTTCATTGCATTTACGGCAGTGTTCTGTGCATGCACGGGCACATTTTATTTCCACTTCTAGTGGGAGGAACCATGTGACTGGCCTGCTAAACCATGTCACCAGCCCAATTGGAGTTCAAAAAGTTTGGGCATCCCTGCTCTAGTTAAATAGCTGTATGAGAGACCGTTGGAGAGTAAGAGATCTCTAAGCAAAGTTAGGAAATCCTTGAGAGCCACTGCAGGTCAAAGTTGTCACTTCTTGTCTAGAGTGTAAAGTGTTTTCTTATGTTCCTAGGATCTTTTAAAAGATGTTTTGGGGTTTCTCCCTGCTCCTTTTCATAGGCTTTCTGTACCACCCAGATAGCAATAACAACATCCATAGCCATTAGACTTACATACCAAGCCATAGTGCTTAGAGCACTCTCTGAGTGGTTCAGAATATAATTGCCATTTTTACTCCCAACACAATAGTTACTCATTTTAGTGGCTTTGGAAATATGGAAGACTGAGTCAACCTTGAGGATCAAGCTCAGATCATAAGCTGCAGTACAGCAGCTTAACCAGTGCACTACCAAGGCTCTTTGTGTTAAAATTATTGTAAATAACATATTCCTAAGAAAGGTGCATTGTAGTTTGGAGTCTGACTGACAAGACAAGAAGCAGCAGCTGTACATCAGAAATACAGACAAGCCTGGGAAGATGCTAAATATAGCTGGCTATATATAGGCAGAATAGGGTGTGCTAAAAATGGGCATGGCTGTGTTTGCCTTATAGAGTGTGGAATGTGCAGTTTAATTTACTATCTGGTGGCTGAAGTGGAACCCTACATATGTAAGAAGTGTTGCTGAAAGTATGTTTCCAGGTCTCCTGGTGCCAGAGGAAAAAGTCCTAGGAAGATGTGAGGACTTGAGTATCTAATAAATATTTGTGACCCTGTGATTTCCTCCTAAACATTTCAACACAATCCACATACTGTACTGTAATTTCTGCTATCTTCACTAGTATGTAGTCTCTCAATACTCCTATCATAATTAGCTATTCTGTTAGTGACCACAAGCCCTGGTACACAATAATTCCCACATCACAACAATTACTAGGTCAAAATTAAGTATGCAAATACTTAATCTAATGTATCTGATCTGTACTGCATGAGTTGGATTGTAAGCACAGCTTTCTAATCAGCTTCCAATGGGCTCACATATGAAAACATAAGAAGGCACTGCAGAGATAAGTCTAGTCCAGTCTTGTCCAGAATTCTCCTTTTCTCACTGGTCAACCAGATGCCTTCAGGAAGTCAAGACAGAGAACATGAAAACTGTAGCCTCCACTTCCTGTTATCTCCCAGCAATTTCATCCAGCCTCTGATACTGGATGTTTAATATACCCATCATAATAGCCGTGTGTGGCTTTATCTTCAGTGAATTTGCTAAGCATCTGTGAAGGCCAGATATTTTAGACTTCAGAATCCCCTGTCAGTATCGCCAATGACAAAGGACTATGGGAGTTGTAGCTCAAAGCATCTGGAATGCTAAGAGTCCACCGCTCCTCCCAGGTTGTTCAATTGGGGAAGATCCAAGGCAGACCAGAGAAAATATTTCTTCACATTGTGCATACTTAAACTGCAGGATTGGCTCCCACAAGATGACATGAAGGATTCCAACTTTAGATGGCCTTCAGAGATGGTTAGATTTGCTGAAAGGCTTTCCTTTTGTAATGTGGCAAAAATTACTGTGCATTTTGTTCAGGAAGTATTTTTCTTCCTCAGCTGCAAGTGGGGCATCGCTTCCTGGGGATTTGCATCCTGTTCTTCCTAACCATTTCCCATTGCACAGACAAAAAAAAATGCCTTTTCCATCACACCTCCCCTTGGCCAGTCCTAAGGCATTTCAACAGCACTATTGATTTGTGTGCCTGGTTGCTATAACCCTGAATGAATGACTTTACCAGCTCACCAGGTGATGTGAATGTATCTTGCAGTTGCTTCCCTTTATTCATCTGCCTGAGAGACTGCTCTGTAGCCAGTTCCACCCTGCCTCTCTCTTGCTCTGTTGCTGTAGCAACAAATCCAGCATAGCTGCCAGCCACACATCAGCATGCTAGCAAATAAGAGGAGCCTGGGCGATAGAAGGCTGGGGCTGCAAAGAGAAACTTGAGAGCCCAGGGGAAGCGTTCCAGGAGCCAGCCTATGGCACTTATCAAATAACAGAGTTAAACTATAGATACTCTGGGCTGCTGGACTTAACATGAACGAAAAAGCAGGTGCTTTATATTCATGACAGCAGCAATTCAAGTGGGTTAGGATGGTGTTGCGTTATTCTTTTAACAGAAACTAGGAACCAGTGAAAGTTCCTTTGTCATCCCTTCATATCTCAAGTGTTTCAGAAAATAAAAACCTTAAGGGGGGTTTAATTTCCTCACTGCTAATGAATGTCTCCGCCAAGCCACATGGTTTCATTCATGCTAGGGCTCAAATTTTGCTCTAGAACAGGGGTATCCAAACTTTTCAGGCCATGGGCCAGTCACGTGGTTCCGTGGGCTGGTGATGTGGTTCAGCAGGCTGGTCATGTGGCTCCACCCACCAGAAGTGGAACTAAAATGTGCCTTGCAATCTGTTTTGCAACAGGATGAGACAGATTTTAACATGCCATTTTCTCTGCTTAAATCAGGGCTGCCCAAACTACAGCCTGTGGGCCAGATCCAGACCCGATGCCAATTTATCCAGCCCTCACCACCCTCATCGCTTACAGAAGCGGAAGCAAAATGCACCCATATGGGCGGATTTTGTTTCTGCTTCCATGAGCAATGAGGGTGGCATGGGCCAGATGAATTGGTGTCGGAGCCCAGATCTGGACAACAGGCCATAGTTTGGGCAGCCCTGCTCTAGACTTTGTCTTTCTCTGTACTGCATCTGATTCCTATTAGGTGTGACAAGCTGTAGTGGGGAAAATGTCTGATCATGTGCAGAATGTTTTGTTCCTTAACTACTATGCAGTTATACCCCATCTCACTCTGTTTAGGATTAAGGATCAAACCACCTGGTGTGAATCTCAAATGGGCTTGAAGTTGATGTCTATCTTTGCAGAAATTAAGTATTGGCAGGAAAGGAAAGTTCTAAACTTGTCCTAGTTGAGCCTTTTTGTGGATTCGACAAAGATCCAGGACATTGTTACTGTTTCATAATGCAATACTTGACAGTCTCATATGGAGTCTCCCCTCTGCCCTGCTGGACCAGCACTGGCCATCTGTTGTCAGACTTTCAAAAAGTCCTTCTCCCCAGAGTGAAATTGACATGAACTTGCCATGCATTCAACTGCCTGGCTGTTCAAAAGCTGCACGGAAAGGATCATAAGGTTCATAGCATGCAAAGCAATCCCCAAAGACCTGGGAGCCTGGGCTTCCAGTCAGCTTGCTTGCTATAACTCAGTCATCCTTCCGTTTTCCATCTGGCTGCTCCAGAGAGTTGAGCCAAGATGTGGAGTGACACTGGAAACATGGGGGAGCAAAGGAGGGGGATAATCATGCTACCTAGCACAAAGAGGGCAGTGGTAAATACCAGGCACTTTTGATACCATGTGCTTGGCCAACTCAGCTGCATTAAGGATGCTTTTGCAAGGTCTAAGACAGGGGTTCTCAACCTTTTTTAGCCATGGACTCATTTATGTTGTAAACACATTTACTATGGCCATGGACTCATTTACAGCTGTAGCAAATATTTATTTATTTATTATTTATTAGTTCAAATTTATATTGCCGCCCACTCGCCGTGGCGACTCAGGGCGGCTTACAGACAATACATTAAATTACATTACAATACAACATGTACTGGCCTCAAAGCAAATAGTATCCCATCATCTTTCTTGATAAAGCATGGCACAAGTGCGCCTTGAACCATCAGCCATAACCATCCTTCATATGCTTAAGCCTCTGGCTGTCCCAGATGACTTTTAAGATGTGCAGCCAGCCAAGGAAGATTAATGAGTCTTAAAGAAATGAGACCACCCCCTCCCTTTGAATTTTAATAAGCAGTCTCTCCCTCTCTCAATAGTAGGCAGTATCAAGCTCTTGCAATGACTGTAATTCTAATCAGGATAAAATAAACAAAGCTGTTGTGGTTTGGCCTGTCAGGCAATTGCATCTCTTCCATTAGGCATGAGGCAGGGCTTTAGGATTATGCCAAACCAAATCAAAATACAAAAAATGTCCCCCCAGTCACTGGCTTGGCCTATGAGCTGACAAAGCAAGTTGCAAGTGAGAGGGGCTGTTTGCTAAACCACTGAGGCAGACTGAATTCAATGCTTATAATGGATTTGATGTATCATTAGCACATTTGGTACTTACATTGCATGTCAGTTCAGTTGTTTATAACGGCATTGGCTCAATTCTTTCCCAGGCCAGGAGAAATATTGCTGTATCAATTCTAACACATGTCCTGTGATCCCCTTCCTCTGCATCAATGGACAGATATCTCTGAGTTGATTGCATGTGTTTTCTGTCAGAGGTAATTATGGTTGTTAACTTGCCAACATTTTCAAAAATGTAGAGAAATTTGCAGGGGACGAAACTGTCTGTGGCTCTTTCACATTATGACTTCAAGGAACCAGAGCCTGGAAATTTTACTGAATTAGAACTGCAGTTCCCCTAATACAGTGGTGGCGAACCTATGGCACGGGTGCCAGAGGGGATACTCTGTGGGCATGCACGACATCACCCCAGCAAAGATTTCTCCCCACCCCTCTGCCCAACAGCCCAATGGGAGTGCTTCCTCTCTCCTCCCAGCACAGAGTTTGCCCCACCCTTCTGCCCAGGAGCCCAATGAGATGGCTTCCTCCCTCCTCCCAGCAGAGAGGTCACCCCACCACCCTTTGGGCACTTGGTCTCTAAATGGTTCACCATCACTGCCAAACATTTCAGCTAGCATGCTCAGTGGCCTTGCTTGCTAGAATTTATGGTAGTTCAAAGAGGTACTACCCTGAGCCACTTATGGAGCTTCTATATTCATTGGCAGAATACACACTGAATTGCAAGTGTCAGAGACACATTCTGGGGTCAGACGATTTTTTTCTTCAGCAGACTTCTATGTCTGCAAGCTTTTTAGAACTCCCTGACTGTCTGTTGACACATGGATTCTCACAGTATAATCCTGTATACATCCATGCTGAAGAAATCCCCACTGAGTCTGCTAGAATTTACTTCTGGGTAAATATATACTTGAAAGCCAGTCGTATCCAACTCTAGGGTTCAATGCTCATCTCTGTTTCAAACCTTTACCTTTACTAAATATATACAGCAGATGTTATTGCACCAATTGAATCAGTCGAAGGGTATCTGTTTTGCCCTCAGAAGGGCACTGAGAACTTAGTGCTTGATCCTATGAGCTTCTGCCTCATTCTTGTGGCTCATAGGATCAGGCTGTAAATCCTAGCTAACCTTTTCATATATCCCAAGGCTAGCCTCTTGGACTTAAGGAGGCCTGCTTCTTTGACACAATAGTGTCAGATGGCATCAGTCTATCATTTGATTTTACACTTCTATCACTTTAGTGCCAGCCAGATCCAGCAGCGGCTCAGCTTGCAAGCTTTCATAAACCTCTATGGAGTTCTAGATGTTATGTGAATAAGCAAGGGAGCTTGCCTTCCTGAAGGCACCAGAATATTTATGAAAAGAAGGGAGGGGGAGACATTTATTGCTTTCAGCTGTAAGTGTCTCGATGATTCATTCAGTTCATTTGTGTGATCATCATTGATTTCCAAATTTCCACTCTTTAAAACTATGAAAGTGCTATGGGGGAAGCATCAGATATTGCAGGCACATAAGAGGCTGTTGAAGTGCTATGCTTGGCTGCTTTTTGAATAGTCCAGCTTTCTCACCCACCCCTTCCTGCCCCCCCTTATTTTAAATGAGTTGATGGGCCTTGTGCTGTGGACAAATTGATTCCTGAAAGTGCATGGAATTAAAATAACCCCAGTCTTTCTGGATAACAGGAAAATCAGAAATGAGGTTGGAGTTATGTCAAAGAAAACTCATTTTTATTTTTTAGTGGTGGGGGATGAAGGCTGGGGGTTTTTTTGTGTGATGAAAAGTTTTTAAAAAAAACCCACACCATCATTACAGTATAGCAAAATGCTGACAAAACAGTGGCCAAAAAGTAGAGAAGAGTATAAAGTGGGTGAAGGAATTACCTTTCTTTCTTTTAATTTAAGGATACTCTGTGGACTGACTAGGAGAAGGACCAAAATTCAGTGGCAGAACAAATGCTTTGCATGTAGAATTTAGTTTAATCTCCAAGATTAGAGCAGTAACTAACCATTTGGACATTCAGGACTTCATTTCTCTGTTGGTTAGTTTTGGTCACATAGGATTGGCATATACAGAAGGAGGGAGGAGATATGGGGAGGGAAGCCTGCCTCTCAGCATGTAACATTCATGCTACTTCTACACTGGGTTTCCCTGTTCTGCAGGGCTGTAGCCAGGGGGTGGCCAGGGTGGGTGTTGCACACCCTGAGTTAGCAGTGTGCTAACTCAGGGTTCCAATTGCTGGCTGTTTTTATATGAGAGATATTGTTGCCCATCCTGAAAAAAATATTTGCCCACCCAAATCTAGAATCCTGGCTATGGCCCTGCTGTTCTGTCTTATGTTCTGGGAAGGGAGGGGTAGCTGAAGGTAGTACTGTATATACACTCAGAATGTGGGCTTGAAGTATCTGCGCCCTTTTGCACACTAGCAGCAGGAAATGTTTCTATCCAGTCACCCTGCCTTACTTACAGCTCTGCCTTATATCTCTGTGTAGGGCTGGGAAGACTCCTGACTCAATCCCTGAAAAGCTACTGCCAGTCAGTGTAGACCAGTGGTACCCAACATGGGGTCCATGCCTGACAGCAGGATTTCAATTCCCAGAAGCCTAAGTCAATTCATTGGCTGATCAGACCTTTGGGGAACTGACGTAAGCTTCTGGGAATTGAAGTCTAAAAACCAAAGGTTGAGAAACACTGGTGTAGACAGTACTAACTTCATTGGGCCAATAGTCTGGTTTGATATCAGGTAGTTTCCTGTGCTTCTGTGAGGGGAGGAATATGGTTACTATCAAGTTATCTTTCCCATACACTTTTCTCCAAGAGTGTCTACTGAAGAATGTATGATGTCATGTTATTGTATGCAGCATCCTTTCCTCATCTCTGCTGCTGTTCACTGGGTGTGACTTTCAGAAGATGGAGAGCTGCTGAGTTTGTGTATGTGGCTACATTTTCTGTAAACAGGCATGACTTGGAGAAGTGTTGAGGAGTGATGGATCCGCTTGCATCCTCCTTAATAGCTATTTGGACATTCTTTCCTTCATGAAAATAAATAAATAAATAAATAAATAAAAGAACCAGTGGACCAATGTAGGATTATGTTATCTGGGTACTTTCTCAGCTGTCCTGTCATCATTCTTTTTATACATGGTGTTGGATTCTGTTGACGTTTGGATTTCTGACACAGATCCCAAATTACTGAGCTATCCTTCCAGACAGCATTTCTCCTGCCATCTGGAGTAGTGATGGTATTACCAAGGCAAAATGGAAAGAAGTAATGCCTCTGTCGGAGTTATACCTGTAAGTACTGAGAGTTGGCGTTACAATGGCTGTTCCCCCATCACAGAGCACTATGCGAATCATAGCTCATCAGTTAATGCTAGCAGCTACTGGCATGCAGACCCTTTGTGACTGAGAATGATTCCTGTCCCCCAAACCCTCCAACATCAACTGTTCTAAAGTATAACAAGTTGAAGCACCAGTTGCAAATCCCCTTAGCTTAGCAAGAGCAGTTTATATTTGCAATGTTTGGCTTTCTTTCTTCCTTCCTTCCTTCTTTCCTGTTCCTCCTGTACCTGCTGCTGCTGCTTCTCCTCCTCCTTCTAATTTAGTGAATGAAATTGATTAAACCACAAGTCCTCTGCTTACTGCTGAAAAAGGCATATGAAATAGAGATATATCCAGGAAGGATATGATACTTATAAGTAAATCTGGTTATACAATCGTTGCTATATCAGAGTGCTATTGCAAAAAGCAACCTGAGGAGCGGAGGACTTATCAATGTCCATGTGTAAGAAAGCAAACACAAGCATTACATTACCAGGCTGCAAGTATAAATCATCTTCTTTCTCTGGGTTAATGACACTGGTAATGGTTTCAAACAGTAAACTTCCTGGGAAGAATGTTCCCTTGCTTTGTTTATCCAAGTATCTTCAGGTATTCATTTTCATAGCCTTTTTAGACAAGATGTTGTGTCTATCTCTAAAAACAGTGCATCTTTGAGAAGAAGAAAACTATATGTACATTCTACTTTGAACTTGCCTCAACCTATATTTGATTGATTAGTTTTTGTTTGTTTGTTTTTTTAACCAGTTGACTGAGAAATTGTACCTGCTTTCTTTGCATACATAGTGCCATGATTTGTGTTGCTTGGAGAGATAATGTTGTAAGAGGTGGAAGCACGCTTTTACTGTGAAGTGTAATCTGACCATTGCCCTTTAAAAAGCCTAGAAGTGGATTCTTAACTAATAATGGTTGCTCACCGCGTGGAGGGCACTAAGGGCATCTCTGAGGGAAAACATCTGGTACAGGTACAACCTGAGATATGCATTTCTATTAAGGTATGGGTGGGTTGGCCTTTAATTATGGATGAGAGACAGGATTGTTTTTGTGGCTTAGACCAAACAATTCATTTTTGTAAGCAAACCACTGAAGAATCATTGCAGAGCAACATATCTTACAGTCAGTGGTATTACAGCAGATGTGCCTTTGCTTGATATTGTGTGGATGGTCTAATTGGCAACTCTGTTCTTTTGAGATTTAAGTGACCCCCTTCATCGGAATACCCTTACTAATGCTGGTTTTGTCATAAACAGGCCTTTGCCTAATTAAAAGCCTTTCTAACCCTTTCTTTCCCCATTCCCTTTAACAGACCCCATTCTCTCTTCTATTATTGTCATCACTGTTGCTGTAAAGCATCCCTTGGGGAGCAGTGCTTTGCACAAAATGGAGCTCTTTGCACCAAGGTGAACGTATGGCCTGAAAGTGAGCCTGTAATTGAAATCCTAACAGATACTTCTGAATAGACACAAGCTACCAATTAAGCCTATTATCCTTGCTAAAGGGCAGGAAGATCAGCCCTAGCCTTCATTATAAGTTGGTGAAATGGTAGGTTGCCATTTATAATTGTAGAGTCACTGAAGGCAGTAGACATTGTTGTCCTGCGATCAGAGCCCTGGAAAAAGAAATCAGGGCCCAACGTTTCAAGAATGATTTCTGTTTGTTTTTATAAGTCTGGCTCTGTGGCAGATGTCCCCATGCCTCATCATTACCAGATGGTGGTGGTTTGCTCAATGACAGCTGGTAAACCAAGGATGTCCTGCTATTCAGCTGGTTTGTTTACAAACCTGATCTTGGGGGTGGGGTGGCTATGCTATGACTTGTCAGCCTGCCCAATTCTAGCAAAGTCAGAGGGTTAAGAAAAGCTCAAAGTTGATAAAAGAGCCAGTCCTTTTAATCAGCGTGACAGCTCTGAGCACCTTCTGGCCTCTCCCTGTCACCGAACTAACATGAGGGTGAGTCTCTCAAGCATTTGTCCACTGTAATCCTACAATGGCTCCTTTAATTTCAAACATGAATTCAGCATTTCATTTCATTCTCACATCATATTTTATAGTTGACTTAAATTGCAGGAGTTTGTATGATAGTATTAAAAACTTGTTGGATTAGAAATTTGATGCACAGATACATACAATTGGAATTTACTCTGGGTTAAAAGTCTGTTTTTTCATTTCCAAGAGAGAGAGAATATATTGAAAGGAATAAATATAATAATAAAAGTATGATAATATGTCTGTCTCTCTCCATCGTAGCTCCAAGCCAGAAAACCTGAGTAGCCAGAAGTAGACATGGATAATACAGGGACACTAGGTGACCTTGGATTTATTAGGTTTTTTAAAAATACATTAAACAGTTTTACTCTGTCTGTAGCCCACAACTACTAAGTAGGAAAGCAATTAATTTGGATGTGGCTGTACTATCTTCAGTTGCTAGGTGGCAGACATTTCTATCTACAACATAGCTCTTATGCAGCACAATAGCTGCTCTTAATAATATGCATTGTGCAACAAGCTGTCTTGTGAAAAGTGAGTAGCAAATACTGTGGGCGCAGCCACTGAGAATGTAGAGCTGCAAACAAGGTAGAAAAATGTGTACCCAGAAACAGCTGAGGTTCCAAAGCAGAAATAGTCAATTAGAAAGAAAAGAAGCAAAAGGACTAGAAGTGGCTGCAGCCGGGAAGCAACTCTGGAGGGGACAGGAAAGGTGTACAATATGACCCTGGCTTATGATTTCATAATTGCACCTTGCACAGTGTCGTCGTCTTCTTCTTCTTCTTCTTCTTCTTCTTCTTCTTCTTCTTCTTCTTCTTCTTCTTCTTCTTCTTCTTCTTCTTCTTCTTCTTCTTCTTCTTCTTCTTCTTCTTCTTCTTCTTCTTCAAATCAGTGAGTTGAAAAGAAAAACCGCCAGGGATATGGTACATGGTGGTATAGTTCAGTTGCTTCAAATCAGCACCAATACCTTCAGTGAAAAGCATCCCAAGAAAGCAGGATGCATATTTACAGGTCACATATTGTATGGCTTCTTATATTCTGGGTAGATGGACATAGTGTGTCCATGTCCAGCAGTTCCATAACTTTGCTTTAAAACTATAGAACATATTCAAACCCAGAGAAAGCACATACTTTTTGCAGTATGATATACAGTATACCCTACATTAAACAACTCTGTTGGTGGTGACTGTTGCTGTGTTGCTGCTTCTACTTCTTCCTCCGTGTCCAGGCCAGATGTGAAACTGCCAAAATGAAGCCATCTTTTGGTGAGTTCATTCTGCAGTTCCTTTTGCCTGACCTAGTTGGAGAAAGATTAGCTGGCACAACGTGGCCATTGCCCAGGTTTGAACCCCCAATTGTGGTTCATAAATGCCACAATCTTTAAGGAGGCTCTTTCTGTGTACCACACAGTTAGCTAATAGCTGAGTAATATTGCTCTCAGAACCAGAACAACCTATTCAGAGCTGTAATTCACATTTTTGACACCCAGGGCAAGCAATGTCATTGTTGCCTTTTCAGTGCAATCAGCTGCTGCTCTAGAACAGACAGAGAGGTGATCAATGCACGAAACAATGTGTTCTGTGAGGCCACCTCCCAATTACATGAAAAGCACTACAAAGCACTATGTCCCTCACCATCCCTGCTAGGACCAACCATTTAAAGAGAGGGCAGTACTGCTCCCCAACACAACTCAAAAATTAAAAAGTAGCATGGTAGATAGGTTACTTTGGGAAGAGGTGGAGTCGAAGTGGCAGCAGTCTAGAGCAGTGGCAGGACAAATCTAATCTCTCAAAATTGAAAAGGGACACTGGGAAAGTAGATTATATTTGGGAGATGTGTGGTGGTTCCAGCAGCAGTTGTGACTGATAGCACATAGTGGCAGCCAAGGCTGTTGGAACATGTTGCTGACTCCTGCAATTGTAGGGCAAAAAGGAATGAACACACACCTGTTTAATGGGTCTGTGAGCTCTTTTGTATTTCATCTGAGAGCCAAGATCCTCAGATAAGTGACCTGGAAAATCACCTGTTTGAGAAAAAACCCCAATGGGAAGTCATCTCTTTCCCCAGAGACAGGAGGAAACATGTTCCTTGTACAACTAAAAGTTAAGTAGTGGCTGCAGCAGGGAAGAGCGATAGTGGAGAAATAAGTAGTGGTGACAATGGTGATAGGACAGCAGTTGTGGTTTGGACCAATAACAGACAGTCATAGCCAGAGCCACACACATACCCTTTTCCTTCAGTGCTGGGCTCTGAGGCTTCTTTTCTAGATAGAAGGTCTGGAAGATTGCTGGTTTGAAAAGGAAAAAGCCAGGCCAGCTCCTTCTTCAGAGGTGGGAGCAGGTGACATGCCCTTGGCAAGAATTATCACCTGTGATCATCATTGATGTGGCTTCCTTGAAATAATAAATGTTAGGAAAAGGAAAGATAGGCACAGAGGGAAAGCAAAGAAGATGCAACAGGGGCAAGAATGGGTATATATTATGGGCTTGTGTAATTTTTAAATATCCTTTGTCACTTTAGAAGTGTGTCTTATTTGCCATCAAGTCAGTTCTGACACGTGGCAAGCTTTTTGGTGTTTCCAAGGTTTTTTGGGATATTTCAGGTGTAATTATACTACTCACCTCCCCACCACCACCACCACCAAATTTCCAGGACTGAACAGAGGTTTCTCTCCAAATCTTCTTCGTTTAAGTATCTATCACCAAATTGCACTAGTAAATGCTGTGCTGGGAAAGGTCAAAGGCAAAAGAAGAAGGGGTGAAAGAGAATGAAATGGCTAGATGGTATTGTCAACACAATGGGCACAGAGCTGGGTGGGTTGGGGAGGGTGGTGGAGGATAGGTGCCTGGCGTGCAATGGTCCATAGGGTTGCAAAGGGTCAGACTTGACTATGCGACTGAACAACAACAACAGCAGTTCATATGTTGGGGTAAATGATTAAAAGGAAGAATAAATAAGGAAGGAATTGGGAGATTTTAAAGGAATCTGAATTCATGTAGCTAGATTAGGGGTTCCCAAACTGTTCACACTGCGGGCCGGTCACATGGTTGAGTGAGCCAGTCACATGGTTCCTCCCACCGGAAGTGGAAGTAAAACGCACCCACACATGAACAAAATGCTGCCATAAATGCATTTGTGGCTGCCGTAAATGTGTTTATGACAGTCATGAGTGCATTTACGGCATTAATTGGCATGGCAGGCCATAGTTTGGCCACCCCTGAGCTAGATCAACTCTTACATTTTAGGAGGAATCCTATCATGAAGCCAATGGTCACACATCCCATTACCATTTTGACCAAAAAACCCAAGTAGTTTTGACAGTTTAATGTTCATTTATTCGATATATATATATATATATATATATATATATATATATATATATATATATATATATATATATATATATATACACACACACACACACACACAGTGCCTTTCTTCAAATAAAGAGAATCAAGGCAGCTTACAAAATTTAAAAAATACAATTTGATAAATTACAATATCAGAAAGCAGTTAAATGTATTAAAACAACTGAATAAATAATTTAAATTAATTTAAGAGCATATTAAAGGGTTACAAATATAAATATATTTCCTCATGCAACTGAAACAAAGGGCATGACTTCAAGCAAAACAAATATAGTCGCAGAATCTATGGGAGAGTCATGTGGTTTGAAAGGAGTGTGAAGGAGATGTGGAGAGATTCTATACGAACCATTGTAATATGAACTTAATATATAACTCAAGAGAAAATTGCTTAAAATTAAATTTAGGTGATACCACTTGTCTTTAATTCCAAACAGTGCCCTGAAGCTACAAAGTACTGTTGACAATATAGTGTGGAAATATACTTTCACATGTGGTAAAAATATACGGTCAGTTTAGAGTCTTGGACAAAAATCTATAAAGAATGCTGCAAGTTAATCAAACAAGTAATAAAACATGGCCCAAAGCTTTTGTTACTGATAATTTTCAATGATGCTAAGAAGACAAAAACCACAGAAAGAAATATGGACTTTTGTATTAATGGCAGTAACCAGATGCATTATAATTAATGTTTGTGAATATTTTTACAAGCCACACATTGGCAATAATCTGTGGACCCGTGTATTATCAGAAAACTGAATCATACAAATAAGCTATGAGAGGAAATTTCAGAGACTGGCAGCTTTTGAGAAACAGGGCACTGTTTTCTCATGCACAGAGATATGAGTAATGATATGAAGCCACCAAGCATGGATAGGTTACTGTGCAAAGACATTATTATCGGGCCAGCTATATTGTGAGGCAAAGTGAAGCAGCCACCTCAGGCAATAGGTCTCTAGAGTGACATGAAAGAATGCTATGTGTTCTCTGCATCTTAACCAAGGAGAGAATGCTATCCCAGCCTTGCCTCAAGCAGGAAAATGAGCCCATTCTGCATTATTAGGTGGCTTGAGCCTTCAGTGAATTGATCCTGCTATCCAACACCTGAGAGGTCTGAACTGTCTCTATATGAAATAGATTCTTAATACACATCCATTTCAGTTTATCATTATGTTTTCCATTGTATTTATTTGATATCCCCCCCCAGTGGTAGCTCCAGCAGTAATAAATCCACTGAAATGAGTGAATGGATGAATGAATCACAAGTTATGCAAATTTCACTGATTTAAATGGGTCTGCTGCATTTGGGGCTGGATTTGGGTTTAACATAGATCAGTGATGGTGAACCTTGGCACTCCAGGTGTTCTTGGACTTCAATTACTAGAAGCCCAAGTCAGCACTCCTGTTGATCTGGACTTCTGGGAATTGAAATTCAAGAACACCTGGAGTGCCAATGTTTGCCATCACTGGCATAGATAGACATTTTGATACGGTGTGGTATATGGAAGTACTGTTCTCTGAAAGCAATATTGAAATAATAAAGTAACAAATGATCAGGGAAATGATGATGCATGTGAATGGACTGGTTTTATTTACTTGACAATTTCTCTTTTTGTCATTGATTCTTTTAGGCAGGAGGGAAGCATTACCATCCCACTTGTGCCAGATGTGTGCGTTGCCACCAGATGTTCACAGAAGGGGAAGAGATGTATCTCACAGGTAGGGATAATAGCTCTTTGGGCGAAATATTACATTATGGAGCAAATTGTCTGTTTCTGTTTGGGCCACATAGAGAACTCTGGTACTTAGAACATACATTTTGATGTTCATTAAAGCTGCTACGAACATGGCTTGAGAGCTATGCTCTGCCTCTCTGAAGGTCACTGAGTCCTTCATCCTGACATACTCCAGATTTCATCTGAGATACGCTGATTAATCTTCACTACACACTGCATGAAATATAGAGTCATATTATCAGTCCCATTTCAAGAAGACAGAAGCCATGTGATTAAGCCCCCAAGGTAAATTTCTTTGAATATTTTGATTGCAAGAAGCTTTAGTTAACAAAGGAGGTTATGAATTGTAGAAGTGGAGAGAAAAGAAGAAGTAACTGGATCTCAATGTGAGTTTAGATTTTTTTTTTCTCCTATAGGTTTATTTTCAGCATAGAGGGGAAGATGTGTTTGTCCCTCAGACCTTTAGGTGCTTGTCACCCCAAGTCACGAATTATGCTATGTTTATCTGTGTTAATTGCAAGGTTGCTTCCTTCCTACCCTCACACTGCAGGAACTATACAGGCTGCTTTCTCTGGAGGGTGGCAATTAATTCACTGTGGAGGAGTGGATATACCATTAGTGTCACACTGGCCTATCAGCCAGGATGGTGCTGAGAGGAACTCTGCCACTGTGTAGAGAAAGGGCAGCTCCCTCCCCAAGTAGTGCACCTGGCCATCATCCCTGATCTTCTGCCTACGAGAGATGCCCTGTTGCCATGGTGATGATGGTCCTGAAGTGTGGCACCCCAAAGCAAGAACATAGCTATGGGCAGGAGGAGGGCAGCAGAGAGGAAGGGAAGAGGATAGTTTGGCTGCCAGTTACAAAAGCTAATGATTCACTCTATGGCTAGGAGGCAATTCACTGAATAGTCCTGTGAAGGTCAAAATTGACTTTCTTATACACCACACTCCAGTCATGGGAAAGCCATCAGACCTTTCTCCTTCTCAGAAGAGGGTGAAAAACAGGCAAATTCCCTTTACTTCCTTACCCAGAATTCATCCTCTTCTGCCTCTCTTCCCCTTTCCTGCACACCTACATGTCTTAAGATTCATTTCATATTAACCTATTTCTCTAATAGGTGCCTATTTGTCTCAGAAAATAGCCATTGAGAGCAAGACCAAAATTTGTTTTATAGAAGACCTGCTGGGGGAATGCTTGAATACATGGCCTGTGTATTCATCTGCAAAACATAACGTTGTGCTTAAAGAAATGGTCTATAGAAGCCAGGACTGTTTTCCTGAAAAATGGAATGTTTTCCCGGGGGGGGGGGGACTAGTTAGTCACTACTTGTCTATTGGACATACATGTAGCCCAGTGCTTCTCAATGTGTGGCCCATGCCCCACCAGTGGACTACAATTCCCAGAAGCCTAAGTCACTACATTGGCTTATCTTTGGGGAATTGACTTAGACTTCTGGGAATTGAAGTCCAAAAACCAAAGATTGACAGACACTGCTGTAGACAGAGTGCACCCATTCTCTGTCATCTTCATTGTATCAGTCCTCAGCACAGGCTGCTGATCCCTCATGGATACAAGGGGTGACAATGACCTCAATATGATAGCATGGTCTGTCTGTCACTGGTGGAGGAATTTGGCGTGGAGTTGGCCCATGATGCAAGAGAGCTGCTATAGCTGTTTTGGAAGCCAGTTCTCAAATGGGTATACCTATTCAGAGTACACCCAATGAATCAGTGGGATTTCCTTAAGGGCTGAATTACTGTACAACAGTTAATGTAATGGGTTTGCTCTACGTAGGACTAGCAATTAGAAATAGGCCACATAAATGTAGAGTTAGAATTTTTACAACGGTCATCTGAGCTAATGCCAAAATCTGGGGTGGGAGGTGGGCATGACATTGCTCTGCTATTTACAGTACATTTATACTCCACCTCCCTACTAAAAGACAACACTGAAAGGTGGCTTAGAAACTTTTAAAAGAATAACAGGAGAAAGAAAGAAAGAAGGAAGGAAAGAAAAAAGAAAGAAAGAAAAATATCATACATAACCACCCTATTATAAAGCTATGGAAAATTAGGCAAAATACATTAAAAACCATTAAAATCAACAGAGGATATTAAAAACAACACAGCAAGTAATAATTTGTCTTCTTCTGATCTCCTATACTATGAAGCGAATTCAGCTGGCTCACAAATCTTAATAAACTAGTAAAATGGAAGATGATTTTTTTGCTGTACTGTTATGCCTGAGTCTGTTGATTGCAAAGACAATGCTTTCTGTGTCAACTTAAAGCTGATAGAACTATAGGTATTTTACGCTCTGTTTGGCAGTTTGTGTTGTCTTTATATGACCAGGTAGACAGATGGATATCTGATCATGTAAACCCCGCAGAGACCTTTGTAATCAGAATTTCAAGTGATGGTTGGGGTGAGGGTGTGGGGTTCTACGATCTCATCTTGACCTTCACCAGCAGCCAGGATTAGCTGGCTTTGAGACTTAAGGTGATCCGTAGGGACCATAAAGATACAAAGGCAGAGTGTGTGGAATCAGATTACAATGTCAGTGTTGTGCCTTTTCCCAGCATCCATGATTTCAGCTCCAGCTGATAATATGTTCTTTTTACCACACCATTAAAGATGGAAGGATCTTGAGAAAGTCAATAAACCCACAACAAATCAATAGTATACAGCAGCATCACCAAGTCTGAAAGCATTTCTTTCTTTCTTTCTTTCTTTCTTTCTTTCTTTCTTTCTTTCTTTCTTTCTTTCTTTCTCTCTCTCTCTCTCTCTCTCTCTCTCTCTCTCTCTCTCTCTCTCTCTCTCTCTCTCTCTCTCTCTCTCTGCATCAAAAGTGCAACCACAAAAGAGAAACAAGAGTGAAAAGAAAGCAATATGAACATCATTTTTTAAATGAATGTTCACATCCAGTTAAGGGCTGACTTTTTAAAGGGGGTGAGTAGGTTTCTGCCTTTTTGGACTAGCTCCTAGCATGGCCAAGTTGCCAGGTGATTTCTGCAAATATGACTTTTCACACTTCTGATTTTTAATGTATTTGTTATATGCAAACCCTATCTTTCAGCAACAGTGCCTTGGGTGATTTTTTTTTTTTGTCATTTTGTTCAAAACTGGCTTTAGATCATTAGGACAACCTAGAAAACATCATAGCTTATGCTTCTCCATTTGATATCTCTGGTTAATTGCTTTATTCCTTGATGTCATAGTATTCCTCTGTGATCCTGCACTCTTGCACTACCACCTGCCATAGGTGATCTTGCCAGCTATGTTGCTCTTCCAGAGAACAGGATCGAGACAAGGGTTCTAGTTAATCAATAACAACTGTCACACCACCCGGAAAGAGGAACTGCCTAAAATTGTGAGGAAGGAGTCCCTGTAGTGATAGTATTTCACAAGAGCTACCTGACATGCAGAACAATATGTCATTTGACTTTTGGGAATAATTAATTCATACAGTCACCATGAAGCAAAAGCTTCTTGCATATAAGAGCAAAACAAGCAACTAATCCTTAACCTTATTTATTTATTTATTTATTTATTTATTTATTTATTTATTTATTTATTTATTTATCACATTTGTATGCTGCCCTACTGGCAGAGCGACTCAGGGCAGCTCACATAGTAATGTAGAACAAAATCACAGTAATCCCAACAATAAAACCATGGGTAATCCAGTACAGATTTAAAAGGTTAAAAAAATAAAAAAATAAAAATCACAAAAATAAAAGAATTAAAAGACTTAAAAGAATTAAGGGAGAGAGAAGTAATTATTGGATCAGCCAGCAAGCCGGGGTTACGGTGTTACTGGCACCCCATACCTGCCCTGGCAGCCAAGTCTTTATAACTTTCCTGATGGCAACAGCTTTGTCTGGAGACACAGCTCAATTGGCAGGAGGTTCCATAGGGCCAGAGCAGACACAGAAAAGGCCCTCCTTCTAGTGCTAAAGAGATGAGCCTCTCCAGCCAATGGAACAATTAGAGAGCCTCTCCATTCCACTCTAGTGGGACGGACAGATGTTCTTGGGATGACGCGGTCTCTTAAATATCCTGGCCCACTACCATGTAGGGCTTTAAAGGTAATTACCAGCACCTTGAATTGCACCTGGAGGCATACTGGCAACCAGTGCAGCTCCAGAAGCAGTAATGAGGAACGTGCATAATGCCCGCATCCCATCACCACCCGAACAGCCGCATTCTGGACCAGTTGAAGCCTCCGAATGGTCAGTAAGGACAGCCCCATGTAGAGCGCATTACAACTGTCAAGTCTGGGGGTGACCAGAGCATGCATGATCATGAGCAAGGAGTCCCAATCTAGGATACAATTGCATGCCATTTGGTTGATTCCAGCTTATGCCAACCCTTTCCAGGGTTATCTAAGTAGAGAATCCATAGAAGTTCTTTCCCAATTCCTTCTTCTGGGGTTGCCCTGGGACTGTACAGCTTGCCAAAATCCACACAGTCTGTCTCTTCTCCCAAGAGACATAGTGGGGAATTGAGCTCAACAACCAGATACCTATATCATTGAGCTATCCAGCCGACTAATCTTATATTGTATATAAGCACCAGGAATTGGGAGGAATGAGTTGTGGTCAACTAACATGGCTTGACTTGCTCAAGTTAGTCAAACATATTGCTCCTAAGGCATTTTACTGGTGCATGCCTATTCCCTTAAATAAGCTGAAGGATTTGGAATAAATGACAGGGTTCTAGGCTTGGTAGTTTGGTAGTCTAGTTTCAGACAAGGTTTTTATGACAAACCTACTGTGCCTCATTCTCTGTATTTCATGGGGGCTTCCAAAGTGATTTCCTCTTCCTGATACCTACCATTGCTCTTCTGCTGATGCTGCTATTTCAACAGCCTTTTTTCTTACTGTGGATGATCCATTCAAGGAGGGAAAAGATGGGATAGCAGTACAGTGCCCTCTAGTTGGTAACATGAGCAGCCCTTTTTCATGGACACACACTTAGTCCCTTTCTACTCTTCAGTGCTAATTCTGTTATGTTCCATAATAATAAAAATAGCCATCAGGTTAAAGCCCTTGTCTTTTAGAAGCAAAGTTGTGGTACAAATTCCAGCTTACATTTTCAGTGAAATGTAGTTGCTACTGTTAAGTAAACAATGCTGAAATGCTAGTAGTGATATATTTGTCAAGGCTAGTGGTATAAATATAGAGCATCCCTTGTGTTAACAAATTTGTGATCCAATATACTGTATTCTCATCCAAGTGGAATTTTGGTACACAGAGATCCAGGACAGAATTTCATTTCATTTCATTTATTCGATTTGTATACCGCCCTACTCAGTACAACCATTGGGCCATTGTTACAAACAGGAGTAATGCTATGTTTATAGTTGTGGTACATCCTCTTCTGTTTCAGGTTCAGAAGTATGGCATCCCATTTGCAAACAAGCAGCGAGAGCAGAAAAGAAGTTAAAGGTAAACATGGAATTGGTGATGAATGGGAAGGAGAACTTTAGCAATTGCTAACTGTGGGGCACCTAACATAGGAATATGGTAAAGACCCAAAGAGTACCAGGGATTTTGTTAACTTGCTGTGAAAATCAAATCCTTCCCCAGAGCAACTGGAAGAGAAGGAAACAATTAAAATTTAGATAATGTGCTTTGATCTGGAGTAATAGGCTGCAGTAGCTCAGTGGTTAAGAAGCTCATCGTGTTGGCTGGAAGGCCGACAAGTCAGCAGTTAGAGAACCGGGTACTGCATGGCAGTTTGACTGCCTTTCTCTGTCCCAGCTCCTGCCAACCTAGCAGTTCAAAAGCAAGAAATTGAAAGTAGATAAATAGGGACCACTTTGGTGGAAAAGATGTTGGGGACATGAAAGGAGTCTCACTCAGGTATTCCTTGAGCAGAGTTTCTCCAGCAAAAATCCTCTCAACCCAGAATAATTTGTGACACAAAGTTATTATTATCAGCAGTGATGTGTGCACTTGGGTTAACAGTACAAGTTCCAAAGATTTTGAAGCTCTAATCAAGAAAGTTGAACCATAAATTTTAATTCTTATTTCCCAAATGTTCATACGCTGTGTAGCTCAAGATAGAGCCTACTGTTTAGTGCAGGAACTGCATGGCTCCTTTTATGGTTTGCCCTAGAATTTTACATCTTATTATGGAAAATGTATCTGTGGCAGTCATGGTGGACCTTGGCACTCCAGATGTTCTTGGACTTCAATTCCCAGAAGCCTTGATCAACAGGAGTGCTGACTTGGGCTTCTGGTAATTGAAGCCCAAGAACACCTGCAGTGCCAAGGTTTACCATCACGGATCTAGGGTATAATGCAAAATCAATAACAAGTAATATGTCTATAAGACCACCAAAACCTCAAAACCAGAATGGCTTTTGAGTCCTTCTGGACATTTCATTATGAAGGGACTAAGGAGAAAAATAGAAAAACATCATCTTGGTTTTTTATTAGGCTTTAGGGTCTCAGTTTAAAATGCAGTGGCAAGACAGTGCTGGAAATGTGTAGTTTTACCTCATGAAGTAGAGAATCAATTGTCTTACTCCATTTCTACAGAAGTGTGCCAATCACTCAGTGTCCCCCTCCATCGCTTTGTTCAAAGCATGTAGTTCCTGTTCAGTTAGGGGGGAAAGCACCAGAAACATGGCAACCCATATATCAGAAAAGCTGGAGGTGAGATTTAGATGGCACATTCAGGAAAGAAACAGTCAACTGAAGACAAATTAAGTGTATTACTTGGTGTTCAGATGATGAACGAATCCCATTCAATGTAGGCTGCTTGAATAGTAGTGATTTATTTTTATGTGCCATCAAGTCAGAGCTGACTTATGGTGACCCTAAAAGGGCTTTCAAAGTAAATGAGATGTTTAATGAATGGCTTTACCAGTTCCTTTTTTTTTTTTTTTAATTTTTTATTAGGTATTAAAAAAAATAATACAAGGATACAAAAATACAAAAGTACAAAAATACAGAAATACATAACAAGACAATTACAGAAATATCTAGACTTATGAAGATCATGTAGAGTATTTTATGCATAACGATATTACGTGTTACATTTACCACCTTTTTAGACATAATCTTCTACACCTTCTTTTCTATTAGCCCATTAACACCACCCTCGTGCTATATACACTGTCCAGGGAGTTCTGTACCTTTACAATTTCCAAAAGTCATTCTGTTCTTGTACAGGGGATATGCCCTTTTTTTCCTCCAAAGAATAACTTATAAAAGGTTCCCAGATCCTCCAGAAATTATTACTTTGCGTTTTTCCTTTCCTACAATTTATTTCCCAAGTAAGCTTTTCATTTAACGCTAAATCCCACATTTGTATATACCAATCTTGAATATTGATTTGTTCATTACATTTCCACTTTTTGGCTATACATAATCTTGCAACGGTCAACATTATAGTCAATAACTCTTTATTGTTCTTATTCATATCATAATCTCCTATATCTGTTAACAAGATTGTATCTGACCCCATTCCGATCTGCACTTTTAATATATTCTCTATTTCTTTTTCTATTCTTTCCCAGAAAAATTTTAATGCCTCACAGCTACACCACATATGCTCATATGTTCCCTTCATTTTTTTGCATCTCCAACATATATCGCTCAGATTACTATACATTCTGTGCAGGCCGACTGGGGTCCTATACCATCTCCATACTATTTTATAATTATGCTCTTTGATTCTGACCGACATTGTTCTCATTATCCTTCTTTCCCACATCTTTTGCCATTTTTTTGTTGGTATTCTTATATCTAGTTCCTGTTCCCAACTTTGTCTTAACACCTCTTGTATACTTTGGCTATTATTCAGGATCTTGTAGATTTTACTGACTAATCCTTTAATACCCATTTCTTCATTCCTGACTTTAGCCAAAAGTATCTCAAATTCCGTACAATCTCTATTTAGTCCATTTTCCCTTAGGAATTTCTTATTCCAATTATTTATCTGAAGGATCTTAAACCAATCTAATTGTAGTTGCGTGTACAGCTCATGCCTTTTTTCCTGATCTTTGCAAGTGTTAACCCAATCTTTTAATAATTTTACCTTCTTTTCTACCAATATATCCCTAATCTTTTTATCAATTTTAATTGGAAAATCCTGAAAATCTTCCACCTCTAAAATCGGTGAAATCCCCGGAGCAAGCTCATTCCTCACTCTGTTCCATGTCTCCACTGTTGTCTTTAACATCAGAACCTGAATCTCCTTTTTTCCTTTTTCCTTTCCATCCCATAAAAACTGCGCCTTACCCTCCTTTGTAAATCCTTTCCCTTCAATTCTTTCCCAGATTGTTTCTTGCCTAATTAAAATCTTTATCACATTTCTTATTTGAAAGGCCCTATAATATTTAATAACATTGGGAATCCCTAGTCCTCCCTCCTTTTGTGAGAGATACCACAGTGATTTGGCTATTCTAGCTCCTCTATTTCCATTACAGTACCTATTGATCATATTCTGATATCCTTTCAACTCCTTGTCAGTGTGTCTTAACGGTAAAACATCAAACAAAAAATTCAATTTAGGAACTAACATCATTTTGCATATGGCTATCCTACCAAACCATGACAAATTTAATTTACTATATTGTGCTATTTTCTTCTCTATTTCCTTCTTCTGTCTTCCATAATTTAACTCTTTGAGTTCCCCAATTTTATGTGATAGCATTACTCCCAAATACCTCATTTTCTGTGTAATCTGCACATTATAATTCCTTTTTATTGACTCCTCGTCTTCTTTGTTCCCATTAACTAAGATCATTTCTGTTTTATCCCAATTAACTTTCAGTCCCGTTACTTCCTCGAAGTCTTTCAAATGTTTATTTATTTTAGCTATAGTTTTTGTTGGATGTTTCACCGTTATCAGTGTATCGTCTGCATAGAGGCTTACTTTGGTACCTTCCATTCCAATTATGTCCTCGTCTTGACGAATTGTATTTGCCAACATTTCCATAGCCAATATAAACAATGAAGGTGACAATGGACAGCCCTGTCTCGTACCCGCCTCTAACCTAATCTCATTTGTATAAGATTCATTGAATTTGACTCTTGCCGAACCTTGTTTATATAACTTTCCAATAACCCCTTGAAATTTATCTCCGAATCCATATAATCTTATCAACTCATGAATCGTCACCCATTGTAAAGAGTCAAAGGCTTTGAAAATATCTAATGCTAAGAATCCCATCTTTTCCTTTCTTTTTTCAGCTAAATCCAGTATGTCCACTGCTCTTCTTATAAGGTCCGCCATATGTCTGTTTTTAACAAATCCCGCTTGATCCTTCTTAATATAATTGGCTATGAAACCATTTAATCTGTTTGCCAAAATCGTTGTAAAAATTTTTGCATCTTGATTGATCAGGGAAATTGGTCTATAAGATTCAATTTTTTCTATATTTTTACCAGGCTTGGGAATCAAAACTATAATCGACCTGTTCCATGAATCTGGAGTTGCATCTCCCTCTAAAATCCCATTATATAACTCATATAATCTCGGGGCAATCCAAGGCATAAAATCTTTATAAAACTCAGCTGGTAAACCATCCTCCCCAGGTGCTTTCTCCTTTTTCAACTTTTTTATTACATCTTCTACTTCCTTCATAGATATTCCTTGCTCCATTTTATTCCTATCTTCCTCTGTAATTTTTTTATTTTGTTGCTGTTCAAAGATTAGTCGCATTTTTCTTTGGTTTACCTCTTTTTTTGAATACAAATTTTTATAAAAGTTTTCAATAAGCAAAGCTTTTTCTTTCTTTTTGTTGCATCTTTTCCCATTCTTGTCTACCAAGACACCAACCTGCCCTTTACTCTTTTTATCTCTTGCTGCTTTTGCCAATAATTTAGAATTTTTATTGCCATATTCAAAATATTCTCTCTTAAGAAAGATCAAATCTTTCTTTACTTTTTCAATATCTTTCCCATCCAACTCTTTCTTAATTTTTTTTATCTTCTGAAATGTTTTCTGATCCTTCTTTTTAGCATATTCCATGTGAAGGTGTTTTAATTGTTGTTCCAATTCCTGATTCCTATTTTGAATTTGTCTATTTCTAATACTATTCAGTTTTATCGATTCCCCTCTAAAGATTGCCTTCTTTGTATCCCAAACTCCTCCCCGACTGACCTCATTATTTTCATTAAATTTCCAACTTTCCTCCCATTTCTCCATAATTTGTTTCCTCGTTGATTCCTCTCGATATAACTTCGCATCATATCTCCAAATATACCCTCCTTTTTCTATCTCTTTAAGTTCCAGTTCCAACCCCCCCCCCCCATGGCTGAGTGGGGATTCAAACCCAGGCTTCCTGAGTCCTAGTCTGCCACACTGTCAATACTGTCACACTGGGTATCAAGTAGATCTATAGCCAAACAAAAGTGGGGGAAGGCTGTGTAGTCAGTTTCTGTTGCCATTTTAGCTAGACTTCTTGTTGCATTCTTACTTCTGTGGCTGGTGGTCACAAGACATGATTCCATTCAGGACCCTCTGCCTTCTAGGTTGATTGAAGTCTGATACTGCAAGAGAGCTTGTGACTCTTTACTCGTGGATTCCACATTGTTCAAAAATAGTCCTAAAATATAATTGTCCCAAGTGACTGAAGAGCTGATCTTAACTGTGCCATGGCAGCTATTAGCATAACTGGCTCAAGATTGACAAAATTATTGTGTGATGAGCAGAGAGGTCATGATTCAAACTATAGAAACCAAAATATTTTCTGCTGCTTGCTTATAGTTCAGTCTTTCCCACCCTGGATCCCGTGCTGTGTTTTGGGGTCTAACTCCCATTACCTCAGAATGGCCAATTGTTGGATATGATGGAGATGGTAATCTAAAAATCCCTGGAGGGATCGTGGTTAAAGGAGAAGAAGGCTGCTTTTTTAAGTCTTCAGGTGAATCATATACCTGGGAAGTTAATGTGTGCAAATATAGCAATATGTGGCAAAATGCAGCAGCATATCTAATGATTCAGGCTCTTCAGACAAGAGAAAGATGGGTAGTTTTAAAATTTATTGGAAATGTGTTGTTTGCTTAGATTGAATGTACTCTTTATTTCATGGCTCAGGCAGGGACCGGAAAGGTAAACAGCTAACCCTTGTCTTTTTTTGTGTCCACACAGCATAGACGAACTTCAGAAACATCCATCTCCCCACCAGGTTCTAGTATTGGGTCCCCCAACCGGGTCATTTGTGTAAGTACACGGCTATGACTAAACCAGGTCCCAATGTGGTGGGTAGCTGGTCTGAAGACTTGCTGTTCTTACACATGCAACATTGAGAAAGCTGCCAGCAAGGCTGAGAAGGAGAGATGGACCAAGAGACACATGTAGCTATTAAGAAGTGGTCCTTCATGATCTACGAACAGTTTTCCTAAATTCTGGACAAAGGCAGATGTCTGGCAACTCCAGCCTGAAATGCCTATACTCATCTTTTGAATGCTTTGGCTACCAGAGAGCTTTGATGCACACTTGGGATTCTTTGAGCATCATCTGACTGAATGATTCAGATGCAAATCACCAAGGCAATCCATGGCATTGATTTCAATCCTTCCTGATCCCCATTTCCCTTTCCAATGATGCCTTATGTTTTTTGATAAAGTCTGTCATCTCTGTCAAAATGTCATCTTCCCTCTTCTGACCTCGGTGGTGACAACCTGGTCTTGCTGCTCTGATGATGCATTTAGCCTGTGTATTCTAAGTTGCCCCCTTCCTTGCTGCATCCCTATTTCTTTTCTTTTTGTGTTTGTCTCTATCTGTTGTCTTTTCCTTTATTCAGGCTAAAGTGGATAATGAGATCCTTAATTACAAAGACTTGGCTGCTCTTCCCAAGATTAAGGCCATCTATGAGGTGCAACGCCCTGACCTCATTTCCTATGAGCCCTATCACAGATATACATCGGATGAGACGCTGGAGAGATATAGCTATGGGGAGGTACCACTTCTCTGCAATTTGTCCAAGGAGGCCTGTGAGCCTCCCCTGTAAATATAAGCTGCATTTTGAGGAATGATCTGACATCCACAATTCATCCCACCCAATTAAAATCTGAAGTGGTTACTAATAAACAATTATGTTTTGATAAATTGGAAATTTCAGGTGTTTACCTGATCTGGAGTTAGTTGGAACACAAGTGGAAAAGTACAATGCCTTCCAGTTACAGGCTATATATTTTCTTCCCAGAAATGAGATATGAACATCCAGATTTTACAAAAATGCAGTAAAATTTGAACTAAGAAAGAGGGATGCTTGATATGAGGGGTGGAATATTTCCTTGAATATAAGGTAAAGGTCACCCTTGCTCGAAAGCCCTTCATATCCGACTCTAGGTTTCAGTGCTCATCTCTGTTTATAGCCAAAGAGCCAGTGCTGTCTGTATTTGCAGACATTTCCATGGACATGTGGCTGACATGACTAGACACCGAAGTGAATGGCACACTGTTTACCTTCCCACCGAAGTGGTACCTATTTATCTACTTGCAATTTCTTGCTTTCAAACTGCTAGGTTGGCAGGAGCTGGGACAGAGACTGGAGCCCATTCCGTCATGCAGTACTCAGGTCTTGAACTGTTGACCTGCTGACCATCAAGTTCAGTGTCTTAACCACTTAAGCCACCGCTTAAGTGGTTAAGACACCTCAGTATATAATATGCCTTAGGGGTATTCTTAAGCCTTCTCTCAACATGTCCTAACATTTTCAGTGAATGGAATAGAATGGGAGTCTTGATAACTCTGAACAGAAAATGAAGCAGATTTTCTGTGTGTGAGAGAGATTTGTTCCATTGATATTATTGAATTTATAATAGCCTCTGGCTGATTCTAGTAGCCCTGCATTCTATTTTTAGCAGTGCCCTTTGCTTTCGGTTGAACTTGCAGGTGTTTGTATATGGCATTCCACTAGTTTGCCATATGCTGAGAACAGATACAACTCCTTTCAGATGTTTGTTAAATGAAAAACACTTCCCGTCTCCATGCTAATGTGCAAAACAAGCACAAAGCATGATGGGATTTACTGGTGCAACAGTTTCACAGCACTGTAAAGAAAGGACTATGGAAAAGAAGTAGGAAGGTCCGTGTAGGCCAGGGGTGTCCACACTACAGCCCATGGGCTGGATCCAGCCCATGGCACCAAATAATCCAAAGTGCACCACCTCCGCTGCTCCTGAGTGGAAGTAAAACATGCATTTGTGTTATGCACCCATGGATGTGTGTTTTACTTCCACTTCTGGTGGGAGAAACCATGTGATTGGCACACACAAACACGTGATCAGCCCACAACCCAAAAATTTTGGGCATCCCTGGTGTAGGCTATTTATTGAAGGTCAGAACATTGCAGTTAAGAGTGTACATATATCTGAAGAGAAGTAAAAACTTGGCCCTGTTGTTTGTTTTTCTCACACAACATGACAGGAAGATAATAAGTTGTCTCCTTCTTCATGGTCATTTTAGATCCCCTCTTCTAGGTTTATTCAGTGCCCTGACAGTTCTAATAAGGTTGTAGTTTTACTAAGTGGACAGTAACTTGGGGGAAAGTGAACTGTGTTGTGACCCTGAGCAGTCATGTCAGCTTGTAATCATTTTTTCCTCTCTCTTTTCCCCCCCTCACTCTTCACTCCCTTGTGGCTTGTCTCTGGTCTCCTGTCATTTCTAGTCTCTGGGAACATTGTCTCCGTATTCTCAGGTAATCATTTGGGCAGCTGTGAGAGCTCGTAGACTTAGAGCTGAGGTAGACTCTTCAGAGAGCTTGGCCTTGAAGGCTCCAGTGCTGAGCAGCAAGGGAATGCAATGATACTACTTTTCAGCCACTGTAGAAAATATGCTCAGATGGTATTAAATTAGGAGTGCCAATGGTTGTGCCCATCAAGTTGTCTTATCTGTATCAACACATGTGTACAAGACACAAAAGTACACACTCGTACCTTACCCTTAGTTGGGAAGAAGAGGTGGCTGCCCCCCAATATCAAAAGTATATGGGTAGATTTTAGTCTATCAACCTACCATATACACAGTACTCTACAGATTGACTCTTTCACTGCTAATGGTCTTTTATTTTTCCAGGATATTTATGAAAGCATGGACATCAGGCAAAGACGAGCCTCCAGCCCTGGCTACATTGACTCCCCCACCTATAGCCGCCAAGGCATGTCCCCCACCATCCCACGTTCCCCACATCATTATTACCGCTCAGGTAAGGGGATTTTCCCCAATAAGATTCAGCCACATGCCCTTGCTAATGAGAAACTTAAATTATAATGTCATCATCAGCACATATACACTTCTCTCTGAGATGTGTTCAGTGCCAGAACATCTTTCCATTCCCAGAAGATTTTGCAATGTGAGGTGTTAACCTTTACAGGGAGAAGGTGGGAGTGGAGCTATAATACACATACCCTGAATTGTGTGTGTATGTGTGTTGTACAGGACCAGTTCCTGACAGTGGTAGACAAATGACCACCTTCATTACAGTCTCATCTGAGAGTAGAAAGGACTTTATTACCGAGACCTCACAACGTATTTGTCATCCTCTTTCTGTGGCATATTCACTATAATTACTCCAGTCTAGAGCTGAAAAAGAAAGGAGCAAATGATGTGGGAAGAGATGGTCACCACAAGATTCATGAGCACTTTACACAGAGGTGCTAAGGAATTTTCCTTCAACCTGAGATGTCCAGCCAGCTCTGGGTTTTGACATGTTTTTCACAAGGCAAATAGGACAACAGGAAAGGAAAAGCACAGATTAAAGCATGTCCAGCAGAATGGTCTTATTCTTGGGCCTCTTCTAATATAAGTGCTCATTAGAACCTCACCCCCTGCCAAAATGAAGTATTTGGTACGGTTGTCACTGGACTCTGCACAGCTGGTGCCTGTGAGGTGCTAGATGGACAGATCCTGGCATGGAATTTCTGACACTCCTGGATTGGGTTTAGAATGGATGGCATGCATCTGTGCAATTTCCCTCTGGCTCCTGTTCATCTGTGAACCCAACACTTCTCCTTCAACATTGTCTGTGGGAGTCACCATCACCACCACCTTCCTATCCATGCACCCTGTTCATTGATTCACAGATGGCTTTGCTACTCTTCTTAACATGGCTGCTTTTATAACACCAATTTTCCTCTGCCTCTCTTTTTTCTTTCCTTGCTGCTCCCCTCCAATCTGCTCTTTCAAGGAACAGAGAGTGGGCGCAGCTCCCCCTATTATAGCCAGTTAGATGTGAGGTCTTCTACACCAACCTCATACCAAGCTCCTAAGCATTTCCACATTCCAGGTAGGCTGTGGAGGCGTCTGGCCAGCCCGTGAAGGAGCCTTGTGTCCTTTTTTTAGTCCTTTCTTACATTTCGTATGCATGCATGTGCCACATGTGTATACTGCATGATTAGTGCTTTTTGCCAGCCTAGAGCAAGCTAGCAACAGCAAGAGAGATCTGTATAATAGAGGCCATCCATAAACAAGACCTGCTGCCTTTTTCCTGCCTCCTCCAGAGTCTTCATTCACCCTCCCCTGCAGCTTCTCCTTGAAAAAGAAAATATTTTGCTGCTCCTTTCCTTCCTTTCTCTTCCCTCAAGGAGCACACAGGAAGATGTTCTTCCACACCCATCCTTGACAGAGTATTTATCATAAACTTGCCCTGCTCCCTTCAGGGCCCGTTCCACCCTTTCCCCAGGTGTCTCTGGGCTTGCCAGATGGCTGCTGCCCTCCAGCAGAGGCTCCAGGGGCCTCCAGGTAAGGGCCACCACCCTCCTTTCCTGCAGAAAGGGAGGAATTGAGGAAGGGGAGCAAACACTTTCCCTTGTCAATGCACAAGTAGATCCATTCATCCCCTCCTCTACTGGTCTGCAGCCAGCTTTACTGATGATTAGAGAAATTGGTTCAAGTAAAGTGCATGAGCTTCCGCAACTGCCTAAATCCTTGGTAACACTGGAAGTCTTCTGCAGGCCCTCAGCCTACAACTAGAACCAGTCAAACCCATTCTCCCTTCAGAGCCTGTTGTCATGCATTCTCATACACAAAAGGAACCTCAGAGAAAAGAAAAAGAGCAGCACAAGTCCCTAAAGAATTCGACAGGGGCCTGCTGATAGTGGAGGAGCTCCAGACAATAGACCCAATAGGAATTAGACGTGTATACCATCCCATAGCGTTTAGTGCACCCTCTGGGTGGTTTACAGGTAATTAGCATTTTGCCCCCAACATGCTGGGTACTCATTTTACTTACCTCAGAAGGATGGAAGGCTCAGTCAACCTTTATCTGCATTAGGATTGAACTCACAACATTTTGGCACCAGGACAACAGTTTAACTACTGCACCACCAGGGTTTCTTATAAAATAGGGTTTGATTTTATTCCCTTCAAGTTCTCCTTCAGCAGTTGGTCCTGCTGGGAACAGTGGAGGGGCATGAAGGAAGCCTATAGCCATGCAGTGTCTTTTATGAAATCATGCCCAGGATTGAAGGTAGGGTCTTAGCTGTTGGCAGGTAGGACCCCTTTTTACCTCAAAAGATCCAGTTGTGATCTGGAATTTCCCACACCACTTTTCCTTCTGTCCTTGTCTCTGTCAGAAATGAAGTTCCAGTGGCGCATGACCCTGTAGCTTTTGCCAAATACTTTTATGGATGGCCTATTGCCTGTTCCAACAGTCCAGTTCACCAGTAAGCCTTTGTGCTGGTACAATAGCTCCTCTTCCCAGCTTGCTTTGCTTCTCTCTTGTTTGATGAGACTATGGTTGATTTGTTTTGCTCTTGAGTAAGATGGGGGTGTGGGTTATGTCTTTGTATCTCTAAGAAACCAGCTCATAAATCATCTGTTACCACCGGAAGATGAGATGATGGCCATTAGTGCTACCTGAAATAAGTCTTCTCCTCTCCTGAACTGAGGCAAGCTGCCAACTCTACCAGAAGGAATAATGTCTTGCTGACCTGCATGCTGTTAATAGTGAGCATGCTCACAGCATGGCCTTTGTGCATGGATGCTTTCTCTGTCTTAAGGCTGTCTGTAGCACACATCACTCCAAACAGGACTAATTCCTTCTTCCTCCATCAAACCAGCTCCCAACCTACCTCTGCTCTGCAGACACCTAAACGAATGCTACATTGCTTTGTACAATACTTGGGAAAGTGGCAGGGGTGGGGTTGTAGTGAATAGAGTGAGCGGGCAGTTTTATCATGGGTGATCAACATTATTAACATGTGCAGTGGCTCCTGTGACTCTGCTATTCACACACTGGCTCCTACCCCTTTTCTCTGTCTTCTTCCCTTCATTCTCTTTCTTTTTGCCTCCAGCTGCTGCAGAGAGTAACATCTACCGGAAGCCTCCCATCTATAAAAGACACGGTACAGTTTGGCCATGGCTTTGGCACATAATTGGACACACATAACAGTGTCCAGATCCACTTTAGCTACAGTGCTGTGCTTTCAATGTAGAGTGGTTCCGTGAGCTTTACAAAAGTTGGACGAAGGGGCCCGAACTGAATACTTTGCACTCTGTAAAGAAAGAAAATGTACTTTGGGGCATCTTTGGGTATCTTTGGCCTCTGATGTAGGGACAAGAAGGATAGATGAGAAAAGCTTGGATCTGCTGGGCCTTCCTTTGTAGCTCATTCTAGAATAAGCTTTGTCTTAGACTACATTTTTTTTACAAAAATCACACCTATACAGGTATAGGCAAAGCAGCAGTGCCTCGTTTAATTGGCAATGCTTGTTCTCTTGCCAACTTAAGAAAACTAAAGGACATGAAAACTAAACTAAAACTAAAGAACATGTAGCTAGTTTTTTGCATTAAAGTGCCATTTAGTTAGCAGAGTAGTATTGCTTTTACTATGGCCTTCAGCAACGACAGCTTGAGGAGGAGGAGGAGATAGAAGAAGTGGTACCACTTCTTTAGGTAACTCCAAGCTAGAAGGTGTAGCAAGAATGACTGCCCAGAGTTCTTGGAGATCTGAAAGAAAGGCTTTTGGGGAAATTAAGATGGTGATATTGAACAATTGAAGGTCACGAATAGAGATCTTATCAGGAAATAGAAGTGGACAAGTAGAAAGGAGGGGACATCACGTTGGAAGTCTTTAAACCTGAGGGCAAAGGGTTTGTACCAGATCCAACTACTTGAAGTACTTCAAGTAAAAGAACTTGAAATGTTTATTTTAAAAAGAGTAAATATAAAAACATGCTCAAACAATCTGTAATTAAGCAGTGGTAGGATGGCGCTCTGGAAAGGTGAAACTTTGATCACGGCAAACTTTCAGGTGTTAAAACCAGAGAGCTGCATGGTGATGAGGGTGTGGAGTATTTTTCAGTGCCTTGGGGGATACTTTTCCATGGGTTCATCTAAGACTATGAATACATTTAAAGCTTTACAGCAGTAATTTCATTTAACTGAATATTCCTACAGTCCCATGGACTGAACACACAGAGAAGTATGTAGCTCTCACAAAGTGTAAATGGTGCTTCCCCAGGTAAGTTAAAAGGAGTAAATACAGGGACTGTCCCACTGGCAGCTTTAAAGGATGAAAGTGGAAAGCCTATTGCCTACCCCTAAGTATGTATCTACTCTTAGGAAACAGGCAACCTATAATCTGAGCAAGGACACGGCAGGAGGTTCACCCTGCTGCTTTGGAGAGAGTAGTCCTTACTGCTTGGAGGGTGACTCATCCCTATCCTAGGCTGGGTCAGGAAGTACTCTGCTCTAGATTCAGTCATATTCTTACAGATCCTCAAGTATATTTATTGTAATTAAGGGAACTGTAGTTCTAAAAGAAGAATGTTTCAGGAGCAGAACATCACCTTCAGCATCCTGTACATTCCATATGAGTGTGCTCCACAAACATAATGAAATATGAATTGTGCTACTAAAGCTACTGGCTTCTCTTCAATGTGAATGCATGACACAATGAGACTCAATTTGTGACAGGTTGTCTTAAGCAGAAAAGGCTTGACATCCAACAAGTCTGAACTCCATGTGAAGGAAAAGGTACTGTGGGCAGAGCTGTCCTGGGCTGGCTTCCAGACAGGATGTTCTACATTCAGTTGACCATGGCCAGGGAAACTAAACAAATAGTTTCTCTTTAGGCTTTCTGAGGCAAAACTAGGAGGTCACAGAAGGTTTAGAGGGCTGCAGTGGCTCAGTGTTTAAGAAGCTCGCCTTGTTAGCTGGAAGACCTGCAAGTTGGCAGCTGGAGACCTGGGTACTGCATGATGGATTGAGCTCTCATCTCTGTCCCAGCTCTTGGGGTCATGAAAGGAGTTTCATCCAGGCACCCCCTGAGTGGAGTTTCTCTCACAAAAATCCTTTCAATCCAGAATAATTTCTGACAGTAAATTATTATTATTACAGAAAGTTTAGCCATGCCATCCACCAAATGGTATCTAGTAGTGAAGATGAAGAGTTTGTGTTCTGGTCACCAATCTGCTTTGTTTTAGACGCCTTTCAGCTTTCCCTTTAATGTGGTAACCTGGTATCTTGTCCTCTCTCCTTCCCCCTTCCATATTTTGCTGTCTGCTATTATACCTTGCCCTGCTGGCTGCACCCTACTGCATTGTAAGTAACTTTACCTTTGCCTCTCTTCTTTTACAGCAGCAGACCCTTCATGCATGTTCCTAACAACCCCTCCGATTTTCCCCATCCACCCTTTTTAGTTTTTAAAACTCACATTTCTGCTGTTATTTGGGGGAAGTAAAGTAGCTTTCTCAGGGGATTTTGAAAAATGTGTCCTAGTGGAATTACGTCATGCAGATTACATATTCTTTTAAGCACTCTAAAAATATCCCCTTGTGCACTGAATCTGGAGTTTTGCCTGTTGTTCTAATGCACATTTAAGGGCATACATTTAAAATACATATCACTTAAATCAATTGTCCTTTACTCCCGCTTTATGCACAACTGAGTTGCAAACTAGGGATGAAAAATAGTTCCAGACTGAATAAACTATTGTAAAATACATGATACACATGGTGGGTAATGTAAGCTTTGCTAGTAATGACTCCAAGAGCAAGGGTTAATTGTTGTTAGGGTTGTTTGTTTAAAATATTTATACTCCATCTTTCTCATAAAAGGACCCAAGGCAGCTAAATTAAATCTGCTGATTCCCAACCACTGACACTAAGTGGTTGGGAATCAGCAGAAGGAAGAGAGAAGGAAACTCTTGGTGCCAGGATAAGCTTCCTTCTCTCTTCCTTAATAGCACCTAGGGGAAGTGCAGTTTTCATCAGAAGCAGCAGTGGGTGATTTGGGGGGGGGGGGTGATGATGCATATACCTTGTGCCTGAACCTGTATCTTATGCATAAACCTTATCCCTGATCCTGCATCCTAAGCTTCCAGTAGTGCCAATGGACACTTCATCCCATCTTATAGGGTTGCCATAATTCTCTCCCACAAAACTGGGACCCTCAACAGGGTATTGGAGTCAATGTCCTAAAAGGCCCCTACCAACCTAGTGATTCTATGATTCTCAGTCACCCTTGGGCACCAGCTCCTTGGCAGGCAGGGGGCTACCTTTGGGCACGAGTCCGGATCACCGCCTCCAGCTCTTCTTTGGTCCTGTGGTGCCTTCCAGCCCAAGCCCCTCCCAGTCCTCCGAGGAGCAGAAAGCTTCCCAGGCAGCCTCCGGTGCCCATTGATCAGGTGCTCAAAAGGTTGCTTTGCCCAAGACCTCCATGGCTAAGGAGGAGCAGAACAGCTCAGGGTGGCATCACACCTGGAGAACAAGGATTTCCATAGAGCTACGAAAGTCAGATAAATACAGAGAAAAGCTAGCTCCCCCCCCCCCCGGGGTTCCGGGACTTTAACGTGATTTTTAGTTAATCGACTGGGACAGTGTTTCCAACCATGAGTCTGGGACAATCCTGGTTTTCCATGACATATGGGAACCCTACCATCTTACAGCACTGAAATTACCAGTTTGTGCAACTTCAGATACTAGGCAAGTATCAGGGCTGGTTAATAATTAGATTGAAGACCATCAAGATATACTAGGTTGTCTGGCCAAGGGTAGTAAAGAATCTTACCTGAAACCCTGAGGAGTTACTGCCTGTCAAAGTTGATGGTACTGAGTTAGACACATGAACGGCCATTTCTCAGCTTCTTGTTCGGTCCTCCCCCTCCCTGTAGCTGTGGTTGCTAAACAGGGGTGTGAGTGCTAAAAAGCTTCCATGCACTTAATGTTATTTGTGGTTTTTCCCTTAAATGCAGCTTTCTGAAAGATAGGATTATGTCATAAGGAGGATTTGAGGCTTATACTTGCATTTAAGTTCGCATTGTAACAGGGTTCTTCTGTGTAATATGCATCTTTCATTAAAGATCTCACACCAAGCCATGCCCTAATGCATGGGCTTTAAACTGGGAGACATGCTTCTGTAAAGCAGGCATGAAGAAATTCCACACAGAACAGGAAAATATGAGATTTCATGATGAAAAGCTCTTTTTCAATCAACTGAACACATTTCTGAAACTGATGTTGTTATAAGAAATTTGGATTTCTTAAGAAAAACTATTTGTGCTTACTATGAATTTTAAAATAACTTTATTAAATTAATGGCCATGATCGTATCGGTGTTGACATAAAGTTTGTGTGATTTACTGCAGTTAACTGTGGCTAATTGGCAAGGGTACTAAGTAGGACACATCTTGGTTACTCAGTTAGGTGCATGACCAGGCCTGTAAATAAGATATATTCTGGTGCCTTATCAGTTGTTTGCAATTATCTGTGGCAAATTATACAGCTCTTATGCAAATACCAATGGGATAACGATGCAAGTTTTTTGGGGGAAACGTGCATCAGATAACAATTCTTTTAGCGTTGTCCGATGCAATCGTCGGGGTGTGTGTTGATTGGGTAGAACATCTACTCAATCCACCACCACTACCAGCGATGGATCGCTGCTACTGAACTAGGGTCGGGGGAAAGGCACATGGGTGCCTGCCTTTCCCCCAACCCTAGTTCAGCCGGAGCGATCACTGGACGAAGCCTAGCAGTGCCCAGGCTAGCTTGTCCGAGCACCTCTAGGCTTCATCAACAGCCCATCCGGGCTGTGTTCGAAGCCTAGCAGCGCCAAGGCTAGCTAGCCTGAGCGCTGCTAGGCTTTGAACACAGCCCGGACGGGGTTCAGAAGAAGCTTAGCACAGCCCAGGTGAGCTGCACTAGGCTTCTTCCACGGCCCATCCAGCCTGTGCCCAGTGTGCATGCAGGGCTTTTCGGACAACACAAGCCAAGCACGGGCAGACAATCACCCTCCCCCGCTCGGCTTGTGTTGGCCGACAAGACCTGCGTGCATGCAGGGCTTGACAGCCGAAACAAGCCGAGCACGGGCGGGCTATCACCCGCCTGGACAAGGCTTGTGTTGGCCGATAAGTCCTGCAATGCACTAAGGGTCGGGTGGTGAGAAGAGGCCCCTGCTGACGTGCAACAAGGCACGCGAGCAGGCACCTCTTCTTGCCACGCTACTGGACCCTTAGTGCTCGCTAAGGGTCCAGTAGGCTTCTTCCGATCCCCAGCTGGGCTGCGCTGGGGTTCGGAAGAAGCCTACTGGACCCTTAGCGAGCGCTAAAGGTCCAGTAGGGTGGCGAGAAGAGGTGTCCGCTCATGCACCTTGTCACGCGCCTTGTCGCACCCTAGCGAGTGCCTCTTCTCCTGTGTTCGAAGCCTAGAGGCTTCGAACACAACCCGGATGGGGGTCAGAAGAAGCCTAGCACAGCCCTGCTGGGCTGAGCTAGGCTTCTTCCGAACCCCATGCGGGCTGTGTTCGAAGCCTAGCGGATTCGAACTCAGCCCGCCCAGGTTGTGGACGAAGCCTAGAGGCACCCAGGCTAGCTAGTCTGGGCGCCACTAGGCTTCGAACACAGCCCGGATGGGGTTCAGAAGAAGCCTAGCACAGCCCCGCTGGGCTGCGCTAGGCTTCTTTCGAACCCCATCCGGGCTGTGAATGACTTCAGGAACAAACCGCGCGGTTTGTCCCTGACGTCAGGGCTTTTTTTTTTTTAGCATTGTTCGATGTATGCATCAGACAACACTAAAAATCAGATAACATCATGACTTGTGGAACCAAGTCATAATGTTATCCGATGTTCTAGTGTACTGCAAAGTATCCTGTGTTGCCTATTCTTTGTTTTCTGTGAGATGTAAAGAGTAAGTGCATTGGAAAGTGCCTTTTACACCTTTGGCCCCTCTAGCTCAATGCTACTTTTTACATTAACCGGCAGCAGTTCTCCATGAGGTCAGACAGGAGTCTTTCCCACTGCAATCTGGAGATGCTGCAGGTTGAATCTGGGATAATTTGCTTGCAAGGTATATGCTCTGGGCCTTCCTCAACTCAGAGTGAACACAATCCTGTTGGCCTACTTACACTGATGTGAACCAGATCTGGGCACCAGAAATCATTAAGCAAATGCAATACTCCCTATCTCCCCACCTTCCCCATCCCCCATTTCAGCTTCTGAGGCTCCTTAGAGCTCTTTTGCCCTAGAGAAGCTATTGGGAGCCCCAGAATGGAGAAAGGGAATATTTAATCACCAAAAATATTGCCAGCTCTCCTTCATGAAAATTGAGACCACTGGTGGCAATTTGGCAGGATGTTGTTGTTTGTTTACTGTGCCCTATGCATGGTGCCGGTGAGTGAAGTGGAGCTACAATTTGATCTAGTTCAGAAGTCCCTTTTGAAGGAGCATTTCCAGAGTTAGTTTTAAATAGCAGGGGTCGGCTCCTAGATTAGACACTGGGACATGATCACAATTTGTCACTTCTTTGTTCCTGAAAGGCAAGTAATATTGCCTATTGGTCGGCAGAAAACTGCCCAAGTGCATTGGCCAATTATTTTGCCTCAACTGTATAATGAGCCTATGAGCAGAAGCGTAGCGTGCCTTGGCGGGGCCCCGTATAAAAATTTGTTTGGGGGCCCTTAGGAAGGGTAAAGATTTCTCACAAAAGAAAAAAAATTGCATAAAATTAAAAGAAATATATCGTATGTACATCGATTATTGTGGGATTCCCCCATTGAAGTAAATGACTTAAACGGGGAAATCCCACAGCCCACGATAACCGATGTAGGGTGTTGCCAACTTTTGAACGCACGCTTTATGCAGGAAAAAAAGAAATTGCTTTTTTTGACTTTTGTCATTTGTGAAATAAAAAACATGGGAAGTTTTTATTAATTTTTGCTTACGCACGTTGGGGGCCCCCATGGCCCCCGTATAATTGATATGGCAGATACGGCGGTAGCTACGCCCCTGGCTATGAGCTATCCGGCCTCACTGTGATAAGCACTGTTTGTAAATAAATGTTGCCACCTGACATTTTAGAACTCAAGGCAATTTCAGGCAGAGGTTTCTCATGATATCAAATAGAACGCACGGTGCAATTATTTTGCTTTCTGTTCATAATGGGTTTTCTATGGTAGGAATATATATACAGTATATGTAGTATAGGTCAATACCATCTGGTGACAAAGGGAAGTTATGCACGAAGGACAACATCATCCAAAGCACCCATAAGGATCAGTGAATGAGCCATAAAGATAACATGGTAAAAGTTTTGTTTTGAATTACCCAGTGACTAAAATAAGACATGGTGGCAGCAAAGCCATATGCTTAAGCTCAGTGCTATCCTGTTAAGTTCAGGACAGTTTTTAAAAGCCTTGAGAAGATGGAAGTGCTGAGCTTTTGTACTATCTGTCACTTCCCTCCTGAAGGCTCTTAGTTTTGTCCCCCGTCCCCCTCCAGTTCAAATAACAGATAGTGGCTATAGCTGTAATTTAAGGATGGCGGCTCTTTCATGTCCCCACTGAATTAACAAATAGAACCCCCTGTTCTCTACAGTGCACTGTATTGTAATTGGAGTTATCTTGAATGTGGCTGTCTGCTGCTATCTCATGTTGCTCAAGCCAGAGCCTTCTGCAGAGTTCAGCTTTGCTTTCTGACTTTTATTTTCCTTATCTTTTCCTTTCTCAGATACCCAATCTGCAGCTACAAAAAGCAAAACCAGTGAGGATATTGCCCAGGCCTCCAAATATAGTCCTGCCTATTCTCCAGACCCTTATTATCATTCAGAAACGGAGTACTGGACTTTCCAAGGATCGCCTAAAGGTAAAGCTCTGCACTTTGGGGCACTGAGATTAAAATCCTAAATAGCATACTAGGGAGATGAGATAAGAAAACTGGACAGAAGTATCCCCAGACTATCTCACTGTGACAGACAAGCAGGCTCTTAGGCCTAGAATCCATAGATACTGGGCTCTTGCCTAGAATTTTCCCTAGAAAACACAAGCTAAAACACCAACTGAAATTTCTTGTCCACAAGTTAAAAGTTTAAGGTTCAGGAAGCTGGACCTCCTTTGCATCTCATCCCTTTCCAGGCATTTTAAGTGCTAAGGCTTGAAAATAACAAGCCACTACCTCTTCAAAGGCCCATATTGAAAGAAGTACCAATCCCTTGATGTTTCAGGAATTCATGTCCAGTGTTGGCTACATCTTTGGCAAACCATGGCATGTTTGTGATCTTAATTTGATGCTAAGCCCTTTGTTATTGTTGCCTGACTGCCCTGCCAATCATTTGCTTGCAGCGCCCCGAGTGCGAAGATTCTCATCTGGAGGAGAAGAAGATGGGTTTGAGAGGGGGATGCATAAAGTGAGTGCGCACCTTTGTTGATTCACCTTTGCCCAGTTTAATACAACAGTGGGAGATGTTGTTCTGCCCCAGCTTCCAAAGGTTTAGTCTGCAATCAGAGTCTTCATTCTCCCTCCTCCTGATGTTGGACATTCAAGAGATGACAGACACCACTTTAGATGCTTTGTTGAAACTTACAATGCTAAGCAACTATATGTTGCAGAAAATAAGAGCCTGCTTGCACATATCCAGAATATGAACACTTCAAAGAAAAAGTAACCAGTTCAAATTATGCTTTCAAATCACAGTTAGAGTATACTGTACCAGTGGAACCTCATTTAACATAATGAACATGTTCTCCAGGACGTTTCTTACAGCAAAAATTACTTTATCCGAATTCCCCATAGGAATGTATTGAATGCAATTTCTCATAAAAATGCATTGAAAACCAAAATACAGTGGAACCTCATATAACAAACATCCCCTATAGTGACTAAATTGCATAACGAATAGGTTTTTTAAGAAAATAGCACCCACATAACGATTTTTCCTATGGAAAAAACCATACAACGAATTTTCATTGGGAAAAACCACTTAGGAAAAAAAGTACAATTTTTTTCCCAAAGGAAAAATCGTATGACAAAATCACATAGCAAACAGACCCATAGAACAAATTAAAATAGCTATATGGGGTTTTACTGTACTGTACTTTAACTGAAATGTGATTTCCCATTGAAAACCAATTAATTTGATCCAAAAAAAATTCTGTAAACTGAGCCACTATTTTCTATGGATTTCCATTGTTATACAATTTTTATGTTAACCGAGCTGTTTGTTAACCTAGGTTCCTCTGTAAATCAGAATGACTGACAAACTGCAACAACAACAAATAGCAGACCAGAAGCCAACTCAGTCCACATGTCTATGCTGAAAAAATGATTAATAGACCAAATAACATAGACACATTAGACATTTGAATAACAATCCAAGTGGACTGCAACAATTCAGGTGGAAGTTGAAACATGAGATGGATTGACTCCCACCCAGTGATGGGTAGCCAAAAATTTTACTACTACACTGTGGGCAGAGCTGACATTGTGGGAGGGGCTGACATCATGACATCATGGGTGGAGCCAATTGTGTGGGCAGAGCCAAAGTAAAAAAAACATAAAAATAAGTACACATATGCGCAGCTGCTCTTCTTCCTCCCCACTTGGGAGGAAAGCAAGGAGGCCGCTGAGAGCCTCAACAGCAGCCACTGGTTCCTCCGTGGTTGCGCATGGCTGCCCAACGCTTTGCGCTACCACACTCCAAGCAGTGAATGGCTGCTTGGCTTGGCAAGCAGAGCGCTGTAGGTGCGCATGCACGCCAAGCACTGTAAGCATGCATGCACACCAAGCACTGTAGGTGTGCATGCGCAGTGAGGGAACTGGCAAAAAGGTACGCTCCTGAGGTGGTTCTCCCCAAAAGCCACTGCCGGTTCTCCAGCATTCCAGGAACTGGTGCGAACTGGCTGTTGCCCATCACTGCTCCCACCTAAGGGAACTCACAGGCTTGAGTTTACAAAAGCCAAGCAGAACTATTTTAGGAGAGGACATTTTGAAGAATTCTCATTTATATACTGTATCACTATTTGCTTCCATGGTGTTTTATATAAAACAAACAGGTTGATCTTTACACAGAAAAATAAATTTACATAAAACTGCCATCAGAGATAGTAACACTGAAAAACTAATAGTAAAACATTTCAGTTTCCCATTGGACATGTTTTCTGACCCTAAGGGGGGGGGGGAGGTGTCTTTAAGCAAAAGAACTTCAGTAGTAGATTCCAAAGGGAAACAGATGGACAAAAGTTACTAATAGGTTAACCTCCGTCTCACATGGCTTGAACAAGTACAAGATCTTTCATTGTTACTATATGTGTTAATTAGCTTGCCATACAAATATATATGTATTATTACCCAGCTGTTGTATTTTAATTACAACTGTCTATACATTTTTTCTACTTGTCCATTTCATGGTACTATTTTCTTTGTCCACTATGATTACTGCTACTACTACTAAACCTATCATAACTATGAGCCATACACTTTCATTATATTGAGAATAAGCAAAAGCTTTTTTCCATCCTGCATGTGTTAATCTGCTTATCTATGCTTTATGTGATTTGCCGATGACCTTTGAATGACTCTTAAGGTCTCTATCTGTCACACACACAGTTTATCTGTGACCTTAAAGACAACTAGTTGATCCTTATTGGGTTTTTTTATTGCCATCTAACTGCCTGTCTAACATCTACTGAGGATACGCTCTGTGTATCTGAAGCTAATGCCAAATGAAACCTGTTAACCTATCACAGTGATGGTCAACTTTGGCACTCCAGTTTTCTTGGACTTCAATTCCCAAAAGCCCTGATTAGCAGGAGTGCTGACTTGAGTTCAGGGCCATAGCCAGAGGGGGGCAGGGGGGCAAAAACCCTCCTGAGCTAACAGCCTGCCCCCCCCCCAACCCATCCTGGAACACCAGTGTTATATATATGTGTATGACATTGTTGCCCCTCCTGAAAAAAATGTTCGCCCTCTCCCCCAATCTAGAATCCTGGCTACGGCCCTGCTTGGTTTTCTGGTAATTGAAGTCCAAGAACACCTGGAGTGCCATGGTTAGCCATCACTGACCTAAAACATTACTAGAAGAGTACCCCTAAACATAAAGTTCTCCCATAAATTCATACAGGAGTGAATTCATCCCTGATTAAGTTAGAATTGTTGTGTTTTTGTTACTACGATTATTTTAAGTAACTAACTATTTCCAAACATGTGTCATATTCCTTTCTGTACTGTTTGTAACACCTAGATCCATACGGGCATTGGCAGATTGATTCTGAAAGAAGAAATGAAGGCACGATCCAGTTCCTATGCTGACCCTTGGACGCCACCCCGCAGCTCAACTGGCAGTCGAGAGGCTCTTCATACAACTGGCTATGAAGGCTCTTTAAATGGCTGTAAGTAATGATAGGAAAATCCAGTTATCCACTCCACCTGCTAGCAGAGGGTTAGCTTCTCCAAACTCATTACACATAAGGGTTGTCTTTTCACTGGCCATTAGCTGCAGAACTGATTGCTTATGGGGAGTATCATAGCAGTGCAAAGGAATCCCAACACGGTGTGATATCTCTTCCAGTACTGAGCCTGAACCATTAGAAAGAGCAGCTGCTCAACTGCTATTGATATTACTAGAACAGATTACTAGTTCAATAACTATGAGGCCACCTAGAATGGGTCATCTCGTTCTTCAGTCCACTATTTGAACTAAATTTAATTGGGCTGATTTTTTCATATGGACATGTGGGTTTCAACTAGATCTCACTGCCTAGATACTACGTGTCAGAGATTATGAGACTGTAGGAAGCAAATCTGCACTGCAGATGAAGACACTATCAAAGGTCTAGTCACCCTTCTTAAAACTAATCTTTAATTTAAGGGCCTATCTATAACAAAAATTAAATTAATTTGGGTTGGAACTTCAGTCCCTTTGCTTCCCCACCCACTCCAATCTGGATTTACTCACTGCGAGATTCCATAGCTGTAGCCAGTTGTCAGACTAAAGCATCTGAAAAGAAAACTGAAATTTTTGAACTGTAAATCTACAGACAACTGCTAAGGATATCATAGGTTGAACATGTGACTAATGTAAAAGTGTTGTGCTGGATGGATAAAGAACAAGGACTGTTTAAGACAATTAAAGAAAGAAAGCTCCAATAACTTGGGTATATCATGAGGAACAAAGTAAATTATAGAATTCTCCAACTCATTATGTAAGGGAAGATCCTTGGGAAGAAAGGCCCAGGATGTAGATGAACTTTGTGGCTAAAGAGAATGGTGCAGGATGTCCTCAGAGAAACTTTTCTGAGGAGTTAAGAACAGGAAGACTTTCACCATGATGACAGCCAATATTCAGAATGGATATGACATTAGAAGAAGAAGAAGAAGAAGAAGAAGAAGAAGAAGAAGAAGAAGAAGAAGAAGAAGAAGAAGAAGAAGAAGAAGAAGAAGAAGAAGACAGTTTTCCTTCAATGTAATCAATATGTGTTTAATTTTTTAGTGATCCAATAAAGTAGTCTAACAAAGGTACCACTTTGCTCCTTCATTTGTATTGTGTAAGGACCACACAGCTTTCTTTGTTTGTATTAAGATGGAAGTACATGCCTCCTCTCACTCTATGAAGTTAGGAAATGTAGGCCAACAGTGGTGCCAGTGGGACAGTTGAGCACTTTGGGGCTCATTTTTGGGCTATGTATTTTTCAAAACTACAATTAGACACAGCAGGCAATCGTCTTCACCTTTTTACCAGCTTTCTCTCTCTTTTCATCAAACAGCTTTGCGAGTTGGGGGCATGATGATGATGATGATGCCATACCCATAGTAATCAGAGCCTTTGAAGCAACACCTAAAGGACTCCCTAGATCAGGGGTTGCCAACCTTTTTAAGTCAGGGGCTGGGTCATGCTCCCTCAGACAGTTTAAGGGGCTGGACTGGTGGTCCCCCTGCTATTTATGGCTGTTGTAAACACATTTATGATAGCCATGAATGAATCCACTGCCGATTCCTCCAACAGTGCCTGGAGCAAGGGTGGGGGCTGGATTATTTGGTTCTGTGGGCCTGATCTGGCCCATGGGCTGTAGGTTGCCTACAGATATTTGGAAATTTTGGATTTATTGGACTAGAATGTCCTAATTTTTACAAAAAAAAAAACAACTTTACAAGGAACTGCCTATACTCTTAGACGTTCCTTAACAGTTCTTTGGTCCTTGCTTAGGTCTTGAACTGTTAATTTTATAACAATCTATGACTGTGAATCTAATAATAATAATAATAATAATAATAATAATAATAATAATAATAATAATAATAATAATAATAATAATAATAATAATAATAATAATAATAGCAGCAGCAGCAGCAGCAGCAGCAGCAGCAGCAGCAGCAGCAGCAGCAAATGTCGGCTTTGTAATGAAAAAGATGAAACAGTAGATCATCTACCATAATCAGTAAATGAAGCAAAATTTCACAGACTGATTATTTGCAATGACATGACAGGGTTACAGAAGTTTGGATTTGAATGCAGTAAAAATTATTGTGAATATCAGGTAGAGAGAATTTTAGAAAATGAGAGGGATAGGATCCTGTGGGACTTTAAAATTCAAACAGATAGACATCTGACTCACAACACACCTGATATAACTGTTGTGGAAAAGAAAAAGGCCAGGTTTGTTGACATTGCTATACCAGGAAATGCATGAATTGAGGGCAAACAACTGGAGAAAATCACAAAATATCATGATTTACAAATTGAAGCAGAGCATTTATGGTTGTACCGATGATGATCAGAGCCCTTGGAGCAATACCTAAAGGACTCCTGAAATATTTGGAGATTTTGGATTCATTGGACTTGAACATCCTAACTCTCAGTGGTGGGTAGCAAAAAAAAATTTGCTACCACACTGTGGGTGGAGCCTATTTCATGGGTGGAGACTACATCATGGGCGGAGCCTACATCATGGACGATCTAGTCATGCCTGCCATATGGCCATGTATACATCTGCAGACATGCATTACTGGCTTGTTGGCTGTAAATGTTGTTGAGCACTGCACCCTAGAGTCAGCTATGACTAGCTTTTGAGCAAGGGAGACATTGAACTACTTTCAGGGACAAATGCTGATGGGGCAGGGCAGGGACGTGGGTGTAGCCACCCAATTTTGCCACCCCCCTGCTCAGAGGCCACCCAGTCTTGCTACCCCCCCCTTCCTGGGTGTGTGTGAACCTGTTGCTGCCCAGCACTGCGAACTCTACAAAAAACAACTCTACTATGAACTGCATATATACTTTGACATTACCTTAACAGTTCTTAGGTTCATGGTTATATCTTGAACTGGCACAGTGGAGAACCGAACTCCTAATCTCTGGGCTGCAGCCAGATAGCTAAACCATTGAACTAAAATCTCACAGATTTGATTTCCAGTCCTGAATCTCTGAATCCTTTTTGTGTTTTCTTCCTGTTCTTGTTTCACATCAAACTGAGCTTTTATCGTTAACACCTGCAGTGAACTTTATGCACATTTCCCCCTAATGTATATTTATGCATTCTGCCTGATTTACACATCTGCCTAATTGACCAGAGTGTAAATGTGTGTATTTTTCAATGCTATTGTATTTAACCATTCTCATTCTAAAATTTGCACATAGCTGTACCTGTTTATTTCTCCAAACACCAAGAAGCCATGCAAATATGCACTGTCACAGAACTCCGTGTGATCGTCTTGTAAGGAGTCTTGATTGATATAGAAATCCCAGACTTATTGAAACTGTCAGATCTGTTGCCAGTTTGGGGCAGAAAAACTGGGGTTGGTAGAATGGAAAGACTGGTTAATTCTATGTGTTTGTTTCCTCATGAATGTCTTCTTCACAGTTAGTTTTCTCCCCTGAGGGAAAAGGTGTGGAGGTAAGATTGCCTTCAGCACCCCCTCTTGACTAAACAATGTAAAGATGGCTTCCTGTGTTTTTTGAATGGGAGTAGTAAAAGGTGCCACCTGCTGTTTCCCACACACACACATCTAAGAGACAAAGCCTGGCTGGACATCATGCCATGAACGTTTGGGACTTTCCTTTACAATTTTTCTACCCTATCCACAAGAAATTGATGCATGCCTGAAGAAGTGATCTTGAATTGTGAAAGCTCACGCAGTGTTTTTTTTTTTTTTTAATGATCCTATAAACCTACGGTCCACAGGCTCGACCCAGCATGCAGCATCATTTCATGTGTCCCGTGCTGCTGCTGCCACACCAGAAGTGGAAACTGATGCGTTTATGTCAGCCGTAAAACATGCTCGCGCATGCATAGACGCGCCCTCAGCAGAAGTGGGTGCATTTATGGTAGTCATAAATGTGCCCACTTCCACTTCTGGGGGCCTGGTCCAGTCTGTTCAGCTGTCTGGGGAGGCATGGTCAGGCCCATGGCTTTAAAAGGTTGGGAACCCCTGCTATAAAGGTATTGCCTTCCTCCTGCATTTATTTTGTGTATGGATCACTTTGTTTATGTAAAGATGGTATCTGCATAAGTATGAGAAAAGAAGGGCAACACGTGGCCTTGTGGGTAACGTGCAAACCCCAGAGATCTGCTGCCACTAAATCTGCTGCCAAAACCTGACAAAAGTAGATGCACACTTCCTGCACATTCCCAGAAGCCTCTGAGGAACATGAATCTATTTGTAAACAGATGGTGAGGCTTAACAGGAAAACCTGGGTTAAAGCGAAAATCCTGCCTTTTTCACTGCTTTGCCACCAAATTTTGTGGGTCAGGTCCACTTTTGTCAGACAGAAGAGTGAAACTTCATGGCATTAATGTATACATATCAGGTACAAAGGTGCTCAATGGTTGGTTAGTATAACAGAAAAATTTACAACTACCACTTCAAAAATTTGAAAGTAATGTTTCTTCCATTGCAGCTATCTCAGTGTGTCACTTCATTCAAAGTGATATTTCTCCATTAGGTCGTGTATTTGCCTACAGATAAAACTGGATAGGCCCTGCATTTTGTGCATGAAGATGTCTTAGTTGCCTGACTTCTTGCTTTGTCTCCCCCTACAGCCCCCCGGACACATTATCTGGCAGACAGTGGTAGGTATATCTCTATTTCTTGATCTCTTATTACAGTACAGTATTCTCCAATTTAGAGAATGTATGTAGACATGGGAGCTTGTGCAGCTGCAGGAGCTTCTTTTGGAAAACTGCAAGATTTAGAGGAGGCAGGAGCAGAAAATGGGTTTTCTAGTCTTTCTTTCACAAGTCTTTCACAAGCTAAGATCTTCATTAAGTGCTTTTCTGGGTGTGAGGTTTCTCAAAAATACTTTATATCCACAAGCACGTCAGTGGACAGGGTCAGCCCTACCACTCAGTGGGATGAGGTGGCCCTTTTCAGAAGGAAAATTTTTGACCCTTAGAAGCAGAGTAAAATCCATTACATTTCAACCTACCAGGACACTCTGCTGTGACTCTCAAAGTGGCCGTTGCAGAAAAAAATTACAGAGAGATACTCAAGAGGAAGATGATTGCTTTCAGAAGCTGGCTCCATAAACATGTTCCAGTATACAGTTGTACCTCGCTTAAAGAGCATAATGCATTCCACAAGACTGCTCTTTAAGCGAGTTTGCCCTTTAAGCAAAACACCATTGTAAGTGACCCATTGTGGGGAGGATTGTGAACTCTGATTTATTTGTTAAGTGAGTTTTTGGTTGGTTTTATTTGTTAAGCAAATTGAACATTCAGAGAAAATCCTGCTCTTTAAGCGAGTTACTCTTTAAGCGAGGTGCTCTTTATGCGAGGTTTGACTGTATATTTAAAGACCTCAATAGCATCTAAGGCTTTTTAGCTCACTATAGGAGTAAGATAAAAATATCAATAAAGAACAGTAAAATATCTTTTAAAAGTCAGTTCTTGGGATTGCAGCTCCTAGAAGCCTGCAACCAGCAGAGCCATGTATGTATGTATGTATGTATGTATGTATGTATGTATGTATGTATGTATGTATGCATGCATGCATGCATGCATGTATGCATGCATGCATGCTTGCTTGCTTGCACGCTTGCATGTACCCTGCCTTTTTCTCACCAGGGGGGCCTTTGTAGTCCCCCAAAAGTAACCTTTTTAAGTTCCCGAAATAGCATTGGTGATAGATAAATCAAATCAATTTTTTCTGTCTCTTATTGTCGATTTTCTCCTAAAGACCTTTCTTCCTAAAGCCCATCCCCTCCCCTTCTACTTAGCCCACTCTTTTTTTTCCTTTGCAGATCCTCTCATTTCAAAATCTGCCTCTCTTCCTGCCTACAGAAGGAATGGGTTGCACAGGGTAAGTGTATTCATTTAGTCTCAACCATTCAGGGGGCAGTAGCATCTTCAACTGTCTCTTCCTGGGTCAAAACTCTGGTGGTACGGACAACATGGATGCTTCTCTTTGATGAGCTCTTAAGGAGAAGAACACGCACACACATCCACGCACATATTTTCATCATGAGTGTTGGAAATCCCCAGAGCCAGGTTCAGAAGCAAGGAGAGCATCCTTCTTCCTGGAAGACATGCATTCCCGTCATGCCAGGAGGGCTTTGGGAGGCTCAGAAGCAGTTGCTAAGAAGCAGCTGTGGAGATTCTCGGAAAATACATGGTCAGATTAGATTCCCAGTGGGAACAAGGAACCCAGAAAGTCACTGACACTGAAAATTTAGGAGTGGCCAGGACCTTCCCCAGCTCTGAATTGTTTCCAGGCCTCCAGAGTTAAGTAGATCAAAAGAATGTGTGCTCCATCTAAACTTTCTACTGGGAAGGTTTAGACAAACTGAAAGTCAAAGCTCAGGTCTCAAAGTTGGAGAGAGAGAGTAAAGTAAAATGGCAACAAATAATCTTCAGGTAAGACTTTTCTCAAGATTGACTAACCATAACATTAGGCAGAGTGAGGCAACTGCCTCCGATACAGCAGATTCTGAAGTGGCTATGGATAGTGATAAGAGCTGTGCCTGGTGGGCAGGTTGCTTGTAGCCCTTGGCTACAATGAAGAATGGGGTCCCAATGACAAGGTGGAGGAATTCAGCTGGCAGTTCACTCAATTGTGCCTCTGGATTGTGCTGATGGGAGAAATGGCTTGTCCCTTATCTCAGGTAGCAAAATGCCTTGGCTCATCCTGAAAACCATTCTTTGCATGAATACTTCTATCACTTCCAAAGGGGCCATAAATTATTAAATTGATTAAATTAGTTAATTTTTGTAAGCTATCCTGAATTCATAGGGAACAGGATGACATATAGATCTAATAAGTTAAGATACTCCCTGGCAGAATGTTATTGTAATGATCCTCAGATTGGGTGGCTTTAATGCTGCTGGCAAATGTTTCCATTGCCAAAGACTGGCTAAGAATTCATCATTAGGATGTTCTTCTTGGCTGATTAATCTCTATGATGCACCCAAGCTGCCAAAAGTTTTAAGAATGCCTTTCTAAACCTTCATGCAGTAGGACAGAACATTTTAATGTCTGAGTTAAATTTTATTGCAGCATTCATACCAAAGTAAACCTACAAGACAGACATTTTATGACTTTGTTACCTGCACAATTTTAAACAATCAGCAGTGGCCCATTAACGCTCCTCTGTGACAGTGGAACATTTTAGTCATTTTGTCTTGCAGAATGTATGTAGAAATAGATCTCGTTGGAGGTCATTGCACAACATTATGTCCTATAAAATGATGCCCTCAATTATAGCTCCTTGCCATGAACAGATTTATCCTAAAATGACTATGTCAGCAACTGCCCCAGTAAATCATTTAGTTCAGGAGTCCTCAAACTTTTAAAGTGGGGGGGGCATGCTCCCTCAGACAGCTTTGGGGGCTGGACACAATGGTGTAGCATGGGTTTCTGCCACCCGGGGCCCAGGCCACACTCGCCGCCCCCCTTCTAGGCTCGCCACCCCTAGGCTCCCCTCTCCAAGGCTTACCCTTCCCCTGGTCCCCTATTTATCAACTTGCAATTTTTTGCCAATGTTTAAAGCAAAAATAGCCATGATAAGGGACAAAAATGACAAGGAGTTAGCTGATGCAGAAGAGATAAAGAAAAGATGGCAAGAGTACACAGAGGAACTATACAAAAAGGACCTCACCAAACAATGTTCAAATTATCGAACATATTGCGCTCATCCCACATGCTAGCAAGATTATGCTCAAGATAATACAGGATAGACTGCAGCAGCACGTGGAGAGAGAATTACCAAGAAGTGTAGGCTGAGTTCCGAAGAGGCAGGGGGACTAGAGACCACATTGCCAACATACGTTGGATAATGGAGAAAACAAAGGAATATCAGAAAGAAGACTACTTCTGTTTCATTGACTACACCAAGGCCTTTGACTGCATGGACCACAACAAAATGTGGCAAGTAATTAAAGAGATGGTAATACCCAAACACCTTATATGCCTCATGAGAAATCTGTACAAGAGTCAAGAAGCAACAGTTAGGACAGAATACGGAATGACGGAGTGGTTTGGAATAGGAAAAAGAGTAAGAGAAGGTTGCATTTTATCACCTTGCTTATTCAACTCATACACAGAGCACATAATGCACAATGCAGATTTGGATGAATCACAAGTTGGGATCAAAATTGCTGGGAGAAACATCAACAACTTGAGATACACAGATGACACTACCTTAATGGCAGAAAGTGAGGGAGACCTAAAGAAGCTGCTGCATAGGTTGAAAGAAGAGAGTGCAAAAGCTGGCTTGAAACTCAACATCAAGAAAACCAAGATAATGGCAACAGGCCCTAACAGGCCCCGGAAAATAGATGGGGAAGAAGTAGAAGCAGTAACAGATTTTACTTTCTTAGGATTCAAGATCACTGTACATGGAGATTGCAGCCATGAAATAAAAAAGTGACTGATTCTTGGAAGACAAGCTATGAGAAACTTGGGGAACATAGTTAAAAACAGAGACATCGCAAAACAAAATTTGGATAGTCAAAGTAATGGTATTCCCAGTGGTAATGTATGGTTGTGAGAGCTGGACCATTAGGAAAGCTGAGCGCAGAAGAATAGATGCCTTTGAGATGTGGTGTTGGAGGAGAGTTTTGAGAGCGGGGAGAACAAATAAGTCAATCTTAGAAGAAATCAACCCTGACTGCTCCTTAGAAGGCCAAATAGTAAAGATGAAGCTAAAGTACTTCAGAAATCAAATGAGAAGAGAGGATTCACTTGAGAAAGCCTTGATGCTGGGAAAGGTGAAGGGCAAAAAAAGAACGGGGTGTCCAAAAATGAGATGGCTAGATAGTATCGTGGATGCAGTGGACAAAGAGCTGGGTGGGTGGAGGAGAACGGTGGAGGACAGAAGTGCCCGAGTGTGGTGGTCCATGGGGTGACAAACGGTCAGAGTCGACTGTGCGACTGAACAACAAAATTTCTTGCCTTCAAACTGCTAGGTTGGCTGGAGCTGGGACAGATGGGAAGGACCGGGGGGAGGGACGCGCACCCAGTGGCGCTTCAAGGCATGGGGGAGAGGCAGCAGCAGCAGCAGGAGGGGACACAGAGAGTAAATAAATAATTCCGAAGCATTTCATTTTGTCTGTTGAAAAACAGCCTGAGGAAGCCTCGCCTAGCAACAGATGACTCACCACCTGCACCTTTTTCCCATTGGCCGAGGCCACCAGGAGCCCTGCTTATTCCGCCCCCACCCTTCACCCGCCACCTTGCCTTTCCACGCCGCCTCCTTTGATCGCCCTGCAGCCATCCTGGTGGCCCTGCCGCTTGTCCGGGTGGTGGAGCAAGGTGAGGGGAAGGGAAAGGAGCCAAGGCTTTGCCGCCCCCTGGAAAGCGCCGCTGGGGGCAGCTGGGCCCCCTGGCCCCCGCCTTGCTACGCTGCTGGCTGGACAGCCATTTTGCCTTTCCTCTACCACATGGCACTTTCTGGTGTGGTGGCGGCGGGGGGCCACATGAAATGGTGCTGTAGGCCACATCTGTCCCATGGGCCACAATTTGAGAATCCCTGATTTAGTTCTTCAACATAGGCTACTTTTGTGCCAACCAAATAGGGAACATATAAGATGCCCCATACTATTTTTTTCATCAACAGTGAAACAGAAGTGGCATTCTGTGATCTTAAGTAGACTGACCCCATTTGACAAAATTGAAATTTCTCCTTTGGCAGAGACATTAGAATTTACTGAAGTCAAGAAACACCTGGCAGTGTAGGCAGCTTAATTTTGGTTAATTTTGGTTTGGTTTGGTTATACTTTTATTCCACCAAGTGGTTTTTTTAGCTCTGCACGTTTGGAGTGGAAGCACATTTGATTCTGCAGACAAACAACCACATCTTCGGACATGGGACATTTTGAAACTTAGCATTACACTGAAATTCTTATTGGGGTCAGAAAATATGCCATGATTCAAGCACTACATGTGTTCTTAACCTAATACAAGAGGGTTGAGCAGCCACCTTTTTCCATAATGCTGCCAAAGGAGCAACTGCAAAAGAAAAAAACAGGGTGATGTTTGATGGGGTTCCTAATATCTTGTCCTCCTTTTTCTCTATATTTGTCATTTCTTCTGCAGCCTCCCAGTGCTGAGCTGTTCCACTATGACAGCACAAATGCTGTTAACTGGGGGATGCGAGGTGAGTCCAAAGAGCTCCACTGGGTGCATATGTCAAGTGTGAACCAATGTTCTTGTTCAGCTGTTAGTACTTGCTGGAGGTCGTGTTGTGTATTAAACAACAAGGTTTTCTGAAGAAATGGCTTTCCAGAATGTTGGCAAAAATTGGGCTTATGCAAATGGGACAGGTTATTGGAAGCCCCGATGAAACCAGTTCTAAGGGCAAAGCCAGGACAGCAATTGACGACAGTTGCAGATTAACCAGAATGTGCAAGGCAAACCCATAGAAGCTGCCCATGTTGGTGCTAGGCGCACAAATCAACTTTGTGGGGATTACAGCTTTATTTTTATTCTAAGTGAAAGTAGGATCCAGACATAAATAAGCTATTGTAAGGACACATTGAGCACATGCTTAAGCCCTTCCAACTGAAGTGAAGGGCTGGTGACGCAGTGGTTAAACTGCTGTTTTGCAACCAAAATGTTGTGAGTTTGAGTACCCAGCATGCTGGGGGCAAAATGCTAATTAACTTGTGAACCGCCCAGAGAGTGCACTAAGTGCTATGGGGCAGTATATAAGTGTAATTGCTTTGTTTTGCTTTAACAATGCTTAAGTTTGACTGAACGTCAGATTTCTAGCAATGATGACTGTAAATTAAGCTTTGAAAGTAAATAGTGAGCTCCTGAATCTCAGAACAAGCAAGAGTCTCACATGGTATTTCTAGCATATCAGAAGGTGAGGTTTCTGCACAGCTTAAGCCCCTTCCAAAGATGAATAAGATGTCTTCAGATAGACTGCTTCTAGCTAACATGTCAGTCAGGGCATTGTCTAGCTCAGAAGCCTAAGTTAATTTCCCAAAGCACTGATCAGCCAATGTACTGGCTTAGGCTTCTTGGAACATAGTTTGGGAAATGCTGGTCTAGCTATTCCATCTTTCTCTCTTGAATTTTGTCACTGGGGAAAAGGTTGATGAAGTAATGGGAATACATGGAAAGGTTGCAAATGGGAGACAATGTTGTCTGGATCCCAATAAACTTTATGGATAAGGCAAATGGGTAATACAATAAGAGGCTCATAAGAGAATCCCCCAGAGAAGCAGAATTCATTCTAAAAAGGAGGAATTATATATTTAAAGTGAATATATAGATCACTGAATGTAGAATTATATGGCACAGAACTTACTTAAAGAGGTCTGATGATATTTGTGTTTTTAGGTGAAGAGCATGGGTTGCCCTACATGTAGAGTATCATACAGTTCTATAGGACATAATAAATACTGTATCCCACATTGAATATTAGATCATTTGATCTAACAGAGTTACTGTGATTTCAAAAACTTGAATTAGAGAATATCCTCTCCCACTTTCAGAACAGGACTAGATGGTATACTTACCACGTTTTTAGAAATGGTGCTTCGTGAAGCAATAAGAAACATCTGATAGTTCCAGTGTGTGATATTTTCTACAACTATATAACTTGCATTAATATCCTTTGTTTTGTGATTGGTAATTCAGAGCTAAACATGGGCTTAGTTTGCAAGTTTGACTAGCCAGGTGTGCATCTCAAAATATCCTGTTGGAGGAAAGGTGGCAATTTAATAAAAGGAGATATGTTTTGCCCTAAGTGTCTGGTTCGATTCTCTTTATCTGCCTCTCTTTTTTCATCTATCTTTTACAGAATACAAGGTAACTTTCTCAAAAAAGTATAGAATCCTAGAACCTTGGATCCTTTCTCTTTGGAAAAAGGAATCTGCCGATTGCTACATGCTGGACAGTGATGCACAGAAGCTCTGTGGGCCAGAAGAAGATCTCATCACCTCCTGTGTGCTCCCTCCTTATGGTGTTTTTGAATATTCCTTTTTGGATGGAGGCATCTGCAGTAGTACCAGCCTCTTCTTCAACAAATGCTTAGATCAGGGGTTCCCAAACTTTTCCAGCCAAGGGCTGAGTCACACTCTCTCAGTCAGCTTCAAGGGCTGGACAGCCATTTTGCCCTGCCTGCATGACAGGGGTGCCCATTTTCCCAACAGCTTCAAAGGGTGGCCATTTTGTTTCTCAAGTACCCTTTGAGGGGGGCACATGAAATGGTGTTGCAGGCCAAATCCAGCCCATGGGTCTTAGGTTGGGAACCCGTGGCCTAGATTATAGCCTGGTAGTTCTTGAAATTGGATTATCTGAAATTCTGAAGCCAGAAACCATATTGGATAGATTATATGCTATGATTTGCCTTTTGGTGGTACTTTTGAGGAGATGAATGGAGTAAGCAGGAGAAAAGCAACAGGGAAGCAAGAGAAAGGCCAGGGGAGGACCATTGGAGGATCTAAGTAATGCATGGGGCATAGGAAGAAAGGAGATATAAATCGCCCTAAATCTGCCTCTAGAAGCTGTCACCTGCTTGGGACTGATGCTTCCTAATCAATTTCCACTGACAAGTAGACATAAACATTCCTCCTTTTATACAGATATGAAATGTCTACCCAATTCCAAAATCTAAACTCACAATGGATTACTTGATTTGCCTGACCTATGTTAGTAACAATTTTGAGGCCCAAAATGATACTTTCAGGCATTTGTGTGAACAAAATGGCTAATTCCTGTTTAAATACAAGTGACAATCAGCATCAAGGGGGCATTTGAATGAGTGTGATGTCTGGCTCATTATTGAGTAGTTGAAGGTACATAGACAGTGTGCTTGATTTATACAAAATCTAGCTGTCTGTTTGTGGTGTCTGGCAGAAAGAGTCCAGGATTTCAAAGAGGAGGGCCCTCTCTCAACTTTACATAAAGATTGAACAGTGAAGACCTTTTGCATTCAAATTTTGCCCTTTTGAGATCTACAGAGACTAAACTTACTTAAGTAACTCTTTATTCTGAAAAGATGTCATGCCAGAACTGAAACTGCTTTTGAATCTTTGGAGGCTGAGTCCATTGGTGAGGCATAATTACTATCTCATTGTTCATGCTGCTTTCCAGTGTGCATTGCCAGCGTGTTAAGCAAATACATAAGAGTCAGGGTCACACCAATCAATCATTAGTGATTGCTAACCTGAATTATATGAAGATAAATCAGAGAGAGATATTAAAATAAAAGCAACATGTGCCTCTCCTAGAGTTTAAAACCTTCCTCAAAACTGTATCTGGGGAGGGGGTTTTCTGGTTTGAGGAGATTGTGCTCATGGATCATACATTCTTGGTCCAACAGTCAATTTTCCTCCCTTCTTTGCAGATATACCCTTATGAGCTGCTTCTGGTGACAACAAGGGGAAGAAACCGCTTGCCCAAAGATGTGGACAGGACTCGGCTAGAGGTAGATGAAATTGCTCAGTGTTACTTCCATTGCTTGGGTATCATCCAGTGGTGAGATGTCAAAAATTTTACTACCACACTGTGGGCGGAGCCTAATTTGTGGGTGGGGCCAATGATGTGGGTGAAGCCAATGTCATGGGTGGGACCATGTGACCTGGTGGGCAGGACCAAAGTTGGTCATGTACACATAAAAATACAAATTACATAGACATAAAAATACACATAAAACATATAATACATATTAAAATAAACACATTAAATAGACATAAAAACACATAAAAATACAAATTAAATACACATAAAACACATAAAAATACACATTAAAAATAAATACACATTAAATACACATAAAACCACATAAAATACAAATTAAATACACATAAAACTCATAAAAACACACATTAAAAATAAATACACATTAAATACACATAAAAACACATAAAAATACAAATTAAATACACATAAAACACATAAAAATACACATTAAAAATAAATACACATTAAATACACATTAAAATACACACACACACCCCACACCCAAAGGCGAGTCACTTACCCTGGGGAGCAGGCTATAGGAGCTTCAGGCTAGCAGCTTCTCTTCCTCCTCCCTGCTTGGGAAGACAGCAAGGAGGCCGCGCATGCGTGCCAAGTGCTGTAGGCGTGCATGCACACCAAGCGCTTGGCGTGCATGCACAGTGGGGGAACTGGCGAAAAGATAAGCCCCCGAGGTGGTTCCCTCCAAAAGCCACTACCGGTTCTCTGGGACACTGGGAAAAGTTACTACCGGTTCTGGCAAACTGGTGTGAACCTGTAACATCCCATCACTGGTATCATCTGATCTTATCCATTCATCCTTTTCCATAGGAAAAAAACCATGTCATTATTTGTGTGTGTGTGTGTGTGTGTGTGTGTGTGTGTGTGTGTGTGTGTGTGTGTGTGTGTGTGTGTGTGTGTGTGTGTGTGTGTGTGTGCTTCCAGTCTCCAAGCTCAGTGTCTTAACCATTAAGCCACCAGGGGAGCTAACGCTTCTGTTTAGATTAGGTGATAACATGGAGACTGTGGATTGTTTCAGTGCTGGAGTTCATACTGGTCCCTAAATATTATACAGTTTGATCTGTGCCACAGCCTGCAGCCCACAGTCCCCTTTCCTTTGATCCCACCCTCTGCCGATCACCAGTTCTCCTTTTATGGTTCAATGTAAAGTTTTTCATGAAATTAAGGAAAAGGGAGAATTTGCCAAAGTTCTTTATAAGGTACAAATACATACATGCATACCACAGAAACAGAGCAGTGAGCTGTAGTTTGTCACAGCTGTTTCTATTTCAGATAAATGCTTATCTTTGTGGGAGTCTGTGCTGGTGATCTAGTGATAATCTAAGGTGTCAATTCGATGCTAAGGTGACCTAGTGCTAAACTTGGTACAGTAGTTTGTTTTTTTTAATTGTTTTAAATACATCAGGACAACTAAGGATAAAGATCATGGCTAGGTGTTCCCATTGTCCAAAATAGAGTTTCCAAATAGAGTTTCCATGGAACATAATAAATAGCAAATAGAGTAAGTAGGGCTATTGAATCAGTGGACCTCATGGAGGAGTGCATTTGCAAAGTCCCCACTGATTCAGTGGGTCTTCTATTCAGTGGTTGTGACTTAATAATGGATTTCAGGCACTGCATTCCGAACTTCTCAGTTTTTTATTACATTTTATACACACACACACACATACACACACACGCGCACACACACACGCATACACACACACACACACACACACCTCCTTTTCCATAATGGAATTCAAAAATGTCAGATGGCCAGGGATCCAGTGCAGTACCCACTCTTGTTGTGGCTGTGCTGCTGGGAGACAGCCATCCATAGCGTTCCAGATCCCATTCTCTCTTTATGTGTGCATGTTCATAGCCCATATAAGGGAAGGCTATTCTTGACATTTGTTCTCGATGCCTTCAGATAAACAGTCTCCTTAAGGGGCCATGGTGTAAATCAGATCAAATACAGTCACTCATATATTTCTTACAACACGTGTTGCCACATACCTACTGTCAAACCTGAGCATTAACTACGATCCCCATGCAACATGATGTCTCTCTTTCCTCCCTCCAGCGCCATCTGTCAGCAGAAGAATTTTACCAGGTGTTTGGCATGACCATTGCTGAGTTTGATCGCCTGGCCTTGTGGAAGAGGAATGAGCTGAAGAAACAGGCGCGGTTATTTTGAGAACAGTGCATTATAAATAAATATATATATGTATACATGTCTATAAATATATATACATATATATAATTATATAATATATAAATAAATATATATATAGAAAGAGCTCTATATTGAAATTCTGTATAGCTCTTTTTGTTGTACATTAGAACCTGTGGCTACTCTCTTTCAAAGCCTGTAGAGTGAATTGAAGTTTCACCAATATTTTTATGCTCTTTATTTCTTTTATTCCTTTTTAAAAATGTAACTGTAACTTGGGGAACATTTTCAAGTTGGGGAGGAAATGGGATCCTGCTTTTATATGTAACTACCCTTTTCTTATGTGAATGTCAGGTAACCTTGGGCATTATAGTATCTCACCTATGAGTCTCTTAAATCTTAAGTCCAGCTGAAAAGAGGTAGGATGGTGGAGATACTGGAAGACAGATCTCGTTTTTCCCAAAACATGGCTTAAGAACATCAGAAACATGCTACAGAATTAGGCCAAAGGTTTACGTGGTCCAGTCTCTTTTTTCCAATAAAAGCCAGCCAGATATTTCATGATTGTTTGCCATCACATTCCCGTTACTCTGCCTTAGTCATGGTCCAAGCTGTGCTAATTTCTTCAGCATCAAAAAGAAGAACCAGTTGTAAAAACATTTCCACAACCAAAGAAGCAACGTTCTTCTTGGCCAGCATCCCTGCAACCATCTCAATTATTTTGGAAATCAGCCTATCTGAAAGTGATAGTAGTCCCTGGGGTTAATTCTCAATATCCACTAATCAGCTGGACTCCCTCTGTATCTGGATGCTCTGTGTAGCTATCAGTACAAATAGCTACTGATCAATCTGTTCCCCAATGAAAACATCCTGCATTAGCTTGCTCACCCTTTTCCATCTTCTCCTAGTCATGGTGGGTCTAGACCTGTTCCTGTCTTCCTTCAAAATCTTTTGGAAGTACTGGACTGAGACATGTCCTAAACTCTCCTCTGGCTTCAGGGATTCCATCGGTTACCTTTTGCTTTCACAATATATGAAAGGCTGAATGCTTGGGATGCTGAATGTTTTGCTCCCTTAGGTACTGAACTCTGGGTATCTTCTGCACTTGTACAGTTCATGGAATGTACACAGCACTGCTGTGGCCTAGGAGGACCATCCAAGAATGTACCTAATTGAAAACAGGCCTCCTTTCTTTTCCTCCAGCTTCACTCTTTTTCAACCAATTCATGGGAAGTCTAGCTAGGAACCAATTTAACCAGTAATCACTGCCTTGGGGACTGGGGTGGAAATGACACTATTTTCTTTTTAATATTTTTTTTTTGCTAGAAACAGCCAGTGCAACTATCCTGTTTTCAAAGGAACAGACACAACACCTCTCCCTTTCTCTTCTCTTTTCTCTTTCTTTCTCTTCTCTTCCAACTGTGTCCTTTAAATAAACACGGGCTTGTGTTGTGAAGAGATGAAGCTATACTTAGACAGATGTGGTACTGGAGGCATTGCATCTGTAGTCTACATGAGACTTAGATCTTTTTTCAAGAAGCAAAAGACATACCTGTGGCATCAACCTTTGAATTTACAAATGGGCATCGAAAGTGTAACAATATGTTCATCCTTATAGTGTGTGGATTTTTTCAGATTTTTCTGGCCTTTCAAGACCATTAGTAATGCCTTCAGTATCAGATCAGTGTGATAGCTTTCCAAATTAAGAAATGTATATGGAATGTCTTTCTCTCTATGGGAAACTGTAGGTTTGTTTCTGCTTTCTTTTTTTAAAAAAAGATTTCTTACCTAATACACTGTTTGAACAAAAGAACTGTGTGTTGTCTTATCTTTATTTTTGCTGTACTGGTAAGCTTACATCCACAAACCTCACAATGACCCCTGCTAGGTGAGCATTTTCACAACCAGCCATGCTGCATAGATTTGGACTGATTTTTCTTGTACACAACTGCAATTGAAACAGGATAATAATAATAATTTTGTGTTAGAGATTACTCTGGGTTGAATGGATTTTTTCTGCTCAGGGGCAGTGCCATAGGGTTGGGGGGGCCAGGGGCGTCCCACCCCGGGTGGCACTTTTTGGGCTATGGGTGTTCTTAGACTACAATTCCCAGAAGCGTCTACCAGAGGGCAGCAAATTTGGCTTAAGCCCCCAGCAGCTGAAATCCACACGATGCTACTGCTCAGAGGACACCCAAATATGAGGCTTCTTTCATGTCCCCATGTGCAGCCCTCGGATATAGAAACCCAACCTTCCAGTCTCCAGTTCAGCATCTTAACCACTACGCTACGAGATGAACTGTTATTGAAACAGGATGTGAAAGTATCTTTGTATTTATCTGCTTGTAGTTACTGTATCTAAATCTTTACAAAGAGTTGGTGAATCCATCCGTGTCTGTAGTTTCCAAACAAAAGGTGGATAGCCATCTGCTGGCTAAGCTCCTCATTCTTGGAGGAGTGGATAAATACTGTCCTTACTAATTAAAGAAAAGTCCCTGATGTCTCAACCCTGGGATCTCTGTAGATAGGAATAACCCCCCTAAAATCAGTGAGGTTTGATTTTCAGTAGGTATATATAAAATTGCACTATTTATTTCTGTCTGAATTTTTGTCATTTCTGCAATGCAGCACATAGGTAACAGCCATATTGCAAAGAAAACTATGAGAGAAAACTATCTATTGAACTCAATGGGATTATTTGTCTTTTCCTTGGATAACATACAGTAAAGCCTCAGATAATGCCACAAGTCTTAGTATTATCCGATTTTTAATGTTATCTGATGCATGCACTGGATAACGTTAAAATCCTATGGGATGCATCAGATAACGTTAAAACTCCATAGAGATACATTGTAACCGGCACAGGCTTTAGCAAATGTTATCTGATGCATCCCATAGGATTTTAACATTATGCGATGCATTTTCCCCCAGATTGCTTAATGTTATGTGATTTTAGCATTATCTGATGCAAACTTTATCCGAGGTGTTACTGTATTGAATTTTTGAATTACAGGTATAGTATATGCATATGTGTGTGCATTTACATACATTGCAGAGCTGAAAGGCAATCATTTCTTCTTCCTTCATGTCCCAATCAAACCCTGGACTGCCAAAATGAAGCCACTTTCTTGGCTTTTTCATTGGCCAAACTTAAATCCTCACAGTAATTGGCAGACCAGTAAATGAACCAGATTCTGCATCTCTCTCCACAGTCAAAGATTGCCAGCTAATCTTTGTAACACCAGATCAAACTAAAGGCAATAATTGTTTACTACTCATTAAAAATCATGATAATTTCTCTTTTGAGTAATATTTTAGACATATTCAAGGAAGTTGTAGCTATGATAATTCCTGGGATACATGAGAATGTTATGGAATATTTAGTGTTTCTAATTACAAACTACACAGAATTATTAGTTATATGTCACAAAAGTAAAAGGTGGAGCTGAGCACCCCTTCTAGATAAATTGCATACTAAATAAATTCATAATTGTCACTTGCTCTAGTGTAGTGTTCTGGCTCTGCTGTAGGTAGAAACTTCTTCCTCTCTTGCTCCTTTTAAATTCAGCATGGAGAAGAAAGATTTATAACAATTGATATAAATAACAGAAAGGGGACTGACAAGCCTTCTGAAGAGAACAAGGCTACATAGCACACAAGGCGATATATTCTTACATGCTGATTTCTAATTAGAACTAAGAGAAGTTTATTATTTATGCTAAGTCTCATATACGAAAGTTGAGTTACAGCCTTGCATAATCTTCCAGTATGAAATGTAGAAAAACAGGTGATAATTATCACCAATCTTTAAAAAATCAAAGGTAATATAACACATTAATTCTTGGTCAGTTGAAGATATATACAGTATACATGTTGTATATATGAACTATTACATCAATGTAGCTGGATTTTAATAATCAAGCCTCTTGCCTGTCCTCTCGACTTGCTAATTGTAAAATGCAGAAGGGGGACGTATCCATGGGGGATACATTCTGAGACCTTCCATAGATACCTGCAACACTGGATAACAGTGAACCCTATATTTAACACATATACCTGGGTCATAGAAGCAGAGGAAGGGTTTCAAATACAGTGATACCTCAGGTTACGAATTTAATGCATTCTCTGGGACTTTTTGTTTTGTGAAAAATTTGTAACCCATAATGCAGTTTCCTATAGGAATGCATTGAAAACTTTTTTTCTTACCTCCGGAATAGAGTAATTGGTTTTCAATGCATTCCTATGGGAAACTGCATTTCTGGTTACAAATTTTTAGTGATTTAAAATTGTAATCTGAGGCATTATTTTCAACAGATTTTTCATTCATAACCCGAAAATTTTGTTACCCACTGTACCTCCATTGTTCTAAATGAGAGCTATCAAAATATCTGTCTCTGTTTCTTGGAAACATTACATTGTAGACAATGGCCTCTGGTGGTCAGCTCTAGTAATACACCACAGAAATACATATAAAGGTAAAGGTCACCCTTGCTCAAAAGCTAGTCATATCTGACTCTAGAGTTCAGTGCTCATCTCTTTTTCATACCCAGCATTGTCTGCTTCTGCAGATGTTTCTGTGGTCATGTGCCAGGCACACAGAACGCTATTTACCTTCCCACCGAAGTGGTCCTAATTATCTACTTCCAATGTCTTGCTTTCGAACTGCTAGAATGGCAGGAGCTGGGACAAAGAGAGGAGCTCATTTTATCCTGCAGTATTTGGGTATCGAACTGCTGACCTGCTGTCTTCCAGTCAGCATCTTAACCACTTGAGCCACTGCAGTCCCTTAGGCATATACTGTATATTAAATATTTCAGGGTTTTTTATTGAATACTTTTAGACCCATGGATAATGGAAACCTAACTTGAAGATATGGGGAGGCGACCAGTATAATGGTTTCAAAGTACTGTAACATGAGAGACGGTGTGTGTTTGCATGCATATACTGTACTTGCCAAAACATACATTTTAGTTACCACTTATTTCGCTGGTACATTGTGGCCAATAACTTTTGAAATTAGTTTTATGATACCAACAAACTTGCATCCAAAATAATTATTCATCCTTTGTCCAGTTTAGCTGAATAAAAGTTATGTTACATGCCATCAAGCCAACCAACTTATAGCAACCTACTCATAGCAACCTAAATAGCATTTTCAAGGTAGGAGATATGTTTAAGTAGCTATTACCAATTCCAGTCCTACACTCACCCTCTCAGTGACTTTCCACGGCTGAGCCTCGAATTAAAGCCATGTCCATTGCCCTTTTCATCACCCTACACTGGATATGAATACCTTTTGTATACCTTTTTAACCAATGAAAACAAATTTGAATCCATGCATCTAGAAGTATTGCAAAGCTAGTGTGGATCATCTGATATTTTCTCTACATGCTTGATAATAAAGAAGCCAGAGTCAAAGAATCAACAAGTTGTTGAATTGCAAAGAGTCTCAAGAGTTATCTAGACCAGTTCCTTACTGATATAGGAAATACATAACAAAGACACCCCTGACAAATGATTGTTCAACCTCAGTTTGAAAATGACCAGAGGGAGAATCTACTACATTCCAAGGAACCCATTCTACTACTGAACAGGTTTTAACATCAGCAAGTTCTTCCTAATGTTTAATTGAAATCACTTTCTTGTAATTTGAATCCCTTTGCTCACACCCGACTGAGATGACATTTCTTCTTGTCTGTTGCACTACCCAGATTCTCTGAAACAACATTCTTATGAATCTCCACATACTTAATACATTACCAGCTTTACGTGGTCTGCAAAAATAATTCCTATATGTACTATATCGAAATCACCAGAGGGGAAATGCTATAAATGTATTCATGCAAAAAGTGCATGGTTAATAAATACAAAAACCAATAAATACTTTCTTCCATATGTGTATCACAAAAACTCTCACTAAACTATAAATTAATCTCTAAGGTCCAACAATATTTTTGCTTTCTGTTTTGTTTTTATTTATTTTTGTCTGTATTTGATTAACCAGTTAAATTATAAAGCACATGGCTTCCAGATCTCTTACATTTTTAGAGTCTGTGTATTTGTTTGTTTGTTTATTACATTTTTATACCACCCATCTGAGCTATTTCCTCACTCTTGACTGTTTACAAACAAATGAACAACGACGATGTCATACAACAAACAATAAAATAAATAGATATCTGAGGACAAGGAGGATGAAATCTAAACAATTTATTGGCAAGATAAAATATGTTTAAAGGCCTCCTTGAAGAGCCCTGGTGGCACAGTGGTTAAACTGCTGTACTGCAGCAGAAACATTGTGAGTTCGATCCTAACAGGGATCAAGGTTGACTCGGTATTCTATTCTCTTACCTGTATTTAATTAGCTTGATTCATATGGGAAATTTCTTTTTGGTGCAGTTTCTTTTAATTCTCAAAAACATTCCATAAGGCAAACTGCATCTAAAAATAAGAGCTCTCAACCCTGACATATGTACTACAATCTGAAGGTTGCCTATAAAGGTTGCCTATAATGACTTATGCCCTTGTCTTTTCAGAGTTAACATTTTTAAGAATGGACTTGTCTCTAATTGTAGCAGAGATCAAACGGTTGTCATCTATGCAGTTTACACCCATTAAAAAACTTTATAAAGCCTCTTTTCTTCCCCACTAGGATGTTGTTGTGGTTGCAAGCAGTCAAGCTGCCCCTAATGTATGCTAACATTAAAATATAACAGTTAGTCTTCAAAGTGCTACACCATTTTTGTGTTTGTTTATTCTCTTACATGCTAGTAACACAGACTAACAGGGCTACTATCCCAAAAAAATCATCTATGAATGAGTGATTTCTGAAATGCTTTGTTTTCAACAGCTTTGTTCAGCTCTTCTAAACTCAATGTGCTGATTAGTTTAGAGTCAATTCATCTTGTATTTGGTCTTCCTCTTTTCCTGTTGCTTTCCACCTTTCTGTCTCTCCATATTCTGTCCTAGTAGCTTCTTGTATACAATGCAGGTTATTAATCAAGGCAATCAAGAATTGAGGTACCCCCATTTCTTTCCAAACAACCCATTATTGCTTATGATCCACACAGTCAGAATCTTAATTAGATCCACAGTTGAAGCATAGACTGATCTTTTTTTTTTAACTGTTTGCAGTGCTCCAATTATAGTAATAACAATTTCGTGTCAGAAATTATTCTGGGTTGAAAGGATTTTTTGTGGGAGAAACTAGCCAGCAGATATTTGTAACATGATCTCTAGTGCCTGCTTTCAGAATTCAGCTTTAATATCAAGCATTTCTAGCTTCATCTAAGGTAAAAAAAGCCTTTGTTGCACTGCCTTGAGCATCACATCACTAGCATAGGAAATTAGAGCAATGGTCCTGCAGTTACTGCTTCCCTTGGTATCTCCTCTCTTGCAGATTGGTAAGTATTTTGAACATTGTTTCATTATTCATAACTGTTGGCATGTTATATTGATAGATTTAGTCTTTATGGCTTGAAACAGTTCTAGCATATCCATCTACCCCTGGTAAATTGTTTCTTCAAAGCTCTTTCAGAGCAGCTTTCACTTTGCTTTCCGGAACTGTGGGCTCTTCGACATAAGATTTTCCTTCAAAGGAATCTGTCATTCTTTTACCTCTTCTGTATAGGTCAGTGATGAACCTTTTAGAGACCGAGAGCCCAAATTGCAACCCAAAACCCACTTATTTATTGCATAGTGCCAACACAGCAACAGGATAGGGAGGAAATGCTCCCATTGGCCAGAGGGGCAGGATGAACTCTGTGCTGGGAGGAGAGAGGAAGTGCTCCCATTGGGCTGCTGGGCAGAGGAGCTGGGTGTACTCTGTGCTGGGGTGACTGCACTGGTGCCCACAGAGAAGACTCAGCAGGGCCATAGCGGGGGGAGGGCAAAAACCCACCCCCACCCCACCCTGTTGTGCCAATGTTATATATGTGAGTGTGACATTGTTGTCCCTACTGGAATGTTTGCCCCACCTGAAAAATCCCCTCCCCCATCTAGAATCCTGGCTATGGCCCTGGGGATCAGAGTGCCACCTCTGGCACATGTGCCATAGGTTTGCTACCACTGGTATAAGTCTTCAGTACAGTATACTGTTTCCACCTTATCTTTATGTTCTTCTGGACTGATAGTGTGTTGGTCATTCAGCATTCATAATCTTACCTTAATTTTCCCTTTGATTTCTTGGATCTTCTGGAAGAAATCTCTTATCCCCCCCTTTTATTATTATTATTATTATTCTCCACTATTTCATTGCACTGGGTATTGTAAACGTTCTCTAGACTAGATGCACATTATCCACATATCTAGTTGTGTTAGTCTGTGCAAGAATATCTGAAAAAAAAACTCACAACAACAAAAAAGAGAGAGAAACTTTGCAGAACCTTAAAGACTAACTGCTCTGCTTCAGAGTGAGGTTTCATAGATCATGTCTACTTTCTCAGCCATACACCTGAGATTGTATGACTGCCACATGTTTACATGGCCTCATGACCAGATGGGGATACAGATAATAGACGGTGTCAGTGGTTGGTAAGTTAAGGAATAGGCAATCAGACTGTGAATAATTTCAATTATCAGTCTACAAGGTAACAATAGCATTGTTCACACGAGTGGCAAACTTGTAAATCAATGTAGCATTTCACACTTGGCAATGGCTTAAGAGTCCTTGATTGATATTCAGTCCTTTTCAGTGGGTTTCTACCATCTCTGTATGCTTTACCTATGCTTTCTCTCTCAGGTATGCTTTTGCAGTGTTCTTTTTGCAAAACAAAGAGTGACCAGGCAGACTGAACGTTCTGAAAGAGTTTTTAGTGTGTTATGATTCCTAATGCCTGATGTGTGTCCATTCATTATTTTGCACAGAGATTGTCCTGGTTGGCCTACGCTGAGCACAGAAGGGCGTTATTGTCTAAGAATGGCAATGAATGAAGACAACTAGCCCGACATTTCTATAATTGACGTTAGAAAGTAAATCAGAGAGAAAACAAAACAAAAAGACAAAAAATGTATATCAGAGAATAAACAAAACAAAAACAGAACTTTGAAGACTAACGGTTATATTTTAATGTTCGCTTGTGTGGATCAAGTCCACTTTGTCAGGCCTGATCCATGAAAGCTAACATTAAAATATATCAGTCTTCAAAGTGCTACAATGTTATTTATTTATTTATTTATTCTCTGATATGCTTGAAACCAGTGGTGGGATGTCAAAAAATTTACTACCCCACCGTGATGTCATTACAGTGTGGGCGGAGCTAACATCATGATGTCATGTCATGGGCGGGGCCAAAGAAAAAAAATACAAAATAATAAAAATAGGGAGCTTCAGGCTATAGGGAGCTTCAGGCTAGCAGCTTCTCTTCCTCCTCCCCGTTTGGGAGGACAGCAAGGAGGCCGTGCATATGTGCCAAGCACTAGGCGTGCATGCACACCAAGTGCTTGGCATGCATGCGCAGTGCGGGAACCAGTGAAAAGTCCCAAAGGTGGTTCCCCCCAAAAGCTGCTACAGGTTCTCTGGGGCACTGGGAAAAGTTACTACCAGTTCTGGAGAACTGGTGAGAACCTGTTACATCCCATCACTGCTTGAAACACAGACTAACACAGCTACTATTATTTATTTTTTAAAAAAAATCAACTTCTGATCCTGTGTTGACTATGACCCTTCTTCTCCTCCTCAGTCCACATGATGGTGGATCAAGTTATCTGGGCAGCTCTGGGCAGAGAAGCCTCTCCCACTTCCTGGTGGTCCAAACTCAAGAACAACAAATGAAACACTTCCTGCACATTGACCCCCACCCCAAATCAGCTGCCTGAGGCAAGTGGTCGCCCCTGGGTAACGCCTGCCCTGATGAGATCTGTTGACTCTCAGTCTAAAGAAGGTTGAAGGAAACCGGGACGCCCAGCCTCGGCCGCACCTGATCTGGAAGGGCGAGTCCGTTCCCCCCCCCCCCACCTTCGCTGCCCCTGCCCAGGGCGGTGGCGCGTCCTCACGGAAGGGCGCTAAGACCCTGGATATCCCGAGGCGGAGGAAGCGGCAGGGAGGGACCCATCTGGGTGGGCGAGGTGGGGGAGCCGGTTTAAAGGTTGACGTTTATGTGTGTGTGTGTGTGTGCGTATTTGCGCGCGCGCGTGCTGAAAGAGTGGAGCGCCTCCATTGAGTTCTTCGGCGCTTCAGGCAACCCGGGCGCAAGACAGAGACGATCTTCGCGGGGAAGCCGGGGCTGCGCGATCTGAGCCGGGTCTCCCTCCAGCTCCTCTCCCGGACGATGGATCGACTCAGCGGTAAGCCGTACCTGCAGCGACGGCGCGTCCCCCTGGAGATCCTATTGATCGTCCTGTGGCGTAGAGCCGGTTCGCCGTCGGCTTTTGTCAAGGGCGAGCGCGCGCCTTGTAAAGGGTGGGGGGAGGAATCCAGGTGGCGATGGCAGGACCCTGCGGGCCCCTTCGGCCTGGGAGGGGGGCAAGGAAGGATCTTGGGTTTAGGTGGCCCAGCAGAGAGGCAGGAGGGGCAGGGGGGGCAGGCGGAGTGTCCAGGGGCGCCAGCTGCTGGGGAGCCCGCGTTTCTTCCGTGACAGCCCTGGGAGACCTGTTTGCACCTATGGCAGAGGGATCCGCTCGGCTCCGAGATTGCCCACTTTTGCACACAGGGGCGGGGGCCATTCATTCGCGGGATTGGGGGGGGCGCTCTTGGACACGCGTGGATCGTAGTCAGTCGACCTGTTCGACGAGAAGAATGGGTGGGCCACGCCCACGCGTGCTCGCATTCCCGGCACGTTCCGCCTGGTGTGTGTGTGTGTGTGACATTGTGTTCTTGAATATGAAGAGAGAAAAGGGGTGGGTGGGGAATACCCATAAATTCGTTCTTGTATTTCGAAGCTTATCATGTAGCTGGTCTGTTCATTGTTATTACTGTTACTGAAATAACCGTCGGAGGACGTAGCCATGGAGATCGTACAGCTGTGGCGATGCTGCAACGAAACGAAACGAAAAACACAACAGGCGAGAGAGGCGCACCTTCCAGGGCATTGTCTTAAGGGGGCCTGCCTTTGTGTGCAAACGGGTGGTTTGAGGGGGGGAGGGGGGGCGGTGGCCACATTGCCTTCGAAGGCTTTCCTTGGCTCCCTCCCGGTGCCGTCCCAGTGCGAAAGGCACCCAAGGTAAAACATGTTTCCCTCCAATCCTGTGCCTGGATCCATAGCGGTGAGTCCCATAGGACTTGACCACCCAGTCAGCAGCAGGGGTTGTGGCCCCGTGGCCCCGATGTGGAAGGGAAAGCTGGTGATCCATCCAGTTAAAAGTGGGCAGCGTTTGCCCCCTTCCTGACACCAGCTGTTTTTCAGATGGCCAAACCTTAAGGAAGGTGGGTTTAGATGTCCTCACCTCCTCCACAGAGTTGTTGAGTTAAAAAATGGCAGTGTGGGCGAGAACTTCCTAAGCTTCCACGGTCCTTAGAAGTTAACTTGGATGAAACTGTACAAGTATGCCTCTACTAGTAAAATGCTAAAGAGACATGCCTGGTGACAATGCAGTCCCCATAATACCCAGTAGCTCATGGCGTGTTGATCCTGGGCTGGGCTGGTGGGTTAGACCTCTTATATACATGCCTTGTTTCTCTCCACTGTTGATTGCCCCCTCCCCAATAGTGATTAAGAGGCTGAACTTGGCAACTGGAAGGTTGGCAGGTCAGCACTTCAAGACCCAAGTGAGCTCCTGTCTCTGTCCCAGCCCCTGCCAGCCTAGCAATTTGAAAGCAAGAATTGCAAGTAGATAAAGAGGTACCGCTTCAGCAGGAAAGCAATCACACTTATATACTGCCCCATAGCACTTAGTGCATTCTCAGGGCGGTTCACAAGTTAACTAGCATTTTGCCTTCAACATGCTGGACACTCATTTTACCAACCTCAAAAGGATGGGAGGCTGAGTCAACCTTGATCCCTGATCAGGATCGAACTCGCAACCTTTTGGTTGCAGCACAGCAGTTTTAACCAAAGCACCACCAGGGCTCCTGGTAATTGTTCCATGCTCTCCATTGTCTAGTCATGCCTGCCACATGACCACGGAAACATCTGCAGACACAGACAGCTGCTGTCTCTTTTACTGTAAAAGGAGATGAGCACTGAACCCTAGAGCTGAGTACGGTTAACTTTTGAACAAAGGCAACCTGTGGCTTTATAAGCAATGTCATCTCAGCTGCTGGTACTAGAAAGACAGAGGTACAGTACTTATGTGACAAACTGGGTTGGGCTTAATTCTGCTGGCAGTGAGCCTTGACTCAAAGAGGGCTGCTCTTGACTTGGAGGGGCTTCTTGAAGACTCTTGATAGTTGTCTAGAAGCCCCAGTCCTGTGAGAGCCACCTGCTTTTGCGCACATGTGTCTGGGCATAGGGAACAGTGCTCTGCCTGACCTGCTTGTTTCCCAGTAAGCCAAAGAAAATCCCCAAGTTGTCTTTGCTTTGTCTCCTTAGCCTATTAGGAGGGAAACAAACCCTAGTGCTCCTTCCTGCTGCCACAGTAATCAAACCACTGACCTGGGATTGCTGCTCCCCCCCCCCCCCGCTGCTCCTGGCTTGTGTGGAAGCAAACAGACAGTTTGTGTAGAGCTTTGAACCACCACTGCCCCTTCTCTCTCTCACACTCACTCTCTCTCACACACACACACACACACACACATGGTCGAGGTGAGGAAATTGAGGGAAATGGGACTGCTCATGTGGTAGCTTGTGTTTTCTTCCAAAGATTCTTACAAACAGGAGCCTTCCAGTTGTTTTGTAATCATTTACATAGGGCCTTCCTAGCATTCATCACAGGCAAACAAAAATCCAGCAGTATGCCACAACAAGGCCATTGAAATGTGCCTACTCCAGTGTGACTGGATTTCAGCCACTGTTTTGAAACTGCTATGAAAGAACAGTTTCTACAAAGAAAGAGCCTTGTCAAAGAAGAAGAACCCTGGTAACAGCAACCTTGTGTTGTGTTGCCGGCTAATCTTTCCCACATAGGGTTGCCATAATTCTCTCCTGCCAAACCGGAACAGCCACATGACATTATTGCATTCTTCAAACTGCGCTTGTGTTGGATGGGTCTGTCAGGGAGACAGCAGCTCTAAGAACCCACAGAATCCCCAGCTGGGGTGGACAGCCTTCGTCAATTTAAAATAAATTGTAGTCAAGTGGTTTTTTCTCATGTGATTCTTCTTACAAAAGACTATTATTGATGGTTCTGCCCACCCTGTTCCCTTCCTTTCTAGGAATACCAACCCTATGAAATTAATCCTTTGTGGTCATGTAAAGAAGGAATCCTCTATCCCAGTGTATGATGGAGGTTTGGCTTCTTAGATATGGATATTTCTTGCTCCCTCCCAGCTTTCGAGGAAAAGGGCTGAGGACGACTCCTTGTTCCCCAAACTTCAAGGTGAGCCAAGGGATTTTTGCAAAGACTAATTTCACTGCCTCCATCCCTTTCTTTTAATGATCTCACTTGCAAGTGTCTCGCCTCCCCGGTGGGCTTCTCATGGTGTTGTTTTGCCTTTGCTGCTTTCAAACAGGATAATTAAAATAAAGGTAAAGGGAGGCAGTGAATTAACTCTTTGCAAAAATCCCTTGATGAGGGGTGATCTTTTAAAATCGGGACTTTTACATGTTTTTACTTGAACCGGTCAGGACAGATTGAATCCAGGAAAATCCTGGAAAACCAGGACATATGATAACCCTATTCTCACACTAGGTCAGGCGAAAGGAACTATAGAATGAACTTGCCAAAAGGTGTCTTCATTTTGCCAGTTTCACATCTGGCCTAGACATACAAGAAGAAAGAAACTGCTATGACCCTCTGGCTGTGGCTTTCTCTTGCAGCGCTCCTTCATTCCTGGAATGAAGTGAAACTTATCCATAATGAATTTTTAATTGGCAAAGAATTGAAGGATTTTATGACAATGGTGAGATGAGATAACACTTGACGTGAGTTGTCTTCAGTGTCTTAATCTTTGTCTCTTTTTTGAAGAGGGTTAGCTGAGAGTTCACTCAGAGCAGCAGTCCCTCCCCTGCCTTCTGGTGTGTGTGTGCGTGCGTGTATGCATGCGCATGTGTGCATTTTGCCTCTCCTGCCACAAAGCGAAATGCTGGAGTAGAATGGAATCCTAACTGTTCCTGTCTGGAAATAGTATGTATATCTCCTCTATATACAGTGTGTGCATTCCAGCCACAGTCTGGGCAGCTGCTGGGTCTCTCTCAATAAGTTTCTTGCTGTAATATGTAGCTATAAATAAACCCTTTTCTGCACTTGACCATCACTGGCTTCTACCGGGTGTTACAAACTTTTTTGGGGGGTAGCCAAAGAGGTGTGTCTCTGAGGCAGGAGGGTGGGAATGCCTATAATACAATCTGCCTGATGCCCACTGGGCAGTGGCACAGAATTCAAGGGGAAATGGGAAAGGGAAATGGCCTTACTTTTCCTGTTCCAGCCTACAAAAAAAAGGGGGTGTTCTTGGGAGGGCCTTTGGATCTATGGGGTTTTGAGCAGCAATGAGATCTTATTGCCACACTGCAGGCATTGTGACAGTCAAAATTTCTCCTTTTTCCTCCACTTGAAAAGGATTAATGACACATCCTCAATGGAAACTATGTGGTCTCTTCCCCCCACCCACCCCAATTCCCGGATGATCCTGTTCTTCTCAGGGCATCTGAGCTTTTTCTGGATTGAGCCCAATGGTGGGCTCAAAAAATTTTTACTACCACACTGTGGGTCTGGTATGGTGGGCGTGGCCAGGAGAAAACCCTGCGGTGCATCCTAATTAAGACTACAGTAATACCTCAGATAACATTAGTATCGAATAACACTAAAATCGCATAACATTAAGCAATCTGGGGGGAAGAATTGCATCGGATAACATTAAGATCCTATGGGATGCATCAGATAACAACCGCTAAAGCCTGTGTGGTTACAATGTATCTCTATGGATCCCATAGGATTTTAACATGCATCGGATAACACTAAAAATCGTATAACACCAAGACTTGTGGAACCAGGTTTTAGTGTTATCTGAGGTTTTACTGTACTTTATTTCAAAACTTGGATGGGTGCGGCCAGCCAGAATTTCTGCTACCAGTTCTGGTGAACTGGTGCAAACCTAATGCCCACCACTTATTGAGTCCTTACTTATTAGCCTGCTACTTAGTTCCTAACCATCTTCATTGTGGTGGCTGAGGCAGATAGAGCTGGAATCCACTGATACAAGCAGGGCTAAAACAGAGTTTCTGAAGGTTCCTTTTTTAAGATTACAACTCTAAGAATTCCTTAACCAGGAAGACTAGTTCTAGTTTTAAAAAGAAAAGCGAGGAAAGGAAATAAATATTTTCAAGTTCTCAGTGAGATGATCCCTATTCCTAACTTAAGGCTTTTGGCCAAAATGGCACTCCCACTTCAGTTTGAAATGGGAAGTAATTCTGCTGAAGACACACAAAGGTATTGTTCTGGTACGGATTTTGGAACATGTTCTGTGCCAATGTGGCTATTCCTGTTTTTAAGCCCCTAGGAATGTCTTACTTTGGAATTCTGTTGGCTCCATTCCCTCCACCTTGTTCAGTACTGAAAAAACTACTGAAATCTCCTGAGTAGAATCTACAGGTATTCATACATACGCTTTCATTTCAGGCAGATGAATACAAAATTTACACTGAGTCATAAAATATTTGCTCTTGGAATGCATTTAGAAAGTGTGTTGTCCTGAAGTGCCCATGAGAAGCCATTTCTACCCATGCATGATAAAACTATAGAACAGGGATGTGTTTACAGTGGGAGGAACCACCTGATTGGTCCACTCAGTTGTCCTGGGGCATGGTCAGGCCCACAGCATGAAAAGTTTGGAAACCCCTTGCTATAAAGTCTGTGACTGAGAGCAATCTTGATTTTGATATATTTATGTACATGTATAAAAGCATGAAATATAAATAACCCTTTTGTCCAACTTGTGTAAGAATAATAATCTCATATTTTTGAGGCAGGATAAAGATGGGTGTAGAGTTGTCTGATATGTCTGATTGGCATCAGGGCCAAGAAAACTTCAGAAGACAAGAATTGAGGGTTTGATTCATAAAACATTAATTATTTATTATTTTTGAAATGGTAGCCATGTTAGTCTGTGTTTCAAACATATCAGAGAGTAATCAAATCAAAACAAAAATCATTGTGGCACTTTAAAGACTAACTGCTGTATTTTAGTGTTAGCTTTCATGGATCAAGTTCACCTCGTCAGACATAAGAGTGAGACTTCATGGCATCAATTTATATACATCAGGTACAGAGGTACACATTGGTTGGTTAGTATAACAGATTAAGTATACAAATCAACATGGTTCTTTACAACTGGTAATAGCAGAAGATCCTCGGTCCCTTATAGATGAAGAAATTATGTTCCTTTGACAAATGCACAAATAGCTAAAAGACGTTATATTCACTTATCTAGGAGAACATCTCAGATGGGTGGGATATATATATACAGAGAGAGATAGGTGGATGGTGATATTTATCAATGTGTGGATGGGTGGGTGAATAGAATTAGTTGGGTACATAATGAGAAATGAAACTTAGATGTTTTCAGCACAGCAAAGACAAAAATAAAAGAAGAAGGAGTTAGGAAGGGGAAGAACATAATGCTTGTAGGACCTTGGAAACTGGGTTGGGTGCAGTGCAATATTATTTAGATCTGTCACATCCAAAGTCATGATGATGATGAAGTTCACATAGGAGAAGAGGAAAATGAAGAGGAAGAAGAGGCAGTTGCACTTTGAGTAATGCCCCTTCCTGCTGTATTCCAGCTCAGAAGGAAAGAGCATAAGATATTTTAAGTTCTTAACTGGAACTAGTGTTGAATGGGAATACACAAGGCTGAACAACAGTGATGCCATATTCCCATGGGAACAGTCAAGTTCTAATCTACATGTTCCTATAAAATTGACACATACCTCTTCTGTGAGAGAGGCCCACAGGCCAAAGGAATGAGGCATGGGTGATCCATAGCCAGACATGCCTAGAATTTTCTTTTCTTTCTTTTTCTCCTAAAAAGGGTGGTGGGGTGGCTGCAGTAGAGGTGATGGTAGGGTGAGATTTATTGTACCACTAGCTCTTGCTTTAAAATCTTTTCTAAAAACTGTGTTTAATTCCACAGTTAAGCAATATTATTAATAATGGTTTTCTCAATGTACTGATTTCCACATGTACTGACAGAGCCAACAGTATGGTCAAATGTCGTACAACAATTGGCACCAAGCAAATATATATTTCCATGTGTTGTGCTCTATTGGCTTTATATAAGATCTAATTATTTTAGTTTGTATCATTTGATTTTTTTTAAAAAGTAAAATTGCAGACATATTTACCTCTTCTATTGCAAAGATGGGGTGTTTTACCCAAGAGCTGAATGATGTAATACAAGGGACCCTATAATTACTTGTTTATGTTTTCTTGGATTCTGGTCATTTTAGAAAGGGTGACCTTAGATTGGGTGGGAGGAATCTTGAATCATTCTTGATCTGCTGCCTAACATCTACTATGGGAATTCCACCCTCTCTGAAAATGCAGCCAAACTGAAGGGTGTGTGTTGTGCAGGAGGGAGGGGAATGGATAGAATCACCCCCCAGCTGTTACTCCCCCACGTTGTTGCACTTATTTCGCCTGGAAACCAAGGCACTGCATTGGACAGAGAATCTAAGCAGAATCTGTATAGTATTACAGCAGAGGGAACTGAGGCAGTGTGCAGACCGAGAGGCTTTTATTGACTGTCAAGGTGCTAGAATGGTTACTGTGGAAGAAGGTGAGTGTTGAATGGAGGCCACGTTTATCAGTGTTTCACTTTCATCTCCTTTGGTGAGCTGATTTTTGCACTGATGTGCATTGATATGTGACACCCTGGAGACTTTCCTTTCTCTTCTAATGTCGCTATGACATTTTCACAAGAAATGACCCAAGGGTTGCTATTCCTCTTTTCCTTTTAATACTGTTTCTGTACTTGCCACCTTTGATGTATTCATACCTGTGTCTCTGCTGTGTAGACTGTATATAGGTAAAGCTTTCAGATTTACCATCAACCACCACCACCAAAAATATGGCATTCTTTCAATTTTGTCTGAACGCTGGAAACGAGATGCAGTGCAGGCTGTGGTCTGTGTGAGTTATGCTTTGTTTATCACTAAGAACAATTCCTTAAATTATCAACAGTGCTGAAACAGAAACAAATGAAATGGGAAAATACCTCCAGACACTGATAAAGGTTGTCGAGTGGGTGGCATACAAATTGATGATGATGATGATGATGATGATGATGATGATGATGATGATGATGATGATGATGATGATGATGATGATGATGATGAAAGTTCAAAGTTGCAACACGCATAACACCGCTTTTAATATGCTATAGCAATTTCCAGTGTCAAAGATGCAAGCCACTGCTTAAGCCTCAACTGACTTGTCTCTTCAGTATTGGAAACTGCTTCTTTTTCTTCTTCTTTCATGCCTAGGCCAGATATGAAACTGCCAAAATGAAGCCACCTTTGAGGAGTTCATTCTGTAGATCTTTTCATCTGACCTAGTGTGAAAAAGATTAGTTGGCACCAGGTGGCCATTGCCTGGGGTATGCCAGTTTGTGGTTGAAAAATACCACCATCTTCTAGGAGACTTTTTTGTGTACCTCCTTAGAAACCACTGAGGTAAGTTGAAAAAGCCAAGTTCTATCTTAGTCCCTACTATGTTTTCTACCATAAAGCCACTATTGTGCTATACAGCAGGGAAAACATGTCTGATTTCCAGAGTGAGGGCAAACTATAGAGTGGAGACAGGGTTCTGATGGTTTCAACTGTTGACTCATTGTAGCAGGTGACTGGAGGAATTTTTTAAAATTTAGCTTCTGATGTTGCTGATGAAACATTTGGTAGAAGAGCAACTCTGATAGTCCCTAAGGCACATGACAATGTCTATTCAATAAGACTTTCCAATGTAATATCCAGTAATGGAGGTGAGCACAAAATCCAAAGACAATAAATTCAGAGACAATGTGGTAATAACACTAGATTTTGGTGGCTAAGAGCCAAGATGTGTATTGCCCTTTGCCATAGTGACTTGCCTTGGGTTCTGTGAATTGTATGAGAATGGCCTAGCAGGTGGCTGAGAACATCGCCCCCTCCTTCAGGCCCACAACAACGGCCTGAGGGAGAAGATGCCATGGCCTAGCAGGCGACTGAGAACATCGCCCCCTCCTCCGGGCCCACAACAACGGCCTGAGGGAGAAGATGCCATGGCCTAGCAGGTGGCTGAGAACATCGCCCCCTCCTCTGGGCCAACAAAAGTGGCCTGAGGGGAGTTAGTCTGTGTTCTGCTTTTTTTTGTTTTTGTTTTTGTTTTTTTGGGGGGGGAGGTTGTATTTTATAATTTTTACTGTATTGTTGCTGTTTTGACTGTAAGCCGCCCTGAGTTGCCTCGGCGAGTGGGCGGCAATATAAATATGAATGAATAAATAAATAAATAAATGGCTGCCTATGTAATTAGGACAGAAGGGAAGTGGGGCTTTTGCAACTATAATATTGTGCTAGGCTTAAGACATTACTCATTCCTGATGTTATATTGCTGTCCTTTTCTGTGGTCTGGCATCTCTTGTCATTAGAAGTAGCAGGACTGAGGAGCTTCACAGAATTTCATTAACATCCTATTAAGGTTGAACCAACTCTGTTTTTGTTTGTTTTAGCACACTGGGCCCCAGGGCTATAGTGTTAAATACTGGAATGCAGGCACTCTCATAAACATTCCCCCAGGAGAGTCCAAAAATGTAGACAAGCAATGGTGATCCATATCAACAAACCAGTCCAAGCGGTTTTCATTCGGTCTTTCCTAATGTTAATGAGTTTTAATTTCCCTTTTAGAACAAAGCCATTCTGAAGTGCTTTGCTTTGCAACAGGGGTAACAAACAGAATACATTCCATAATTAGAGCTGGATTAATATATTTATTGGGCTGCTAAACTATCATTAAAATCTATGTCCTTTAGGACTCTTCATCAGGCTGTGATTCCAGAGTTTAAGATTGAGGGGGAACAAAAAGAAGTCCCATAATTAAATCATTCTGGCAAGATATTGAAAGGGAAAGACATGTATGAGTTTGCAAGAGGTGAATAGGTCTAGTGATCATAGGACTTTTTGGGGAAGTCATTACTGCTATTATTTGGAAACAGGTTGACAGAACAAAACAATGACAGCAATGATCTGTTGAAGTTGGAAGATCTGCAGTTAAAGTTGAGATCCCAGGTTTTGTAACTGCATAGATTTGAAGACTCAGCCTTAGTTGTGGTAGTATCCCTCAGGGGATGTGGAATGTTTTTGTCTCCCTCTGTTACTATCAACAAAGGACCTCTTGGTGAATTCTCCACTGCCTTCTGTTGGTGCATACATACATCAGTATTGGAACATCACCATCACTGTGAGAGCTGCAAAAATCTGAGAGAGCTGGAAAGAGTAGGGCAGAGGTGGTTGATTACATTATCACCTTTGCAAGTACTGTACCAGTGTTTTGACCCTTGGAGCCCTCGTGCCACTCTATCCCTGTTCAGCTCCCCTCAGGGGAGGAATCAACTAATGGAGTCATCCACAGTAGCATATGCTGTATGTGATGAGTTATGATTAGTTATGGAGCTTCTGATCTAGGATATTATCCATCCTGGGCAAAAGCAGTGATGGCCAAGATGGCACAAAACAAAAACCCAAACTCCATAGTAAGGTGATCTATTTTATAAGCCAACTCAAACTATGGAAATAGTGTGCAGATGAAGTCTGTGGAAATTTCTGCAACCTTATAGGCAAACCTAATTGTGTTCCCTCTCGCCCCCCACCCCCACCCCACCCTTGCCTCCACAGAGTAGCTGGAAGGAAGGGCTGTATGGAGAGGAAGTGCTGTCGCACATGGTGGCCTTGTTGCCACATCTGGTTCTCTGGCAGCTCTCCCCAATAACGGAAATGGAAAGGCTGGACCCGTTGTTGTTTTAAATGGGACAAAGCAAACTCTCATCCTGTTCTTGACTGAGCAGAGATTGAGCTACTGGAGCACAGTCCACTGCTCCTTTTGTTCATCAGGAAAGTCTCTAATTACTACACAGCTGTTGTGGCCCTACAGGCTCCTGTGCTGAGTGCTCCTCTGATAGATCACATTACAGGCAAAAGAGCATTGCCCAGAAGTTAGCTGAGTGCAACCCATATCCATTTCCATTTTGCTTAGAACAGGAGTTCTCAACCTTTTAAAGACGGGGGCCAGGTCATGTTCCCTCAGACAGCTTTAGGGGCCAGACAGCCATTTTGCCCTTCCTCCACCACATGGCACTTCCTGGTGAGGTGGTGGTGGGCCACATGAAATGGGCCACATTCAGCCTATGGGCCACATCCAGCCCATGGGCCATAGGTTGAGAATCCCTGTGCTAGAACAAAAAGGATACATAAGCTATATCCTCCAAAGGTGTGAATTCCTCTCCACCTCCCCCTAAAAAAGCTGTGGTATTCACTTTGTAAGTACTGTATGAGAAAATAATTGATATCAGTTTTCCTGCTTGAGATTTTAGGGCATGGGCATTTTGTCATATAGACTTGAGCCCAAGGTACATTAAATTCACTTCAAAAAGTGTACAATTTGTCAAAGGCCAGCAGGGGGAAAATCTTGTACAGTATTGGCTTTTTTTTTTTTTTTTTTTTTGGCAAATGCAACATAAAAATCTGGAGAAGATGAGGAAGAATTTGCATAGAGAGCCACAAAACTGGGCCACTCTTTACAGTCAAGTCATTCCTTCTGGTCACCAGCGATGATACCCTTCTCTCTGAAACCCTTGACATACACAGAGGACATGGAGGAGTGGAGGGCTTGGGGTTCCTGTGGTCTTAAGGACTTCTAATGTAGAGACAAGCTTCCATCCCTTCACCACCACCACCCCGCAGTGCCAAGTTTTGGCTGGGATGTGTGTGAGGGAAAATGAGGTTGATCTCTAATCTGGTGTTGTGTTTGAGGGGCTCTGGGTATCTCTGGACTTTGTAGGTAGGGCTGCAAGGGGATGTGTGCACATAAGGTTTTGAAGGTACACCCACAAACATATTGTGTACATTAGGCTGTCCTGTAAGATAATAAGTCCAAACTTGTATATCTAGTTTATTGAGAGTTGCCCCTCAACTGGTATAGCTGTTAGAGTTGATGGGAGTTTCAGTGTAAATCATTTGAAGGCACCAGCTTGGAGAAGGCTCCTGTAAGTATTACAGTACTGTACAGTACATTGGATAGTATCCTCTTGGTGTGTAAGTAAGGTTTGCATAACATGCTACCATTAATTATGGCTATTTTGTGAGGTGCCAAGCACATCTCAGTTGCATGCCTGGTCACATGCCTGTTTGCATGACTAAGTTAACCCTGGCACTATGTCAATTAGCTATAGTATAGCAGGTTAAGAGTCCATCTATTTGCCTCTACACTGTCCATTTCAAAGCCTTCAGAACCCCTGGAAAGACACACCTCTGCCTTCTGAAGTGTGGTATATAATTACACAAACACAGGTGTGGCCTTCCTGAGGAAATCCCTACCTAGGATTTCCCATTGTAGGGTGATAATAATTTTTCTCTTTAAAAAAAATTCTAAGGTTTTTAGCTTTCTCAGGGATATAGTCTTCCTGTATCTTCCACAAAGCATTCTGACATGACTTATTATATGCTGATTGTGGGATTTATGGCTGCTGATGGTGCCATTTATTTCCTTTTCTTGTGTTTCTGGGGTTTTTTTTAAATGTAAAAAGGATATTTATTATATGCTCATCTTTTTTTTCCTTTCTTTTTAAAATTGGATTGTAAACTGCTTGGGGGGACATGCCTTGGTTGGAAGCAGAATATACATAATTTAAAAACAAAACAAACAAAACAATCTTTCTCTCCGGGATTAGGGAAATGACTCCATCCAACAAATCTAGATTCTGTGACAGATGTAATTATATTCACAGATATTGTGTAATGAATTCCGTGTCTTGGAAAGAAAGGAGAAAAGAGCGATATGGGTCATCTGTGGTTTTCTTCGGTACTCAAAATCCTACAGATTCCCCCAACTTCGTCCAACTCTGATTTCACCAGCCCAGACACTGTCCACATGGTTTCAGGCTCATCTTCACAGCTAGAAAAGTTACAAGCCTCATTTTTATTTACAAGAAAGTTTACAAGGCACTATTGGCTTTTCTGTACTTTTATATTCAAGATATATGTATGAGGGCATGTGCATGATCGCTGCTAGCCAGAGAGTTTTGTTTCAGCTGATCACTTTATGAAAACAGGATTCTACTATCTCACATTGTTCTGTTCTTCATAACAACCAGGTTGCTACCATACAGCAACAATCTATAACTGTCAATGCCTAAACCTCTCTTTCTCTCCCCCCCCCCCTTGGACTTCATCTCCTGTGAAAACCAACTTCACATGTACAGTACAGTACTTTCCTTCCCTCCTTTGGTAATGGTCATGTTGCAAAGCTGGAGTAATCTACTAAAGACTGGTGCTCACTTTCAAGTTATCAAACTGTTTCAAGGCTGAAAGTATTCAAGCTTTAATATATCCACTTTGCCTCCTGCATCAAGTACATTCAAAAACAAGGAGGAAATCAGTTTGACATTGCAGTTATTCTACATCCATACCCATGCACACTCTCAGAGGTAAGCCTCAGGTTGCAATCATGTGCTTGGGCATAATGGAATTTCTTCTAGACAGAGTTTAGAAGTAACTTGTTATAAATAATAAGCTCCTTACAATTAATTATTTTTTCAATTAGTAAGGCATAACTTATTTATGTGTGATATAGTGTAGTGTACATCCAGTGTGGTGGAGGTATAGAGTGATGGACTAGGATTCTGGAGGACAGGTTTCAAATCCCCACTTGGCCATGGAAACTTTCTGGGGGAGTGGAACTGGTAAACCCACTCCTTAAAGATCTCACCTTGAAAGCCCTATTAGAGACATTAAAAGTTGGTTCTGACTTGATGGCATTTGACTAACTAAAGGCATAACTAAATTAATTGTGGTGGTACTTTCATGGGTATAGAAAGTGTCTCACTAGCTAGGCAACCAGAATGCTACTGGTTAGCTATAATAAAACTATGTGCCATCAAGTCAATTCTGACTTATGACAACCCTTTCCAGGGTTTTCTGGGTAGAGAATACACAGAAGTGGTTTACCGTTTCCTTCTTCTGGGTGTACCCTGGGACTGTGCAGCTTGCCAATGCCTATACTGTATAGCAGTGGTGGGCTCCACATTTTTTACTACCACACTGTGTGTGTGGTATGGTGGGCGTGGCTAGGGGAAAACCCTGTGTTGCACCCAAATTAGGACTACAGTACAGTACTTTATTTCAAAACTTGGATGGGCGGGGCCAGCCAGAATTTCTGCTCAGGAGTGAAGAATTGAACTCTCCACCTCTGGCTCTGCAGCCAGATATGTAACACACTGAGCTATCCAGCCACTGGTTAGTTACAACAATATTAAGTGCACAGTACTCATATAAATTGCAGTGGCAAATTGCTGCTACTGAAAGTTGCAGCTTCTGTCCCTCATCATGCAGCAATTCACAAGACTGGTTCAAAAAGAGGAATTATGGGAGTGATGTGTTTATTTAATGTCAAATCACCTATAGCACTTTATGACACTGCACTTATGCCAACATATTCAGCCAGAATTATATCTGGTGTGCTTTGATACACAGGTCAGTGTCTTACTTTATTCTTGTGTGTGTTTTTTTAAAATAATAATAATAGGACATATTTTAGTAACTTCTGAATAATGGAAAAGTAAAGATATTTTTTAAAAAGAAAATCTGTAACAGTAATTAACTAGTTTGGGGGATATAATTGTAATCAATTGTTTTTTTATAAGTAAACAGTGTTCCATGCACTCCGGAGTTGAGTCATGCCTGCCACTTGTCCATGGAAACATCTGCAGACAGCGATGGCTATAAACAGAGATGAACACTGAACCCTAGAGTTGGATACTACTGGCTTTCAAGCAATGGTGACCTTTACTCAGGCTCTGCTTTCCATTAATTAAGTACAGGTTAATTACAGTCCAGGTTAGATAAACTAAAGAGACAGTTCTGCTCCTAGACTGGCTAGAGAGAACCTTATTCCAAAATTTCTAGGGAGCATGACTTGGTCATGATCTTTTGTGTCAAAGAACCACAGGATCTGACCTCTAGAACTCAAGAATTGTGAGTATTGTACCTATGAAGATGATTTTCATTGGAGATAAAACAAGTAGGGTTAGCTTAATCTTTGGCAAGTGTAAACTTAGCTGCAGGTTTTTGTTGATATTGTGACACTGACTTAAGATATAGACTTGGAAAGGGGGGGGGGAATCCCACTGAACTAAAGTAATCCCTAATGAGTTGGCTGGAGCTTCTGGTTTGGATGCTCTGAGGAAGCATCAGTCAGAGCAGGATTTCCTGGTATTACATCCAGGTTCTTGCAGTTCCTGTAGGAAGGAGATGTTTCATTTATGTCTTGTGAGTATTGTTAGGCTTTTCCAGTTTTGGTTAATTCTAAATGAAATAGTAGGCCTGCAGTCTCTGAATATTACAGGATCAAGCCATACAGGGTATATCCACCCACCCAACCCTTGTTAGCTCTAATGACTGCACCTTTTTGGAAGAAGGAAGCAATGCTTAAAACTTGAATAGGTGCAATAAGACTCACAAAGTCAAGTCTGTGGTATAGTGTGTGTCCCTCTTCACCAACACCATCCTAGCAAAATGCCTAACATGGTTGTTGGTGTTCAGGGTAGAAGAGGAAAGTCTAAACAGCTATAGGCATTAAAGAGCACTGTGGAATCTTTCTCTCAATATTTGGCTTTGTGGTGCAATCCATTTTTGACTTGCCGCCCTTTTTAAGGCCACTGCTTCCTTGCCTTTGGTTGAGGATATCTAGAAGAGCCCCATCTTTCTTTTCCACCCTAGAGAAGCGGTCCCTCAGTTGTCCTTTCCCTCAGGTGTGTTGAACTTGGTATGACTTATTGCAGGGGTTCCCAACCTACAGCCCTGGGACCAGACCCAGCCCGTGATGCCATTCCATTCAGCCCATTGCCTCCGCACCCGGAAGTGGTAGTGGGCACATTTATGTCAGCCATAAAACATGCCCACACATGTGCAAATGTGCCCATGGCTGTCATAAACGCAGAAGTGGGAGCATTTACAACAGCCATAAATGTGCCCACTTCTGCTTCCAGGGGCCATGGTCCAGCCTGCTCAGCTGTCCGGGGGTGTGGTCAGGCCTGTGGCATAAAAAGGTTGGCCACCCCTGACTTACTGTTATGATGACATAAGATCCCTTCTCCTAGAGCAGAGTCCCCAAACTATGGCCCACAGGCCAGATCCAGCCCATGGCACCAAATAATCCAACCCACAACCTCACTCCAGTTGCTGCTTCCACCGCCGTCACCTCAGTTTTTGTCCCCTCTGCTTGGATTGGTGTGTCCCTGCTAGCACTCTAGCAGGGCGGAGTGCTATGGAGTGCCCTTAGGGACATGCCAAACCAAGCAGAGGGGACAAGAATTTAGGCCGTGGAAGTGGGCTGCTGTGTCCATCTTTCCAAGGGGCCACTCTGGCTGAGCACATCTTTCCCGGCAGCCGCATTCGGCCAGAACAGCCCCCAGAAACAATGCACGTGGCCACCCATAGCAGGCTGCTCCATAGCCCTACAACATCTACCCTGCTATGAAGAGCTGGCACAGACACACCAAGCCAAGTGGAGGGGACAAGGATTGAGGCAAAAGCAGCAGCAGTGGGTGGCCGCACATGTCTTTCTTGGAGGCCACTCTGGTCAAGTGTGTCTTTCCAGGTGGCTGCATGCATCTTTTCTGCGGGCTGCTCTGACAGAGTGTGTTTTTCCTGGGGGCCAGTCTGGCCAAGTGTGGCTTCCCTGGTGCCTGTGGGCAAGAAGGACAGCCTGGACCCCTCCTTCACCCATGCCATGCACTTCTCCAGGCTGGTAAGCAGAGAAGTGGTGGGTGGGGGCATTGGGGAGCTCAAGGTGGGAGGGAGTGGGGGGCTCAGGGTAGAGGGATTGGGGGCTTGGAGCTTGTGGGAATGGGGGCTCAGGGGGAGCGGGGCTCAGGGTGGTCACCACTGCTAGGGCATTAAGGGATGTCTCTGAGCTTCTGTAAAGACAAGGACAACAGCCAGAGTGCTATAGATTTTGGGGTGAGTAGCTTGTGAACCTCTAAAATGTTGGTAGACTACATTTCCATCCATCTTGGTCAGCATAACCAATGGTGAGGGAATGGTTGGAGTTGCAACCCAGTACCATCAAGTTGTCCACCCCTGCTATATACACACTTTGCCTGGGAAAACTCTTCATTGTGTACACTTGTCCCGTGTGGTACTTGGGTCGCTCCCCAAGAGAAAGGTCTTGAAATTCTTTCTCCTTTTCCTTCTTTGTAGATGGCTATATCTTTATCCAATTGCAGTATCATTCCTGTTTTGTTTGTCATAAATGCCTCTCCTGTCTTCTGGCTGTGGCTTCACGGAGGCTCTTTGAAGCCCCTTCTTGTCTCTTGAGTTTTATTCGTAAGCTATTTCCATATACTGTTTCCAAAAACACCAGTCTGGGAAAGAGAGAGTGCACCATAGCAGGAAATTGTCATTCCCTTGGGCTTGGAGGAGCTTGAAAACAACACCAAGGAGGGGAAGGCAATTCCCCCCCCCCAATAATAATAATCAGGGGGTCTGCCCCTCTGCATTGGCTTCCCTTTCAGCTCTGTGCCAAGGGAGCTTTTTGAAGCTACAGTCTCTAACCTCCCCTGGGCACTCTCTCTTTCCATGTGTGTCCTTTCTATTGGCAGGGCAGGGCTCCAAAGCTGTGCTGGCCTGTTGTTTTCTTCACCCCAGGGCGGTTGTTTTGAAAATGCCTACACCAGAGGTCTGATTTTGAAAGCAAAAAAAAAAAAAGGGGGGGGGAATATTAGACTATTCTGGGTTGTGAGTAATATTAACATTCTCTCCTTTGGTCTTCCAGTTTGTTTTTATACACTGCTCAGCAGGTCTGGCTGTATCTTAAAGCAGACATGATAGCTCGCTTTCATTTCAAGCCCCTTGTTTCTTTGCTCAGGATATCGGTATGCATAGCGGGGAGGGGGGGGAAAGAGTCCACTATAATATAAAACAGAGATCCCTATCTAAATCATACTGATTATGCATTCCCCCTCTTATCAGGCCTCTACTGGTGGTGTAGCTAGTAAATGTTGACCTCAAACCAGCAGGGAAACTTTGGTGTGGTATGAAAATGTAGTAGAGGATAATTTGGGGCAGTTCCAGTTCTCAGATGCTGTGCAGACAGACATGTGAGATGATACTTGGCAGGGTTGGGCCCATGTGGGCCCATGTACATCAGGCTGCAAATCTGTTCCAGGCTGCTGCAGCAAATTTGACAGCGCACCTAGTATTTTATTTATTGCATGCATTTACAACTCAGCTGGATAGCTCAATAATAATAATAATTTAATGTCAGAGATTACTCTGGGTTGAAAGGATTTTTGCTGGAGAAACTCCACTCAGGGGACGCCTGAATGAGGCTCCTTTCATGTCCCTGTGCAGCCATCGGGTGTCAAAACCTGACTTTCCAGTCTCCAAGTTCAGTGTCTTAACCACCAAGCCACTGGGGGAGCTGCTCAATTACTTAGGTATAGTTAGGAATTTGATTCTTTGTTGTGCCTGGAGAAGAGCTAGACTGTGTAGCCTTGGACAAGCTGCACTGTCCCAGGGCATCCCCAGAAGAAGGAGATGGTAAACCACTTCTGTTTATTCTCTACCTAGAAATTTCTGGAAATGTTCTCTATAAGTCAGAATTGACGTGATTGCACACAGTTATTTGATTTGCATCTCGCATTTCTGCCCACTGGTGTCTTCAAAGCAAAGTACAACAGAATCACAACAGAACTTTAAAAAATGTTATTATTTTTTAAGAGAGACTTAAAAACTAAGGCTATTCATAGTTTTGGACAAAAATGCAAAAATTGCCCCTGCAAGGTTTACAGATTAGAGCAGCGGTGCCCAAACTTTTCTGGCCATGGGTTCAGCGAGCCGGTAACTATGGCCTGGGGGCCCGGACCATAGTTTGGGCACCCCTGGATTAGAGGAAGGTGCATAGGAAGAGGAACAGTGAGGCTGATGAAAGGAGTATTGAATGATTCCTAAAGAGGGCTGAGTTTTTAACCAGTCATTATAGGAAACAGTGGGCTAGGCAGGAGGGCTGTGACCATTGGTTATGGGGGGGGGGGGGGGAAGAAGCCTATTCAGGTGTAATGTGAAAGGTGAGTGGGGTAGAAAAAGAATGTAAACAAGGAAGGAACTACTGTATTATGATCTCAAGGAGTAATTGATTATTTTGTCCAGTTGAGCAATAAAATCAGTCAGCTATGCCCAAAGCTGCTACTGGTAGAGCAAACAATGAAGCATCTTCCGGGCATAGTAAGTTTAAATTTTCAGGAGCAAATACCTAGCTGGAAAGTTCCCAAGCAGTTAGTATGCTTAGCAGAAGGAAATATTTCTATTCTATTTGCTCTTCTTTCAGGTTAGCAGACCACAAAAGTGTTTCAGAGATTATTTTAAACAACTCAGTAGCATTTTTCTTTCCCTGTTGCTGCTTCTTTATTTCAGCTCAAGTCCCCTTTCACAAAGTAGTGACTCCCACTGCTATCCAGTTGCGTGACTTGCTGGTATGAATTGAACATCTTACTCACTGGATGGAGCAGTGCACTGAACTGTTGTGTTCGATAGCCAGATGGATACTTTGTGTTATCTGAAGCCTCTTTCAGGTAGCATGCACTGCACATAAGAATAATTATAGTGGAAGATTGCAGGCCAGCATATAAGAATGGACTAATCAAATCAATTCTGATATTTTAGGTTAAGGGGAAATCTTGTGCTAATTCTAGTCTTTGACCATTCAGGTTACAATCTACCAGGATATATATTCGTGATTAAACATTTTTAATAAGGTAAAAGAGATGATGGTGACAAGTTCTGTAGGACACACACATGCGCGCGCGCGCGCGCGCTACTCTCAGCTGGTCCATGCTGACATATTTTTCTGATGATTGCTTCCTACTTCACAGTGAAGGAAGGCAGGCAAGTGGGACAAGGCATTGGAAAGCCAAGCTGACTGGTGGCTTTCTTGACATGGTGGGTTTCTGGATACCTACAGTAGTGAGGGAATAGGCTGTGTTAAACAGTGGTCTTTTTCCAGACACTGTATGTTAAGCATTTGTACAGAATTGCTTGTTAAAGTGTTTCAGAGCATATTTAAACTTATCTGTAAAAAAGACCCAGAACATCAGTGATTTTCTAATAATATGAGTTGCCGTTCATTCTCTTTAGCCTCACTTTTTCTTCTGGTTTTCCTGGTAATCAATGCTTGGGCTGACATTTCCATGTATCACTCAGTAAAGCACAGTTATGCTGACAGTGTCAGTCTGGTGTATTGGCCAGGATTGGACTGGATATAAATCACCATTCAGCTACAAGGCTGACTGGTGGAGAAGCACCGTTCCCCTACTTACCTTAGAGGGCTCTGGTGAGGATAAAAAAATATGGGGGAACCACAGGGCCAGTCCAAAACATTTGGTTGTTTGAAGTGAAACACAAGATGATCTCTGACCTCATCTCATAGGCAAAATACAACTGGACTAGCTGCTTAATCTTTGTTCAACAGTGGTTGTGGGACACTGTCTGCCCTTTTATCTGGGAATGGGAGGCTTTGGGGCCACAGGAGCAAGTCATGTGGTGCCCAGTACAAATTTGGTCAAAGATAGTACATGTTGCAAAGTGGGGTGGGCATGTCACTTTGTATGTGGCAAGGCCCCTGTCCCAGTTATGTTGCCCTGAGATTCTCAGAAGGAGACTGGAATAAAAACTAATAGTAACAGTAATAATATTCTTCATCAGTAAAAAAACAACAACACCAACTCAGCATGAATGCAAAGCCAAATATATATTATAGTACTTTGTTCTTTGAATGGAACATAATAGTTGTCTTGATGGTTTGATTCATCAAATGTTGATATTTTGTATTTTAATTTTACCCCTCTGTTCATTTATGTTGCTGAGTAAATTCCAGCATTGATTCTGTATCAGAATTGTGCTGCTCCTGTTGCACCATGTCAGGAACACAACAAATATATTTATTTCATGTAGCCTTCTTCCGCTCAAAAGTAGTCTAATTATATCAGCAGTTTAATTTGTTTTTGTATTATTATTATTATTATTATTATTATTATTATTATTATTATTATTATTATTATTATTATTATTATTATTATTATTATTATTATTAATCAAATTTATATTCCGCACAAGTGACTCAGGGCGGAGCACAACAGGTACAGTAATACCTCGGATAACGTTTACCTCAGATAACGCTAAAATCGCATAACGTTAAGTAATCTGGGGAGGAGAATTAGATCGAATAACGTTAAGGTCCTATGGGATGTATCGGATAACAACCGCTAAAGCCTGTGTGGTTACAATGTATCTCTATGGAGCTTTAACGTTATCCAATCCATCCCATAGGATTTTAACATGCATCGGATAACACTAAAAATCAGATAACATAAAGACTTGTGGAACCAAGTCTTAGCGTTATCCGAGGTATTACTGTATATGGTATACCACAAACACACTAAAAGAGCAATAAAATTTAAAACCCATTAAAAACAACCTCCCATTCCCTAGCCTAGAAGGAACCGGATAAAAGGAATGGGAATGGATAAAAGGAATGCTTCAAATTGTGCAGCAGTCTGATATCAGTTAACAAAGATCCTGTGTTGTATGCTGCCACATAGATCCTGCAACATACACTTTGCTAACTGGTGGCTGATAGTAGATCATTTAACCAGCCATTGGTGTAAATTAAGGAGAATAAGGTTAGTAAATACTGTGCCAAACCACTCTGGCCAATCAGAGTACTCAGTCCAATGGAGGAAGGATATCTATTTGCTCCCATGTGATGTCCTTCAAACTGACACTGAGTGTGCATCAACCAAGGTAAGGACATGTTTGTGATGATTTCTTTCAGATGCTCTGTGCCCCCAGACTATGAAATGACAAAACAGAAACTGTGTGCTATAGTTTGTCTGGGTTCAGTAACTGCCCTACCCTTATGTTTAAGAACTATCCAGAACCCTAGTACTGTATCTAAGAAGTGGAAATGCAGCTGCATTCTGGTGGATATGAAATACATGCCGTGTAGCAGACAGGGACAAAATACCAGTCTCCAACTTCCTTTTTGCTTTCCCTGCCCCCAGCTGCAAACCTGAATAGAAAACATTGCTGTGTTCTATGTTGCAGTTTTTATTGGCTATATCCAGCAAGATCTATGGTCAGATTAAATAGTCTTAAGGTTTGTGTATCACAGTTGGTTTACTAACACACCCATCTGTGGAATCCAGTGCTGAGTGAGCTATTAATGAGTAAAGGGATGGGAGTGCAGACAATGGACAGGGAACAGTTTTTGATGTACAAAGGCCAAGGGAAAGGCAGAATGGCAAATCCTAGAAACAGTTCTTGATGTGAGAATAGGGAAGTCACGTGTTTACCCACGGATATCCTTTTGTTCAATAGAAAAGTTGGAAGAGCCAGGCTTTGCTATGGAGTGTAAAATGAAATACTGAAGGATCAAACTGAGTGTACTTGTGCTTATTTTGGTGTGTTTTTCCCACTCATATCCTGCATTTCAACACCTAGCATGATGATAATTCCACCCAGACTTCTCAGATAGCCATTCTGTCCCACTGTCTCCTTTATCCTTATATAAGGAGACCTCAGCAGCAAGGGTCTATCCATTCTGATGGGGATTGTTTTCCTGGAAACACTTCGATTTAGTATTATGGCAAAATTTCCATGGAGTTTAATTTTTAAAAAGTACACACTGCTATCGTCCTCATTGATACTTGATGCATAAACTGAACATAATCCTTCTAGCTAGGTGAAGCAAGAACATCTGATTTAGTATTAGAATTTCCCTTAATGCAAAATCCAACCAACAACAGGACTGGGTTTTATAAGCTTTATTAACAAGGAAGAAAGAAGCAAAAGGGAGAAAAATCAGGAGAAACAGAACAACCTCCAAATTGTTGCTTCAAAGTAAGATTTCAAAATGTAGAAGAAACACAATAGGATTGGTTAATGATCACATGCAAGAAAATAAGAAAACTGTCTTGCTATCTGTAAATAATTTATAATCTGCAGATAGCTAAACCTTAGTAGTTAAGAAGCTCCCCTCATGGTGCAGTGGTTAAACTATCCTATTGCAGCCAAAACTGATGACTGTGACTTCAGTCCTGATGGGTATCAAGGTTGACTCACCCTTCCATCCTTCCAAGGTCAGTAAGATGAATACCCAGCATGTTTGGAACAAAATGCTTATTACTTTGTGAACCACACAGAGAGTGTGCTGTGCTGTGGAGAAATATATGTAAGTGAAATTGCCATTGCTAAGAAGATCTTGCTCATCACTCCTTCTCTTAGAGATGACAACCCTGGGGAGCAGCAACATTCCTCCTCAAAGATTAGCTGTGATTCAACAGGCTTCCCTTGGCCAGGACTTTTTAACAGGTCAATGGGTCAACAAGGTGATTAGCCCCAGTTACTTCTTAAAGGATCCTTGCTCTCCCTTTTAAAGTGGGGGTGGTGGCTTTTTGTTAGAATACACATCTGTCCTAGAGACAACAGGCAGAACTTGTTTCTCTGCTTCCAACCTATAGAAAATCTCTCTCTGATATGTGCTTTATCTAATAGGAATCCTTTCAAATAGCATTTCCAAAGGCAAGACCAACATGTAGTTTCCTTGTTGATCCTCTTCAAAGACCCACAGATATGTCCAGAAGGTATTTGACAGTCATGTTCCTATTGGCCATTCCCAGGTGTCTGTAGGACAAGTCCATTCCATATGGAAGTGGTCTAGAATTAATTGTTTTACACCAAAGGCATGCACAGATAGGGGACCGGTGGTATGGTCTTTTCATGTGTGTGTGTATAGACACACACACAGACACACACACACACACACAGTATCTGGCTTTAAGGTTCAGTGCTTATCTCTGTTTATAACCAAAGAGCCAGTGCTGTCTGCATTTGCAGACATTTCTGTGGACATGTGGCAGGCATGCTTAGAACACTGTTTACCTTTCCACAGAAGAGGTACCTATTTATCTACTTCCAATTTCTTGCTTTCGAACTGCTAGGCTGGCAGGAGCTGGGACAGTGATAGGAGCTTACTCCATCATGCAGTACTCAGGTATCAAACCCCAACCTTCCAGTCTTCAAGCTCAGGGTCTTAGCCACTAAGCACCACAATCTATGCAATCCCCTCTGGTGTCTTGGCTGTTAACAGAAAGTCTATTCTAACGATGTTAACCTAAAGGGGAGTTCCACTGAGCTACACAGGATGTGCTTTACTCGTAGTACACTGGGGAAAGCAGCAATAAGGATTTGTTTTTGCATGCTTGCTGAGAGGCACTTCACAGTTATCCTAACCACATGAGAACTGCTTTTGGAGAAGCAGCTCCTGTGCAGCTGCAGTAGCATTCAGTCAACACAGCCATGGTGACTGATTTCCAAGAGGTCCAGCATGAGTTTAGTCCTGGCTGAGCATCCTACCCAATTATGAAGTAGTGTTTAATAGGTCTTATCCTTCAACCTAAGCATGGCTTGGTTCTTAAACTACAACTCCTGGCCAACATGACCATGTGATTCTGGGAACTATACACAGCTAGGGTAAATTTATCAACGTTTTGCGTCTAGGTGGGAAACTGCTCCTTGCCCCCAAATTTAATCTCAGTCATGCTAACTTGGAAATTGAAACTTTTTGTTTGGGACATTTGAATGATATTGTCTACTGGACATTAGTTTCTCTGAAGTGTTCTGCTCAAAGTGGTTGGCACACGAATACATCATTTATCTTCTAATCATCACAGTTTCCCCACTGCAAGACCTCAGCACCTTTCCAAGCTAATTAATCCAACGCTTTCAAAGTCCAAATGGGTAGACCAAATCAGAGCTTGTTCCACCTTTTCCAGCAAGTAATGTGTGGAATGGAATTTGCCAAGGGAACAGAATAACAAAGACTTAAAGGGGGCTCCAGCCTTACCGCAGGACATTGAGAAATATGAGATCCAAGAATGCAAATATAAACCCATCTAGCTGGCTTTCTTGGCTTTGCTTGTATCGTCATTCTGGCTCAAGTATGGGGGCTTCATAGAGATGAGCCTCAGCTTTTTCTCTTTTAAGTTTTCAAAAATTGGCAGATATGTCATTTACATTTTCTGCTCAGCTTGAGAAATGTGCATAGGACATGAGTGTTCTGTGGAGTTCAGCATTCCAGCGAATAAAGAGCAGAACTTTGAATAACATCAAGCAACTACGGCTCCCATGTTCACTGCTCTAATTGATGGATGAAGCCAGAGATTTCAGTGAGTACAAAGAATATTTTAAAAGACATATGATTGATTGCAGTGCAAAACTAGTGTTAGTGTCTGACTTCTCAGACAATGCACTGGAGCTTCTTTATGGGTTGCACGGATTTTCCCTCCCCCACCAAAGGGATGTGTGCTATTTGGAGTCAGAACTTGGAGCATCACTTTTTTAAAATTACTCTTTCCATTGCTTGCAACTTTGTATCACTAGCATGTTGTAATGAATGAATGTTTCCTATATTTGTCCTGTAAAAGTGATTTGTTTGTTTACTTTTTACCAACAACAGGGCAGGTGTGGGGCTCCAGGAACATGGGGTCCCATGTTGGGTGGCTGATTTGATGGGACAGCCACCCATCCCTCACTCTTTTAAACTTTTTAAATCTTTTTAAACCTTTTAACCATTTTAAATCTTTTAGATTTTTGTAAATTCATGGTTTAATTCTTTTTAAATTGATTTTCAAGCAATCAAGGTTTTAATTTATTAATTTTCTGTAAGCCGCCTAGAGTCAGGTTCGCCTGATTGGGGCGGGATAATAAATCTAAATAAATAAAAAATAAACAAGTCCCCGTTAATGGTGTAGCCATTGGAAAATACATAAAAATGGTAACCGGTTCCTTGAGTGGCCAATTTTATCCATTGCACATTGCAACTACTGTGATGAATACATTATAAACTAACGTTTCTTTTGCCACTTTTTCACCAGATGCCTTGAACTGCAGCCCTCTCATGCACAATCCACTTTGGATAGGGAGGGAATTATAGTCAACCATATCAAGGAATTGCCAAGTTGGTGGGAAATGTGTAAACAGGCATCTCTAATGGGCATCAAATTATTAAGCAATATGAACAATTGCAAAGAAAGTCTGTTCTGTAGAACTCCATCCACTTGGCACTTCCCTGAGTATATTGAGCAGAATGAGGAGCGGGAGTAAAACATTATATCGATGTTGGGTTAGGGACCAGGTTGATTGGGAAAAGTACAAGAGGTCCTACTGAGCAAAGCTTCCATGTTCAGAGCAATACCAGATGCTTTGAACAACCAATGTGGGGGGCCATGCTTATGGATGCTCCTAAGAACTACTAAACTACTGACTGCCAGCCATAGACTTTAGAGATTGATAGGGAAAACACTTCTGTGAGTTTGCTGACTCTACATGTCCTGAGTATGATTTCTAAAATTCAGCCCTACCAAACATTTCCATCTTGAAATTTTGTATGAGAAGCCCATGTTGGATTGGACATGTGGCATCTCACTTAACCCAGATCACTTTGCCTGTGCATGCACCAGAAATCCAGTGCATGTGCCTGGCTAAGCCACAGATTCTAAGCATTCTTACACACACATTTGCATTCTCTCTCCAACCCCCACTTCCCTGGTGTATTTTCTTTTTGTCTCCCATTTTCTATCCTTTGCACCTGCTCTCACTCTCTCTTTTTCTCTTTGACATGTGTGCCCTTTCCCTTGCACATTTACCCTACCTTGCTCACTCTTGCATATGCATCCCTGCCTGCTTCTACACTCTCTCTTGCAGGTCTTCTTCCTTTCTCTTGCTCACATCTCTGTCTTCTCTTGCACATTCAAGTAAGCACTTATTCTTTCTCACTCTGTCTGTCGCATCCCCTAACTTTTCACTCTTACTCTATTACACAGTGCTCATGCCTGCTTATCTGTTCTCTTTCTCATGTGCCCAATCTGTCTTTCTCTCTCTTGTTATCTCATATGAGTGCACACACCCATCCTCTCCTCACACCACACAGACATAGTCCACTTGCAGGCACCCCTTGCCCTCTATCTCTTGCTTTTGCTCTCTTGCATGCTCACTTTAATCTCACTCTTCGTGTCTCATGTCAGCTCTTGCTGACACCCACTCTCATTGCTATTTTCTATTTGCTGCCATTCTTCTCACCTCTCGTCTTCTCCATCCTTAGTTCCCCTCTCATTACTAAGCTATCTACAAAGAAGGGTAAGGGATGGAAGCACTAAAGAACAGAAGACTTAGGGCAGTGATGGCGAATCTTTTAGAGACTGGGTGCCCAAACTGCAACCCAAAGCTCACTTAATTTAATTTTAATTTAATTTAATGTTTGCACTTACAGTATATGTTCCGCACTTATTGCAAAATGCCAACACAGCAACGGGAGGAAGGAAGCGCTCCCATTCGACTGCTGGTCAGAGGGGTGGGGTGAACTTTGTGCTGGGGGGAGGAAGGAAGCTCTCCCATTGGGCTGCTGGGCAAAGGGGTGGGGCAAACTTTGTGTTGGGGTGACTGCATGGATGCCCACAGAAAGGGCTCTGAGTGCCACCTCTGGCACACGTGCCATAGGCTCACCACCACTGGCCTAGGAGACTCTGATTCCTCCTGCTTTGCTGCATAGGCCACCACTCTCCAGAACCAACCAGCAGCCATCCATTCACCTTCCATTGAAAAAATAATAAATTACAGCAATGGTATTTACGGGGTGGGGGAGTAACTTCACTCCAGCTTCCTACTGTAGAATAGAACTCATTTCAAAAATAGCTTGCTCAAAAAATAAGTTACTTCCTAATTCTGCTTAGGGTTGAAACTGTTAGGACCTCTTCTTTTCCCCCACTTTGAAAACAATGAGGCACTTGTTTCTTTGAGATGCTTTCCTCTGCAAACTTTGAGGCATACTAAGCACCCATATAACCCTGTTCATCTCCATCTGACTTCGCCAATACACACCATGTTCCTGTTCTTTGTGTTTAATTTAGGTAAGCTCTAATTGTATGCTTCAAAAGAGAGTCAAACACAGTGCACAAACATTTTTATATGTTGTATATACATTTTTTACTATTTGAGGTGGGGAGAAATCTCAGCTGTTTTGTGAGTCAGAGAGGGCATCATTTGCCATTCTGCCTCAGTCAGCAAAGTATCTAGGGTCAGACCAGATAACAGCCATCTGGAAAGTAGGAGCCTGTTTACAAGTGTTGACTCTCAATGCAGTAGACACAAATAATATTTTGCAATTTAGAAGAGCCACTGTGTGCTCATCTAAGAAATCTTTGCATCAGGTATTTTGTTGTTCTTTTAATAAACAATCAGGATTGGAGTCACCCTTGAATATTTGATAGTGTCTTCAGTCAGAAGAATAATGACAGTGGTGGTAAGCGCTAGACTCTTTGTCCCTTCCCTGATTTCGAGAAATCAGTTATTCTCATCCACAAAATGAGCAATTCCATGCATCAAATGCAGAACTCCAAATTAGGCACATCTACAAAGTGTTTATTTAGAGAACTTACAAACAAAGGTCAGAAATAGCAATGTTGGTACAAACACAGTGTCTGTGTTTATATGAGTTGCAGCATTGTCATTGTGAAAGGGTGCAGTTGTGGAGAAACAATGATCAGCTGTGTAGTCATCAGCTGCCGAGAACAGATAGACAGAGGGAGATTTTTTAAAAAAGACTTTCTAGTTTTCTCTTGATTGTTTGCATCATTGCAAAGAGCAGGATTTTGCATCTCTATTCCCAGACTATTTTTGCCATTAAATAGAGGTCCATGCCTCAGATATAGTCATGTGCTAGGATATCTTCACTCTCTAACATATTCTATGCTATATGAGCTAGAGCACGGTTTCTCAACCTTAGGCCCCCAGGTGTTCTTGGACTTCAGTTCCCAGAAGCCCAAGTCAGTACACCTGCTGACTGATGCTTCTGGTAATTGAAGTCCAGGAACATCTGGGAACCCAAGGTTGAGAAACCCTGAGCTAGAGGACCAACATCATAAAAATACACATACTGTATATCTGAACATATGAAGTTTTCTACAAATATTTATTCTATGCAATTGTCCAGAATTGAATGTGGAAGCTGTACCATTGAAATATATCCCTTTCTCAGTGAATAGATTCCAGGTCCTATACCGTTATTGTTTGTTGTTTAAATACTAGTATTTGAAGAGTGGAGAGTGAGCTTATGGTAGGGCCAGCAGCTCTCTCCACAAGTATGCCATCTCATGAAGTGCTAATGGGCCTTTCTTTCTATTGACTGCCCTATTCTCTTCATCACCACTTGCCATGTTCCCTAAGGCCCTGAATACCCATATTTTAAACACATTCATTCCCTCATCTTACTGGTTCCCCTCCAAAGTCCTCTCATGTGCCAAAGTAAATCAGAGAAGAAACAAAAGATTTTGTCTGCTTTTCTTTGATTTTATTTCTGTCTGATACGCTTACACAAACTAATGCAGCTACCACTTCAAAAAATGCCTTTGCCCGTATTCTTTATCACTTCAATTTCCTTCACCGGCTATGAGTTACCCCTTCAAAACTTCTTGCTACTTCAAAAACTGTCCACTCTTTTATAAGCTGAATAGCTAATTTAAATGAAGCTGAAGAGAAGATAACTTTGACAAATGTAGAAATGGCATAGAAGGACATCCTTTCCAAACCCAGAAGATTGTTCAGTATTTTTTGCAGCATATTGTACAGTAGACATACTCTGTGTTTCACTGGGATTCTCTAAGTGGATGTTGAGGTTTCCTCATTGACAGCCTTGTTTCTGTAATCCTGTGACTGAGGTGTAATAGTTAAAGCAGAAGTCTGTATCTTAGTGGTGGACCATCTGCTTTCCATGTCAAAGGTCCAGCATCATCAGGTCAAAGATGGTGTTGACAGAATTGACCTAGGTAGGTTGAACCAAGTATAATGCAAATTCCTTTGTTTCCACATACAGATACAGTAGTTGTAAATTTGGAGCATGTGTGAGTATGTATGTGGGATTCACTGGCTGGAAACATTTTAAAGATAAAGAGACAGGAGGGTTCATCTCACCACATGTTATGGGCCACAGAATTTAGTAAAGCAGTCATTCTTGCTTGGTGGCTAGGCTGGAGAGCTGGTGTTGACTACAATGTTTCAGAACCCATATGTCACTCTTCTCTCTCCTTATTTTCTCTAGAACTCTGTTGACAAGGACCCTTGGGGTTCATCCTGAACTGCAGTAACTTGAAAGGCTGAGCTTACAATAGCCTCTCCATGTAAACAGGGAAGACCTGGAAGAGTTTATTATCCAAAAATATTCTGAGGGCCTGCTGAGATGAAAACACCGTTATATAGGCAGAGCATACGGAACCAGCTGTGTCGGGTGTTCTGTGCTTCCTCTTTTAAGTTAAGACGTTTCTGCTCAGAGTTCTGGCCAGCAACAGTGTCAGAGTATTAAGATGGGATCAAACAATGTGTGTACTGTACGTGCTCTACTTTCCAAAGGAATGTTTACTTTCTTTGGGAGAGCTGGTCAAGGTATGGGATTGTTCTGAGCCCTTTTCTTGGTCTTTTGAATGTTTGAAGCTACTTCAGACATTTATTTTTGTTACATGGAGAGCCTGGGCTGTGGTTTGACCCTTTTTTCTCACAGTCTTTCTTATTCCACCATCACCATCTCCAACTAGTTTTCTTACAGCAGCAAAGTGACGCCCACCCACCACCTATAGACTGCTTTTTCTGGACTGTAAACAAGTGATTAAGGGGAGGTTCTTCCAAAGAGTTTTTGCCTTTCTGTTATAGATCATGCAGATTTTAAAAAATAATGTAAATGAACAGGTCGGCTAGACATAAGAGGTAGAAACCAGAGATGGTTTCCCCTCCCTTTGTGTTTTAATTCTCCTTTTTGAAATGACTAGATTTTATGCTCCTTTTCAAAGGTTTATTTCCTGGGTTTATCAGAAAAGAATATTAATCATCGTGATTTTACAGTGATGAAAGCCCCAGAAGAAACAGGTCTTTCTTTGTTGAGTTGACCACAGTGGAAATTTTCCCACTTTTCTTTTTAATCTGAATTGCAGAATGAGGTATGCTCTTCTTTGATGTTTGAGTTTGATACCTGCTTCCAAGCAGGTAATTATTTCTTGCACCAATACTGAAAGGTCATCAGGTCTGGTTAATTTGTTATGAATTTGTATTGTGTGCTGCCTCCCTCTTCTTCTTCTAAGGCACTTGAGGTAACTGAATTGCAGGTTTGTTGGTCAGGACAGAGGTTTTGCAAGCATGGTCATGGTAGCTGATCCCCAGTATGTATATTACCACAATAATTCTTACCTTCTGTCAAGAATGTGCTTAGGATAATTACAACTACAGTAATTGGTAATGGGGAGGTCTTAGAAATGACTGACCCTCATATGGCCAAATAAAGGAACTGAGCAATATATACATTACACAGAACACCTGTGTTTTCTCCCTTTCTTTCCTTCTCTCTCCTCTTTCTTCTCCACGTTTGTGTGTACAACACTGTATAGGCGTAGGGCCAGCACAAGGTATTTTGCATGCCTGAGGCAGAGTGAAAAATGGCACTACACATTCACCCAAGTCTGGATTACTTGGTATGTGAAGCAAGACATTATACCACCCATGCTTCTACCTGATGCGTTTTTTCAAAGTAACTGCTTGCTTTGCTAAGAAAATGTTTCTTTTTGTCATTGTCAAAGGAAAGAAACATCTAAATATGTTTCAACACTTCCTATTGCCAAACATCATAGAATTAAAACTCTATTTAAAAAATAATTATTGATGCCATTATCACACAGCTTCAGTAATTAAAATGTGCCATTACTTTATTCCAAGAGTTCTTAACCTTTTTAAGCCGGAGCCCAGGTCATGCTCCCTCAGACAGCTTCAGGCGCCCGGGGGGGGGGGGGCATTTTGCCCTTCCTTCACCATATGGCACTTCCTTGTGTAGTGGAGGTAGTAAAGGGCCACATGAAATGGTGCTGTGGGCTGCATCTGTCCCACTAGCTGCAGGTTGAGAATCCCTGCTTTATTCATTGGCTGCTACTGTGTTAGTCAACAAAAATCTGAATTGATTCATTCTGTAATGTTTAAATCTTGCAGCCTAGTTACTGAGTGTTTTACACATGTATCAGTAGACCTTCAATAGCACTTGTAAGTATATCTGTGGATAAGTAGATGCTTCTGAGGTTCTGTAAAAACACGGGTACAGTCAAACCTCGCATAAAGAGCGCCTCGCTTAAAGAGTAACTCACTTAAAGAGCAGAATTTTCTCTGAATGTTCGCTTCGCTTAACAAATAAAACCAACCAAAAACTCGCTTAACAAATAAATCGGGGTTTGCAATCCCCCCCAGAATTGGTCACTTACAATGGTGTTTCGCTTAAAGAGCAAACTCGCTTAAAGAACAATCCTGTGGAACCCATTATGCTCTTTAAGCGAGGTACAACTGTATATTGATTTCATCTGAAAGTATAATTCTTGGCCAAGAGTAACTAGTGACTGCTTTCCTCTTTGCACAAGCCCTTATAATTTCTATAGCTTTTGTGAGCAGGTTGTAAGACAATGGAATAGTAGGAAGGGGGCTGAAGTGTTTCATTCTGCCAGTTGGAATTCTGATCAACACTGGAAATTACAATAAGAAAGGAACAATTCTGAGAAAGTTGTGTTTTCTTCTGGTGGAGAAATTCTGGAGATCTTTGGCCTGTACTTCAGACCTTTCTCTTCCAATGAAGACAAATGGAACAGGTCTCTGAAGTCTAGTGGCAAGAGAAACAATAAATGCCACCAATGCTGGCTTGAAAGGAAAACACAGTGGTCCCTGTTTCTAGGTGACACTTCAGTTCCAAGCACAGACTCTCTATCTATATCAGGAGTTATCAACCTTTTTAAGCCAGGGGCCGAGTCACACTCCCTCAGACAACTTCAGGGGCTGGGTGGCCATTTTGCCCTTCTTCCACCACATGGCACTTCTAGGTGTGGTGGAGGTGGGGGGGGCACATGAAATGGCATCGCAGGCTGCATCTGGCCCACGGGCCGTAGGTTGAGAATTCCTGATCTATATGAACCTTCACTGTCACACCCCTAAATGAACTCCCTGAGGATTTGCTTCCTTTTCTGGTTTTGGATGCATCAATCTATTGAGAAGGTTGGCTGGGGTAAGAAGGCGGAAATGCTCTCTCTCTCTCTCTCTCTTTATGTTCTTAATAGGCCTCCAATTTAGGGCCTGATTGTCCTGTGGCCTGAGCAACAGGAAGTGTTTTGTACAGAGCCACAAACAATGGTCATTCTCTGCCTCCACCCTTTCAGCCTTCACCTGGAACTGGAAGGAAATGTGCATAAATTAGGAAGGAAGTTGGGGGGAGGGGGTATTGGCACTCAGAGCTCCCACCTAATTCTGTATCCCAGAGCCTGCAACCAAGGTTGTTGGACAGATGATGGCATGGATGCAAATCTTATCTTCTATACTTCCTTTTTCCACCTAGCTTTAGATGACATGAATCACATTCCCTCCTCATAGCAGTAGTTTCAGCTGCAATCTTTCTGTACTCATCTTAGAGAATACTAATTGAGCTTAGTGGGATTTACTTCTGAGTAGGCATGGAGAGGTTTGCAGTTACTTGACATCGATTCTTGTGTGTATGTGGGTGAGAGATTTAACCACTGAACTGGGGAGATTAGTTTTGAGATTACTTTCTGTGTTCAAGCAGTTTGATGTGACCGTTTCCCTTTGGGCTTTCTACTCATGGGTTGACTTTGGATAGGATAAGATTTATGTGTGAGAACAGGAAGTTTGCATTTGGGAATACCCTTCTGCTGTGCAAACACAGCAATTGTGCCTACCAATCTCAGACTAGATAAGAGAGAAAGGAAGCACGTGGGCTTTGCAGTACAGTGGTGGTAGCTTGCGCAGGAGTAATTAAAAAGGCTAGACTTGACTCCCAAGTCTCAGCTAAGTTTAAGATCTAGAAACATGGAGTATTTATGAATCTGGTGACATTGAGAATGACTGGAAATAGATTGAGAGCTTAAAACTACATCCTTTCCAATTTAACAAGCTGTTAAAAAAAATAAAATGCAAATAGCAGGTTAGGAGGGGTAGATCAATGTGGTTCCTTTCTTCTTCATCTGGGATCAGAAGGCAGGAGAAGGGGTTCTTGTCTTGACCTCTTTCACCTGGTCAGCCTTCCCATCCCACCTCTTTGATGTGGAGTTCAATTCCTCTGAAACATGCAGGAAATGCCTTTTGATGTTCCAGTTTGTTTAAGCTTAGTTTTCCCCTTTGAGGGCTTTGGAGCTGACTTAGGCTGCTATAGCTAGCAATTGTTTATTGATATACAAGATCCTTGCATCCTTAAGAGAGAAGATGACTGAGTCTTGGATCTATTATCTCATTCCCTCTTCCTCTGACTCCCAAGACAACAGGTCTTTTGGTGATCCTTTTAAAAACTCTTTCCTGTGATCCAGATTTCAACTTCTGAATCAGAAAAACAACAACCCTTAATCAATCCCCCAGAGAAAAGTGTTTGGATGTTATCCATTGGGGAAGATGGTTTGCTATACAGATAAAGACTGAGTGGCTGTGTTATCCCAGTCGTGGACAGGAGAGGTTTTGGACAACTTCTTTTCATTCACCAGTTACACCTGCTCCTGGACTGGGATTCCTGGTCACCTCCAGACTGGACTATTGTAATGCGCTCTACATGGGACTGCCCTTGATGACCATTAAGAGGCTTCACCTGGTTCAAAATGTGGCTGCCCGTGTGGTGATGGGGTGTGGGCATTATGCCTATGCCTCACCCCTGTTGCAGGAACTGCATTGGCTACCGGTGTGCCTCTGGGTGCAATTAAAGGTGCTGGTGATTACCTTTAAAGCCCTACATGGTAGTGGACCAGGGTATTTAAGAGACCGTGTCACCCCGAGGACATCTTCCCTTCCCACTAGAGCAGACCGGAGGGGCTCCCTGATAGTTCCATCTTCTAGAGAGGCTTAAGAAGGAGAGCCTTCTCTGTGTCTGATCCAGCCCTGTGGAACCTCCTGCCAACTGAGCTTCGTCTCCAGGCAGAGCTTTTAACTTTTCATAAAAACCACAAAACCTGGTTGGCACAATGGGGTGGGGGTGCGAGGCAGCGGCTGGGGATAGAGCCACTCTGGGCTGGCTTGTATAAATGTCACCCGGGCTTCCAGCTTTTAGTTTTTAGTGTTTATGCGGCATTGGGAAGGGCTTTATAATTTTTTAAAAAATTTAAACTTTAAACAATTTAAAAAAATTAGCTTAATGTTTTTGTAGAATTGTACTGTACTGTATCTGTTATGTTTATACAGTATGTGTAAGCCACCTGGAGTCACCTCAGCGACGGGGGGGTGCAGTAGAAATGTGATTGAAATAAATAAATAAATAAATAACATGGGGCTCTTACCCACAGCCACTCAGTATGGTCTATTCTATTGCCATAGCAGGATAACTTGGCCAGACTTGCAATTCAGACTTACAGTCACCCTTTTTCATTATTTTCTAGGTAGACAGTACTCAGAAGTGGTTTATTATTCCATCCTCTGGGGTGCCCTGTGGTGCGCCCAAGGCCACACAGTATAATTAGAGGAACATAGGAGAATGTATTATAATGACAAATGCAGGAGGAAGGTGACGCATTTATTGGATCACTAAAAAAATCAAACGTTACATGGGTTTTTGTGATTCAAGATCACTTCTTCAGGCATGCACCAATTTCTGGTGGATAGTGCAGGAAAATTATCTGTTGAAGTCCAAAAAGTCAATGGAAAGATACAGTATGTGTTTGATTTCTTTTTAGTGTTCCAATAAAAGTATTTCCTTTGTTCTTCATTTGTATTATGTAAAGATTACATGGCTTTTTTTTACCATATAATGATCTGTTCATTCTTCTAATCATTCATTCATATATTTATTTTTATTTTGCTTTTCAACTAATAGAATTCAAAGCAACTCGCAACATGTAAAATAAGTGTAAATTGTTTAGAAAAAAATAATTAAGGACCATCTGCCTCAGCACTGTCAACACTCCAGGGTCTCTCTCCAAAAACAACTCTGTAGGGACTCAGGGAAAAGTCTTCCCTTGTACACAAGGCATCCCTGTGCAAAAGACAGGAGGCATAATGTTTCCACTAAAGAGATGAGAGAAACAAGTGCCCCCCTTCAATGACCAAAGGAAGGAAGGTGGAGGGGACTTATGCTTTTGCAGGTTAACGTGTCAAAAATGGATAATGGATGTTCCAAGTGACTAGGATGTGGATGGTAATTTATTAGGAACATGCCACTATTCATGAAGAGCAGAAATGGACTACTAGTAAAGATCTGTATTTTGACATTTACATCCTCCTTTGTTATGATCTTGTAGGAGAATGAGAGGGGAGAGAGAGAGGGAGATATTTCATGCTACCTTATATTTTGATGGCACCATTTTATGGAATATTCAGTGAATACAATAGCCAAAATCCAATTGGTACTTATATAGGTTTGCTTAACATTTTGTGGGTAACTGTGGGTGACTGGCAAGATGCCAGAGTACATGTGCAGTCTGGCATATGACTGTACAAGTGGCTGAGATGCACCCTGACACCTTGTCACTTAGTTGCAATTAGCCACAGATTACACAAAGCCTTCATGGACTCCTATAGGTTTCTATTCATTGTGTTCTATTCCACTCTTGTTGTAGAGTAGATTTCATCACTTCGTGGCAGTTATTGGTAGTCCTAATCTTCTGACCCATTGCTTGTTTTTTCATGAGCCTCAGGTTACTGTGTCCCTACAGTTGCATGGGCTTACTAGCCGAAGGGCTGCCATTTGGTTTGGCTTACCCTTGGGGTTGTGAAAATGGTGGAAGGCACTTCCCCTTCTTGTGTAGCCAGATCATGTAGTTTCCTTGCTGGTACCCAGGGCCGGATTTTCCTATAGGCTAACTAGGCTTCAGCCTAGGAGGACCTCAAGATCAAGAGGGGCCTATATATTGATATCTACCACAGTAATGATGTATTTTATTATCTCTCATGTAATTTACAAACTTAAAAATGGGAGGTGAAAGGGCCACATAAGTGGAATAGCCTAGGGCCTCTTTTCATGTAAATCCGGCCCTGCTGGTACCTCACAATGTAGCACATGACCACCCCAGACAGGAACCAAATTCATATACTGTATTGTATGTTTGTAACCTTCACCCTAGCAGAAATGTTTATTGGTGGTAACTAGACTAAAAAGATATACAGTATAAGAAGAAAGAGACATGTTTGAAATTTAAAGGTGCCTATCCAAAAGGATATATATTTCAGTTGCGGTGTCTGAACTGAAAGCCTAATGAAGTCAAAACATTATCTCTTCCCGTTCCTCAATCTCTCAGCTGGCCTCAAGTCAGCAACTGGGTATCCCACATCAAACCACAGACGTTTTTGGTTAGTGGTCTTTTCTCTTTAGTTTTCTCCACACACATTTAACAAGGCAGAAGAAAAGCAGAGACAACAAAGAAGCTTTCACAGTGAGTCAGTTGATATCCTATCTGCTGGCAACTGAATTCTAGAGCCATGTATTAAGATATTACTACATGGGCTCACTGGCTTACAAATTTTGGTTCCAGCACACATTCCTATCAGTCAAAAGACCAGCAGACTGGGATTTTTTTAATCCTCCTTTGGACCAACAAGTCACAGAACATCTGAACTGGGTTTTGAGAGTTGTAGTTCAAAAAGTGTTTTTTTTCCCAAGCATTGTTTTTAAATTCTAATTTATTGTACCAAACCAAGATAAAGTTGGAGAGGCTGCTAGAAGAATCTGCACTAGCCAAACATCTTAGAAACAGAAATCTCCTTGTACTATCTCCACCTCCTGGCTTGCCAGGTTCATCATCCTCCCCTACTTCCCATGCTGTTATTCTGCAGGCAGCTCCTATGTGTAACCTTTCCCTCCATTGGGATCCCTGCAGATTCCTTTGCTGGGGTCTGCTCTCTTCATAGCCACCTAACCTAACGATCTGTTTAGCTTGGCCTTGGTGAGGGAGAAGGAAACAGAAGCCTTGTGGAGATAAAAGCACATCAGGAAACACTTTATGATGCTTCTATCCTGCAATGTGAACTGGACTTGGGAAAACCTGTTCTCAGCAGCAGGAGACTAGGAATCTTTATATCTAAATGAATGGTAGAAAGAAGACATATAGATTCCTGCTCTGAGTAATGTCTGATGTTACTCATCTTTCTGTCTGTTCTTCTTCAATGCAAATACAGTACAGGTAATCACTTTCACATTGTCCACTCTCATGCTGTAAGGAAGGGGTTCTCAACCTATGGCCTGCAGGCCCGACCTGGCCCATGGCACTATTTTATGTGGCCCACTGCTCTCTCTCCTACCACCGCTGTAAGCAGCGAAAGTGGCAAAAACAGCCAAAAGCATGCCATAAATGCACCCGCAGCTGTCGTTTACAGCAGGGGGCATCACATGTCCACCCCGCAGCTGGAAAAGGTTGAGAACCCCTGCTGTAAGGGATCCTGTCTATAGTCTAGATAAGGAGACCACGTGAATACTGTATGCTTAGTCTGATAGGAAAAGACACGCAGAACTGGGTCCAATGCAAGAAAAGAGATGCACAGGTAAGAAATGGGGCTTTTATCTACCCAACTTCTTGAGGCAGAAAGTAAGTCTCCACTGAGTAACAAATAGTATTATGTTAGCATATGTTTCTGTGCAATCCCAGGTTTTCTGTTCTCCCTTGTTCAAATTTTGCTCAGGAACCAGTAGGTAAAATGAGATCCTATCAGTGGTGGACATCATCAAGTTCACATCAGTTCACCAGAATCAGTAGCAGAAATTCTGACTGGCCCTGCCCATCAGAGTTTTGAAATAAAGTATTCCTAATTTGGGTACAACACAGAGCTTTTCCCCTGGCCACACCCATCATACCATGCCCACAGTGTGATAGTAAAAAAATATTGACCCCACCACTGGATCACATGAATGTGTACAATTTGGACTGGTGGCTGAGGCCAGTATTGGTTGGTGAGGTGTAAGGCACAAAAAGATGAGTGGAGTCAGACATGATGGTAGAACCAAGGGTGGGAAAGTATTTATACAGGCACACACAGAGAGGCAGGTGAGCCTAGGAGGACAAGGCTACCTGTGGGGATCTTAAGGTGGACTGAGGTGTGACAGTCCCCCATCTGCCCTATTGGATGAGGAGCCTCCAGTGGTGATTTGTCTCCTCGTGAGTTCTGACATGTGCATGGCTCTAGAACAAAGCTGGCAGAGTTGTTTTATTGAGGTTACTAGCATCATCCCAATACTCCCCTAGGTTTATTCAAGCTCCCATGAGTGTTGAGACTCTGGGAGATACACTTTGACATCATTATGAAAATACCTAGGTCTTAAGAAGCAATACGGGGGAATAGCTTGTGGTTTCTCAATTCACCCACCTCTCACAAGACATGTACTCAGAGGACTTAATTTCTTTTGTTCTCATAGTGCTTTTATAGAAATGTGCAGTGTATGCTTCCTCACAGTCACTCAGCACTTTGGCATTCCCATTGTGGTTAGCTCCACTGAGAGCCTGGTTCCTATGGCAAGATTTTGCCTCGCAATAAACCAGGAATTTGGGGGTGGGGGTGGGGGCTAGGTTAGTCAAGTAGTGACTCATGACAAAAATAATCTGGTTAATGTTTCATGCTGGTGCAGAATCAATGATGGGATTAAGGATTTATTCTTCTCTCTATCTTGCACATGACGGCTTGTGATGTTTTGAGTTGACCTCTGCTTAACACCCAGCTGCAGATCTTTGCAGGAAGTCTGCTTTTGGACACCCCTGGTGTGCCTTTTAAAGTCTAGGGGTCTTGTGCAGAGGGGTGCATGAAAGAACAAGGCGGAAGAATGCATAAGCGCATGGTCTAAGACCGTGGTTCCCTACATGGGGCACATGCCCCACAAGGGGGCAATCTGATTTTTAAGGGGGGGTTGAGAATGAGTTATTAACAATTTAGACCAAGTTAATGGCCTTTTAGCCTTCCTCCACATGAACAGGAATTCTTATTTTGAATAATAAGAATTATATGTCATGAGGGGGCACAGGCATCAGGATTTTAGAGATGCTTAGGTGGGGCATGGCCAAAAAAAGGTTGGGAACCTTGGCTTTTTCAAGGTTCCCAGTTGTGTGGAAAGAGATATCTTTATCTTCTACTTGCATATCTCTTCTTTTTCTTCAGATTAACACAAGGTTGGGGGAAGTCTCCTATTCTCCTCCTCCCATCCCCCAGTTTATTCATCTGAGACTCTGATCCCCTGGGCTTCTGCATGTGAACTATTTTAACTGCTGCCTTTTTGCTGGAGCATAAATGAGAACACCATCTAATAGTGAGACTTGCCTTTTTTAATTATGTGGCTCACCTGCTGTGTTTTGCTCATAGAATCAGTGGTACATGCTTAGCCTGAAAGAAAGCATAGCATGATATGGACAGAGGAAAAGAGCAATATGCCTTTTGATTCCTCCTATTAAAAGTACAGGTTCCTCTAAGGTTTGCAAAAATATGCTTTTGCCTAGATGCTGACTTTTGTTATCTCTGGCAAAGTTAGCTTTTTGAACTCAAGAGTTTCCCAGGGAATCCTGGGAGTTGTATTCCAAATGGAGCTACATGGAAAAGCTCTGATGTTAACTACCAAGAGAATGTAAAACCAGAGTATGTCACCAGTTGAATGGCGGAGAGTTCTAAATTTGTTTAGGGAAGTTAAGAAACTCACTAAATTCTTCACTCTCATCTGCAATCTAAAAAAAGACTTTGTCAAACAGTGAATAATTTATAGTAGAATGCAAGGACATCGGTTGCACGCTCACTTCCATTATTTGACAACATTAAGCAGTTTAATATCTCATCAAGTTCAGTCAGGGAGTTAAGCATGTAGTTAACATTCACCTTTAAATCATTGAGACTTGAAATATTGCATTTTTACTGAGTAATGCTCTGATTTTGTAATATCTATGTCATAAGGTCCATTTCATAAAATGTGTGCAGAAATTTTTGTAAGTCTTTGGGAACTGAATTTAGTACAGACTTAAAAATCAGGATCCCTAAATGTATTTCTGTTTCACAGGACAGACATTTATTTCTGACCTATTTTTCATAATGAGTTAGAAGTTTGTGCCTGCCTGGATGTCCATGACATGAAATAGTGTCTGATGCTTGAGTGCTGAAGTTATGTCAACCTATTTGCTTTAAAAATCAGGATCATCTCATTGCTCATTCAGTAAAAATCAAAGAAAGCAAAACAGATCATGAGGTATTTCTTTGTGCAGACAGTTCTCTTAATTGAATGTTTGAGCTCCTGATTTCTTTTTGAAAGGAATTTAAAATGTTTATTTAAACAGATAAGATGGAAGAAGAGCATGCCAATAACTGTGGGTTGTAAAACTGTTTTTAAATGGCAAATCCTAACACAAAAAGCATGAAACAGTAAGAATGGCATCTATTTTGTACAGTCCAGCTTTATTCACAAAAAGAGAAATGAGAGCACAAATCAGGGCAGGACATGAGATCAAGGTAAAATATATAGGCTCAAGGTGCATCATATGTTAGAAACATTGGAACTGTAGGTGTCAAATGCTTGAAAACCTTTTTATTAGGACAGCATAATTAGTGTCTCTGCATTCTATATCCTGGATCATTTGAGTTTCATGAACTGGCATCTGCATTAGCTTTTATTCTTTGTTTTGAATCCGGTCAATCACTGAATGCTTTTCTTTTGTGAATTAACAATGATTATATAGCTGGTTGGCATTTTTAAATAAAATGGAAAAAAAATTTAAAAGGAAGGAACAAAGAATATGATTATAGTTGGGGAGTTTAACCTATTAAGATCAGAAATAGATAGCACGAGTAGTAAGAAGAAAAGTAAAAGGTACATATTGGATGACTGGAGTAAAATAGTGGGTGTAAAGGATGTATGGAGAGAACTTAAAGGGAAGGAAAGGGAATACACTTTTTACTCCCAAGTACACAATATGTACTCTAGAATTGATTACATATTTGTTACAGAAGGGTTAATTAGAACAATAGAAAATATTGAAATAGGAACATTTAAAGAATCTGACCATGCAAAAATAATAATGGATATAAAATTAGATGGATCAGTAAGAAGAGTATATAATTGGAGATATAATGCAAAGCTTTTTAATGAAGATAATTCCAAAAAGTATATAATGGAGAAATGGGAGGAAAACTGGAAATGGAATAATAACGAGGTCAGCTATAGTACGGTATGGGATACCATGAAAGCGATTTTTAGAGGTGAGTCTATAAAATTAAATAGTATTAAAAACAAACAAAACAAGAACAGGTATCAAGAATTAGAAAAACTATTAAAACAACTTCACTCGGAACATGCAAGAACTAAAGATCAGAGAGTCCTGGAAGATATACAAAAGCTTAAGAAATAATTAGATGGAAATGATATAGAAAGAGTTTAAAAGGATTTGATTTTCTTAAAAAGGGAATACTTTGAATATAGCAATAAAAACTCTAAATTATTGGCAAAGGCAGCAAGAGAGAAAAATGTAAAAGTCAGATTGGGGTTTTGATTGATAAAAATGGAAGGAGATGTAATAAGGGATCGGAAAAAATAGCAATAATAGAGAATTTTTTATAGCGAATTGTATTCAAAAAAGGAAGTAAATTTGGAAAAGCTTAGAGATTACTTTGAAAAACAAAAGATAACACAAATATTAGAAGAACACAGAAATAAAATGGAGGAAAAAATTTCAGAAAAAGAAATTGAAGAAGTAATAAGGAAATTAAAATCAGATAAAGCACCAGGGGAAGATGGGTTACCGGCAGAATTTTATACAGATTTTAAAGCTTGGATAGTTCCGAGATTGCATAAATTGTTTAACAAAATATTAGAAGGGGAAGCAACTCCAAACTCGTGGAATAGATCAATAATTGCTTTAATACCAAAACCAGGAAAAGATTCTGAAAAAGTGGAGTCGTACAGACCGATCTCACTAATCAACCAAGATGCAAAAATTTTCACAACAATAATGACAAATAGATTAAATAGTTTTATAGCCAACTATATAAAGGAGGATCAAGCAGGTTTTGTAAAAAATAGATATATGTCAGATTTGATAAGAAGAGTTGTGGACTTAATGGACAAAACAGAACAGAATAAAGAAAAGGTTGGGTTCTTGTCATTAGATATTTTTAAAGCTTTTGATTCATTACAGTGGTCAACAATCCATGACATGATTAAGCATTATGGATTTGGTATCAAATTTCAGGGAGTAATCAAACAACTATATCAACAAGGAACAACAAGAGTTAAAGTTAATGACAACTACACAGGGGATATAAAACTAGAGGCGGGTACGAGACAGGGCTGTCCATTATCTCCAACATTGTTTATACTGGCAATGGAGTTCTTGGCTAATGCTATACATCAGGATGAGGATATATTTATTTTTTTTATTTATTTATAATATATATAATCGGAATTGAGGGTAATAAAATAACTCTATATGCAGACGATACATTAATAATTGTAAAACAACCAACAAAGACAATAGCAAAAATAAACGCACACTTAAAAAGATTTGAGGAAGTAACAGGCTTGAGAGTGAACTGGGATAAAACAGAAATGATATTGTGTAATGGGAATAAAGAAGATGAGGAAAAAATAAAAGAAAAGTATAAGATACAGGTTAAAAATAAATTTAGATACCTGGGGGTAATAATATCTAGTAAACTTGGGGAACTCAAAGGGTTAAATTATGGTAAACAAAAGAAAGAGATCGAAAAATAAAATAACACAATACAATAAGCTAAACTTATCATGGTTTGGCCGGGTAGCAATCAGTAAAATGATGTTGCTACCCAAATTAAATTTCTTATTTGATGCTTTGCCGATAAAACTTATGGACAAAGAATTAAAAGAATATCAAAACATCATGAATAAATTTTGCAATGGTAAATGTGGAGCTAGGATAGTTAAAAAATTGTGGTATCTATCTAAAAAAAAAGGTGGCTTGGGAATACCAAATATCCACACTTATTATAGAGCCTTTCAAATAAGAAATGTAATTAAATTATTAAATAGGGAAGAATCAATATGGGGGAAAAATCGAAAGAAGGGAATTTTCAAAAATTGGCAAGGCATTTTTTTTTTGAGTGAAGAAAAAGAAATAAAGAAAAAGAAAGTACAGTGTAAGATGACAAAAACAACTATAGAATAATGGAATAGAGTAAAGAAAGATATTATCCCAGGTATTTCATCTATTATAGAATTAGAAGACTTTAACAATTTTCCAATAAAGATAGATAGAAGGATTAAGAGTATTTTAGTAGAAAAAGGGGTCTTGTTATTGAAAGATTGGGTCAAAACCTGCAGAGATCAAGATAAAAAGGGAGCTCTTTTTGCAATTGGAGATAGGTTGGTTCAAGACTCTCCAAATAAACAATTTGAACAAGAAATACTTATATGACAATAGCTTAAATAGAGAGGTTACAATATTCGAAATACTTTTGACTAAGTTAAGGATAGGGGACATAGGGATTAAAGGGTTAGTAAGTAGGATTTATAAAATCCTGAATAAAGGTGGAAAATACAAGAAATCTTGAAAAACAAGTGGGAACAAGAACTGAACGTGATAATTACAGAAGAAAATTGGCAGAGAAAGTGGAGAAGGAGGATTATGAGAACTATGTCAGTTAGAGTGAATGAACACAATTATAAACTAATATGGCACTGGTATAGGACCCCAATTGGGCTGCACCAGATGGACAGAAGGATGAGTGACAAATGTTGGAGATGTAAACAAGTGGTTGGAATATATGTACATATGTGGTGGAGCTATAATTGTTTAAGAAAATTTTGGGGAAAAATAGAAAGTGAAATGGAGAATATATTGGATACGCAACTTGAATTGGGGCCAGATACAACTTTGCTAACAGAGGTGGATAAGTTTAAAATGAGTAATGATAACAAAGAATTAATGTCTGTGATGCTGTCAGCGGCTGGATAATGCATTGCGAAAAATTGGAAAAATGATGTATTGATAAAAATACAGGACTGGTATACAGAAATGTGGGAGCTGGCACTCAATGATAAGCTTACATGGAAGTTAAATATTAGAAAAGGCAGAGTTCAAGTCAATAGATTCTGGAGAGTCTGGAAACCATTTGTTGAACATGTAATGGTTAAAAAGAAAGGCATCACTCCTGTACCTGATCAAAGTGATTTTTGGAAATTATGAGCTGTTACAATCCCCCGGACAATGTAAATAACACAAGGGTGATAATAAAAGTGTGAATTATAGTAGAGTAGGAAGATAAATGTATTAGAAAATTAGTCAATAAGTTGATATTAACGGTGGCTTACGAATTTTTATTTTACGTTTGATTTTGCTTGGATTTTTGTTTTAGGTATATATTATGTGTATTATACTTATTGTAGAACATGTGAATGAGTTGTTTCCTTTATGTATGAGTTTATTTTTTATGTATGCTATTGTTTTTTTTGCTCTTCTTTTATAAAGCTAATAAAAATTAAAGAAGAAGAAAAAATATAGCTGGTTGGGGTAAAGTTAACCTAATAAGCCTTTGGATCATGCTACTGTTGAAGTAAACTGAAATAAATAGAAGAATGTCTTTCTGTATAGTATTGAAAGAAAGAACTAAGGTCACTGAGAACAAGGCCCATTTGTATTTGTGTTGTGGGTGGGTGGGTTGAGGTGTGTGTGTGTGTGTGTGTGTGTGTGTGTGTATTTTATTTTTTTTATTTAGCTCCGCCCACAGTGTCATGATGTCATTACATTGTCTCCGCCCACACTGTGATGACACCACAGTGTGGTAGCGAAAATTTTGACAACCTACCACTGATAACATGACATTGATACCATGCACCAATTAACAGACAACCTCTTTACTATGAACCTGGCCTTTAAGAGGAGTACAGTATTATCACCTTCAGGAGCAGACTGAATCCAAAGCAACCAGTCTACACTTCCAGTTGATCAGAAACATCTTGTCAAGGTTTTGCCTGAAGGTTTAGGTCCCATGCTGCACACTCCCTTCCTTTTAAAGAGTGAGCCGAAGTAAAATGTAATACACATAGATTCTTCATTGGCACATTTTATGTAAGTCACAGCTTTTCTTCACCCAGGAATGGTACACGCAGTACTATTTTTAAAAGCAGCATCTTAAAGACAGTAGCTGCTATCTGTACTAACTTTCAAGATGGTGACTGTTCTCCGTTTCTAAATATTATTGTCTGTGCTAGTCAACAACACTTGGAAAACAAAAATGTTCAGTAGAAAAAGGATTGTGAGGATGAGGTAACTTTTATGAGGAGGTAAAAAAGCTGACTTTAGAGTGGAGAAATATTTTTAAACTATGATGGGAGGAGATGAGCTTTAAGCTGTGGTGAGAATGAGGTGGCTTCTTAAACAACATTCTAGTGTACAGCTGGATGTCAAATTAAAACAGGCTGAGCTAGGATTCAAGAAATTAATTGTAGCCTCTCTTTTCCCTTTATTGTTTGTTTGAAATGGCTTCCCTCTCTCATTTGCCTCTATAAAACATTTTGGCAAATGTGTCATTTAAGGCTGGGTGTCATTTTTATACCACAGCTGATTTATTGTTCCCATGGGATGTGCAAAGGAGTAATTGCCAAGCACACATAGGAGGTATTTTCTGTCTTTTCAAGCTGGTAATTCAAAGATTTCCCTCCAAAATGAGATCTGGAAAAATCTTAGGAAGAGCCTCTTAAAAGGGGCAGCATAATGAAAGGGTGTGATATGAGAGTCAAGTGGGTGGGACACAAAAATGTGCCAGTGCATGTAAACTGGCAGCATTATAGTGTTGCTTTAGGGAAATCCCTTCCTGCTTCATCAGCTCAAAATTTCTGATAAAAATCTATGTTGGCTCTGAGTTTGGAGCATGTAAATATGATCCTCAGGGAGAAGTGGCTTGCACAAAACAGGATTAGAAAGGAAACTGTAACCCTCCAGATGTTCATGGACATAGCCAACATAATCAGTGGTCAGGACTGGTGAAAGCTCTACTCAGTGGTGGGTTGTCAAATTTTTTACTACCCCAACGTGATGTCATTACAGTGTGCGCGGAGCTAACATCATGACGTCATGATGTCATGGGCGGGGCCAAAGAAAAAATAATAATAATAAAATAAAAATAACCACACACACATACACACACACCCTCAACCCACCCACCCCCACCCCAAACACAAACCTGTCACTTACCTGTTAGTATAAGTGCCTGGGTAGCACCATGTTGCACGATGGATATGGTCATCGTACCAGTTCTCTAGGATAATATGCTTTCATGTAAATGTAAAACACCTGTACCTCCTTAAGGGTTCTCCAATTGGAACAGCAATTGGAACAGCACAGGTGTAGCTTATTGATGAGGTAACTCCAAGACTTTGCTTAAAAAACCCAAGCAAAGCCTGCCGGCCGCCAGACCTTTTTAGGAACTGTGGTAGTACATCAGTATAGGTAAAGGTATTAAATACACATTAATATACACACAGACACACCACATCCAAAGGTGAGTCACCCTGGGGAGCAGGCTATAGGGAGCTTCAGGCTAGCAGCTTCTCTTCCTCCTCCCCGCTTGGGAGGACAGCAAGGAGGACGTGCAGTGATGGGATGTCCCCGGTTCCAGACGGTTCCCTGGAACCGGTAGGACCAATTCCGGAGGGTTCTCCGGGAGGGGAGTCCACTTTTGGGGCGTCCGGTTCCGGACGCCTCACCGAAAGAAATTTTTTTTTTAAATCGGAGCTAAAATGGCTCCAATTGACTGCGCATGCGCAGAAACTCAATCTGACGCATTGCGCATGTGTCAGATTGAGTTTCTGCACATGCGCAGTCAATTGGAGCCATTTTAGCTCCAATTTTTTTTAAAAATTGTTTAAAACTTTCAGGACGGCGGCGGCGGAGGCGGCACCAGCCCTCTGAGAAGGGCACCTCCCCTGCGGCACGTTGAGGGCTGCCTGGGCCGTCCGCTGCCGACAAGCCCCATGCCCTGGGGACGCCCGGCGTGGTGCACCGCTGACGCCTCCTCCTCCGTCGGGCGCCGGCCTGTGGGCTGGGTGCCTGCAACCGCCGTCCGCCGCCGCCGGAGCTGCCGTTGGCTGCATTCCTGTGGCCTCCTCCTTGGGCCGGTCCCTTTGTAGCCCGGCGGCGGTGCGGCATGGGGACGGCCCAGGGAGGCTCGGCAGCCGCGGCTGGAGCCACTGCTGCCCGCCGCCCCTGGCCATGGCCGGAGCCGGGCTAAAAAGGTGGCCTCCCAAGGAGGAGGCCACAGGGGTGCAGGCAGCTCCGGCGGCGGTGGTTGTGGACACAGTCGGGGTGCCGGGTCCCAAGAAAGGTAAGCGAGGGGTAATTTATTTGTGTTTTGGGTGGGTGGTTGTTTTTATTTTATTTATTTATTTATTTATTTGTGTCTGGGTGGGTGGGCTGAGAGGGAGGGGTGTGTGTGTGTATGTTTATTTTTAATTTTTATTTATTTTTATTTTTGGCCCCGCCCACAACGTCATGACGTCGGCTTCGGCCATGACGTCATGACGTCATGACATTGGCCACGCCCATGACGTCCGTGATGTCATGGCGTGGTAGTAGAATTTTTGTCATCCCATCACTGAGGACGTGCATATGTGCCAAGCACTGTAGGTGTGCATGCACACCAAGTGTTTGGCGCACATGTGCAGTGGGGGAACCAGTGAGAAGGTAAGCCCCGAAGGTGGTTCCCCCCCAAAAGCTGCTGCCGGTTCTCCGGGACACTGGGGACAGTTACTACCGGTTCTGGCGAACTGGTGCGAACCTGTTACATCCCATCACTGGCTCTACTCCAATGGCATGTGAAGGCCCAGCACTGGTGGAAAGCTTCCCAAAGTACTGTTGTTCTTTCTTTATTTGTGTCAGAGGCACCACAAGCATATAATAACATACAAAGCTAAAATTAACATATCTAAAACAAACAGGAATTAGATGACATCCGGCCAATATTAGGCCACATCAACAAAATTTCCTCTTGCCAACATACGGTCCTCCTCATTGTTGTTGAGCTAGGATAATTTAAATAATGGTTGAAATTCTGTCCTTTGGGTAGCAAATCACACTAGACTAGATTTATTGAATCAGTAGAGATTTGGTAAGTCAGCTCCTCCATAAGTTCTATTAATTCGATTCTATTGTATTCTTGTTGGCGTTTAATACTGCTCTACACTGGCCCTCCTCATGCAGGGTATATTGAGTTTTCCAGGGCCACATGAGGATAGGAAGAGAGATTAAAGAACGTCTAATTTGCTTTTTCCATTCACACAGCCATGTTGCTGTCCAATCAGTGTGCTGCAGCTGACATATGGTAGCTGATCTAGGTAGGTAGGTAGGTAGAAGACTAAAGTTCATATCTATCAGGAGACAGAAAGTTAACTTTAATAAACTTGGTGTCTTTTTATTGACCATGCTTTATGTTCTCTACACAGCATGGAAGGAAATGGCTAATGTCTTTAACTCTGTGCCCTCCTTCTCTACCAACAGTACTGGATCAGCTCCTCCCTGAACTCAACGTGCTACTCAAGCTCTTAGACCATGAATACTTGAGCTCCACCACCATGGAAAAGAAAACAACTGTCTCAAATATCTTGCAGAAGCTGCAGCCTACAACAGGTCAGGAAGCCTTCGTTCTCATTGTTCATCTCTACACAACAAGCTTGCACGCCCCTCCCTCTCCCCCAGTCCCCCTTCTTGCTGTGCTTTCTACTGACTTGCCCTATTCCTAAGGTTTAGGTAACTTCTGGATTGTGACATATTTCTAACTCTTGACATGTTGATGCAGGCTTCTCTCTGTGTGCAGGATTCTTTTGTTATAAGTCTGAGAGGTAGGTTGTGACATGTCTGTTTGTCTCCAATGTGACAACTACAGGCGGGGGGGGGGGGCTAGTGTGGCCAGTTGCTTTCACTTATGGGCTTCTCAGAGTAAGAAGCTGGTTAATGATGTCTCCTTAAACACCACCCATGGTGGAAAAAATAGAACAGAAACAGAAATGTTTGTGTTAGCACACTGAGGGGTTAATAGTAAATAACTGAGGCAAAATGTATTCATTGAAATCAAACTGTTAAGAGGGCTTTATCAAATTATTGTGTGTAGTAAGTTATTGATAGTCTGGCCAGGTTATCCAGCTATGGTAATACAGTAGACCATACTGCCAGCAATTCAGCGCTGTCAGGTGGCGTTTAATTAACCTGACAACCCTGAGGACTAATGGCTTGGATACCAAAGTCCACAAGGAAGGGTGATGGTCCCCAAATGGATTAAATACCACTTGAATCCATCTTGATGGAGGGCAGCAGCTTCATCAGTACTGGCCTGGGGCTGAAGAGGACTTTGCATGCCAAAAGGACTCAGGATCAGAAAGTGACTTGAGGAGCTGGATCAGTGGTATGGGTGTCACACTGCAATACAGAAGGCAGATGGAAGGCCACTGCATTATAGTCTCAGGACAGTCTTCATGGCTGATCAACACGAGGATCACCAATATTCAAATTCAGATACGGCAGAACAAGAAGAACAAGAAGAAGTAAGTTATTAAAGTGGTAAAAATATTTTTTAAATGGACAGCAATGAATTGAATTAACGATTAGTGTTATTCATTGCTCAGAAATGGTGTACACAGAAAGAGCTTCCTCGAAGATTGTGGTATTTTTGAACCACAATCAGGCATACCCTGGAAACGGCCACCTTGTGTTGCCAGCTTATCTTACACTAGGTCAGGCGAAAGGAACTGCAGAATGAACTCACTAAAAGGTGCCTTCATTTTGGAAGTTTTACATCTGGCCTAGACACGGAAGAAGAAGAATTGCTCACAAATAGTTCTGTTGCTGTGTAATGATTAAAATAACAATTGTTAATATCATTATATTATTGGGGGAAGTGTTAATGAATTGAAGAAAACTAGTTTTTATCAAATCATCTCTGAGCTCTGGGTCAGAAGCTTTATTTTTGCAGATGTTGATTCAGGCCACTTGGATCTTTTACAAATAGGCCTTCAAATTCCTTTGCTACTGCTGGACAACAGTGTAAGTTGGGGTGCTCAAACTACGGACTGTGGGCTGGATCAGGCCCCTGACACCAATTCATCCAGCCCACGAAGCACCCATATGGGTATGTTTTACTTCCGCTTCTGGGAGAGACAAGGGCTTTGCAGGCCAGATGAATTGGCATCAGGGGCCAGATCTGGCCTGTGGGCCAAAGTGACTGACCCCCTGAACCATGTGACCAGCCCATGGCCCAAAAAGTTTGGGCACCCCTGGTGTAAGAGGACAGAAAAGAAGAGCCGGGTGTGGCCTTGTCCTGGAGGAGGGTATCTTGCCTTGAACTGAGCTGCATAGGAAGGCAGCCGCCCTCTCAGACAACAAGCTACAAGTTAAAAAAAAGAGTAATTGCATGTTTACCCTTATGATGGAAGTAGGAGCTCTGAAGGGGAACAGCACTGAGAACATCTTGGTGGTGGTAGAGATGATATGGTGGCACGGTGGTTAAACTGCTGTACAGCAGCCTGAACGTTGTCAGTTCAATCCTGACCAGGGCTCAAGGCCAACTCAGCCTTCCATCGTTCCAAGGTCAGTCAAATGAGTACCCAGCATGTTGGATGCAAAATGCTAATTAATTTGTGAACCGCTCATAGAATATGCTAAGTGCTATGGGGTGGTATATAAGTATAATTGCTATTACTGTATGTAAACCATCCCTCCACCCCCCATTATTCCACTCTTGGTCAAAATTCACACACACACAGCCCAAAAAAATAACCTTTTGTTTGACTCACTGACCTCCCACATCCCATTCAGTATGATTATCTACAGTGGGCTGAGCAGGTTCAATACTTCAAGCTCTGGCCTTTCTTCCACATGGGCTGTTCTGTCTCGTGCGTGTAAGAAAATGGGAAGGACAAAGGGAAAATACTGTGCTGCTTGCAAAGCTAAGCAATTCTCCCTTCTTTACAGCCTGATTGCTTTATATTCTTTGCAACCGCTGTCCTGAAGCTTCCTCTGACTAGTTATGCTTTTAAAACCAATCCTTTATAATATGCATTTTATGACACTTTATGATTGTTGGAAGGCTAGGACTCCCTCTGCTGGAGGTTTTGGTGCACATGGAGTCCTCCAGCTCACCTTGAGGAGTAGAGATAGACAAGCATTAATTGCAAGTAGATAAACATGGTGGGAAGGTAAACAGCGTTCCGTGTGCTCCAGTGTCTAGTCATGCCTGCCACATGATCACAGAAACATCTGCAGAAGCAGACAGTGCTGGTTCTTCAGCTTTGAGACAGAGATGAGCACTGAACCCTAGAGTCAGATATGACTGGCTTTTGAGCAAGGGAAACTTTTACTTTAAACCAGGGATTCCCTGCCTTTTCATGCTGTGGGCCGAGCCATGCCCCTCAGACAGTTGAGTGGGGGTCATGTGGTTCCTCATGCCATAACACTGCCGTAAAACACATCCATGGCTGTTGTAAATGTGTTTATGACAGCTGCAGTTGCATTTACAGCAGCATTTATGGCAGGCGCTGGTGCATTTTATGGCTGTCGCAAACGTGTCTACTTCCGCTTCCAGTAGCAGCAAGGACAGCGGTGGGTGGGCAACATGAAACGGTGCGGTGGGCCAGGTCTGGCCCACAGGCCGTAGGTTGGCCACCCCTGATTTAAACAGTGACTGGCAAGAGCTGACTATTCTGTTCCTTGATTTATCTGAACCCTATACATCCACATGAATTTTCCCATTATTATATCACATGTGACTCCAGGTATCACAAAATGGAAACATCTTCCCCTTCACTTATGAGAATTCCAGGTGTTCTAAGGTGATGGCTGTGCCTTTCCTTTTATAGAAATCATTGCAATTAATTCTGTTAACAGAATCTCTGGGAGATGTAGGGGCCTTCCTCTCCTAAATGTCTCTCTCTCTCTCTGTGTGTGTGTGTGTGTGTCTGTAGAACATGAGCCCTCAGACACTCTGAATGGTGATATTTGGCAATGGTGTAGCTGGACAGGAAGTATGCTGCGTTTCCTGTGGAAATGTGTGTTCCCAGTAGCTTTCCTGCTGGCTGATTTCTGCTGAGAGGGAGGATTTCCATGAGAAAGCAAATGTCACATATTTTCTCATCTGCTGCCCCTCTGCAAAAACAGTCATCCTGCTCCTATGTTAGATTTGATCAGATGGTCAATTCAGAAAGAAGATGATGTTTCTCAGCCTTAATTTGCACTTCTTGAGGGATAGTTCTTTCCTCTTCCCATCTGGAGTCTTCACCAAGAGTGAGCTTGGTCTTCCTTTCCTCATCAGTAGAGAGCTGCTACCAATATAAAGTTAGCTGGCTTGCTTGATTTTGGAGAGAAGTAACTTCTTTGCAGGAGAACCATTTCAGAGATCTGGGGAAACAAAAACAGGATGCCTTCAGTAGCTGTAAAGTTTAATGCTAGTCCCACAAACAGAGCCATGATTTGCAGTGACTCTTAGCACCAAGGGCAAGTAGGACTGTATCCAACCCCTCCACTGTGAGATTATGGGGAAGAACGCACCTCCTCCCTGGTTGAACAACAAGAAGAGGGGAATGTGATGTTCTTTGGGAAGAAAGAAAAAGTTGAGATGTATTCCAGCCTGTCCAGCCTATGTCCTAGATTTTGGTGCATTGGCATAGAATCACTATTGAATCTTCTGTTCCTATGAGCCAGCCCAAAAGTTAAGCAAGGCCCTGATAATCCCAGTGGATATGGAACAGAAAGAACGATAAGGGGGTAGCTGTAAAGTATTGAATGTACATTTGAATCTGTTTGTACAGAGTATTGGTGAAGGCCAATAGGCCTAGCTGGGGACCTCCACAGGAACTAACCATGCCATGCAGTACTTTCCAGAACTCTATGGAATATAGATTCCCACTCAGACATGTTGATATAGAACTGTGATGGTGAACCTTGGCACTCCGGATGTTCTTGGACTTCAATTGTCAGAAGCCCCTGTGAATCCACACAAATGGGTTTACTGAAATTCATCCAGCCCACGCCGCTCCTGGAAGCAGAAGTAAAACACGCCCATATGGTGTGCCAAGGTTCACCATTATGGATATAAAAGAAGTTCCTGAAGTGAGAGAGTTAGAAAGCCAGCTGGTCTGGACCATGTTTGATTCTGTCATGTCTATTGTTTGTAATGCAATTTCTCTCTTGCAGGGAAGGATGTGAATTACATGTATATGAATACAGCAACTCTGCATAATGGCACCAGCTTTGTAGAGTCACTCTTTGAAGGATTTGGTATGTATTGTCTGTCGTTCCAAGCCAAACACCATTTGCCCACATATTATTTATCTTTCGCTTTTGTTTGTCCTTTGTGTGGCTGACTTACAAGTCCAGATCCTGTTCAACAACACAGGCAGTCAACATTGACCTGTTCTTTGCATTATCCATCAAACTAAATGTGTTTCCCTCTATGTGTCCTTCTAACAATCTCCTCAGAGCAAATCTATAAGGTGCAAAATGGAAACTTCAGCCAAATGGTGAGCCTTTGCATTGGAAGGCATTCTTCAATAACTATACAACTAGTTTTTGCTCTTGAAGTGAGAGATGTCTGTCAACTCAGTGTAAAATTTCTTCATGCAACCTTAGTACCCATCACAATGGAAGTCCTGCCTTCACATCCTGAGTGAAGCAGGAAACTCACTAGATAACCTTGGACCAGATATGCTCTCTCAGCCTGAAATCCTTCACAGGGAAGAACCATGTATAGTGACTTCTGTTCACTGGAGGGGAAGGCAGGATATAGATATAACAAAGAAAGAATGAATAAATTAATCTGTTGGCTTCTGTATTATTTTGAACAAATTAAGAAGCATCAGCAAAGTCTCAAAAATGTTAATAAGTGCTTAGAATCAAGATGATTTTGTGAGGATCTGCCAGCAACTCCTTCGCTGGCCCTAGTGCCTAAACCTGAAATCTTTGCATATCATGAAATAGTTCACATCCTTTCCTCTACAGAGGTCCCAGTTAGAATTCCATCTGAAATGGGTCCATATTAATAAGCATATTAATAAGGTGGGACTCGAAATTAGGAGATCTCTTTTACCTTCCTCATTTGGTCCAATAGCAGAGTTGTTCCTTTGGAGCTCCTAAGATTCCTAATCAGTGCTCTTGGTAAAAGCTTCATTTGGTCTAATATCCCCAAATTATATTTTGCCTCAGAAGTCAAGATAAAGAGACCACCTTCACATTTCATACAACCTCGGTCCAGTGTGCTGCTGCCTTTTCTGACTTATATCATCCATCTCCTTTCCCTGTACCCTACTGGGGCTCAGAAGTAAGAGACTAAACAAATCCAGTGCCTTGTGTCTCTTACATGTGTGAATATTTAATTTGAAATACCTCCAACTACTGAAAAGGAAACATATGTGTAACATTAAGTTATGTGTAACATTAACTCATGTCATGCAACAGCATGTTTCGATTTCATTACTACATTATTTTAATAAGGAGGTGTGGTGGCTCATTGGTTAAGAAGCATGCCTTGTTAGCTGGAAGGCCAGCAAGTTGGCAGTTCATGATGGTTTGAGTGCCCATCTCTATCCTTGTTCAAAAGCAAGAAATTGCAAGTAGATAAATAGGGACCACTTCAGTGGGAAATGATCTTGGAGACATGAAAGGAGCCTCATTTAGGCGTTCCCTGAGCAGAGTTTCTCCAGAAAAAAATCCTTTCAACCCAGAATAATTTCTGACACAAAATTATTGTTATTGTTATTGTTATACCTTCCTGCCTTCTGACCTTCTTCTCAGATTGTGACCTGGGCAATCTTCAGGACATGCAAGAAGATGATGGGGAAGCCAAAGAAGGCATCAATTTGGAGCTTTCCAGGAGCCAGCCTGCTAAAAGTGTATGTCCTATCAAACCCTCAGTACTCCATAATTGATCGTGTGAAGTCACCTTGTGGTAGAGCAGGTCAGGTGTAACAGTCTTGGCTCTCCATTTCAGGTCATCAATCCTTTCTCTCAGGATTTCAAACATAGATTTTTCCCAGCCTTACTGGGAGATGTCAGGGGTTTAAATTGGGACCTTCTATATGAAAAACATCTGCTCTGCCACTACACCATGGATCAGCCACAGGTATTGAAATACCTGTGACTGAGGTGGAATTCTCTAGGCATTTTATGCCTTGAATGAGACCACTCAGTAGATCATGTTGGGTATGCAGAGGTGCAGAAGCAAATAACAAACACAAAATGCTAAGCCGAACATGCACTGGGCATTGTGATGCCTGCAAACATGGTCATTTCATAATGTTCCTAAAAATACGATGGCATAGAGGAGACACGTATATGTTTTTACTATATTCTTTTCCATATATTTTTCTGTATGCAGACAAATAAAACAAAATCTTAGTTGTCTGCTTGATTTTGATGCAGACCTGTTCCTCGCAGCATCTAACCTCCGTGGAGGCAACTGCAACAGGAGGAGGCAAGGAACATTTTTCTTTTCTGGGAACTGAAGGCATTTGCCTGCTTATGGTACTTGCACCCAGTCCATGCTTGCCTTCTGATTTTGCTGCCTTTTGCATTATTTCTCAAACCTGTTTGGCCAGAAGTGGGGACAGGCCTAGCAGATTACATGTACATTATAGCAAGGGAAGAACAGCTTCTCTCAGGAACCAAATCTGCTGTATCTGTGGAAAGAGGAGATACTTGAAGAGAAGCAGAAAGGTTGCCCATCCTTGGTCCTGATCGGAATGGCTGCAACTGATGAGGACAGAAACAAATGATATTGAACAGCATTCGTTCACCAACTGAGATCCTATTGATAGTTCCCACTATCCTCAGCCAGGAAGCAGTGGTATTTGTTTTAATCCAGCACATTGAGAAGGCTACAGGTTGAGGAAATTCAGCCTAATAATCCCCCTGTGTTCCTTTTTAATGTAATGGATTACAACAACCATCGTCCCAAGCTGGAACTTCTTTCACACCTAGAGGTTACCCAATTGGGGAGGATTTCCTAAGAAAGTGCTGTTGAATATAACCTGTTTTTTCCCTTCCTTCAATGCAGTGAAGAATATTTTCTTTTTATAAAACCATGGGACATTTCTGTACCTAAATTATACCGTTGTCTTTGAAAACTGTCCAGTCTGCATGTACTGTTGGCCTTCAGTCAAGCACAAGGGCATAAAGAGGCCCATTGGCATTAGCCAGGACTCCTCAGGGCACGCAGGTTCTGAAGGTAGCTAGTGGCCCAGAACGTGGCCAGGATGACTGGAGGATTTGGGGAACAGTAGCCCACCTAAAAGTAGCAGCAGCAGTAGCAATTACACTTATAAACCACCCCATGGCAAGGTCTTTGTATGGACAGACTCACTTGGGATGCATCTACCAAGAGTAAACAGTGCCAACATTGCTTCTGTCCCATCCTCAATCAACCTGCTCCACTCTATTTTATCCCCTCACAGGTTTCCGGGGAGCCACCTCCACCCTTGCCTACCACTCCGCCGCCTGAAGATTATTATGAGGAGGCACTACCACTGGGCCCAGGCAAAGCCCCTGAATACATTACCTCCCACAGTAAGTCTGTTTGGGGGTCTGCAGGGGAGGGGGAAGAGAAGCAGACAGCTGGTCTGGGTTTTGACACCTCTTTTGTCTTCTGGCTCTCCCATATCAGCTTAGAAAAACAAAGTCTCCTCCCAGGTGTCTGACAAGTGACAGGCTTAACATTCATAAGCACAGAGGAGGAAATAGCACTTGTGTGGGGAGCCGTCATACTCTTTTTCCTGCCTTTTTGCCCTCCCTCAGCCTCTCAGATGTCACAAACAGTTGTTTGCTCAGTCTTGCCTGGAAACAGACTAATAAACCTTGAGTAGTAGGAAAGCAATGGGTTTGTCAAAGTGCCATTCTCTCTCTCTCTCTCTCTCTCTCTCTCTCTCTCTCTCTTTCTCTCTCTCTCTCATCGGAGGCAAAGTGGAGCAGAGATTCCAACACCTGCTCTTCTTTCTCATGACAGGAATAAATACTGAACTTTAAGCCATACTAGTCAGGCACATACATTTAAAAAACCCACAAATTCCTCAGTGAACTGTGTCCATCTCATAGCATCTATGTCAATGGTTATAGTAAAGTCAGCAATGGCAATTACAGATATACTGTATACCACCCCCATAGTGCTTACTGCCCTCTGATTGGTTCACAAGTTCATTAGCATTTTGCCCCCAACATGCTGGGAACTCATTTTACTGACCTCAGGAGGCTGGAAGTCTGAGTCAGCCTTGATCCCCATCAGGATCGAACTCACAATGTTTTGGCTGCACGGGAGTTTAACCACTGTGGCACCAGCAAGCAAAATCCAGAAGAAGATGGGGAGCCAGCAGAGAGGTGTGAGGGGAGGCAAATTTTGGCTCCAGGGCTCAGCCTGCCTTGTTTTCTGAGCACTTTTAGGATATGTACATCATGGAAATGTGAAGCATTTCTCTCTTTTTGGATGATGGTTCCTGAGATCCAAGGGTTGGTCTGCTGGCTACATTAGATGTGGGATTCTGAGAGAAGCTTTACATTTCTGATAGAACAACCTAAGTGAAGGGGCTGCAACACAGGTGATACAATATATTCAGAGTTACTAGAGGTAGCCTGTAGATTTAGTAAAAACAGAAAAGTTAGAAAAGTTTGGTTCCTTAGTTTAGATATCTTTAATTTTTTTTAAAGAATTCCTCTCTGACTTCAGCACCTAATGATGTTTTTTCCACACAACCTTTGTGATAAAAGAAGGAGAGGGAGACACCAAACACTGGAGACCTTGATTCAGCCAGTGGCCTGAACTATTCCATCTGCTTTTTCATACAGATAGTTCCAGTCCCCCCAACTCCATAGAGGATGGATATTATGAAGATGCAGATAGCAACTACCCTGTCACCAGAATGAATGGAGAACAGAAAAACTCTTGTAAGTAGCACTGCAAAGTTATGTGTTGTGAAACCTCTGGCTGTTAAGTACTGAACTGCTGGCCCCAGGAATGAGGAGGAATGCAAGAATTCAGAAGATTTCTGGAAGTCTTTGACCACCCTATGCCTGTAGTCTTCAGGACTATGTGTTTTGCAGGGGGATGTATTGTACATGATGAACGCTGAAGCCTCCTGCCCTTGCCTGCCTGTAACAAACAACAAGGTTCTCTGCTAGCGGTGATAAGATTGAGCAATTCATTTGATGATATGAGCTGTTACAGACAGAGTAGCAACTATCTAAATGGCATGTTTTTCATCAGATAGATCTCAACATTCCTGTGCAGTGAATATTATCTCTGTTACACTGTTGCCTTTTAGAAGGTTGTTCCTTAGGCATGGAGGCTGGGACAAGAGCAACCCAAACAGTGTTTGTGCCTAGTACTGGGTTTCTCAACCTTGGGCTCTGAGATGTTCTTGGACTTCAATTCCTAGAAGCCCTGATCAGCAGTTGTGCTGGCTTAGGCTTTTGGAAAGTGGAATCCAAGAACAACCGGGGGCCCAAGGTTGAGAAACCCTGGAGTGGATCCATTTTGATCAGACTTTAGGCATGTTTGTGAGAAAGAGACTACTTTGGTTACCTTGTCGGGCAATCTGTGCTGGAATCTAGATGGGAGGTATGCCCTTCATGGTTCTGCTGAGACTCCAAAGCTCCTGATGCTGTTGACCATGACATCCTTCTGGATTGTCAGTCTGAGATGGGTCCACGAATCACTGTGTTGCAGTAACTCCAGTTCTTCCTGGAGAAGCAAGCTTAGTAGGTGATGCAGACAGACTCTTGTATGACACCTTGGCATTTGGCCTGTGACACTCTTTAGGGTTCACTTTTATCCCTTAGATTATTGAACACGTACATAAAACCACTCAGAGAGGCTGCTCATAGTGTTAGGGTTCAGTGTCACTCAACTCTATTCCCCCTTTTCAGCTACTTCCAAAGGAGCTGCCTCTCATTCAAACCAGTGTCTGGAGTCAGTAACAGACTGGATGAGGGTGAACAAAATGAAGCTTAATCTATGCAAGACAAAGATTCTCCTGTTCAGTCAAAAGACAGAGCAGGGAATAGGGATTCCAGCTGTGCTGGATGGGATTACACTCCCCCTGAAAACTCAGGTGCATGGCTTGGGTGTACTTCTGGATTGTTCTTTGAACCTGAATGCCAGTGTCTCAGCAGTGGCTAAAAGTGTTCTTGTGCAGTTAAAACCTCTGCACCAGCTACACCTGTTCCTTGAGAGGTCTGACTTGACTATAGTGACACATGCCTTTCTTACATCCCAATGTGTTCTACATGGGGCTGCCTCTGAAGACAGCTAAGAAATTTCAGCTGGTACAAAATGCTGCAGCCAGTCTGTTGACTTGGGGCTCATTACCATGATTGTGTGTCTCACACCCCTTTCCCATGACAACAACTTCATTGGCTCTCAGTTCATTTCTGGGCTTTATTCAAAGTGCTGATCATAACATTTAAAGCCCTTTACAGCTACCTAAAAGACTTTATCTCACTGTATAAGTCCCAATATGTATTAAAATTTCCAGGGGAGTGCTTTCTCTTGGTTCCACCACTTTCATAGGTATGTCTGGTGAGGACTCAAGAAAGGTGAAAAACACAGTGAAACTTCATCCTTTTGTAAATTCAAAACAGACCTTTAAGAAAAACCAAGCTATATAGTTTAGAGACATGATAGCAATCATGTACCTGACACTTACATGAACTGTGGCTCCAAATGAAGCAGAATGCATTTCTGCATGCTGGTACGGGATGATCATGGTTGTACACCAACACATTTGAAGGCACCATGTTGGGAAAGATAGATAAACTCTTGGGAAGAGAGCAATGAAGATCTTTCTGACCTCATTTCAACCCAACAGTTTCTCTAGGTAGACATCTGCATGATTGATTTTCTTAGAAGCCACTCTAGAAGTTGTTCTATATAGAAGTTGGAACTTGGGCTGCAGGTATCATAGGTGAACCTGGAAAGAAACAAAAGGGAATACATATTCCAGAAACTGATTCCTAGTCCCCACCTGCCAGATCTTTAATTTAAGATCATGCACACACAAACACAGTGAGAAGAAGTATCCTGTTAATATCTTCTTGCTTGAAATAGTGGAGAGTCATTGGTAATCATTGTAGGCAATACAAAGATACTTGAACCAATGGCCTTGCCTGATGTAAGATAACCTTCTCTAGGCCTTTGATTTTGACAACAGGCCCAGCTCTGCTATTATAGATTGAGGCAACTGCTTCCAGCACCAGATATTGAATATAAATAAGCTTATTCTTATTAAATTAAACTGGGTTATTATTTGGTCTATTACTGCCAGAGATAAGGAGAGAAACCTGTCAAATTTTCTACCTTATTTACCAAATTACCTTGTCTGGCTTTGAGTGTTATGAACATTGACTTGTTAAGATTTGCTGCTCTGCCTCAGGCAGCACAATATCTTAGGACAGACCTAGTTTGTAGAGGCATCCTAGGTGACAAAGCTCTCCCTGCTTCCTTATAGACAATGACTCTGATGCAATGAGCAGTTCTTATGAGTCTTATGATGAGGAAGAGGAAGATGGGAAAGGCCAAAGGTTAACACATCAGTGGCCCTCAAAGGAAGCATCTATGAACCTGGTGAAGGACTGCAGGATTTGTGCTTTCCTTCTGCGCAAGAAGCGCTTTGGGCAGTGGTCCAATCAACTGACAGTTATCAAGGACAACAAACTCCTGGTGAGTATGAATGAAGATGTCTTGGGATCAATTTTGTTTGACACCAGGAGGATGACTAGGGAATGTCCATTCTTCTTTGATATTAACAGTGAATCAAGACAGACTGGGAGAGTTGGTTGTTTTAAAAGAAAGAAAAACAAGAAAAATTCTTAAGAGTGAAATTGGCTAATAGGTCATATAGCTCCTTGTGGGTCAAGTCAAAGAAGGTGAAAAAGTCAAGAAAGATTACCCAGTTGGTACTCCTTCTCCAAAATGTACTGAGAATAAAGAAAAGATGTTGCCAATCAGGATGTTTTCCTGCTCCATATTTTTAAAACCAATATAACTCCAAATTCAAACATATAGATGCAGAACTCCCTTTGAGATACAAAGAGCAAAGGTGACATGATTTGGAGTGGGGAAATGGCCTTTCCAGCCCCAACAGCCTTCTGGAAATGGCAGGTGTCTGTGTGTGGTGTTTCATTTCATCTTGAACTCAGTAGAGAACTCTTTAAAAGATTTAGAATGTCTGTACCATTTGGTTATACAGGCTTGGTTCTACAGCAGCGCATACTTCTCACTAAGAAATGGAAGTTCCTGGATGTTCTTCTTTCCTCTTCTTAACTGGCCCTTGAACTCCATTTCCACCCACCTCAAAATAAAAAGACTCAGTACCTACCTGTTTGTTCTTGCCAGGCTGGAATGGACTGTGGAAAAAAATGCAGGCAAATATTGAATTGAATGAACACCGAATTTTCCTTTCCTCTTCCATCACAGTGTTATAAAAGCTCCAAGCACCAGCAGCCACACCTTGAGGTACCCTTGAGTGTTTGCAATGTTGTCTACGTGCCCAAAGATGGACGCCGCAAGAAGCATGAGTTGCGTTTCACCTTGCCAGGAGCCGAGGCCCTGGTGCTGGCAGTGCAAAGCAAAGAGCAGGCCGAAGAGTGGCTGAAGGTAGTTTGGGAAAGGCTGGATGTTGTAGTTCTGAATGAATGAATGAATGAATGAATGAATGAATGAATGAATGAATGAATGAATGAATGAATGAATGAATGAATGAATGTTAACCTATGCATAGAACAACATGGCCCCTTCCAAATCCCCTGTTTTTGTGGCTTATGTTTCCTGCTTTTCATTGTTGCTGTTTTTACCAAATGGGCATCACTTTGTGGCTTTTTAAGATGGGCAAGAGTGCAGTGCTGGGTCCCGTGGGAAAAATGGAAAACCCTTGTTATCTGTGTTTCTTTGGGAAAGGGCTTTCCTGCTGTTGGTCTTATCAGGCCAGCCTGCCTGCAGCCACAAAGGGGGAAAGCCAGCCTATAGGGCAAACCCTAACCACCCTGCCCACTCCTCTGCACATCCAGAATTACATGGAGGGGAAGTGTTTGCTTAACCTCCACCCCACTCCCTTTTCTTTCCGGCTTTTGTTCTAAGAGCTGGTTCTAGTAGGAAGCCCCGTGAGATGAAGTCACCCACCCTGCCTGATGGTTGTGTCTCGGAGAGGTGGCTCTTTAAACATTGCATGATGGTGTTGTCTTTTCTCTCCCTTACTCCACCCCCAGCCCCCTTCCCTAGCTATTCCTATTGGTTCTAAACAGAGGTTTGGATGCTTTGGGACAAAAACCCAGTAGCTTGATGCCAGATTTTCTCTGTTCTTCTCTCTTTTCTCTCCCATTCCCAAAAGTATTGACATGGAAAGCACTCAAATATGAAATGCTATTTTATCTCTCCTTCTCTCTACCAGCAACAGAGGAGCTCTCTGGCATCAATAAATATATCAATTAATTGATGGCAAATATAGATGTCAATGAGGATTTAGAGTCAGAGGAGAGTGGGACTTCTTAGTGTGGTGTAATATAGTTAGACTAGACTCAGACTAGGACTGCAGTGGCTTGAGGCTGGTCACTTTCTCTTATCCTGGCCTTCCTAAAGGGGAGAGGAGAGAACTGATCGTGTCCACTTTCTCTTGAGCTTCTTTGGAAGAAAAGAAATAACAAATTTTGTGTGATGGGTGATAGTTTTCATTGTTCATAATTAAAAAAAACCCATGGTTTTGCCTCACATTATTTCTCTAAAAGCCCCTTGAGAATGCACCTCAGAGCTTTCCAGGAAAGGGTGGGGCTGTGAAGTTGTTTTCTAATCTTATCCACGGTTACTAGTTGGTGACAGAGCTGTTCTTCAGATAAGTGGCCTCTCCGCATGAGTTAGAATATGGGGAAATCAGGGCTCTGACTAACACAGACAGCATTGTTTTACTTCTTCAGACTAGTTGCCCACTAGACTTAGGAGAGTGACCAAATTAGGGACAAAAGGGCTTGATTGCTTCTCTCTCAGTGTGTTCAACCATCATAGCAAAGAATGGCTGAATAGAGCTGCAGAATCTTTCCCTCTTGGAATGCTCAAGAGAGCTTGAAGGACTGAGCTATATAAAATGTCTAATCTAGGTAGCATGATGGGATTACCTGTTGAAAGCTTTACACTTTGTTCCTGAGCTTATTTTCTGCCTTTGCCAAGTAAGTGTTCTTTGGTTGCATTCTGTCAAGAATATCAAGCATTTCAATGTGCTTGTTCCTGGTTGCTTTTGTTCAAGTGTTGAGTTCTAACACTGAGCACAACCACTCCACTCCCTTGGGCTGCAGCTCTCCTGCCTTTGTCAGAATATTACCTGCTATCTCAGCACTGATCTGGTAGATATGCCAGGATACTGTCTGAACCCAGATTGCCTGTGAGAAATTGTCTGCCCTGATAAAAAGACTTGGGGGCAAATGCTGATTACCTTGTGAACCACCCAGAGAGTGCACAAAGTGCTGTGGGGTGGCATATAAGTGTAATTGCTATTGCTACTAGACCTGTTAGGGGGCCTGAAGATAGACTAGTAGTGTAAATGTGACGGGACAGGTATAGCAGGTCTGCTGAACAATAAAAGACACACTAGTTTCCCATACATTAAGTCCTAAATTGAAACCTCTGGGGGTTTTTTAATCACTTGCATCAACATCCTTAGCTGAATTGTCTAGATATTAATAAGCCTTCCATCTCAACTGTTGACTAAGTTAAATCAGAAGAAAATTCTAAAATTGACTTCATGTTTGTCAGGGTAACCAACCTCCATATTCTTGTGCATGGTGTTATTCTCCAAAGGAAAGATACTTTACTCCATAAATTGACTTTGCCATGAGTGTTCAGGCTCTATAACAATGTTTCCTAATGTGGGGGCCACACCCCACAGGTAGACTTCAATTCCCAGAAGCCTAAGTCAGTATATTGGCTGATCAGAGCTTTGGGGAATTGACTTAGGCTTCTGGGAACTGAAGTCCAAAAACCAAAGGTTGGGAAACACTGGTCTATAAAGTGGGAAATGACTAAACATTGGGAAGAGTTTCACAGAGTATGTGTACTTTGAAATATATGAGCACTGAACACAAAATCCTAGAGAGAGATGTAAAATTATAAGGGGAATAAATTCCATCATTTCCCATATGAATGCTTTTTCTTTTAAATTTGTCATGTTGAGAGAAATTATAGGAAAAGATTTTATGGTACCATTGACTGTAATATGTCAGGTGAATCAGTACATACAATATATTTTAGAGTCAGATCTTGGTCTTGCTACTATGACATTTTAAGGAAAGAATCAGCCAGCTGGCTCTGTTGTCTGTCCTTTCTGTAAAGCTAAAGTTGTGACCCAGTGGTGGAGATGCTTCATCATTTCTCCTCCCTTGACACTTGATATGGGCCTCTTACAGGTGATCAAGGAAGCAAGCTGTCCTAGTGGAGGTGGACTCAGTGGAGCTGAAGTTCCAACATCTCCTGTGCTTCCATGCAAGGTGGACCATGACAAGGTACAGTAGTTCCTTTTTCTTTCTCTCCTTTTCACTCTCTTGGGGACAAACTAGCTAGTCACTATGTTAACTGTGTGAAGGTGTTTTTTCTATGAAAATTATAGCTGTGAGTAGTGAACAGATCATTGTCCAACCAGAGGGAAATGTCCATACTGCTTGTTAGAAAGGGGGTTAAAACCCTCATTTCCTTGCCCCATGTTCCTGAAGTTCCACTTCTGCTACTGGTTCCACAGCAAAATATGTGCTCTTTTTTTGTATTCACACAAAGCCACAACTAGTTTGTACTTTAATGGTGCAGCTTTTAGGATTTGACCAGTGTACTATGGTATCAGCGGTAGACTATATTTGGGCTATAGCATTTGAAGTAATGGGAGTATAAAAAGAAACACTCTCTTCTTTTAACTTATCGGGTTTTGTTTTGAAGAAAAGGGAGAAAGCAAAAATCTTCCTTCGGTTGAGAATTAAAAGAAAATACTTTTTTGGACTAGAATTCTAAAAATCATATACCCAAAATGACGAGAGTTGGAGTTGAAAACAGCAATTTGTCCAAGGTCATCTTGGGATGGCAGGGAAGCAAAGGTTTCAGGAAACTATACCGTTGCAGATACAGTAATACCTCAGATAACATTAGTATCGAATAACACTAAAATCGCATAACATTAAGCAATCTGGGGGGAAGAATTGCATCGGATAACATTAAGATCCTATGGGATGCATCGGATAACAACCGCTAAAGCCTGTGTGGTTACAATGTATCTCTATGGATCCCATAGGTTTTTAACATGCATCGGATAACACTAAAAATCGGATAACACCAAGACTTGTGGAACCAGGTTTTAACGTTATTCGAGGTTTTACTGTATCTAGCTTACTCACTAGCAGGCATTTTGAACACACAAAATAATACCTGGGTACTAGATGGAATAATGTCCAGCCTCACTTCCCTTTCATGATGTTCTTGGCTCATTGAACAACCTACAGGTTGTAATTCTCCAGCTAGAAGGAAACAAGAGAACTAGTGAGCTAAACAAGTCCTTTTCTCCCTTGCTCAGAGATCTTCTCAGGACAAACATACCTCTGACTCTGACAGCGTGGCAACAGCAGAAAACTGTCCAAGGGAACCCCATGAGCAAGGTAGGAGCCCCTAGTGCTTCTCTCCTTTTCTAAAAGCCAGGCTTTTTTGTTGAGGTGGAAAGAAATGGAACACTGCAAGTGAACTCTGGGTATGGTGCAAATAACCCCCTGTCTTTCAGCAAGTAAAATATACGTACAATAAAGAGGTCTTGTAATTATAGACTAAATTCTGGTTCATTCCATGCCAGTAGCAGTGAGCGCAAGATCCATCCTTTCCTTTGGGCACCCTGGTTCTTGAGGCACACACTGGTTCAATAAAAGTCACACTACAAAGATGAAAGGACCTTGCATCTGCCCTGTGTGTTGCCATCCCCTTTTTAGTTAACCTTGACACTGCAGTGTGACACTTCCAGGCCTGTCTATTGTGGCTTTGCCTCAGCCTAATAATATTTCCCCACATTCCTCCTTCCTGCCCATCCCCCTCCTGGCATTAAAAACATATTATAGTCTGTTTCTGGAGGACTCATTTATATGATTGGGAGGAGGGCCTTTAGTTCTGTCTGATACGCCATAGTCTGATTTCAAAGCTCTGCTTCTCCTCTTCCTTCTCTTCCTAGGAAAAAGTAAAAAGGGTGGTTTGGCAGAATTAAAGGGCTCTGTAAGTCGAGCAGCTGGGAGAAAAATCACCAGGATTATCAGCTTCTCCAAGAAGAAACCATCCCCTGAGGACACCCAGACATCTTCTACAGAGGAAGACATCCCATGCTGCGGTTTGTAGCAGAACACAAGACAGGGAGGGTGAAATAAGATTTTGATAGATGGGACTGCATTGTTAATAGTAGTTCTTCTTCTTCTTTACTTCCACTTTTACCCCATCGGATGCTGAGGGTTTTAAATAGTTGCATGGCAAATTCACTGATCTGCATGATCTGTACATGAGGTGGTTTCCTAACTTGGTTATCCCATTCCTTCCAGCCATGACAAGTTGATAACAGAGAAACTGCTATCAACTTGGAGGGGCACTTCTCTTTATAAAACTCTAAAACTCCAGCTCCCATCAACTACATTTGCTACAACCAAAGCATGACAATGATGGGAGTTGTATCCCTAAATTAAAGTAAACTAAACAATTAGTTCTGTGGATCTTGATTTCAGGTCTGTCTTATCTTAGGTCTATGGTCCCAGTATTTCAAGGACACATTGCTTAGATCCATGATGGTGAACCTTGGCACTCCAGATGTTCTTGGACTTCAATTCCCAGAAGCACAAGCCCCCTGTGAATCCACATGAATGGGTTTACTGCGATTCATCTGGCCCGTGCTGCCCTCATCGCTCCCAGAAGTGGAAATAAAACACACCCGATGAGGGCACCGCGGGCTGGATGAAAGGCAGTGTGCTTGGGCTTCTGGGAATTGAAGTCCAAGAACATCTGGAGTGCTAAGGTTCACCATCATGGGCTTAGATTCTAGATTTCTCCCTTTTTTGTTCCAGCTTGTTAGTCATTGAACTGACACTTGGATGCTTTATTGTCTCCATGCAGGCTACTTGAATGTTCTGGTGAACCAGTGTTGGAAGGAACGTTGGTGCTGTTTGAAAGGCAACACCCTGTATTTCCACAAGGACCGCAATGATTTAAAAACACATGTAAATGCTATTATTCTACGGGGTTGTGAGGTGGCACCAGGATTGGGGCCCAAGCACCCTTTGGCTTTTCGCATCCTTCGCAATGGACAAGAAGTCTCTGCCTTGGAGGTGAGCTGAGGAGTAAGAATACCCAATAACGCTGCTATCCTATCCTTGGTTTATCTACAGAGAGAGAGTTTCACTGGGTTTAGTACAACTTACACCCACTTAGATTAGACTGCAAACTTTGTTGCCCTAATTACAGAGAGGAAACCTGACCAGGTATCTTTCATAGCAAGGCCCTGAATATTGAGAAAAATTCAAGAAGTCCTTCCTGCAGTATACTGAGATGTGAAATCCATTTGCATTGTGTGATGTCTCTGAAAAAGGCAGGCATGAAAGCAAGACCACTAACATAGCGAGAGTTCACTGGACAATACTTTTGTTTCTGAGCATCAGGTGAACTCTTTAACACTGACATTTCCTCTTTGGTAACATGGAGCAATAAAACACAGAAGCAGGAAGTATTTTTTCACCATCTGTTCAGAAGGAACGTACGTCATCCTTTTGGCCTCATAAATCATGATGAAACTAAACATTTATTTTATGTTTCACTTATGCAACCATACTTCATCTGGATTTTCATGTAATCCAACCAGATGCTCAAATGTATAAAAATACAGTTTATAAGGGGGAAACTGCTGAATTGGATAAACCAAGTGATCAGAGGAAATAGAATGTTAGAACCTGGTTGTGGGCCTAAAGTGAAGCATTTATATTTTTTCGATTACTTGGTTGTCTTGATTCCTCTCCCACCCCCTGCCTCTTTTCTTTAAAACTGATGTTTTGCTAGACTGTGATAACATATCAGCCTACAGAAAAGTAACAGCAGGAAGATGTACATGGTGAAATGATATTTATTTATTTATTTATTTATTCATTCATTCATTCAATTTGTATAGCCGCCGCGATCGATATGCGACTCTGGGCGGCATACATTAAAACCCCAACATTTAAACTATAGAAACCCTTAAAATTCCTAAAAACAACAAAAAACTACCTCCCACCCGCACCAATTAAAAATCTAGTTAAAAACTTTTAAAAGCATGAGTGATCCTGCATAGTTTTAACATTCCATGCTCAATTCCTACCCACATATTATCACACCTGGTTTCAGGATCACTCAGAATCTTGCTGCACAAAGTGTCTGGGATCTGCTCTTGCTTAGAAAGAACAGTGGAAATGGCTGTGGGAAGAGAGAATGGGAAAAACGATGGATATGGGTTGCTGTGATATGCCAAGATTAGTCTCTTACAGTCCTCCAGTTGCTATTGGACAGAAGTGCCCATCATCTCTAGCCAAGATAGTTACTTCAAGAAGAAGCTGGGAGCTTCAGTCCATCAACATCTAGGCACTTCCATTACTGTGTGAGTCTTGTACACAGAAAGTATTGGATGGATTCTTGCATTGAAGAAGACTATAGGCCAGTGAAGGTGAACCTTGGCACTCCAGCTATTCTTGAACTTCAATTGCCAGAAGCCCTAATCAGCCAGAGTGCTGGCTTGGGTGTCTGGCAATTGAAGTCCAAGAATACCTGGAGTGCCAAGGTTTGCCATCACAACTATAGGCCTGTTCAGAAACTCGGGAAAAGATTGCTTTCATAGGAAAATGTTCTAACCTTTGCCTACTGCCATTTGCTACACATATTAGAGGACAACCTGCTACATGTGAATCCTCTCCACACTGTCAGGAACCCTGATTTTTCAGGATGACCTGCTGAAACATTTTACAGGCTTTCCCTTTAGGCCAGACTCTCCTTGTCCATCCTGTGAGACGTGAACTAGCAGAGGCCAGGGCTAGAACTCCCTTCTGGTTCATGCTTTCAAATTATCCATACAGTCAAACCTCGCATAAAGAGCACTTCGCTTAAAGAGTAACTCGCTTCAAGAGCAGAATTTTCTCTGAATGTTTGCTTCGCTTAATAAATAAAACCAACCAAAAACTCACTTAACAAATAAATCGGGGTTCACAATCCCTCCCACAATTGGTTACTTACAATGGTGTTTCACTTAAAGAGCAAACTCGCTTAAAGACCAATCCTGTGGAACACATTATGCTCTTTAAGCGAGGTACAACTGTATTTTTAAAACCCTTAATAGAGCTATAGGAAAATAAGAAATTGGGGGGTAAAAGGCAATGGCTGCTGTAAAGAACTGTCCTTGACCATGTCTCTACCTCTTCTTCTGCCATTCCAGATCCAAATATAGGTGATCCTCATGGCGATCAGCCATGATCACTGTCCTGAGCATATAATGATTTGTATTACAGTTGTAACTACAGTGTGGTGCTACTCATTTTCAAAGAGTAATCTAGGATGCATAGTGAAGAAAATGTTACCATCTTTGCAGGCTTGCATCTTGGATAAGAATGTATTAAAGACTGCTTGTAGATATGGAGGGTAGAGGTTTTGAATT